>OY728151.1:1260071224-1260712185 GCA_963277665.1 Viscum album | reverse complement strand
CAATATAAATAATTTTAATACTTTCATCAATATCCATAAAAGAGATAACATGATCATAACCAATCTAGATAAATAATGTGTATGGTTAAAAAACATAGTCAACATGGATGAGTAATAAAGAAACATCCATATAAGAAAAAAAGTATATCGATTTTGAAAATTTCCCCAATGAACCGACTTGTGGTATCTAGATAGAAAACATCAATAAAATTAATGAAACAAATAGTGTTCATAGGGGAAATGTATTACAAGAAAATAATTCCTAAACACAATGTAATGATAAACATGATCAAAAAAGTGTTCGAGCATTATTCAGATTGAAATAAAATATTTATAAGCCATATATATAAAGAATGTGGAAGGTTGAAAAGCCACATATTACCTATGTAACAAAGGAATCATGGATGGATAATGACATCAATCAAAAATATCCTTATAAAATAATGCCTCACATTTGTAACCCAAGAAGGGATCAAGAATCGATTTTTTATACTATTAGTTTGATCAAAAAACTAATAATTATATATATTTATTAGAGGATAAAACATGTAAATTTAATAACATTAGTTTTAAAAGTTATTAATATGATTGGATAATTTTTGGTGAAAATATAAAATATATTTTAGATTTTTTTAATAATGATGTGAAATAAATATGTACATGTAACTTTAAAAATTAACATTTGAGAAGGTAATGTAAAATATTTTGAAAACATTAATTTTAAAAAGAATCTCTATTAGTGGAGCATTTAAAATGACAAAAGTTTTTCCATAGTATTTGTATATCCAGAGACAAATCATTTGATAATGAAATGAAATATACATGTTTTATACATTGAAATTAACTTTTTTGAAAACCAACACTATAAAAAAATAAAAAAATTATTTATATAAGAAAATATATTTCCCATAAAGGATTATAGGATAACATATAATAATATATTCATTTTGGATAACCTAGTTAAGGAAAAATAATGTTCATGATAAAACTTTTTAATTCAAAAAATGAATTTTTTACCTCTTATAATACCTTACATGAAATATACTCTCTAATGTAAGAAATAATAAACCATGATTTATGTCTCCAAAATAAAAATCTATATAATATAATAATATAATATTTTGGATATAATACAGGGTAAATTTTACCATACTTATTTGAAATAAGTTCAACATGACAATCATAACTCAGTGAATAAAATTTGAGTTACTTAAAAACCTTACTTGTGTGGTAAAAATTGAATAAATATCCATTTAAAGAGGAAATATGATTTCTATTAGTATAAACCATGAAATAAATATATTTATGATAAAAATAAATTTGTGTTTAGAAAATACACCATAAAATATATATATATGGTGCCCAAATACATTATATCTCAAAGAAACTAAATTGAGACTAAAAACCCTATAAAAATTTTACATTCTTTAAGTCAAAACATCATAAAATAAATAACATGTAATGGAAAAACAATATCATGAAATATAATAGAATCATGATATAAATATTAAGGTCTCATCAGATACACCATTCTGAAGAAGATATGGTGTATTTTAAGAAATGTGTATGTAGGGGTGAAAATTGATGCAAGAAACCCTTACAAGTAACATAATCAATGAGGTAATAATCATTTAATAATTATTTTATAGATAAAAATAATAAAAAAAATTATTGGATACAGTAAATTCCATGAAAATATTTCATTTTCTAAAATAAATTGATCTTATAACAATAGATATTTATAATAACATTTCTAACTAAATAGTAGAAAATTGTGTCAGTGTAATTCCTTATCTTTTCCATGATTCATTCTATTTATGCATATAACAGACTAAATAATAAAATTTATTTTATTAGATAAATTATTACGAACCTTATTCATTTATATTTCATTTTATATTACCATTTATTTTCAAATGAAATGTATTTATTTAATATTTATTATTATTTTAAATGAAAATTGAACAGGTGTCTGCTTATTTCTTTAAATTTATCGATTAAAGATGATATTTTAATAATAAGATAAATATATAATATAACCCTTCTAGAACATTCAAAAAATAATTAATTTACTATAATATTAAAATATCAATAGTATTGAATCTCTCGTGTTAATCAATGATATCCTTTTATATCATTGTTCACATATGTGTCTAAAATAACCTCGAATATGAAAATTCTATATCTCAATGGGAGAGTATGGTTAATGAAGTGTATGATGTCATTATAAAATAATTATAATGATATTATTTATATCCTTTATGTTTTTATTCTTGTTTTATGTTTTTTAATGAATGTAAATCTACATGTATAAGGAAAAAAATTTACTTCATGGTGGAATTTGTCATCAAATTGCATGAGTAACATTCACAAGTTTTTTCAGGGGGATTGAAAGGTAAAAATAACGGTTTTCCATTATTATGATAATAATTCATTATAATAATGACACTAAGTTCATTATATAAGTATGGATTGGATAGTATTGGTACATAATTGATAATAATAAAAAGATAACGATTAATGAAAATAGACAGTGAAATCATAAACATTCAGAATATAGGGATTAAATAATACTGATAGTGAGACTATGAAATAATTTTTGGGATTTTTACGATAAATTTAATTTTTGGATGAATAGTGAAAAATACAGGATTTTAAGTAAAAAATGCATCTTCTTCTTTTTTATTTATACGGATAAATTATATTTTAAGGTGTTTTCAAAGTGAAAAAAGTAATATTTTTATTAATTAATCAAATTTAGGTCGTTATAATCAATTTTACTTTGAAATTTGTTATAAAAACTTATGAAACATTTGGAAATTTTTACTTTGAAAACCAACATTTTTTTGCTGTCAGCATAATTAAATTTAAAATAATTTCGGAAATTTATTTTATTTGAATGGGAAATTTTAATTCCATTTTGGGAATCAAACTAATTCATATTTTCTAACAATTTTAGAATATTTTTTTACAAACAATATTAGTGAAAGTGAATAAAATTAATTTCAATGATTAATGGAAAAATTAGGTTAATAAAGTACTAAATCTAACATTTAAGACCCAAAAAACCTAAAAACTTGTCGAAAACCCATATTATGGATAATATACAGCCATTCTTCTAGCATTATTTTGTTGTTTTTTTATGAATTTTGTTAGGTAAAAACGTGGGTACAGCAAACATGTTTTCAAAATTCCAAGTGTGTCCTTTACCTTCCCTATAAAAGGCCACCATATCTCCATATTCTTTATACATATCAACTCTATTATGTTAGAAAAATATATGCCTAGTACACTTTTCAACATACATAAATTCCACTTGGAATCCTACCTTTGGGATGAAATAAATATAAGTAATTCATTTGGAACAAATCAAAAATAGTTACATGATTAAGAGGTAACACCTTCTCTCAAGATCTTTTATTTTATATCCTTTCTACACCCCTCCAATATATTTATTCCATCACTGTATAACAATATAATACTCTTCAATATAACTTGATATTTTATTCAAATGATTCAATCTTGAGTTATACACACATCCATCTACTGGGTAACAAACATACTCTTCATGTGTACGTAGAACTACCACCTCACAAAACGATGATTTTTCATTTTTCTTTTACCACCTATCATGGTGGATAATTATATGAAAACTATATTTATAAATTTAATATATTATATTAATTATTTCTTTAAACTTATGTATTCCTTCTAAAACCCATACCTTTTTACTTTTCATTTGGTGTAAATACAATAATTTCATTTGAGGAAGTGTAGACTTCCGTCCCCTCAAAGCGATCTGATACACTCACACACTATATATAATGTATTTAGGATGGAATTAGTGTAATTGTATGATTTAATAAATAAAAATATAATGTTGTAATAATGATATATATATACTTATATGTCATTTTATTTTTTTCATTCAATACAACAACAAAAACGGAAAGAGCGTTCATGCGTACGTACGTCTTATCATCTCTATGTATGCTATATTCCCATTCATACTTATATATTATATAGATTATTATAATACACATATAATATATATAAATTATATTTATATCATGGATTACATTCTGTAAAGCATGATATATGAATAAGGACCAAAGATATAACCAATTAAGACACATGTGAATAAAAATGTGAATATTACCAGAAGAGAAACTTTAACATAGAATTGTTTTAAAGAAGGTAATATATGGTATTAATCAAACCATATGTGTTATTTTATATAATAATATTTTTTTTAGAATATTTATAATAATATTAAATTTATTATATATGAAACTTTTATGAGTACGAAGAGAGTCAAGACACAAGGTAAGGGGATTTCATCTCACTTTTTATTTCTGTGAGATACATGATTTATTAACCACCCATTACATTGGTTTGGTGTGTATAATTCACATTGATTTATTCAATTATTATAATAATTAAATATATTGGTATTTATATATCCATTTTATTCTCTTTATTTCACGGGTTTTATGATTCAAAAGTTACCAAATCGGTAAAATAGTTTTGTCCCAATTTTCATTCTTTGAGACTCATGTTTGATTATTAACATTTATTTTTGTAGAGGTGTATATATTTACATAATAAATTTTATATAATTATTCTCTTTATTTTCATGATATATTAATCTTCACGTAATTTCAATTTCATACATGGAGAGCTTGATCTGAAGTTACTAAGTGATAATATTTCATTGCAACAATCTCATCGCTCCCACGGATTCTTAAGGATTATTCTTATTTGATGAAATATTATGATCCATATCTCAATAAAAATAAATGTTTTATTTATAGTATTTTTATTCAAGATATATCCATGTATTATTATTATTATTTTACTATTTTGTACTTAATATAATAATGAAAAAAAATTTATGAAAATTTAATTGTGTTTCTCTCTTCGGTCGGAAATATGTTTTATTTAAAAAATCATGTTTTCAAAAATGTTTTGAAAAATATTTTCAAATGATCATTGAATACCATTTTCAAGAAAAAAAGTATTTTAAATTTGTTTATGTTCACCAAAACTTCCTTTAAAATATTTGAAATATATTTTCAAATAATAAGGTTTGGAATAATGTTTTATAATTAAGAAATATTTTTAAAAATTTCAAGATTTCATTATATGTTTCAAAGAAAATTATTATAAAATGAATTAAAATATTTATTTATAAGTTTCCATATTTATTTTCAGGGAAATGGTTTTCAAAAGTTTTTATATTTTAAAAAGGAATATATTTTAAGGATGAAATTATACTTTCCTCATGAAATGTTTTCAAAAGAAATTTCAAAATTATTTTCCATCTTAGATGACATACATTGATGTTACTCATAAATATTTTAGGAAATTATTTAATGGTTCCATTGAAATTATTTCTATGAATGGTTTATTCTTTGATGCCAGGATATGTATGAAACTCACTTCTCCAGCACAAGTTATTTCCTTTTGATGAATGTTTTCTCACATGTTATGCTTTCCTAAAGTGATTACAAAATATATCTCTTTTATTATTTAATTATTTTATGGGATTTTAATGATAACCATTTAATTTCATGGGCTATGGTTTGATATTTATAAAACCTATGAATTTTTTTGGGTCATGATATGTTGATGGTTTTATTTTGTGGCATATGTTTGAATGATGTTATTATGATATGTCTGGGACACATATCTCCCTCAAATGAGTTGGGTAATGATGGAGGACTCATTAGTATATATGTTATGCATGAACCTGATTCTATGTTAACAATTTTATTCATGAACCAGATTACATGTTCATAATGTTTTGAATAAACCTAGATGCATGTTCATAAGTTTATTCATGAAACTGATTACATGTTCTTAATGGTATGAGTGAACCTTTTTACATGTTCACAACATTATGTATGGACCTAGTAACGTGTCTATTTGTTTATTCATGAACCTGATTAAATGTTCAAAATTTTATGCATTAAGAAAATTACAAGTTCACATTGTTATGAATGGGCATTATTTCATGTCCATAAGGTTATGCATGAATTTGATTACACATTCACATTATTATGCATAGACCCAAGTACAAGTCCATAAGTTGATGTAGGGTCCAAATTTTATGTCTTCAAATTAATGATTAATCTTTTTTAACTTTTACATGTTCATAATGTTATAAAAAAATGTGCATTCCACAAGTTCCATGACTTATTTTATTGTAATTCTTTCATGAATTATCCTCATAATTATCTTATGATCTATGTATTATGAACTGAATATAATAATAATGATATCTAATATGTATATTATTATCTTTTAATTTTATTCTAAAGTTCCATAGCCTTTTTTCATGTTATTCTAATGCATTTCCTTCATTTACCCTTCTAAGAATCTGAGCTCACCCATTTCCTATGTTTCCTTTTCCTAGATTATGAATAAAGGTTTTAGGTAGAATTACTAAAGGTGGGGATCTTTATGGGATTTTGTGAATATATTTCACCCAGATAGAAGATTGTGTTTCCATGTTTCCAATGATATTAAACTATTATGGTCCTGAGGCATGTATTTTTTTAATGTACAATATATTCATCTATAATGATGTAATATTCATGTATGCAAAGCCTGGGTCACTATAGTAGGTATCAAAGTAAAGGTTCAGTAAACCATTGGAAACTAGGATGATAAGTTTTTAGTGATATGCTTAGGTATATTTCTATTGTAACACCCTGACCCCAGTTACCCAGAGTCGGTGCATTATTTTAATACATTGGCATGATTACAAGGAATCAAGTCCCGAAGGACCGATCGATTTAGCAGTCTTGGAAAATAGATTACATACATGAATGTTACATTACATTTTATAACATAAAAAACAATATAAATAATCCTTTATGAATTCCATTATTCCCTTGGCTTAACCCTGAATATCAATCACAATACACTTCCTGGAATCCTGGGAAAAATAAAACATAGAAAGGGGTGAGCTCAGATTCTCAGTAAGGATAACAATATAGCAGAAACATTCATAAATAAGCAGAAACATTTAAGTCAATGTATAACAAAAAAAGACTTTTAAACTTGAACTTCAGCATAATATGGAAAAAATAAAATGAAATAATTCCATTTACTTATTCACATTGATATTCTACCAGTCGAATAATCACATGAAATTTCAATAACCACTTTCATAATGATGGAATGCATAATGTTTAACTTTAATTTCTTTGTCAAGGCCTCGTTACAATTCCTAGAGGCTAACAGTAACAGGAACCCAACCCGGAGAGCCTCGGTAACCGGACTCCAACTCGGAGTGCCTCTAATAAACGGACACCAACCCGGAGTGCCTCTAATAACCAGACACCAACCCGAAGTGCCTCTAATAACCGGACACCAACCCGGAGGGTCTTCTGTAACCGAAACCCAACCCGGAGGTCTTACATTTACCGGTCCCCACCCTGGAACATACTATCCAACACATTCATCTTAAGAAGATGATGAAATATAACATAAATATTCGTATTAAAACTAACATAGAAAATGTCAAAACATTAATCATAAACCATTAATGGCATAAAAATAACTCATACATAGTCAAACATATCACAAAACCTTAACTAAAATATGGATGATTTGTATAATAATAAATCAACATGAATCAAGTGTAAAATATATCAAAATTTTTTGACATAGATGAAATAAAAGCTATTTGAGATAAATGTCTCTTTTTTTGAAATCATTTAAAAGTAACATAATTATTGAGAAAACATTTATTTTAAAAATATATTTATAATCTTGTGAGGGAACCTTCAAAGGTGTAATAATGGAAAAGAATATCCGCACCCACCGTATAAGTTAAAAAAAGAAATTCTTATCTTAATTTTGTCGAAAAGGTAAAAAAGTATCTTGTTTCCAAAACGACGGAATGATTCCTTTCAAAACATATAAAGTCAAATAATGGTATAAATGACTTTAACCCATTGTATATTAAATGGTAAAAATGTTTTGAATGAAATTTTTAAGAAACATGGATGTGGATGATAAAGAGGCCCTAGAAGATAATTACGTATAAACAACCTTGGATAATGAAGAGATTGCGAAATAAACCCTTACCAAATTGGTAACTTACGAAACATACACTCCATGAAAGAGGTATAATACAATGAATATGTAAATACACATAAATTAAAGTGTATTACACAAAGAATATAATTATGGGCAGTATATACACCACACAAAAGTTAATAGTGGAAATATGGCATGAATCTCATGAGAATAAGGAGTGAGTTGAAAAACCCCTTACCTTGCACTTTCCTTTAGTCGAGGGTGGTTTATCCTCTTCTTTGGGTTCTTACTTTAGATTTGATCAAAAGGGCTCCTTAGGTTGGATTTATGATCAAAATAAGGCTTTTAGGATGAAGGGAGGATATTTTAGAGGGTATTTGGGCAAGGGTTGGCTGAGCCAAATGTCTTAGAAGGTGTGAATTAGAGAGAAGGTGGAGTGACCTTTTATAAGAGGGGTGAGGGGCTGCTTTGGAAAAACTTAAAATATTATTTTATAATAAATTCATATTCGGTTTCTAATGGCTCAAAAGATGATTATTTAAAGTATAAGGTGGGGATAACTTGAAGAAAACTCAACCAATAGGTTTTAGACAAGTTTAGGTTACCATATTCACCTTATCATTTAGATTTAACTCTATGTTAAATAATTTAACTTTTACTGTGTCTTCTTGTATTCTTACATTATATAGTTAATAAAATTACTATATAGTAACAATAGAACCTAAATTGGTTCATTAATGTCATATATATTATTATATAATTCTTTTTGTCGATGCTTAGATTTTTGGGACCATTATATTAAATAATAAAATAATATTTGTTTTAAAAACTATTTTATGTCAATTTTGACACTATTTGGTATTTGTTTTTTGTTAAAATAATAACAACATGGTTACTTCAAAAAAATACATTAAATCAATTATAACATGTCAAATTCACCTATAAAGTTCGTGGATGTCTTAAAAACTTTGAAATTATATTTATTTTAATATTTATAATACCATTTATTTTATTTTTTCATGAATAAGGTAATTACTTCATCATCATTGTGTCATAAATAAATTTTTTTATATAATGTTTAAAAATTATAAATAAAATACCATGATGTAGTAAATCTTTTTATCTTTCTAATTAATATTTATAATCGAATTTATCTTATAAAAAACCCTATATTAAATTTTTTTTAGTTATTAAACTTTGATTTTAACTCTTTTAACTATTCATTGAATTAAATAAAAATAAATGTCCAAATCTAATCGAAGTGGACCTAAATGATAATATTTTATTCCTAAGGTTGTTTTTGGTCGAGATAAACTTTTCCAATAGAATTAGGACATGTGTGAGGGTAATATTAATATCATTTGTATCCTTAATTACCCTATTTACTTTTAACCGTGGTAAATAAAAGTAAAAAGTTATTGTTCACCAAAAATTATTTTTATCTCATTGAACCAAATTTTCCTCCTTGATATTAAACGTGTCTCTCAGATTTTCGAAATTCAGCTCATAGAAGCGGTAAAATTAAGTTTTATGTAAATTTGTAAAAGCTCCTATGAGGTGGGTAAAAGACGGTGAAAAGTTCAATAAAATTTTAAAATATCTAAAATTATTATAAAACGACTCCAATGAATTAAATTGAACTTATATAGGTATTATGTATCTATTTTGATATTATATAATTTAAATAAAATAAATAATTATTTAAATAAAATTTTGGTTTTAATCTATAACTCAGTGTTTTCTCTATTCATCAAAAATTAAAATTTTTCAGAAAAATACCAAAACATTACCCTAAGATAATTTTGATATTTAATATTCAATAATGAAGTCTATTTTACCAAATTCTAGACACAGAAGTTTCATTTATTAATGTAAAATTAATTTCCACTGCCAAAAGAAAAAGCGTGTTTTTAAGAAACAATAACTATCAAAAGAATGACACTTGTTTATGTCCGGTTTAAATGTGAAATTATGTTCAATGACCAACATTGGATTAAATGGTAAAAATATATTATAAATATAATTTAAACCCACTCTAATTCATAATTTATCACTATTAATTATTTCGAATAAAATTTTTTTTAATTAAAATTTAGTAATTTTCACTATTCATCAAAATATGAAAGTTATCATAAAAGTACGAAAAATTAATTCTAAGATAATTTCGATATTCCAAATCCAAAAATAAATTCTATTTTGAAAGATAAAATGTATAAATTTTCAAAAAGTGGGTACAACTATTCATAACTGCTAGTTTGATTGGTTGTGGTGCGTGTTAGAACTCAAAGTTGTGTACAACACACGCTACTGTATTATTCAAAGAGAAGCATACCATGGAAGCTTGGGGTGTTACATTCTCCCATCCTTCAATAAATTGCATCCTCACAATTTATGCTCGGTATTGGAAACATGGGGTTGACATTTCAAAATATCTTAGTTGAAATCCCACATCAAAAAATGGATTAATGAGGCCTCTATTTAAAATAAAGAGTGGTAAGTATGAAGGTTACCGAAAATAACACATACTAGTGTTCCATGTATGAAAATATGGATATGGAAGAAAACTCTAACCATCAATATCTGATGGATATTGGTAGAGAACATGGCTATGAAAAGGCCAATAATCCCAAAGCCGTAAATTTGTGATGATCTAAGGTACCATCTAGGACAACATTTTTGTTCTAAGTTCCTTTTCTTAATGTTAAGGAATTTATTTATGATATTGGCTAAGATCGTAAGGAGATATAATTACTTTATAATTAGAGTTTTATCCATTAATAAATTTCTACCACAAACTCATCTTTCACTACAAAACATAATACAACTCAAAAATAGTCTATTTATCCTAATAGTATAGGGTTCCAAATATAATGAATGTATAATTCACATATCAGACCCATTTAAAAAAGATACTACATTATACAATCTAGGGACTTAACGTAGTCTAGTGGTAGGCGATAAATCCCAATCGCACTATGGTTGTGGGTTCGATTCTCACAGCTTTTTCTGACACGATGGGTTGTCACACGGTCTGTGTGTTTTCCTTTTATAAAAATCCAAAAATATCCTTTCAAACATAATCCATTCCAACCGTTAGACTTATCCAAAATACTACTATCCAAACTCACAGTCCAAAATTTATAAGGATGTTAAACACAATGAAGATCCTTTTTTCCATGTAATAACATGTTAACACCTTCACCATGTATTATTTTAAAACCTGGTAACATCCTGAATTACAAGAAATCCTTATTGATTACATTCAAGCTCCCTTATTCTTTATAAAATATTGGATATACTCCTTCTATCAAAAATGTTGTAAACAACAACGATGAAAAATCATTAATCAGTTTCACAGTATTCAGGAATATCCAATATAATTTACCCAAATCAACCATATCATATTCCAAAATTTGTACCACTTTATTAGGACCATATTAAGGATTATGTTTCCTTCAACCATGTAATTTCCAAAAATTTGAACTCACTATAGAGTCACTTTTCTTAGTACCATAAAATCTCAAATCCTCAATGAAATAGTACTACAGTACAATCCTTATTTATTTCTAGAACATCATTGATACAACACTTAAATGAAATAATTCAAAAATAAAAACATAAGAACACTTGTAATTCCTCTTCATCAGTGGTAGTATCATAACTTGATTATTATCCAATATCATCATTTGCGGCATAGTCTGATGACTGAGACATTGGTTCGCATAGTGTCTAAACTCCTTACAGATGAAGCATTTTACATTTGAAACCTTTTTCTTACACTTGCAGTCACGTACTTGGTGTCATTTTTCTCCACACTTATAACCTACTCCCATTCCCTTCAAGCATTTTCCAAGGTGATTCTTTCCATAGTAATCACATATGAGAAAATCTTTCTTTACCTTCTTCCCTTTATCTGTTCTTCTCTCTACCATCCTTTTCTTCTCTGCCTTCCCATCAAAGCCATAGGACTCTGAGAATTCATTACTTATCTTATCAAAAAATGATACTATTTATTCATATGATGATAATACATGGGAGAGTTTTTCCCTTCTAAATTATGGATTAGGACCATGAAATATATGATCTTTCTTACTCTTTGGATCATGTGTATTACTGGAGTTCTCATTCCTTCTACTGGGAGCCATTTCTAAACAATGGTATACACTAGATTAGTTTATGAATAGAAATACCTAATCCCAAAATTGTAAAACACTTAACATAATCTAAACAGTTTATAGATATAGTCCATAATCATAAAGATATTTTCTTTGAGTAAGTATATACTCATAATCCCTTCATAATGGTTTATAAAGAAAATGAGAATTATCCAAAGCATATCCCCCAGGAGTGGCGTAACCAATAGTGCAGCAAGGCCCATTGTCGTGCACCAGTTCCAATTCGAGTCTAGCTCAATGCGGTGTTTTTGGGTTTTACCCCTAGGTACATCTGTGCCAGAGCCGCCTCTACCTGCTCGTATCTAGACAGAGATTTATTGCATGGAAAACTCACAAAATCTCTACAATACCAAAATTCTAGGAAGTTCTTTTATACTAATCATCAAAGTCTATCTTAGGGAGATTTTCCCTAAATAGAGTTTATATAAATCTACTTTCCAAGGTTATTTCGAAACTTCCACTGATACCAACAGTAACGCCCCGACCCCAGTTACCCAGAGTCAGTGCATTATTTTAATACATTGGCATGATTACAGGGAATCAAGTCCCGAAGGACCGATCAATTTAGCAGTCTTGGAAAATATATTACATACACGAATGTTACATTACACTTTAAAACATACAAAACAACATAAATAATCCTTTATGAATTCCATTATTCCCTTGGCTTAACTCTGCATATCAATCACAATACACTTCTAGAAATCCTGGGAAAAATAAAACATAGAAAGGGGTGAGCTCAGATGCTCAGTAAGGATATAAATATAGAAGAAACTTTCATCAATAAGCATAAACATTTTATTAAATGTATAAATAAAACAAAAGCCTTTTAAACTTGAACATCAACATAATATGGAAAAAAATAAAATGAAATAATGCCATTTACTTATTCACATGGATGTTCTACTAGTATAATAATCACATGGAATATCAATAACCACTTTCATAATGATGGAATGCATAATGTTGAACATTAATTTCTTTGTCAAGGCCTCGTGCCAAGACCTAGGGGATAACTGTAACTGGAACCCAACCCGGAGAGCCTCTGTAACCGGACTCCAACCCGGAGTGCCTCTAATAACCGGACACCAACCCGAAGTGCCTCTAATAATCGGACACCAACCCGGAGTGCCTCTAATAACTGGACACCAACCCGGAGGGTCTGCTGTAACCGGACCCCAACCCGGAGGGCTTACTTTTATTTGTCCCCAACCAGGAACATACTAGTCCAACACATTCATCTTAAGAAGAGGATGAAATATAAGATAAACATTCGTATTAAAACTAACATATGAAATGTCAAAACATTAATCATAAACCATTAATGGCATAAAAATAACTCATCCATAGTCAATCATATCACAAAACCTTAAATAAAATATGGATTATTTTTATAATAATAGATCAACTTGAAACAAGTGTAAAATTTATCAAAGAATGTTGACATAGATGAAATCAAAACTATTTGAGAGAAATATCTCTTTTTTTTAAATCATTTAAAAGTCACATAATTATAGAGAAACCCATTATTTTGAAAATATATTTATAATATAGTGAGGGAAGCATAAAAGGTGTAATAATGGTGAAGAATAACCGTATCCTCCGTATAAGTTAAAAAAAGAAATTCTTATCTTAATTTTGTCGAAAAGGTTAAAAAGTAACTTGTTTCGAAAACGATGGAATGATTCCTTTCAAAAAATATAATGTCAAATAAGGGTTTAAATGATTTTAAAACCCATTGTTTATTAAATAGTAAAAATGTTTTGAAAGAAATTTTTAAGAAACATGGATGTGGATGATAAAGAGGTCCCAGTAGATAATTACATATAAACAACCTCAGATAATGAAGATATTGGGAAATAAACCCTTACCCATTTGGTAACTTACGAAACTACACCCCATGAAAGAAGTATCATACAATGAATATGTAAATACACATAAATTAATTGATATTACACAAAGATTACAATTATGGCCAGTACATACAACACAAAAAAGGTAATAGTGGCAATATGGCATGAATCTCACAAGAATAAGGAGTGAGATGAAAAACCCCTTACCTTGCACTTTCTTTAGTCGAGGGTACATTTAGCCTCCTCTTCTTCAGGTTCTTCCTTTTGATTTGACCAAAAGGGATCTCTAGGTTGGATTTCTGATCAAACTAAGGCCTCTAGGATGAAGGGAGGATATTTGAGTGGGTATTTGGGCAGGGTCTGGTCGAGCCAAATTTCTTAGAAGGTGTGAATTAGAGAGAAGGGGGAGTTCCCTTTTATAAGAGGGGTGAGGGGCACCTTAGGAAAAACTTAAAATATTATTTTATAATAAATTCATATTCGGTTTCTAATTGATCCAAGGTTGATTATTTAAAGTTTAAGGTGGGGATTGGTCGAAAAATACTCATCCAATAGGTTTTAGACATGTTTAGGTTACCATTTTAACCTTATCATTTAGATTTAATTCTAAGTTAAATAATTTAACTTTTACCGTGTCTTCTTTTATTATTACACTATATAGTTAATAAACATACTATATAATGAAAATAGAACCTAAATTGGTTCATTAATTTCATATATATTATTATATAAGTCTTTTGGCCGATCGTTAGATTTTTAGGACCATTATATCAATTAATAATTTAATATTTGTTTTAAAAACTATTTTATGTCAATTTTGACACTATTTGGTATTTGTTTTTTGTTAAAATAATAAAAACATGATTACTTCAAAAAAAAATACATTTAATAAATCCTAACATGTAATATTCACCTATAAAATTCGTGGATGTCTTAAAAACTTTGAAATTATATTAATTTTAATATTTATAATACCATTTATTTGATTCTCTCATGAATAAGGTAATTACTGCATCATAATTGTGTCATAAATAAATTTTTTTATATATTGTCTAAAAATTATAAATAAAATACCATGATGTAGTAAATCTTATTAGCTTTCTAATTAATATTTATAATCTAATTTATCTAATTCAAAACCCTATATTAAAAATGTTTTAGTTTTTAATCTTTGATTTTAACTCTTTTAACTATTCTTTGAATTAAATAAAAATAAATGTCCTAATCTAATCCATGAGGACCTAAATGATAATATTTTATTCTTAAGGTTGTTTGTGGTTGAGATAAACTTTTCCAATAGAATTAGGACATGTGTGAGGGTAATATTAATATCATTTTTATCCTTAATTACCCTATTTACTTTTAACCGTGGTAAATAAAAGTAAAAAGTTACTATTCACCAAAAATTATTTTCATCTCGTTGAACCACATTTTACTCCTTGATATTAACCGTGTCTCTCGGATTTTCGAAATTCAGCTCACAGAAGCGGTAAAATTAATTTTTATGTGAATTTGCAAAAGCTCTTAGGAGGTGGGTAAAAGACGGTGAAAAGTTCAATAAAATTTTTATATATCTAAAATTATTATAAACTGACTCCAATTAATTACATTGAACTTATATATGTATTATGTATCTATTTTGATATTAAATAATTTAAATAAAATAAATAATAATTTAAATAAAATTTCGGTTTTAAACTATAACTCAGTGTTTGCACTATTCATCAACAGTTAAAAGTTTTTAGAAAAATACCAAAAATTTACCCTAAGATAATTTTGATATTTCAAATTGAATAATTAAGTCTATTTTACCAAATTAAAAACATATAAGTTTCATTTATTAATTTAAAATTAATTCCCGACGTGAAACGAAAAAGCGTGTTTTTAAGAAACAATAACTATCAAAAGATTGACACTTGTTTATGTCCGGTTTAAATGTGAAATTATATCCAATGACCAACATTGGATTAAATTGTAAAAATATATTCTAAATATAATTTTAAACTGCTCAGATTCATAATTTATCACTATTAATTATTTTTATTAAAAAAATTGTTTTTAATTAAAATTTAGTAATTTTCACTATTCATCAAAATATGAAAGTTATCAGAAAATTACCAAAAATTCACTCTAATCTAATTTCGATATTCCAAATCCAAAAATGAAGTCTATTTTGAAAGATAAAATGTATAGAATTTCAAAAAGTGGGTATTAATATTCTTAACGGCTAGTTTGATTGGTTGTTGTGTGAGTTAGAACTCGAAGTTGCGTACAACACACGCTACTGTATTATTCAAAGAGAAGTGTACCATGGAAGATTGGGGTGTTATATTCTCCCATCCTTCAATAAATTACGTCCTCACAATTTGTGCTCGGTAATGGAAACTTGGGGTTGACATTTCAAAATATCTTAGTTGAAATCCCACATCGAAAAATGGATTAGTGAGGACTCTATTTAAAATAAAGAGTGGTAAGTATGAAGGTTACCGAAAATAACACATACTAGGGTTCCATGTAGGAAAATATGGATATAGAAGAGAAATCTAACCATCAATATCTGATGGAGATTGGCAGAAAACATGGCTATGAAAAGGACAATAATCCCAAAGCCATAAATTTGTGATGATCTAAGGTACCATCTAGGAAAACATTTTTGTTCTAAGTTCCTTTTCTTAATGTTGAGTAATTTATTTATGATATTGGATAAGATCATAAGGAGATATACTTAATTTATAATTATAGTTTTATCCATTAATAAATTTCTACCACAAACTCATCTTTCACTACAAAACATAATATAACTCAAAAATAGTCTATTTATCCTAATCGTATAGGGTTACAAATATAATGAATGTATAATTCACATATCAGACCCATTAAAAAAAGATATTATTGTATACAATCCAGGGACTTCACGTAGTCCAGTGGTAGGCGATAAATCCTAGTCGCACTGTGGTTGTGGGTTCGATTCTCACAGCTTTTTCCGACGCGATGGGTTGTCACACGGTCTGGGTGTTATCCTTTTATAAAAATCCAAAAATAACCTTTCAAACATAATCTATTCCAACAATTAGACTTATCCAAAATACTACTATCCAAACTCACAGTCCAAAATTTATAAGGAAGTTAAACACAATGAAGATCCTTTTTTCCATGTAATAACATGTGATCACCTTCACCATGTATTATTTTAAAACATGGTAACATCCTGAATTACCATAAAACCTTATTGATTACATTCATGCTACCTTATTCTTTATAGAATACTGGATATACTCCATCTATCAAAAATGTTGTAAACTCCAACAATGAAAAACCATTAATCAGTTTCAAGGTATTCAAGAATATCCAATATAATTTACCAAAATCAACCATATCTTATTCCAAAATCAGTACCTATTTATTAGGACCACATTAAGGTTTTTCTCTCCTTCAACCATGTAATTTCCAAAAAATTTAACTCGATGTCGAGTCACTTTTTTTCGTACCATAAAATCTCAAATCCTTAATGAAATAGTACTACTGTACAATCCTTATTTATTTCTAGAACATCATTGATACAACACTTAAATGAAATAAGTCCAAAATAAAAACATAAGAACACTTATAATTACTCTTCATTTGTGGTAGTATCATAACTTGATTATTATCCAATATCATCATTTGGGGCATAGTCTGATGACTGAGACATTGGTTCGTGTAGTGTCCAAAATCCTTACAGATGAAGCATTGTACATTTGAAACCTTTTTCTAACACTTGCAGTCCCGTAATTGGGGTAATTTTTCTCCACAATTATAACATACTCCCATTCCCTTAAAGAATTTTCCAAGGTGATTCTTTCCACAGTTATCACATATTAGAAAATATTTCTTTACCTTCTTCCCTTTATCTGTCCTTCTCTCTACCATCCTTTTCTTCTCTAGCTTCCCTTCAAAGCCATAGGACTCCGATAATTCTTTACTTATCTTATCAACACTTGATTCTATTTCTTCATATGAGGATAATACATGGGAGACTATTTCCCTTCTAAATTCTGTCTTAGGACCACGAAAGATATGATCCTTCTTACTCTTTGTATCACGTGTATTGCTGGAGTTCTCATTCCTTATACTGGGCGCCATTTCCAAACAATGGTATACACTGGAGTAGTTTATGAATAGAAATCCCTAATCCCAAACTTTTAAAACACTTAACATAATCTAAATAGTTTATGGATATAATCCATAATCATAAAAATGTTTTCTTTGAATAAGTATATACTCATAAGCCCTTCATAATGGTTTGTAAATAAAATTATAATTATCCTAAGCATATCCCCCGGGAGTGTCGCAACCAAGAGTGCATCAAGACTCATTGTCGTGCACTAGTTCTCATTATAGTCTAGCTCAGAGAGGTGTTTTTGGGTTTTACCCTTAGGTACATATGTGCCAGATCCGCCTCAACTTGCTCGTATCCAGACAGGGATTTATTTCTTGGAAAACTCACAAAATCTCTACAATACCAAAATTCTAGGAACTTCTTCTATACTAATCCTCAAAGTCTATTTTAGGGAGATGTTCCCTAAAAAGAGTTTATCTAAATCTAGTTTCCAAGGTTATTGCTAAACTTCCACTGTTACCAACTGTAACGCCCTGACCCCAGTTACCCAGAGTCGGTGTATTATTTTAATATATTGGCATGATTACAAGGAATCAAGTTCTGAAGGACTGATCAATTTAGAAGTCTTGGAAAATAGATTACACACATGAATGTTACATTACACTTTATAACATACAAAAAAACATAAATAATCCTTTATGAATGCCATTATTCTCTTGTCTTAACCCTGCATATCAATCACAATACACTTCTTGGAATCCTGGGAAAAATAAAGCATAGATAGGGGTGAGCTCATATGTTATGTAAGGATAGAAATATAGCAGAAACTATCATAAATAAGCAAAAACATTTAAAGTAGTGTATAACTAAAACAAAAGCCTATTAAACATGAACTTCAGGATAATATGGAGAAAAATAAAATGAAATAATTCCATTTACTTATTCACCTGGATATTCTACTAGTCGAATAATCACATGCAATATCAATAAACACTTTCATAATGATGGAATGCATAATGTTGAACATTAATTTCTTTGTCAAGGCCTCGTTCCAAGACCTAGGGGCTAACTGTAACTGGAACCCAACCCAGATAGCCTCTATAACCGGACTCCAACCAGGAGTGCCTCTAATAAACGGACACCAACCCGGTGTGCCTCTAATAACCAGACACCAACTCGGAGGGTCTGTTGTAACCGGACCCCAACCCGGAGGGCTTACTTTTACCAGTCCCCAACCCAGAACATACTATTCCAACACATTCATCTTAAGAAGATGATGAAATATAACATAAACATTCGTATTAAAACTAACATACTAAATGTAAAAACTATAATCATAAACCATAAATGGCATAAAAATAACTCATCCATAGTCAAACAGATCACAAAACCTTAAATAAAATATGGATGATTTGTATCATAATAAATCAACTTGAAACAAGTGTAAACTATATCAAATGATGTTGACATAGATGAAATCCAAACTATTTGAGAGAAATATCTCTTTTTTTGAAATCATTTAAAAGTCACATAATTATAGAGAAACCATTTATTTTCAAAATATCTTTATAATCTTGTGAGGGAAGCTTCAAAGGTGTAATAATGGCAAGGAATAACTTCACCCACCATATAAGTTAAAAAAAGAAATTATTATCTTAATTTTTTCGAAATGGTTAAAAAGTAACTTGTTTCGAAAACAGCGGAAAGATTACTTTCAAAAAATATATAGTCAAATAAGGGTATAAGTTACTTTAACCCATTGTCTAATAATTAGTAAAAATGTTTTGAAAGACATTTTTAAGAAACATGGATGTGGATGATAATGAGGTCCCAGTAGATAATTACGTATAAACAACCTCAGATAATGAAGATATTGTGAAATAAACCCTTACCAATTTGGTAACTTATGAAACATACACCCCATGAAAGAGGTATCATTCAATGAATACGTAAATACACATAAATTAAAGTGTATTACACAAATAATACAATTATGGGCAGTACATACACCACAAAAAAGGTAATAGTGGCAATATGGCATGAATCTCATGAGAATAAGGAGTGAGATGAAAAACCCCTTACCTTGCACTTTCCTTTAGTCGAGGGTACGTTTAGCCTCCTCTTCTTCGGGTTCTTCCTTTTGATTTGATCAAAAGGGATCTTTAGGTTGGATTTCTGAACAAACTAAGGCCTCTAGGATGAAGGGAGGATATTTGAGAGGGTATTTGGGTATGGGATGGCTGAGCCAAATGGTTTAGAAGGTGTAAATTAAAGAGAAGGGGGAGTGCCCTTTTATAAGAGGGGTGAGAGACACCTTAGAAAAAACATAAAATATTATTTTATAATAAATTCATATTCAGTTTCTAATGGATTAAATTTTGATTATTTAAAGTCTAAGGTGGGGATAGGTCGAAAAAAACTCATCCAATAGGTTTTAGACAAGTTTAGGTTACCATTTTAACCTTATCATTTATATTTAACTCTAAGTTAAATAATTTAACTTTTACCGTGTCTTCTTGTATTATTACACTATATGGTTAATAAACATACTATATACTTCAAATCGAACCTCAATTGGTTCATTAATGTCATATATATTATTATATAAGTCTTTTGTCTGAACCTTAGATTTTTCGAACCATTATATCAATTAATAATATAATATTTGTTTTAAAAACTATTTTATGTCAATTTTGACACTATTTGGTATTTTTTTTGTTAAAATAATAACAACATGATTACATCAAAAAAAATACTTTTAATCAACCCTAACATGTCATATTCACCTATAAAATTCGTGGGTGTCTAAAAAATGGTGAAATTATATTTATTTTAATATTTATAATACCATTTATTTGATTCTTTCATGAATAAGGTAATTACTGCATCATTATTGTGTCATAAATAATTTTTTTTATATAATGTCTAAAAATTATAAATAAATAAACATGATGTAGTAAATATTTTTATCTTTCTAATTAATATTTATAATTGAATTTATCTTATGCAGAATCCTATATTAAAATTTTTTTAGTTATTTAACTTTGATTTTGACTCTTTTAACTATTATTTGAATTAAATAAAAATAAATGTCCTAATCAAATCCAAGTGGACCTAAATGATAATATTTTATTCCTAAGGTTGTTTTTGGTCGAGATAAACTTTTCCAATAGAATTAGGACATGTGTGAGGGTAATATTAATATAATTCATACCCTTAATTACCCTATTACTTTTAACCGTGGTAAATAAAAGTAAAAAGTTACTATTCAGAAAAAATTATTTTCATCTCATTGAACCACATTTTACTCCTTGAAATTAACCGTGTCTCTCGGATTTTCGAAATTCAGCTCATAGAAGTAGTAAAATTATGTTTTATTGGAATTTACAAAAGCTCCTAGGAGGTGGGTAAAAGACGGTGAAAAGTTCAATAAAATTTTTATATCTCTAAAATTATTATAAATCGACTCCAATGAATTACATTAAAATTATATATGTATTATTTATCTATTTTGATATTAAATAATTTAAATAAAATAAATAAATATTTAAACAAAAATTTGGTTTTAAACTATAACTTAGTGTTTTCACTATTCATCAAAAAATTAAAAGTTTTTAGAAAAATACCATAAATTTTCCCTAACATAATTTTGATAATAAAAATTCAATAATGAAGGCTATTTTACCAAATTCAAAACATAGAATATGCATCTATTAATTTAAAATTAATTCCCGGTGTCAAAACAAAAAGCGTGTTTTTAAGAAACAATAACTATCAAAAGATTGACACTTGTTTACGTCCGGTTTAAATGTGAAATTATGTCTAATGACCAACATTGGATTAAATTGTAAAAATATATTCATAATATAATTTAAAACCACTCAAATTCATAATTTATCACTATTAATTATTTCTATTAAAAAAGTTGTTTTTAATTAAAATTTAGTAATTTTCACTGTTCATCAAAATATAAAAGTTATCAGAAAAGTTCTGAAAATTCACTCTAAGCTAATTTCGATATTCCGAATCCAAAAATGAAGTCCATTTTGAATGATAAAATGTATAAAATTTCAAAATGTGGGCATTACTATTCATAACGGCTAGTTTGATTGGTTGTGGTGTGTGTTAGAACTCGAAGTTGCGTACAACACACGCTACTGTATTATTCTAAGAGAAGCGTACGGTGGAAGCTTGGGGTGTTACATCTATGGACATATTTAGGGATGTCTCTAAGGATGAGTTAACATTTAAGAGAAATTACGTGTGATTTTGGTAAAGGATTGAGTCAATCGTTTCCTAAAAATTCATCTCTGTATGGATTCTAAAACTAGAAATGGATTTGTAATATATGTACCTAGGAGTAACAACTCTGACAAGATGTTTTGGGCTTCACTCGGGGAAATCTGGAACACAAAAATGGGGCTTATTGCACACCTAGTTTGATACATCAATGGGATGTGATTTGGGAATTCACAGACTCATCACGAACCAAACTGAAGGATTTAAATAGACGATGGATATGAATAACCATGGATAAACATAATTTTTCATAGATTAAAGAAGTTTTCATAATTTAGACATTATATATGTGACTTTGAAAGATTATGTGGTTCCTTATTTTAATAAGAGTTTCATAATCTATGGTTTTGGTCAATGGATAGAACATGAAGGATCAGTATTAATGGGGATTGAAATATACAATGAAACAATTTGTATCTTGAATATATGAATTCTATGATAGATGGAATACAAAACTTCATTATTATACTCTCACAGCTTTCTCAAGCTAAGAGTCATACTGTGCATCCAAACGGGAAAAGGACGGAACAACATTCTGTTGAGTCCTTCATGGTTCAATGAAAACATTCTTTAAATGGGTCTCCTGATCCACTTGTTTTGGAACTCAAAATCACTACATGTGAATATATATTATTTTTCCCTATTTTTCTATAATGAAAAAGTGATTCTATCTATTTATGTATTAGAATGAGAAGCATACAAATGGTGGAATCTAACCAAGAATATAAAGAAGCAAGATGAAATTAAATCCATGGATTTGGATGAGTTAAAAAATTTATCCTTCAATAATTACATCCCTCATGTTCTTCATATGAATATGGAAAAGGAGTTATGTGAGTTGAATCAAAAGGATGATGAATTTTTTGGTACTTATGAGGATAATTTCACAAGACTTGTGACCTATGTTTCTAATATTATTATCCAACCCAAAAGTAAACTACATTGTTTATTTAGTGGATAAAATCAAAGTCTTAGAATTTATTTTCGAATAAGAGACATTATTATATATGGAGAGGTTGTACATTATTCAATCAGTGTTGAAATGGAGGTTGGGGTTACGTATCAATCTCATGGTTTTAACAAGAAGATGAATATGTAGTTAAATGTGGAAAATAAAAACCATGGAGGTAAAAAATGTTTCAAACTCATGCTTTCAGAAAGAATGGGAAAGTGAAGTTATGAAAGTACTTTAAAGGAAGAAGAAGGTGTTTCATGTTTAGGAAGATTGTGCACCATGAAAAGATTAGAGAAGTGAGTAAATTAAATGAATTGAGTGGAGATAAATCTAAACAAATTGAACCACCCACACATCAGTTATTCAAGTGCACGGATTTCGGGAATTATGTGAATCATTTCCCCAATCCACGGGCTAATGTGGATGATAAGATGCCAAAACTATGAGGAAAAAGAAGGATGTAAAAGTTTATGAAATCAAAATGGATTAAGTGAATAATGAAAATTATGGGAAAACATATAATTTCCCCCCTTAATCAAGAATTTAATGTGTGATTTTGTATCAATAATATATATAGTAATATCTTTTTTCATCATTTAGTTAGGTTTTATGTGATTATATCCCTATAAATTGATTTCAGAATAATAAAATCAAATTACAAGTTCTATCAGTGCAAGGATGAACCCATGTATACAAAAAAATGTCTTTGGTATAAGATAAGATAATAATTAAAAAGAAAGGGTGAATTATAATTTTGAAGGGTTGTAAGGTTAACCATTTATGGAAGGTTTAAGACAAATTATAAATAAGATTTTTTTCAGATTGATTTATTATCTCACCACACGAGGACTCATGCATATTGGATAAAGTATTTGTGCTGATGGTAATTGAAGATAGATGAGATGACTTATAGTGGATCTTATGATTTGTTAGTACTTCAAGAATGAAAAAATATCACACTAATTTATTATGGTAAGAGATGAAGTGGAAATCTAACAAGGCACATCCAAAGGGTCATATTGTGGATATGAAGTGGAATAAAATCATATAAGTATAACTTCTCATCATAATTATTCAACTATAAGGACTGAATCATGACACCAAAAAGGATATCTTAGTACCTTCAATTATTATGAATCAAATAGACCCTTAGATCATCGAAGATTTATGGATTTGTGATTGTTGACTTTTCCAAAACATGTTCTCTATCACTCTCCATCAGAACATGATGTCTATATTTCTCTACCATTTCCATGTTTTCACATACCACCTTTGTTCTTCTATATATAAAAGTAATATTATATTACTTTGGGTAACTGTTATTTTTCCAACATTCCCTTTATAACAAAAGTTTTAGTATTTATTTTGATGATGTGGGTTTTTATGAAGGAAACATTCAAGTATTAATCCTGTGAAAAACTTGATGAATTTCGAGGGAGAAATCTATTTTTATCATGGTAGAATGTAACTCCCCGAGATTTTTTGAAATATATTTTTTGAATTAATTTTATATTTTTGATATTTTTCATTTCATGAAACACTAAAAATTGTTATTTTTAATGAATCACTATTCTATGTGAAATCAAAAATATGATCGACTGATATTTATGTTCTGATCATCTAACCGAGTCTATATTTCACCCAATTTGTCCATAGATCTATGTGGAGGTGGATGTCTCAAGGTCATCAGGGGATTATGTTTGGATCATGGATAACAAGGAGTACCATTTGAAACAGAAATTATTCTTTGAGTCATGAATGCATTATTTTGTGGCCTACTGTCAATGTGGCCATCTATATTTGTTTGTGGTAATGAAATATTGAATGGAAGTTCATAGGAGGTGGAAAGGAGAAGCACTGATGTTTGTGATTCCTCTATTTCAGCTCAAATTCTGGTCATGGGGAACTCTTAGGAAACGTTGATAGTGCAAGGGAGTGATAATGATGTCAGGGGTGGCCTTATGTAGAACACTGTGAGTGTTGGCCCTGACGTTTCTGCCGATCAGGGAGATCATGTGGGGATCTGTTTCATCAATGATGCACTAAATGGTAAAAGCATGAAGCGGTAGGTGCAGCAAGATGAAATCACATTAGTGAAAACACATTCTTGTGAAATGTATGAGGTGTAGAAGTCACTGAATCCAATAGTGAAGCAGGTAATTAAATGTATAAAAGGTGACCTTGGTGTTGGGGATCTTCCCTTGCTGGAGGGTTTTGCTGTTTTTTGTCAAGTGCAACCGATTTTTGACAATCTGATCTACATGGAAGGTGGAATGGAAAAGGTTAATCATGTTCTTAGTGGAAAGGTTATTTCTAGCAATATAATTTAAGGCTTGGAGTAGTTGTAGTCACCCATTGTGATGGATGATACTCATGTATTCGAAGACTTGAACTTGTAGATTGGTTCCAACAATCAAGAAATGGATACAGAGGATGTTTTAAGTAAGGGTTTACTTGGTGGCTTGGTCAATGAGGTGAACTATCTATTCCTTGATTTGATTAATCATAATTGGCCCTCATAGATGATTGGAGGAGTGTCTTCTTAAACCTCAGATGGCATCTTGTTGTAGAAAGATGTTTGTTACAAATGATTTGTCTCTGTGAATATCACTGATAAATGGGGGAATGTCTCTAATAAAGATAAAGAGAATGGTAAAGGCATTAAAAGACCTTATTATAGTTATATTGTTCAAGGTGGATGGAATAAGATATCTGAATGTGAAGAATATATGATTGATCCATGATAGAGGAGGCTAAGAAAGGACTATTCATAAATGTTGAAGCCGGTATCCACTAGGTCCACATCCAGGATTGAAGGAGGGGATGTCCCTATTTCTAAAAGGGTTATGTTAACAAGCCATATGTTACACACAACACTATGTTTCAATGAAATATCATTTTATTATTATAAATTTTTAAATGATATAATTATTACCAAGAGGTAAAACATAGTAATAAGAATAGTAATGAATACTTTAAAATATTTTTTATAAAGGTTTAATTGATAATTAAGGATATAATAATTTGTTAAAGTACTTATATGGATTAAAATATTCAATTATCAAAAAAACAAATTTTTATATCCTTCTATAAAAATTAATAAACATAATTTTAGACATAGTTAAAAATATATTTATGTAAAATAAATATAAATTTATAATTTATAATGCTTAAATTATCTTGGGGAAATTTTTTTGGATTTTTCTAAGAAATTTAGTTTTTATGACTAGGGAAAAATACAAAATTTTAATTCACAACTTTCTTTTGGTCTAATTTATTGATAAGGTTAAATTATATTTTAATTTAGTTTAAAAGTATAATTAGACTATATTTGTATCAATCAATCTAAACTTGGTAATTTTAATCAATTTTACAATGAAATTGGGTTTAAAAATATTGAAAACTTTTAGATGTTTTTGCTTTAAAACCACATAGTGTCGTCCTATCAACAAGATTAATTTTAAATTAATTTCTTCCAATTATGTTAATTTAATTTGGAAAAATTTATTCAATATTTTTAATCATCATAATTCATAATTTCTAATAAGTTAAAATTATTTTTTTACCAAAAATATTATTGAATGTAATTAAAATTAATTATAATGGTTAAGAGAAACATTAGGTTAATAAAGTACTAAATATTAAGATTAAGTCCCAAAATGACCTATAAACATGTAAAAAACCTATTTTATGGCCATTATATGTCCATTAACCTTCCATTATTGAGTCTTTTCATTTTTTCTGACTTTTTTAGGTAAAAACGTTGGTACACATAACATGTTTTTAAAAATGTCAAGTGTTTCCTTTCCCTTCCAAATAAAATGCCACAAACTAGACCTATTCATTACAAATTTCAATAAACATATGTTTGGACAAGATATTCCCAATAAAAGTACCAACATACCTCCCATACTTTTTTATCAAACCCTTTCAGTAGAAAGAAATCCAAGGATTCCTTTGGGCCCTAACCAAAATGAGTTAGCTGATTAAGAGGTAACACCTTTTATCAAGCACCATTATTTTATTTCCTTTATCCAACCCTCAAACTCACTTTATTCCATGATTTTGTAACGACACATGTATATTCAATATAGTATTACGTTTTTATTCTAAGGTTTCAACATACACGTACAAACACATCCTTCTATTTTGTAATGAACATACTATTTGTGTGTACCAAAAAAATACAACCTCACAAAATGATAACTGTTATTGATTCCATTACCACCTCTCATGGTGAAAATTAGGATGGAAACAATATTTATTTATGTCATATATTATATTTATTATGTATTTAATCTTTTTTATTCCTTTTACAACAGCTACATTTTTTGACTTTCCTTTTGATGTAAATGTGATAATTTCATTTGAGGATGTGTGGACTGTCACCCACTCAAAGTGATGTGATTTTTTCACACACATCAAAAAATGTATTAAGGATGTGTTTAGTGAACATATATGATATATATGATATAAAAATACTAGTGAAAAAATAATATATATAAATATATTGATACTTATTTTTCATTTTTTTCTACAATTCAATACGACAGTAAAAACGAAAACAACATTCATGCGTACATATGACTTACCATCTCTATTAAAGATGTACTCTATTTTGTACATATATATTACATATATTACTAAAATAAAATTACAAAGTATATACATGATATTTATATCATTTTTTACATTATCCAAATCAGGATATATGTATAATGATGAAAGATATACACTACTGGAAAAGTAGGTTATACCAATGGTTTATAACCATTGCTATAGGCTGGAAAACCATTGGTATAGGGTATACCAATGGTTTTCCAAACCGTTTGCCAGTAAGGCGTGGGGAAAGCCCTTTACCAACGATTTCATTTAAACCGTTGGTATAGGTGCTCGAGAATTCTGGAAAACAATTTACCGACGGTTCTAAAGTGTTGGTACCACTTTTTCAAGAAATCTGGAAAAACTCATACCAACGGTTCAGAACCGTTGGTATCAGTTTTTCCAGATTTCTGGAAGAACTCCTACCAACGGTTTTGAACCGTTGGTAAATCATTTTCCAGAAATCTGGAAAAACTGATACCAACGGTTCAAAACCGTTGGTAAAGAGTCTCCCAAAACTGCTGCACAGCAGCGCCCAGAAGCCCCCCCAGAAGCTACACCTGCATAAAAAAATAGTGCACAAAAGCCCTCCAGTATACCCTCCACTATACACCTGCATAAAAAATATCACCAAAGCCACATACAGACTTCAAACAGTATAAAAAACACCTAAAATAGACCAAAAAAACACATATGACAACAATAATCCGGTGGTAATTCACCTCACCCATCAAATTCTAATAGGCAGAATAGTTTGATAAATATCTATTAGAGTTGAATAAGACATTCAAATTGACTCAAATCCCATTTTTTTGTGATACTAGGTTTGGGTATGTAATGATTTTTGATGAATTTTGCATTGAACTTGTATTGTTTATAATATATGGTGAAAAGATATTTTCTTAGGAGTCTCGTCACTTATGACCCCATGAGTGAAACTACCAAACTCATGAAAAAGAGTCATTGATGAGTGTAAATTTCAGTTGTATTCACTTAAAATGATTTACTTTTGAAATAAAAGAGAGACATTGAGTGGTGTCGTCCACACCGCACCTCGGATTGAGGCGGAGTTGACTCATACAAATCACAAATGACCCATGGATACATTTCCTAAAGTATCAACAGTATCTGAATGCCTTTGTTCTATTTTCCGAATGTCAGTTGTTGTTTTAACATAAACTGTTTTCCATTTCAATGAAAAGTGAAACACTTTGAGTGGTGCCGGCCACACCACGCCACGGCTTGAGGCGGGGTTGACTCGTACACGTCACAAATGACCCATGGATCATTTTCCTAAAGCTTTAATAGAATCCGAAAGCATTTGGTCGGTTTTCCGTATGTCGTTTTTTTACTTAAAAGCGCATCCATTTTAAACAAAAGAAAGACGCTTTGAGTGGTGTCGGCCACACCGCGCCTCGGATTGAGGTGGGTTGACTCGTACACGTCACAAATGACCAATGGATACATGTCCTAAAGTATCAACAGTATCCGAATGTGTTTGGTCAGTTTTCCGTATGTGGTTTTTTTACTTAAAAGCGCATCGATTTTAAACAAAAGAAAGAAAATTTGAGTGGTCCCTGCCACACCGGCCCTCAGATTGAGGCGGGGTTGACTCGTACACGTCACATATGACCCATGGATACATGTCCTAAAGTATCAATAGTATCCTAATTCCTTTGGTCCGTTTTTCGTATGTTAGTTGTTGTTTTAACTTAAACCGTTGTCCATTTCAAAGAAAAGTGAAAACCTTTGAGTGGTCCCGGCCACACCGGCCCTCGGATTGAGGTAGGGTTAACTCGTACACGTCACATATGACCCATGGATCATTGTCCTAAAGTTTCAACAGAATCCAAATGTTTTTGGTCAGTTTTCCGTATGCAATTTGTTGTTTTCACTTAAAATCATGTCCATTTCAAATAAAAGTTAGACACTTTGAGTGGTTTCAGCCACACCGTGCCTCAGATTGAGGTGGGGTTGACTCGTACATGTCACAAATGACCCATAAATCATTTTCTTAAAGTTTCAATATAATCCGAAAGTGTTTGGTCAGTTTTCTGTATGTCGTTTATTTTACTTAAAAGCGCATCCATTTTAAACAAAAGAAAGACACTTTGAGTGGTAACGGCCACAATGGAACTCAGATTGAGGCGGGGTTGACTCGTACACGTCACATATGACCCATGGATCGTTTTCGTACAGTTTCAACAGAATCTGAATGCGTTTGGTTGGTTTTCGGTATGTCAGTTGTTGTTTTAACTTAAACTGGTGTTCATTTCAAAGAAAAGTTAGACACCTTGAGTGGTATCGGTCACACTGCACCTAAAATTGATGAGGGGTTGACTCTTACACGTCACATATGACCCATGGATCATTGTCCTAAATTTTCCACAGAATCCGAATGCGTTTGGTCGATTTTCCGTATGTTAGATGATATTTTAACTTAAATTGTTGTCCATTTCAAAGAAAAGTTAGACACTTTGAGTGGTGCCGGCCACACCACGCCTCGGATTGAGGTGGGGTTGACTCTTACACATCACAAATGACCCATGGATACATGTCCTAAAGTATCAATAGTATCCGAGTGCGTTTGGTCAGTTTTCCATATGTGGTTTTTTTTACTTAAAAGCGCATCCATTTTAAACAAAAGAAAGTCACATTGAGTGGTACCGGCCACACCGGCCCTCGGATTGAGGAGGTCTTGACTCATACATGTCACAAATGAACCATGGATACATGTCCTAAAGTATCAACAATATCTGAATGCCTTTGGTCCATTTACCGTATGTCAGTTGATGTTTTAACTTAAACAGTTGTCCATTCCAAAGAAAAGTGACGCACTTTGAGTGGTCCCGGCCATACCAGCCCTCGGATTGAGGAGGGGTTGACTCGTACACGTCACATATGACCCATCAATACATTTCCTAATGTATTGACAGTATCCTAATGCCTTTGCTCCGTTTTCCGTATGTCAGTTGTTGTTTTAACTTAAACTGTTGTCCATTTCAAAGAAAAGTTACACACTTTGAGTGGTCTCGGCCACACCGGCCCTCGGATTGAGGTGGGGTTGACTCATACACGTCACATATGACCCATGGATCATTTTCCTAAAGTTTCAATAGAATATAAATGTGTTTGGTTGGTTTTCTGTATGTCAGTTGTTGTTTTAACTTAAATCGTTGTCCATTTCAAAGAAAAGTGACAAACTGTGAGTGGTCTCGGCCACACCGGCCCTCGGATTGAGGCGGGGTTGACTCTTACACGTCACATATGACCCATGGATCGTTTTCCTAAAGTTTAAATAGAATCTGAATGCGTTTGGTCGGTTTTCCGTATGCAAGTTGTTGTTTTCACTTAAAATCCTGTCCATTTCAAATAAATGTTAGACACTTTGAGTGGTGTAGGCCACACCGCGCCTCGGATTGAGGTGGTTTTGACTCTTACACATCACAAATGACCCATAAATCATTTCATTAAAGTTTCAATAGAATCTGAAAGTGTTTTCTCTAATTTCCGTATGTCGTTTTTTTTTACATAAAAGCGCATCCATTTTAAACTAAAGAAAGACAATTTGAGTGGTACCGGCCACACCAGCCCTCGGATTTAGGCGGGGTTGACTCGTACACATCAAAAATGACCCATGGATACATGTCCTAAAGTATCAACAGTATCCGAGTGCATTTGGTCAGTTTTCCATATGTGGTTTTTTTTACTTGAAATTGCATCCATTTTAAACAAAAGAAAGACACTTTGAGTGGTACCGGCCACACTGACCCTCGGATTGAGGCAGGGTTGACTCGTACACATCACAAATGACCCATGGATACATTTCCTAAAGTATAAATAGTATCCGAGTGCGTTTATTCAGTTTTCCATATGTGGTTTTTTTACATAAAAGCGCATCCATTTTAAACAAAAGAAAGACACTTTGAGTGGTACCGGCCACACCAGCCCTCAGATTGAGGCGGGGTTGACTCCTACACGTCACAAATGACCCATGGATACATGTCCTAATGTATAAGTAGTATCCGAATGCCTTTGGTCCATTTTCTGTATGTCAGTTTTTGTTTTAACATAAACTGTTGTCCATTTCAAAGATAAGTGACACACTTTGAGTGGTCCCAGCCACCCCGGCCCTCAGATTGCGGCGGGGTTGACTCGTACACGTCACATATGACCCATGGATCGTTTTCCTAATGTTTTAATAGAATCCGAATGTGTTTGGTTGGTTTTCCGTATGTCAGTTGTTGTTTTAACTTAAACCGTTGTCCATTTCAAAGAAAAGTGACAAACTTTGAGTGGTTCTGGCCACACCGGCCCTCGGATTGAGGTGGGGTTGACTCATACACATCACAAATGACCCATGGTTCGTTTTCCTATAGTTTCAACAGAATCTGAATGCGTTTGGTCGGTTTTCCATATTCCAGTTGTTGTTTTCACTTAAAATCATGTCCATTTCAAATAAAAGTAAGACACTTTGAGTGGTGCCGGCCACACCGCTCCTCGGATTGAGGCGGGTTTGACTCCTACACACCACAAATGACCCATGGATACATGTCCTAAAGTATCAACAATATCTGAATGTGTTTGTTCCATTTTCTATATGTGGTTTTTGTTACTTAAAAGCACATCCATTTTAAACAAAAGAAAGACACTTTGAGTGGTACCGACCACACCGGACCTCGGATTGAGGCGGGGTTGACTTGTACACGTCACATATGACCCATGGATCATTGTACTATAGTTTAAACAGAATCTGAATGCGTTTGGTCTGTTTTCCGTATACCAGTTGTTGTTTTCACTTAAAATCATGTCCATTTCAAATAAATGTTAGACACTTTGAATGGTACCAACCACTACTTCAAAGCACATTTTCCATATCATCTTCAACATGCATAAACATGAAATACATGGATAACTAAGAAAGCTAAGTAAAAAAATAGAGAAATGAGCATCACAGTACCAAGGAATACTAAAGGTCTATGTAGTAGACTAATCATACAATAAGAATCAAGTGCAAAAAACAGAATCTGAATGCAACGTCCCTATGAAGAAGAGGAAAACCCCAAAGTGGAAAACCATGTTAAAAAATAAAGAGTTATAAAGAATTCAAAAATTTAATGGATCAATCTTCCTATGATCCCCATCACCATCACTACTATCATCATCAGCCTCATCCTTGTCGTCATCTCTTTCCTCGTAGCCGTCCTCATCCTCGGCATCATCCTCGCCCTCGGCCCCATCCTCGCCCTCGGCCCCATCCTCGCCCTCGTACACATCCTCATCCTTTCCCTCTTCCTCTTCAGCATCCTCGTCATCACCAGGAACGTCATCATCTCGATCTACACTAGAGCTGCCACCTGGTGCATTGGATGATGAACCCATCGACGACATAAATGTCTGACAAGCCGCACTAGCCTCTGGTGGAAGTGATGAAGATAAAGCTCTCATCAGTTTCATAAATTCTCTGTCTCTTGTTTGAACTTGTACATCCAACTCTGTGGCCCTTTTATCAGACTGTCTTGCATGCTCCTTGACCTGTTCCGACTCGGTGGTACTAGAATGGATACCTGGAGACGACCAATACCTCTTCGTGACTATATTCTTACCAGGTCGGCAGCGTACTCGACCAGAGTGCTCATCTCCCAAAACCTGATATAAATGATCATGTGGCCCAAAATTGTCAGGCTCTTGGGAATCAAGAGCCTCTAAAGCAGCCTGTAAAAAATATTAATAGATTATTAAATTTCAAATTAGATATTAAACTTTGAAATAAACAAATTAAAACTTACAATCTTCTCTTGGGTCGGTTCATTTACCACAGTTCCATCTTTTTTTCTTCTACTCAAGCAAAACAATTTTGCTCGAGGGATACATCCTTCAATATTCATTTTGTGCTTCTGTAATGAAATTGAAACAATATAAAGTGAAAGTATAATCATATATTCATTATTCAATAAATCACATAATTTAAGTAGGATCCAATAAAAAGGGAAAGTCCTAAAGAAAAATTTTAAACAACTATATCGTACCTGCTGCCTCTCATGATATGACATTGTTGTGCGACCCAAAGTGTGGAGGTATTTCTTTGAATCAATGTTTTTTTGTTTTTTTCAGAAGATTCCTAAATAATGATTAATAATTAATAAGATTATATTAATGAAAAATATGAAAACTCTCATTTAAATAACTCAAATGAGATTAATACCTTAAATTTGGCAGTCGCCCAATGGGTAATAATTTGGTGATATTTCTCTATCGGGCAGTCATCCATGATAGGTAATGTCTCTAACTCCGTGCCCACTCTATCACACTATCCAACATACATCTCATGCTTATAAGCTCTCCAAAGCTCTCCTAGCTCTTTTAAACGCGCTGGTCGTGCACCTTCGCCATCAGGGAAGTTAAACCGAAGCTGAAACCAAATTGATTAGTTCATTTAAATACAAAAATATACTACATTAAATCCGATAGATTTTTTACCCATATTTGTGCCCACGCGTTATCCTTGACTTCGGGTGGCAGATGTCTCCAAGAGAGAGGGCTGACCGGAATGATATTGGAGTATTTGTCTAGCGTCTCCAAAAAACCCCGACATTGCTGCCTAGATTTATAAATCATTTTTATATCAACATTGTATTCTACCATCAACTGTGACTGGCGGTTCCATACCGTACGCAAGCGAGTACGCCCCCTCCCCCAGGTCCTATCTGTAGATGAATCTATTATTAAAGAAAAATAATATCAATACAAGTTATAATAAAAATAAATTTTTGTATAAAAATTTGATAGAGTTATATAAATATACATGTGGTAGTCGGATCAATGGGTGAAGATGCTGAAGGAATATCCTGTACAGGTGGAGTGTCCCTCAGTGTATGCTCCTCAGCCACATACTGTGTCGCAGCAGGAGTCGAAGAAGGTGGAATATAATAACATGGAGATAACGAACCATAAGCAAAAGATGATGGCATAGACGTCTGGCCAGCTGGTAGTGTAAACATCAGAGGTCTAAATATCTCATATGTCCCTGAAGACACGCCAGGATCAAAATAGGGCGTAGAATATACGTCTATGGTAGTGGATCGTCTAACTCTCGCCCCACGAGCTCTCGTACCACCAACCTATCTACTGGGAGAAATATCAGGCTCCTCGTCAGATATCTGTCATCTAGGGGGTGGATCCGAGAAAAACGTTTGACAAAAAAGTAAAAACATTAAATTATAAGTTATTGAAATATTTATATTTGAAATAAAATACTCACAATAGGGATGAGTGGAGGAACACCCATCTGTACCATGCGACGATTATTATCTGTCATCTTTTTCCGCACCTCTCTTCAATGGGTGTCATTTCCTGCAATGAAAACAAATATCGATGTAATTAGAAACAGATAACTAATGTGTAACCCAAAAAACAAAATATAGAAAAACCATTATGATAAAAATAACATAATGAAACAGAAGATTTAGGGTGTTATGAAGGTAAGTACTAGGATACACACTCTGAATGATGTAGGTGAAACATGTAGGTGAGAACACGACTGTATGATTCTATATATTTCCCACCACAACTTCGGGTTCACAATCAACTCTGACAATTGATTTTTTGGGGTCATCATAAGTAATAAACGGATTGCTTCCAATTGCAGTAGGGATAGTTTCAACTTCATCATCACCATCATCAAAAACATGTCTGGGATTTACTTCAATAATTACACCGAATTTAGGATGACGATGATCTTTGACATAAAAAACTTGTTTCACCATTGATGGCAATACATATGGTTCATCGGTGGAAAGAGTTCGAGTCATTTCAATAACTCAGAATCCACAATCATCAATAAAGGTTCCTTGCTTCGTCATTGAATCAAACCATTCACATTTCATCATCGTGACTCGACAATGAGAGTAATAATAAAAAATTATTATTTTCTCCACGACACCATAATAAGCAACATTTTCAGAACGAGGTCTAGTGTCCGATGAACTGGAATAACAGTCTGTTGTTGCAGTTAGCATAACACCATTATGTTGTGTTCTCATTTTTCTTGCTCGTTCAGTGATAACAAATTTGTATCCATTGATCACAAGTGATTTACAAGCACGAACCATGGTATTAGGACCAAAATCCAAAGCTCTTATTTCCTCAGAAACAGAGTCTATAGGAAAACTCGATACCTGAAATATAAACAAATAGTAAACTTAATTAAATATTATTTTTATTTAGTTATTACAGAAATAATTTTACCTTCAATTTCAACCATGCAGAAAACCCTTTTCTATGAAAAGTCTCCTTCTTTCTCAAAGATAAAGAACGATTCATTCTATATATAAATTCTTTATGTTCCCTGTAGATAAAAATTATAATAGTTTAACAAATATTTAAAATTTCAAGAGATAAGATAAGAGATACATGTACAATTAACTTACTTTATATACTCATCGAACAAATCACAATTGAACAACACTGTGCGATGTGCCATCTCTCGCTCTTCAAGGCTTAATGTTGTCAATGTATATGATCCCAGAATTCCTCCTGTCTGAGGAAGTGAGGGAAAACTGGGTTCAATTTGCCCATACTGTTCTTCTTCATTTCTCATTGGTCTGTTTATTCTCATAGTATGATCAGACAAATACATTGAGTAGAAATCCATACATTCTTGATCCAACTAACCGTTCACAATAGAACCTTCGAGATAATTCCTGTTCCGAACATATGATTTCAATGTGCACATGTTTCTTTCAGTTGGATACATCCAATGGAAAGCAACAGGTCCTCCAAGAAGTATTTCGGTCAGAAGATGGATAGTCAGATGCAACATGCATGTAAAAAATGATGGAGGGAATATTTTCTCTAACTCACACAAAATTAATGGTGTCTCTGCCAATAGTTTTTGCATGAGGGATTTGGACAACCTCTTAGCACAAAGATCTCTAAACAAATAGCACAACCGAATAACTGAGACTCTAACATTATTGGACAAGAGATGACGGATTGCTATTGGAATAAACTCATGCAAAAGGACGTGATAATCATGAGTCTTCAAAGATTTCAACTTCAACTCTTTTCTGTTGATCCGTTTTGATATATTGCTTGAATAGACATCAAGAACTTTAATAGTCTCTAGCAATTCCAGAAATTGATTTTTTTCAGCAGGAGTCATCACATAAGAAGCACATGGAACTTGCCATTTATTTTCACTGATACAGACATGATGCAATTCTGGTCTGATCCCCCAATCTACCAAGTCACGCCGAGATCATAAATCATCTTTTGTCTTCCCCTTGACATTTACAAGAATCGAAAGAAACAGTTCACAAATATTCTTTTCAATTTGCATTACGTCTAAGAAATGACGTAACAAGTTGGTTGACCAATATGAAAACTCAAAGAATATACACTTATTCTTCTAATTGTAACAGGTATCATTGGAAACATTTTTCCTCTTTCTAGATTTCATTACACTCTTCCCAAATGAATAACTGAAATATTTCAATTCATTAAGCACATCAGTTCTAGACATATGCTGAGGTGGATCGTCATTCTCCATGGTATTGTCAAATCTTCGACAATTGTTTCTATATGGATGGTCCATTGGAAAGAATCGTCGATGTCCCATAAAATTAAAACTACGACGATATTTCAGTCTTCTCGATCGAGTATTCTTCATACAAACAGGACATGACAATTTTCCTTTTGTGCTCCATCCAGACATCATTGCATAAGTAGGAAAATCATTGATAGTCCACATAAGTGCAGCACACATCTGAAATATGTCTTTCGAACATGCATCGTATGTGGGCACACCCACATCCCAAAGAAGTTTCAACTCTTTTATTAAAGGTTTCATGTATACATCTATATCATTTCCAGGATCAGAAGGGCCAGATATCAGTATACTCAAGAAAGTGTAAGGATTTTTCATACACAACCAAGGGGGAATGTTATAAATGTGTATGAAAATCGGAAATGTGTTGTGCGAAGTAAGAATATATCCAAATGGATTAAAACCATCACATGAAAGACCCAGTCTCACATTACGCACATCAGCTGCAAATTCAGGATATCGAGCCTCAAATCTCTTCCATGAAAATCCATCTGCAGGGTGAACCAACTCTTCATTATTCTTTTTTCTCTCGGTGTCATTCCATCGCATTTTTACGGATATTTCATCAGACATGAAAAGGTTATGTAATCTGGGGATCAATGGAAAGTGACACATTACTTTTTGTGGCCCACGAGATGGTGTTCCATCATCTTTTGGCTTCCATCGGGAGGTTCTGTATTTTATACAATCATTTCTTTTAGCAGTTTCCTCCCAAAATAAGCTGCAATCATTCGGGCAAGCATGAATTTTTTTTTGTGAATCCATTTTCATCAACCAACTTCCATGCCATATAGTGGTTTGAGGGAATATCTGCATCATCTGGAAGTAAGTCCTTCAAGAAGGTAAGAATATAATCAATTGCAGTATTTGAAATCCCATACATTGTTTTCCCATGAAACAATTGGATTAAAAATTCAAACTTTTTCATTTTATCACATTGCCAATATACTAGAGTCGTCGCAGCATCACTCAATTTTTTCACCCTATCAACATCAACATTTTCCTTGGACGCATCATGTGTGATTGTATTGAAATCTTGTTGGCTGGACATCCTTTCCTTCTCATGATGTCGAATAAATGGAAACCGATCATATATCAAACTCTCCATTTCAGTCCTATCATTTGGATCATCAACATTTTGAGATTCCATTTTCTCTCCATTGTGATACCACACATAATAGTTTGTTTGGAAACCATATTTGGTTATATGATGGCTAACTGCTTCACAGCTCAACCAAGGCCTTCCAACACAATTAAAACATGGGCAGTGTATGCGACCACTATCTGAAGCCTTGTCAAATGAAAAATCTAGAAAGCTATTCAAATTATTTTGAAAATCGGTTGAAATCCGATCAGTTTAGTACATCCAACTTCTATCCATTCTGTAAAAAAATGCAATAAGTCATTTCAAAGAAATTAAATAAAATTAATGTTTAACCAAAAAAATATTTACGTAAATGAAAATTGTTTACTCTATATAAAAGAATAACTGACACATTACTCTATATGAGAATCATATTAAGAAATACAACAAAATACAGTGTATATAAGAAAATAAGATACAAAATTTCTAATGCCTATATTCATGGATTGACCAGTAAGATATTGGAAGTGGATCAAGGAATACATAATCCATAAGGGTCTTGTTGGGAGTATATGAGTTTTACACTTTAACTTCTTCAAGTAGATCAGGATGAGGAGTAGGATGAGGATCATGGGAGTGGCGGGACTGTCCAAGGGGGGTGTGGCGTGTTCAGGGGGGTGCGGGGTGTCTAGGGGTGGTGGGGCCGTCCGGGGGGTCGGAGGTGTCCAGGGGGTGGGGGATGTCTTGGGGGGTCGGGGTGTCCAGGTGGGCGGGCTGTCCGTGGGGGTTGTCAGGTTGTCCAAGGGGGTCAGGGTGTATAGGTATATTTATATGAAAAGAATACCCCCACAATAATCATGCAGCCCTGTCATTAGTCTAAACCCCTAGAACACATAAATGAAGCTAGTATGAAAATTTACTAAAATATTTAACACCATACGAATGAAAAAACAATCTAAATATAGTTTGAGAGGATATAATGGTGTGTGCGAAAAAAATGTTATTAAATCAATTTAAATGAATATGGAACAAATGAGGGTTTATAATACACTAAGAGTACCTCAAACAATCCAAAACCACTATAGCACCACCCCCTTGGATAGCCCGCCCACCCCCCTGGACACCCCTTCTCCCTATGGACAGCCCCCCACCCCCTTGGATAGCCCGCCCACCCCCCTGGACACCCCTACCCCCCGTGGCCAGCCCACCCACCCCCCCTGGACTGCCCGCCCACCCCTCCTTGACTGCCCGACCGCCCCCGTGGACAGCCCGTCCACCCTTGTGGACAGCCCGCCCACACCCGTACCCCCTGGACACCCCGTACCCCCCGGGATAGCCCCGCCCACCTTCCCAAACAGCCCACACCCCCTCCCCTACAACCCCACCACCACCACCTAGACATACCAACCCCCCTGGACACCCCAAACACCCCTCCCCCACCAGGGCACCCCACCCAGACCCCCAGGACACCCCACACACCCTGGACAGGCCCGCCCACCCCCGTGGACAGTCTTTCCCACCCCCGTGGACAGCCCCGCCCATCCCTGTGGACAACCCACCCACCTCTGTGGACACCCCCTACCCCCTAGACAGCCCAACCACCCCCGTGGACAGCCCACCCACCCCCCTCAACACCCCTTCTCCCTATGGACAGCCCCCACCCCCTTGGATAGCCCAACCACCCCCCTGGACACCCCTACCCCCTGTGGCCAGCCCACCCACCCCCCTGGAAAGTCCGCCCACCCCTCCTTGACAGCCTGACCACCCCCGTGGACAGCCTGTCCACCCTTGTGGACAGCCCACCCACCCCCGTACCCCCCCTGGACACCCCGTACCCCCTGGATAGCCCCGCCCACCCTCCCAAACAGCCCACACCCCCTTCCCTACAACCCCACCACCACCACCTAGACATACCACCCACCTGGACACCCCACACACCCCTCCCCCACCAAGACACCCCACCCAGACCCCCAGGACAGCCCACACCCCTTGGACAGCCCCACCCACCCCGTGGACACCCCCTATCCCCTAGACAGCCCAACCTCCCCCGTGGACATCCCACCCACCCCCCTCGACACCCCTTCTCCCTACGGACATCCCCCACCCCCTTGGATAGCACTCCCACCCCCTGGACACCCCTACCCCCCGTGGCCAGCCCACCCACCCCCCCTGGACAGCCCGCCCACCCCTCCTTGACAGCCCGACCACCCCCGTGGACAGCCCGTCCACCCTTGTGGATAGCCCACCCAACCCCGTACCCCCCTGGACACCTCGTACCCCCCTGGATAGCCCTTCCCACCCTCCCAAACAGCCCACACCCCCTCCCCTGCAACCCCACCACCACCACCTAGACATACCACCCCCCTGGACACCCCACACACCCCTCCCCCACCAGGACACCCCACCCAGACCCCCAGGACAGCCCACACCCCCTAGACAGCCCCACCCACCCCCGTGGACAGCCATTCCCACCCCCGTGGACAGCCCCGCCCACCCCCGTGGACAACCCACCCACCCCCGGGGACACCCCCTACCCCCACAATCCAATATCCAAAACATATCAAATTGGTTTGAACACAATCCATAATTCCCACAATCCATTATCCAAAACATGTAAATGTTCACGATAGCCTCCCCCAACTCTGATTTACATGTTTTGAACACTCTCCTTCTAAACATAGAATATAAAAACATTAAAGAAGTCTTCACAAACACAAACAATATCCTATTTGGATATTAATTTCAATAATCAAGTAAACCACCAACACCTGGAAAAAATATATTCATTAAAACCACTACAACAATATGGTTGAGATCAAATTTTACCTATTCGGATGGGGGTGTACCTGTTGGGATGGGGGGTTATGGTGTTCGGATGGGGGGGTTTGTGAGAGCAGTGGAGAGAAAGAGATTCAGATGGGGTTCGCGAGAGCAGCAGAGCGAATAGATTAGGGCTCTGTTCGAATGGGGAGAGGAGATCGCGATCTGAAATTTGGGGAAAACCTTTGCCAATGGTTTATAAAAACCATTGGCAAAGGCACACCTTTCACAACGGTTCACTGGAACCATTGGGAAATGTGTGAGTTTAGCACCCATTTCCCAACGGTTCCAGTGAACCGTTGGGAAAGGGTCCACCAAAATTCCCTTTGCCAACGGTTTAAATAAACCATTGGTATACTACCATTGGGAAAAGACCAAATTCCAGTAGTGATAACAGATTAAGACACATGTGAAAAACAAAGTGATTATTACCCGAAGTGAAACCTTAAGAAAGGATTATAAACCAGTGGGTAATATAAGGTCTTAGTCAAAACATAAATGGTATTAGATATAATAATATTTTCCAATAAAATATTTATAATAAACTTATATTTATTATACTGTAATCTTGTATGAGTGTAAAGATATTCGAGACACAAGGTAAGAGGATTTCACCTCACTTCTTATTTTTATCAGATACTTTCGTTATTCACCACCTATTCTTTTTGGGTGGTGTGTAAAATACCCATGGATTTATTCTAGGATTATTATAATTAAATTTATGTGTATTTAATTGTCAAATTTTTCTCATTATTTCATGGGTTTTATGTTTTAAAAGTTACCAAATCGGTAATACAATTTTGACTTAATTTTCCATCATTTAAACTCATGTTTAGTTATTCCCCAAGATTCTTTTCCATGGTTTTTGGACATAAATTTTACAAGTTATATACGGAATATCCATCTTTTCATGGTATTTTAAGCTTCATGTAATATCATTTTCTTATATAGAGAGTATAATCCAAAGTTACCAAGTTATAATATTTTATTAAAACTGTCTTATCGCATTCTGAGATTGCTAATAATTATGCTTGTTTGATGATATATTATTATCCATATATCAAGAAAAATAGTGATTTTCCTTATAATCTTATTATCAAAGATATATCTATGCATTAGTGCCATTTTTATTATTTTCGTACTTAATATAATTATATAAATGTTTTCAAGAAAATTTGACCTTATTTCCTGTTTCAGTCAGAAATCTGTTCTATTTCAAAAATCAGGTTTTCAAAAATGTTTTAAAAAATATTTTGAAATGATCATTCAATAAAATTTTCAATGAAAAACGATTTTAATTTTTTTATTTTTTAGAAAGCTTAATTTATAATATTTTAAATCTATTTTAAATGAATAAGGTTTTTAAAAATGTTTTAGGTTTAAGAAATGTTTTAACCATTTTCATGAAATATTTTTAAGCATTCAAATAAAATGGTTTTCCAAATGATTTAAAGGATATAATTTTATGTTTTTAAGTCTTTATTCAAGGAAATGGGTTTTAATAGGTTTTTTTTTCTAACATATAACCAATTTCAAATAAGAAAGGGTATTTTAATCATTAAATGTTTTCAAAAGATATTTCAAATTTATTTTTCATATATGATGACATCCATTGATGTTACACATGCTTTTCAAGGAAATGCTCTAAATATTCCATTCATATTCTTTATATGAATGGTTTATGATTTTATTTTTAAATGTTTTTGAAACCCATTTCTCTCCAATCAGTTATATGCTTTTGAATCCTAGTTCTTTTTAGGGGTTATGCTTTTATGAAGTGATTATGAAACCTATCTATTTTCATACTCTATGATTTTATGAATTTTCAATAATAACCATTAAATCTCATTGTTTAGGATTTTAATTTAATAAAACCCATGTGTTTTATGGTTCATGATATGATGGATGTTTTATTTTGTGGCGCTTGTATGAATGGTGTTATTATGAGATGGGTGGGACCTATATCTACCTCCAATGAAATGTGTAACAGTAGTGGACTCATGGGTATATATATTATATGTGAATCTGATTGCATGTTCACAAAGTAATACACGAACCTGATTACATGTTCAAAAAGTTATGCATGGACTTGGATGCTTGTCCATAAGTTGATGCTTTAACCTGATTACTTTTTCAAAATGCAATGAGTGAACTATATTACATGTTCAAAATATTATTCATGAACCTAGTTTCATGTCCATATGTTTATGAGTGAACCTGATTATATGTTCAATATGTTATACATGAAACTAATTATGTGTTCAGAATATTATTCATCGACCTGGTTTCGTGTCCATAAGTTTATGAGTGAACTTGATTACATGTTCAATATGTTATATGTGAACTAGATTACATATTCACAATATTATGAATGGACCTGATTTCATGTCCGTATGGTTATGAATAAACCTCATTACACATTCACAATGTTATTCATAGACATGGGTGTTTATCCATGAGTTCATGTGGGGGCCTAATTTCATACCCTTTACATAATGAGTGAACTTGTTTCTACTTATACATGTTCAAACCATTATAAACAAATTTGCATGACACAAATTTCCTGTCTTGTGCCTATATTATCCTTTCTTAACCTATGATATTAATTATCTTACGATAAATATATCTTTTTAACTACCAATCACTATTATTATCTTTAATATGAAGGGTATGATCTTCAAATATTATACTCTTGTTCCATACCATTTTGTTTACATTATGTTTATGAATTTCCATTATTTTCCCTTACAGATCATATGAGCTCACCCCTTTCTTATGTTTCCATTCACTAGATTATGAAGAAAGGTTTTAGGTACAAGTACTAAAGGTGGAGATATTTATGGGAGTTCTTGATGATCTTTCACTAGGATAGAAGAATTTGTTTCTGTGTTTCCAAAGACACAATACTATTACGGTCCTTGGGCAAATATTTTTGAAACGTGCAAAATATTCATGTAAAATGATGTAATATCCATTTATTAAAAGCCTAGGTCTCTATAAAAGACATCATTGATCCTCATCTTCCATCATGATCCCCAGTCAACCCAAACATTCATTGTGGAGTGTTTGAGTGTCTCTGAGCACATAAGGTAATCCTGCCATCCCAATATCAGGTCAATCATCGATACCTAATAGAACATCCTACGTGATTCAAATAATAAAAGGTATAAAATAATTCCCCTAAATCCTAGGAAATAGATTATTTTTATTCTGAAAGGATAATTTACGTGCATTCTAGTAAATAAATTATATGTGAATATAAATTACTACAATTGATTCTATCGTATACTAGGAAACACAGTATATATAAATATCAGGTTATACAACCAATTGATGGTTTCCATGAGAACCACATATATTAGGAATGATGATTAATTGGTCAGTGTCCTGGGAAATTTTTTTTGTGAATGTGTGTGTGTATAGGGATTGAAAATAGATTCTATATAATCTAAGGCAAATGGTATACATTTATTTCATTACCAACATCTGATTCCAGGAATTCCAAGAAATCACATGTCAAAGGATTGATGAACGATTCCCAAACATTCTGGGAATTCATCAGTATGTATATATATATCAATAACCAATTTACTAGTCCCATTCACAATCTAGTATCAGTATCAACCTCCACAGTCATACATTAGGACCATATCGCGGTAATCCCATGCATCTCAGTACAGCATGGTGGGAATAGTGTTCTACCTTAATCATGACATATAATAAATATTGATGGGGTTGAAATATCACATCATGAAATTGAATAACTATAATATTCTATTTTATTTTTATTCTCTCCTAATTCCTAGTTCTTTTAATTGCCTTTCCTTGTAATTTTAAAGGGATTTGGGTGGATCATTATTGATGCACAATTAGGGACAACCGTGTGCCATATCTAAGAAACTGTACTGCTCATTTTGGGACATCATATGAGGTCACATGGTTAGAAACATTATTACACCATGAAAAGATATTTTAAATGAAAAATAATATTGATAAATTTCTTAATAAGAAACATCTATTATTATGATAATTGTGATATACTATAAAAATATTATTATTTAAATGGGACCATTATAGCCGGGATTTAAAATTAGACATTTTGAATATGAGTAAGCAAACTATGAAATATTATTACAATGGTCCTACTTTATATTAATTAATTTATTAATTCTTATGAAATATTCACTCAATTCTTAGTGAACTCCTTTTATGCTTCAAAAAATAATTTTCTTCAAAGATAATTTCTTTTTGTATTTTTTCATGGAAATTATAAATATTTTTTTAGTATAAGAAAGAATATTTTATAAATAAAAATTATTTTTGAAATAATAATATCATTATTAACATAGTGTGGAATTTTTTTTAATTTATTGAAATGATTTATTTTTCAATTAATAGTGAAAAATATCAGTTTTTCAAATACACATATTTATTTTCATCTAATAAATTAAAATAATATTCTAATTTTATTTCGTATTTGGTAGTAAAATTAAATATGTTGCATTTATTTTTAATAATCAAATTAATACCATTTAAATAATTAATATTAATAATTTTATATAGGTTAGTTTTTATGCTTAAAAATGTATTTTATTAAAAACTGTTTTTCTTTTCATTTTATGAATTTATGTAAAAAAAATACTTATGAAAATTATAGACATTAAATCTTGAAAAATTTATACCATATTTGTAATTATGTGTTTAAATATTTTTAAATAGGAGTCTTTTATTTTAGTTCATTATGAATAGTAACTATGGTAAATTTTTATCACCTTAGTAAAGGTAAAATGAGTAAAAACAAGGTTAAAACTATGAGATAGGGTCTCCAAAACAACCCAAAATATTCTATATTTTAATTTGATGATGTTAATTAGACATTATACATCCTAGTTTCTTATACAGGGAAGTTATATTCCATTTTCCCTTTATAGTGGTATTTATATTATTTTAATTAAAGAAGAATAAAAAATGTCACTTTGTTTTAAATGCACTTTATATGTTCACATATCGATAAAAATAAGCTGTAATGAAATATAAAGTTTATTTTGATAAAAATAATATAAAATAAATTTTATTAATTTATTTATAATTTTTAGAGAATATATAATTACTTTAAATTCTTATAGAACACAAACCCACTTCTTGTACGAGCAAAAGAAATATCAAAATAAATGATCTAAGAAACATCAAATGTACTATTTTCATATGGCTTATGGGGTAACACGAATTTTTAAATTAATAATAAGGTGTTATTTATGTTTATTAAGTTTATATTATAATTAATCTATTATCCTGATTTCATTAAATTTAAAATAAATGAATTGTGTAAAAAATAGAATTGATAAAATTTAATAAAACTAATATTTTATAAAATTATTTTAAAAATTTTAAAAAATTTGATGAATAAAATTTTCATTAGTCAAAAAAATTGTCCCTTTTCCATTTATGACCAGTTAGTACCATGTAAGTAAATTTATAACCTTTAATATGAAAAAATTTGATACCCTGGTTATGGTTAAAATAGGTTAACTAAGGGATTATTCCAAAATAAAATTTATAAATACCCTATAAACCTATAGAAAATTATTTTATGAATTCATTTAAACTATATCCTATCACATCTTGAAAATTAAATCCACAAGGTTATAATTTCAAAAGAAAATTAATTTATTATATTTAAATCTTATTATTAATTACATACGTATCCTCTTCCCTACTAATAAAAGTACACTAATCTTTAGTATTATATACACCAAATATAGCAATATATATCAAATAAACAAAAACTATTATATTAAAATATTCCATATCAATGAATTATAGGTCCTAGTACTCTTAACACACCATTCCAATGGTCTATAATAAGGGATCTAAATTTGGTGTACAATTAAAGGGTAATCATCCTACCATACATCTTTAAGTTTATTTATTCTTCTACCTCATATAAACATGTGTTATCTATCTTAAAATTACAATTTTCATATCATAAATATTCAATAATGTTATTTTGATAAATTAACCTCCATTATCCACCCTATTTTCCTTTACGTGGGAAGGGAAATAATTAATTATGAGTACATGTAGACTACCACATACACGCTGTGATATAATTAGTTTTTCATCCCAATCATTCATAGATGGGTTTTATGATGTGTTTAAAGTTTATATTTTATATTTAAGATGTAATTATTCTTTATTATTTTTAATTTTATCGGTACCTTTTTAACCTGTGGTATGTTGGAAGATGATAATGTCGCTCGTGCGTACGTCTGTACTAACACCTCCACGAAGTGATTTGATTTATTTATCATTTCGAATCTACATATATTGTAATAAAGATAGATTTAATTTTTATAGATTTAATTTAATTTATAATTATGATTATGTAATAAAAGATAATATTTATATTTGTTTTTTTCTTTTAATTAGAAATTGAAAACTCATTCAAGAGTATGTACGACCTACAATCCCTATAAATGGTGTGAATAAATTTTTTTCGGTATGTTTTATATATGATTAGAAATATATGTTTATATCTGTGTGTGTGTATTAAATATATATTATATTTATATTATGAATAAAATCTTCGATATGATGTGAACATGAGAAAGACACAAGGATCAAAGCTATCGAAATAAAACTTACAAGAAAAATGAGACTATTAACCCCTAAAATAATGATTTTAATAAAATATTATTAATAAATTTTTATTTAAATGTAATACATAGATCATACATGAAATGATAAGTCTTTATATTTTTATTCTATTTAATTATAATAATTTTAAATTTATTATAAATGAGGATAAATAACTTAAAATGAATGTTGGACATGAAGTAAGGGTTTATTTAACAATATCATCATCATTTGGGTGTATTTATTTTTGAGTCGCTATTAAGGAAATTACATGATATTTATATCTTAAACCATATTAATTTTTTATCTCTATTTTGTTTTCAAAATTCAATTTTTTACCTTAATTTTAATCTCTTAAATTACTGAATAAACCAAAATAATATTTTTTTAAATATGGATTTGTTTTAATTTTGGTTAAGAATTTTATCATCCATAGTGATGTTTTCTTTAAAATGTTTTTTATTTAATTGTATGATTCATTATATAATCTTTTACCAATGTTTAATTTTCTAAAAATGTTTCTATGTAAGATTATTATCATTTTCCAAATGAGGTACTTTTGAATGTTTACTAAAAATGTTATTGGAACATTTGTTTTAAAATAATAAATATGGATTAAATTTTCCACCATGAGGGACACTTAATGTTTTTAATAACATTTTATATGTTTCCATAGTTTTTTCCAAGATAAAATATTTTCACTAGTATTTTCGAATTTTTTAGATTTTAAATAAGCGATTAAAAAATGGAAAGGGTGTTTCCCTTAAGAAATTTTCCAGTGATCTTTGAAAAATAGTTCATCCATATCAATTTAATTTATTGAATATCATGATTTATTTACTATATATTATAATTATACCATCCTATTTTTTCACTTGATGTATTATCATTTATTTTATTTGGAAATGTGTTGACAATCAATATTCTTATTCTTTCAACAAAAAGTGTTTATTATTATTAAGACTAGATATTTAAATCTTTTTTTATTTATATTATGAAAAAATAGAATTATTCAGTGAAGGGTGGGTTCGAGAATTATATAACCCATAAATGAATCTATTGTCCATATGAGACAAAAATGGTTGGGTATTTGGATGATCCATAACCCTTTTATGTATTATGTCTTGGAATCTGGCCAAAATAGTAAGATTAAGATATCCTAAATTATTATACCATTATTATTAAATCAGTTATTGATGTCTATGTCATTATTCAAATAGTTATTCTATCCATGAGTATGTTTCAGGATCATTTGATTATTGATATGGAATAAATTTATCATTATTTATTTCATCCAAAATAATTTTTCCTTGTTTTTTATATGATAGATTGGTTAATATGCATTCATTATTGATAATATGTGCCCGTCCCATTATTATATTTCATTTTGCATAGGATCCTTGTATATTTTCTATGATTGATATTCATGGATACCATATATATATATATGTATATTAATAATGTTAAAAACGAGATATTATGTTGTATTTTATATTTTCAAAAGTAATATCAGATTCAAGTACATATCTAGTCTTCCATGACAACTAAACTATTTGGATTATTGAAATGTGAATTAATATATCTAGTGCCAATGTATTAAAGTATCTACAGACTATATGATAGTATGTTAAAGGTCATTATAGTAGATATCCTCAAAATTTTAATAAAATACTTTTGAACTAGATTTAGGAACTATAGTTTATAGAAACCATCTCTATGAAAAACTTTGAGGATAATTATAATTATATGTTAACCTCCTAATATTTTGGAAAGGTAGAAATTATGTGGTTTTCCTAGAATTTTTTTTTTAGAAACTATAAGTGTAAAGGTTTTTGGAATATATGCATATAGGTATAATAAAACATTAAATAGTTGGTTGATATCTAAACCACAATTATGGTGCTTGGTTAGTGTGCCCTTAATTTGAACCTAGTTTGACAATCTTGGGGGATTTTCATAGGATAATTCTTAATTTCATTTTGAACCATCATAAATGATTTAAATATATGATAACTATGATTGACCTAGATTAAATATAAGGTGTCATATATTTAAAATAAAATGTCATGATTTAGATATCCTATATATAGTTTCCATGATTATGTGGTTTCTCAGTATGATAATGGATTCCCATTATATGATTTTCTCTCTCATTCAATGTCTAGAATGAGAAGGAACCATTTTAACACTGAATGTGATAGAAAATAAAATTATTGTAGCAATGAGAAATTGATTGTTCAGAGGGATGTAATGTGATTTATTATGATAATTTATAACCATATCGCTCAAATCACTATTAACAATCTCAATTAGATATAATTTCCTAACATATTAAGTACGATAAATAGAGAGTTTAATCATTGTTCAAGTGATAAAAACCATGGAAACAAAGTGATTCAACATCCTAAATTTATAGAATATTAGAATAGGCATTTGGGGTTTTGTATTAATAGTCTAAGAAGGTATTTTAAAATTATATAAATAATTCATTGAATAAAAATACTACCCAATGAATATATCATAAGACAAATTATCATGAGAAAAACTACAAGTTCATTTGATTAAATGATTTGAAGAGTTATATTCTATATATCTGAAGATGAATATTATACAAGTAATATATAATAGGTATTAATTATTTTTTTGGTTACCCATAAAATAATATATGATTAGATTTAGAATGAGGATATTTGAGATATGATTCATATTTCTGTATGAGGAAAGAATGTATTATAGAATAAAATAGTAAATAATGGTATGATGTTTATGAATAATAGTGAATGATTGATTTACCTATGTATTAGATTTTTAAAATTATGATGTATTAGTATTTACTGATATCACTTTGACATATAAGGAAAATTCTATTATTATTTAATGTAATGAAGTTTTATGTAAGGGATAGAAAATGTAAATTATGGGAATATATGTTGAAAGGAATTGATAAACTTATGGATTAATATGTTTATTTATATTGAGGTAATTATGGGTTTTTATAATTTTGGAACATATGTTTTATTATATATATTAACATGGGATTGAATAATGATATGCAGACTAAGTGGCTGAAGTATGGTGAAAAAAAACACAAAACTCATGCACATGCTATACAATGAAAGGAATATAAGGGTAAGTTTTATGGAAATCAATATTGATGGTTTTATTCACACCTATCAAAGTGGGATTTCTAACATAGTATAGGATTATTTTACCATGCTATATTCTTATGATAGTATTTACAATGCCCAAAAAATTATTAATAACATATCCCATTTTATTGAGGCCTCCCAAAACCATTCTATCACAATGGATCCTTCTAAGGAAGAAATCATGGAATCCCTATTCTCTTTAAACATGTAAATTGTGGTAGTACATGATGGTTTCACCAATAAATCTTCCATGTTCTATAGGGATATACTTTAGGATGATGTGATTAAGGAGGTCAAATATTTATTTTCTCATTCTCATATGCTTTATGGGATTTATTCATATTTTATTTTTATGATTTACATTAAATAAAATACTATTGATATAAAAGACTTTAGGCCGGTGGAGATTGTGAATTATATTCCTATGGTTATTTTAAAAATTTTGATGAATACATTGGAAAGAATTTTTAAGGAGCATATTTTGCCAAATTAGTCTTGTTTTTTAACATGTAGAATTATTTATAATTTTTCCATCACTAATTTAAAAGGAATTAATCTGATGAAAATGAAGTCCATGTAAGGGAAATTTTCTCTTAAAATTGACATCACAAAATCCTTTGATAATCTGAAGGAGAGTATTGTTTTTGAAATTCATCGAAGGTATGGGTTTTTTATAGAATATATTTTATAAAAAAATGGTATTTTTATTCAAAAAGGATTTATATTCTAATAAATTTATCCAATATTGGTTACATTTAATTTTCTATAGGTGTGAGAAAAGGTAACCCCCTCTCAAGGTTCCTATTTTCCATTTCTAACTATTACATGAGTTGATGCTTTAATGGTCTCACTCATTTTGGAATCTAAAATCATATTAAAGATGGTGGAGATAGCTTCATCCCATGCCACTTATTATATGATGACAAAATTATCCTTTTTGGGAAATCCTCAAGGAAAACCATTTCTTCAATTAAAGAATGTTTCATGCACTATGAGTAAGTGGACAGTCATACCATAAGTTGGAGAAACCATTTAATTATTTTTGGTGATGGGATTACTATTGGGAGGGAAAATAGGTTCATTGGGAATATTGGATCGAATAAGGGACACATTGCTTTTGTCTCTTTGGTGGTTCAATTTTTTGTGGTGAAGGTTTGAAGATAGTATCTAGAAAACATTTTTTCTATCATTACATGTCAATTATCATGAAGGAAATGTAAATCCATGTCCCTTACTAGGAGGGTGTGCATCATTAATTTACTTATCACAACAAAGTATTTTTACTCATTCTATCTCTAAAAAGGAGCAAGAAGTCTTCTCGATGATCTAAAATATATGATGAGGAATTTTATATCAATAGTATGGTGACCCTAGTCTTTAAAATAGATCACTACACAATTTTAGGAATAATTAAACATCAAATTACAATCGATGGATCATAATGTTTAGTGTCTTGGAGGGCTATGTACATAAAAATGAAAACATGTTACTAAGTAAAACATTTCATTATTTTTACATCCCTTATGATATTCTAACATACTTTTATCCTTTATATTCACATAAGATAACCTAGGTATATCATGAACAATGGGATAAGACAAAAAGGCCCAGTAAGGGAATAAACATAAAAATAATACTTAGCACATGGGTTTGAAGGCATAAAATAATGATATAAAATGGAATGAATCATGAATAAAAATAATGTATAATAACATGGGATCATTTAATCATATATTTATAATAATATGGATGAAAATAAAAAATTACATTAGTATGATTCGAGGCCTTTTTCACATAGAGGAGCACGAGTCACAACTCATTGTGAATAGAGGAGCACGAGTCAAGGCTACTACGAAGACCATTTCCTATAACCTCTCATGAGACTAAACATTTCCCAATTCATTGGAGCTCTATTTGGGTGCACCCATCGTAACATGTTAATTAATATTCATTTATATAAAGAATCATACATAAGAAATCAAACATAAACATAAGTGTTTCCCATGGAATGAATGGGGAATCATAATCATGTCAAAAGAATAATAAATGGGTGTATCGTAAAAGTTTCGATGAAAGAAAAGAATTAAATAATACGTGTACATTCATAAAATAATATAAGAACATAACATTATAAGTGATGACAAACTAAAGTTAACATACTACTTAGGATTCCATTGAGATAAAACATTTTAGTGCAATTTACAGGAAAACGTTCAAGATTTTTTAAAATGGAAAAGGAATAATTGTTTATATAAAACCATATCTAAACCGAAGAATTTCTTCATTATAAAATGAGTGATTTTGGGAATTAATGGTTTCTTTATAAATATTGTGGAGAGCACTTGAAAATAGGGTTTTTATCTCAAATATAATTGAGTAGGGATCCTTTTAAAAACATGTATATACCCTAACATAAGGATGAATGGGTGATGATACATGAGTCTGGTATTGTTTCATAGTTCATTGACGTGTGTGTTATAGTATTAAGAATCACTATTTCTAGGTGGTTTCCATTTGATTTATTCATAGAACTGGAATCATCCAACAATTCTTTTTCCAAAGGGGACCTGCTTTTCTAAGGTAGGCGTTTGTTATATTTGAGAAATACGATACTTAAGAATGTTAATTGGTTAAGGGGATGGGTGGTAGGACATATAACACCCTTTTGGATGGAATTATTGTATACTACGGGACTCTCTTTGTAAATTTAAGATATTTTCATGAATCCTTATTAATTCACCAAATATATCATAAATATCCCTGGGAATTTACAATCACTTATTAACATGTATAAAATATACAATCATCAGTATGCATTCATGGTTATTCATTAATTGAAATACCTGTATTTATTCACGGTTTTCCATAAATGTTATCCTTTAATATAATGATTAGAGATTCTTCTAATCATCATTGTGATGATACTAGTTTTTAAGCCACTCAGTGGGGCATTCTAAAATTTATTGTCATCTAGGGAGATGAAGGATTGTTTTGATCTTAAGATCATGCTCGTAAAATGGGCTACCTACATATCTTTGTGAAAGGAATCACAACCCTCGTAGTTTGGTGCCACTTAATAGGACAAATCAAACCTTTTAAGGTGATTTGGAATGGAACTCTAAGCGAAAGGTGTTTGGTCAAAACCTAGTGTGGGACATATGCAGAAGCAACCAAAGGAACTTGGAAAGGATATGGGTTTCCAAGTAAGATCATACACTGTTGAGAATAGAGACCAAGGATAATAGGTTTGATTTGAAGTGTTGTGTTTGGATCTCAAGGAGGCTTTTTATGTATCCCATATAGATGGGAATCAAATCCCACATAGTTCGATGAGTCTCATTGGACGGTACGGTCCTTTGAGAGAGATGAGTTTAGGCATGTTTTTTGAAATTGATGCCTTGGTTATTTGTGGTTTAGTTTGGGGGTTATTCCTAAGGTGGATTCCCAGATTAAAGGAATTCCATTTGGATTCCAGAAAAGGATGTCTAGTGAGCATGGACCCTAAAAAGGATTCTTACGTATCCTAGTTTGAACATGAATCAGATTTCTCATTGTTCATTTTAATGAGTGTTTGTGCACATTTCGCAACCATAACATACCTCTAAGCCCACATGAGTCATGATTGGTGTGAGAAACAATAGGATGTGAGAGATTCAAAAATGAGACTATACACTTTTCCTCCTCTGATGATGGAAGAGGGCACGTCGACCATGGAAGAGGGCAAGGCAACGAGCCTTCCCTCTATTCTATTTACATTAGACAAGGGTCCAATGTATGGAGGAAGGGATGAATGTTAGGGGCTTACACCATGATGGCTCCCATGGTGAAAAAGTCAAATGAGAGGGAAATTGTAACAAGGGTCCATGTGCCCATCTCCCCATTGGTCTTTGAACCAAAGAAGGGAGGAAGAGCAATGATTCAACATCTGAGAAGAAAATCTAGGGGCATACACCAAACTGGTTGCCCTAAAATTGATCACTCTAGGGGAGGGAGACTTCTCCTATGATTGCGTGGAAATGTAAATGTGAATTGTACCATCCCTACCAGTGACCTGAGGATTCGTGTTTTAGAAACGGGAAGGGGTGGAAAGAACCCAAAACCTTATTCTCAAATCAGGAACATCCCAGCACTGTTTCTAGGAGAAAGGTCCATGTAAATATGGATATACAAATCCATAGACACTCCATGAATCCAAACCCCATTGTGAAACAAATGTGGGAATCCTCTGACTCTAGAAGTAAAAACCCAAATTGGAGACACGCTGATGTGCCCTTCCCAAAGTTTTTCCATGTCAAGAGGTTTTGGTGGAGGCTTTAACTTAGTCCCTTTTAGATAAGGGAAACAAGGAAGGAGATACCCCTCCATGAATATATTTTATATAGGGTGCTTGAGTTGGTATGTAGGATTTATACCAAGCTCTGTCACATAGGTACATTGTTCAAGTATTCCATGTATGTACCCCACGTTGATGTACTGCACAGGTATACCATGCAGGTAGGCTGCGCAGGTATACCATTCACGTAGGTCGCACAGGTATGCTGTGGAGATATGAATGATGACTAGAGAATTTGTTTCACATAGGAGAACAAGACCTATGAAAAAAAATTTAAAATTATTTCAAAACATTATTATCCCATTTAATTATATCTTCTTTTAGGTTTTAGAGAGCAACATGAGAAAATTTGAGGGATCTATGTGAATGGGATACGCAATGAGAGCTTCAGAGAGTCATTCAACATTTTAGTCCTTCAAATGGGTAGCTAATGGCTCTATTTATTGGCATGAATGGGCCAGGTCAATGGAAGTGTTATTTTCCCAGGTTCTCCGCACAGCTCTTCCACACAGGTGCTTCGCGCAGGGGTACAAAAGTTATTATGTGGTTTATCTCTACTAAGAAAGTTGATCGCGTAGGTATATTGCGCAGATTGATTGCGCATGTCTTTTTTGGTTTATTTTGACTTTCCTTTTGAGTTATTTGAACATTTCTTTGGGATTTTGAAATATCCATTTCTTACTTACAAATCTTTTTTCTTTCTTAAGTGGTGTCAACAAAATCCCCCCCCCTAAGGATTGGATCTGAAAATAGAAAGGGGGTCAAGTACTGAGATGAATTTTTGTGGAAAAAGACTATGGATCGATTGCTGAAAAGAGAAGATCTGCGGCTTAGGTATCCCACAATGATATCTCATTAAAATTTTACATGTATTCTGGGCGTGTAGGTCGTCAGTAGTCTATAAATAGGTCTCATCTTTTGTGATTTTTTTCACATGTGCTTTTCATAATTTTACAGCTCTCGTTTTGTAGCTCATTAATCCAGCTCCATCGCATTGTGCCCTTGCGTAATTCCATAATATATCTTCAAGGTAAAATTATTTAAGTGATGAGGCCACGAAAGAGTTGTTATATATTCAATATAAACTGGATGTTGTTCATAACAAAATTGATCTGTTGAATTATATATTGGGAGAAACCCAATTAGACGGGATAACTTCCATTTCAACTGTTATGAAAGTGCTTCATCAGGGAGATAAGGTTAGAGTTACTCAGCTATATCAATATAAATGAGTATCGGATAAGGCTCATGAACTGGTCCAACAAATGAAAATTCATGTCGAGAGTTTATTCTAAAACATGATAGAGAGGCTCTATTTTTTGGTTAGACCACTAATTTCATTTGAATGAGTGAAATTCTGTCTTCAATCATATATATATTCATTTTTATTTTCCATGATTTCATTATTAAAGTTAAATGATGATAATGACTCCTTTATGTTAGACAATAATTATTATAATGGCATGAATGGAGTGCTCAAAATATTCTTATTAGGCTGATGGTCCTAATGAGAATAATTTGACTGTTGCTAGGGTTATATAGATAACCTCACAAATTTCATATCTTTTGACTTTTTTATTTCTCAATATTACCTAAATCATACAAAAATCTATTTTTACTCAGATGGGACTTGAATTTTGTTTAGAGTTCCCTTTGTCGGTTCTCAATCTAATGGGAACCAAGTCTTTTGTTATAGGCAGTTTAGAGTCATTCATGTTGGACTATAATGGGCTAGTATTTAAGATTGAATGGCTTTGACTATAAATTTTGAAATTAGATCCCAAAAAAAACTCTATGTCAAATAAATTATTTAATATTATTTAAATATTTACAAGGGGAATCTTGAGCCATGATTTTTATTGTCACCAAATTTAAAACCCGTGTCAACATAAGAGGTGTCTTTTCCAAGAACAAAATTACCATTATTTATCCAACCCGTTATTGAGGCTGTGTAATGTAGGGCCAGCTGGGGCATATGCTACATATCCAAATAGTGGAATCTTTTGACTGACATGACTATTATGTAGGAAACTTATGAAAAGTTGTATAAGGGCACGTACTTCATAGTAAAAAAAGAGCTTTTTGAATTTTAACATTTTACTATTGATAGATTAGGGAAAATAAGACTTCGGTGACTCAAGACCACAGTGGGTGGTTTTTCCATGGAATGGAATTTTAAAAATGAAAAGGGATATTTTAGAATGATATATGTGATGAATAATAAAACCATTTCTATACTAATTTGGTGCATGAGTAATTGTTAAAATTTATCAGAAAGGATAATTTTTTATAACATATTGGGTAGTTTTAAGTCATACAGTTAGGCTATTGGTACTGTGCCATTTTAAGTTAAGCAGTGAGGACTTATATTGTATTGTTTTCAGTCATGTAGTGAGGAAATTGTACTGTATAGTTTTAAGTCATGCAGTGAGGACATTGGTACTATGCAATTTTAAGTCATGTAGTGAAGACATTGGTACTGTGCAGTTTTAATTCTTGCAGTGAGGACATGGGTGGCTTTAAATTAAGATCTTTAGCACTGACCAAAAGTAAAAAACTCTTCCCAATTCATGATAATTTTTTTGGAAATATACTATGATATTAAAGTATGTAAGGGAAAATTGTAAACTATGATTTGAAAATTTATAGAACCGAGGAATGATATGGGAAAATGGCTAAAAGAATTAGAGGAAGTATTTTCCATGAATGAAGTTACCATTATTTCTCAAAACCTTTATGGGGCCAGTATTATGTAGGGTCAACTAGGGAATATGATACATAGCAAAATAGGTGCATCTTTTGACTAGCATGCCTGTCATTTATGCAACATATACAAGCCCGCCTAAGGGCATGTGCTGCATAGTCAGTAAAAAGAGCTCTCATATGTTTGAAATTCTATTGCTAAAGGACAAAGATTTTTTATGGGGATTTAGATTTTCCAAATCACAGAGTTTGGTTTAAGGGGAAAGGTACCAAAATATGGAAAGGATATGTCCACCAAATATGTCCAAAGAATCGAAGAAATATGAATTTTACAAATGTCTAACCCAAATGTTAGAGGTATGGTGTCTTTTGTTTTAGGTCATACAACTGAGACCAAAATGGAAACAATATATAATATGTGGCCAAGTTATTTCAAGGTTATTTCATATTTTATTGAACACATGGTGAGGGAAATGTGTAATCCATGGTCTTTAAGAATTTTAGATTGTGAAAAAGATAATGGGATAGGTATACTTGAATGACTATTTTAAAATACAGATTCTTGTATATTGTCATCAAAGATTAAAGGGGACAAGGATACCATAACCAAGAATGAAGTTACCATTATATGAAAAACCCGTTATGGGGTCTATATTATGTAGGGAAAACTGAGGTATATGCTGCATAGCCAAATATAGACATCTATTGACTGACATGGCTGTTATGTAGGCAACTTATGCAAGGACCCGTAACGAAACATGCTTCATAGTCAAGAAAAAGAGCTCTCAGGTATTTGAAACTCTGTCACCAGATATCGTATGAAAGATTATGGGGATCTAGAAGTATTCTTGATTAAGATTGTGGAATATGGAAGAGTGTTTTCCATAATGCACATGAGAAATGTTTGAATCAATATTGATCGTATGTTTGATGTCCTTTACATAGATCTGGCACATATGTAAAATGGAGACAATCATTGTTTCCTGTAAATGATGTTCAGTTTTAAGTCATGCAATGAGGACATTTTCACCCTAATATAGAATTGAAACTCCTTTCTCATATAAAGAATCAATTTACCCAATTCCTAAGCCCATGTGAGATATGCTCATTTTGAGAAAAAAGGATCAATAATGGTTTCTTTAATAGTGAAATAGTGACAGAGGTGAAGAATATAGACGCTATATTTCCATGTAGTTTAATTTCATACTATAAGGATGAAGATGAACCGATGTGAGAGGAAAAGACATATTGTAACAGGGTTAAGGGATAAAACCCAAGTGTCACTATTTGTCATTGTAGGGGAGAGAATCAGGTCATATATAGTTTTTAAAACATTATCCATGAATGTTTTATTCTTATACAAGAAATAAAGTGTTTTTTATCACGACTGGGCCCAAGATTGGAGATTTATGGGTATCTATATATCTCATTTAAAGATGGGAATCAATCCATATGAAGTTCTTGAAATAATCAATTCTCAAGAAAATCGAGTTTGAACTAACGAATCATAACTTTTGACACATTCATAGGGAATGGTAAATCTTAAGACATAAAATTTTATAAGGACCAAATCATATATCTTAAGGGAACACTATATATAAATTTGAATCAAATATAGGAGGAAAAAAGAAAATAAGAAGATTTTTTTATTGTGGTTGGGCCCAAAATTGGAGATTTAGGCATCTCTACATATCTAATTAGAAAATGAGAATCAATCCATACGTAGTTCTCAAAACAAGGTCTCTATGCATTTATGATTTATACATAGGGAAGAGAAGAACTCATATACTACTAAGGAGTAGTGATGACATCAATTATGATTTTTTAGGGAAGCTTCTAATTTCAAAATAGAGAAAATGTTAGTTGTACAAATGATGTCATACAGTTTAAGTTAATGTGAAAAGGATGAAGATGGTACACATTTTACCATCACATATCATGGACACTTATGGTTTTTATGCTATTTAATGTCTTACATCTAGGACATGGGGGCTGTAAAGTTTTACGTCATGCAGCAAGGACATGGTACTGTACAGTTTAATATCTGGCAGTGAAGATTTTGTATTGTGCAGTTTAATGTCTTGCTGTGAGGAAAAATGTGCACAACTACACAAAGTATTTTTTCAATATTCTCGCTTTGGTTGGAGTTTTAATAAGCTCTTTATCCATTGATATTAAGTCATAAGATCTATTTGAATAGACCTTATGTATAGAATAAGGTCCTGCCTACATTGGATCATGTTTTGGAGGGTTCTTTCCTGGTATAATTGGATTCCTAAGGACCAATACCAATTCTCCTTGAAGAAATGAACGAAGGAAAACTTTCTTGTTAAAATCTCATGCTATTATATTCTGATCGACATCTAAATGATGCAATGCAAGCAATCTTTTCTTATCTAATCATTCCAACTCGATGAACAATTTTGAAGACCTCTCATATGTAGATGAATAAACACATATTACAACTCTGAGTGAAGAAAATTTCATTTTAATAAACAAAATTGCTTTAGTTCCATATACCAATGAATAAAGAGTTTCTTAGGTAACAGTACAAGAAGTTGTCTGACAAGCCCATAAAGCATTCAAAATTTTATCAGTCCACGATTTCTTATCTTTATCCACCATTTTATGTATTACATTTTATAGGGTCTTGTATAAGGCCTCTATCTATCCTTTGGCTGCTGCATGATAGTGAGATGAATGGTAGGATTTGGTATTATATTCTTGATAAAACTTTTTTCCCTCAGCCGAACAAACATTGGTGCCATTGTTCATCAAAATAGTATGAGAAACACCAAATTTGGTGATGATATTAGTAGTGACAAAACTAAAAATTATTTTGGCTCCGACTTCTTTAATAGGTATTGCCCCGTCCCATTTAGATGATAAGTCAGTAGCAGTGAAAATATACTTGAACAGCATAGCCGTGGCTAGAGGATAGGGCCATAATACATCCATTCCCCATGAGAGAAATGGCCAGGAGTATTTAGATGTATGTAGAAACTCTGGGAGTTGATGAATGAATTTGGCATGACCTTGGAAAGGATGACCTTTTTGAGAGAAATATGTACAATCCTGCATCATTGAAGGCCAAAAGTATCCAATCCTTCGGATCTGATCAGAGAGTCTGTGCCCAGACTGGTGGGCACTATAGACTCCAAAATGTACTTATTTCATGAAAACTGTAGTCTATTATCCATCAATATATCTGAAGAGGATTCCATCAAAGCCTCAGTTATAGAGGTTCTTTTGGTGGTCTGAACTATCATAATCAGTAAAATTGTCCACTTTTCACCGGATATGTTCTATCTCAACCTTATCTAGTGGAAGTAGCCCATTTTGAATATATTCCATGATGTATGTTCTCTATACCATGGTATGACCATATGGATCAGAAATAGGGAAATGTTTATTAATTTCCTCCATTATGGTTTGAAGAGAAGGTGAGACCACATGACGTTGAGCTATTATATTGACTGCCTCATCCCAATTTGGATCTACCAAGGTTGTAGCTGCATTCGCCAGTGCATCTTCTTAGGCATTTTGTGAACGAGGGACATAAGAAAATGTCGTCTATGAGGGAAATTCATCCACTAACCCTATGATATAATCACCCAATGGGATTAATTATTCTTTTCTAATAGAATATTCCCCATTAATTTGTTTGATTACCAGTTTTGAATCACCTTTCACCTTTAAATTGTCCATTCATACCTGAAGGTCCAATTCCAAACCTACGATGAGATCTTGATATTCTGTCTCATTGTTGTTACCACCTTATGATAACAAGAATGAATATGGAAATACTGCCTTTTGTGGGGAAATAAGGACAATTCCAAACCCAACTTTTTTGAGTTTAGGGTTTTCCATTCTCTTTCCTATTGGACTTTTGGAAGCACCATCAAAATACATTTCCTATGTCTGGGAATTATCTTCAATAGAGAATACCTCTTCATTAGGAAGTTCACTATTAAATGATGTATATCCTTTATATGGATTCTCAACAAGGTAGTCAGATAGAGCTTGGAATTTTATTAACTTTTGAGTAAAAAACTAGATATCAAACTATTGCAAAATAATTACCCACCATGCGAGATGCCCTGTAAGCATAGGTTGACTGAGGATAAATTTGAGCAGGTTATTGCGAGATACCAATTGGACCTCATGATGTAGCAGGTATTGACTCAATTTCTAAATTGAAAAAATTAAATCTAGGTAGCACTTTACAATACTTGAATATCAATTACCCACAATAAAAATAGTTTGACTGAGATAGTAAATGTTGTTTTCATTCCCAACATCATTTTTTTGGGCGAGGAAGGCACCTAGTGATTGCTCTAAAGCTATCATGTTGAGAATAAGTGGTCTTCCTTGAACATGTGGAATTAATACTGGTGGACTCAAGAGATATTTCATGAGGGTATCAAATTCTTCTTGGTATTATTCAGTCCATTTGTAGGTGACTCTATTATTCATTAATCTGGTGAATGGAAAGTACTTGCCTTCCAAATTAGCGATAAAGAAGAAGAATATTGATCATGTGTCTTTGGATTCCACATAATTCTTTTAAATTTTGAGGAGAAATACAAAGGAATGATTTTTTTTCTCTGGATCAACTTCAATACCACTATAAAGTACAAAGATTCCAAGGAACATTCCTAAGGTTTCCTCGAAATCACATTTCAAGGGGTTCATATTCCAAATGTGTTTCCAATGTTTATGGAATATGGTTTGAAAATCAGCCAAGTGATTGGAAGGTTGTCTGTATTTGACCTCCAAATCATCCACCTAACATTGAACAAATTTCCCTAATAAGGGATTAATGATACTGTGCATGGAATGTTGATATGTTGCACCTAAATTCTTTAAGCCAAAAGGCATTACCTGATAGAAAAACACACATTGAGGGGCTTTGAAGGCTTTAGATTTTTCATCCACTGGGGCCATACAGATTTGATAATACCCAGAGTAGTCATCCATGATGGAATGAGCTTCATAGCTAGCCATTTAATTAATTAGAATCTCTATAATCATAATTGGAAAATCATCTATAGGGCAATGCAAGTTAAGATCTCTGAAATCAATGCAGACTCTAATTTACACATTTTTCTTTTTCATTGGGACAATAATGTCCATCCATTTGGGATACTAAACATCCATGACAATGTTAGCCTTTATAATATTATCAACATTAGCTTCAGTTTAGGAGGCATGAGTTGCGTGGGTTCTTCTTGCTACCTTCTTGAATCCATGAAGTTCTTCTAGAAAACCTAGAAGATGGGTGGCTATGTTAGGATTATGACCGGGAATTTTAGTATAATTCCAAGAAAGTAAATCTCCTTTATTCTTTAGAAAGGAATTATATTCCTATTTATCTTCATAGGTCATGGCCACACTAATTAGAGTAGGGTGTGGATATTCTTCTGTAGCCAGATTTATTTCTCTATTCTCATCCACATTGGTGAAGACACATTCCACAATTTCCTGAGGAACATCCCTGAGATATTCCTCTTATACTTAATTTCATATTACCCTTTCTGTATCCATTTTCATAGTAGATAACGAGGAAAAAATCCCTGAGTTAGAGGGGAAATCAATATTTGAACATCCCTAAGAAGAGTCCACCATGTCTGACCCTACTGACGATGAAGGGTCTTCCAGTGGAAATAAAGAGGGATTGAGGGATTGGGAATAAACATCTTTGACTTTATCTTGCATTGCTAAAATCTCTTCTACTCTATTTGATTATGTAGAGTCTTGTTGTAGTTTGGTGGATGAAATTAAAACATCTCCCTTTAGGCTTTCATCATTTCATGATGGATCAATAGTTTCTTCTATGTTGTCAGGATCAATTACCATAATTGACATTATGGAAGTTACTAGATGAGTTCCCATATTTGGGTTTACCTTTTCAATTTGATTGATGGGAAACACAGAATCTATACTCAAATGAATAAATGGATTTTTGGATATTTTCCAATCTATTTGGAGAATTAACTATGGTTATTTCCATTATCATGGACTTTATTCCTTTTGTGTGATTAAACACTACCTCAATGTATTGATATTCACACATATTGAATGGATCATTGTCACCATACAATGTCCCGATTTGACCATTGAAATAGTTTTTAAGACAATAGTGGTATGAAGAAAGTATGGATACATGTTTATGAAGCCAAGGCCTTACAATTAGAATATTAAAGGATGTTTCTGGATGAAAAACCCTGAAAAATGAATTTGGAACAAGATCTCCAAACTGTGTTTTGAGTGTAATCTCACCCAGAGGATCTTGTTCATTCATATCATAAGCTGGAAACATTAATGTAAAAAGAGATAAGTTAGATCCAGTCAAGCCCAATCGACGAAGTGTACGAACAAGAATGAGGTTGACTCCAGAGCCATTATCAATAATAGCTCGTCAAATGTATATATCATTGACCTTTCTAGAAAAATACAAGGGTCTTATATACCCATGCACCACGTCATTTTCATATTCATCTGTAAAAGATATGACTGCATGAAATTCTGCAGAATCATTCTCTACATGGTAGACCACAGAAGCAGAAACTTTGGTTTCAAACTCTTGAGAACTTGACAAAGCCTCAATGGGTTCTTCTCGAAGATCTTTTGACATATTCAAAGCATCTAGAATTGATAACTTGGACGGTACATGAGCCAATTGTTTCAAGACATCATACTTTTGGTCTAAAGGACTGTGTTTCCTAGTATGTGGATGTGGATATGAAGGTTTTTTGGATGTTGTTGATTCTGATGTAGACATACTCTGTGTTAGAAAAGAATATTGAAATACTCCTGGAATTTGTAAATTAGATTGACTAGGTTTTTTTCATTTGTTGAGAATAAGATAGTCTGACTTCTAATATGTCTTCGAAAATAATTGTGTCAGAACCAAACCTATCATTCATGGATGAAACCCTTGTTATTATTGAACCCGCAAAAGGGGTCTTCCATGATTTTATAACATATATATGGTTCGACCATGGGAATAGATTAAATGGTGGTTTCTATTATTCCCATGTCTTCCCCTGTATCCTCAACCTTGGCCACTTCCTCTTTTTCTCCAATTAGGAAAAAGTAACTTTGGACCATTATAATTAGAATCATCATTGTCATAAGAATACATTAAATGGAAAACATTAACAGAACCAATGATTAAATCTTCATCTAATGAAGACACTTGTTGACAGGTTAATTCTAGTTGTTCTACTTAGTAGGGTGGTGCCCATGCTTCTGAAACAGATGGATAAAATCTTCTAGGTTCAAGAACAAATTTGGCCTTGACACAAGCTTTTATTCTTCTAAGTAATCTTTTTTCGTATAATAAGTTCTCTTTATTGAGGAATGACATTTTGATGAAGGTGGTTTTGTTGCGGTAAGAGTGGAAGAAGACGGAATCAGTTTTTTCAACCATGTTCATTAAATGGCATGAGTCTGGTTAATCATTTTTCTGATAATCCAATCATAATATTTCTACACATTTTTAATTTTGACCTCTTTCCATTCACCTTCATTTTCTGTATCAGTATAAGTAACACATTCTACTTGAACTGATGAACTTTTTAGTTTCACTTGTCCAGAGTCTACCATATTTTGTTGAAGTTCTTTAGAAACAAAACACTTCTAAATGGGGTGTCCAAACATCTCGTGAAAGGGACAACAATTCAGAAGATATTCATCTCCATCATTTTTTGGATTCTCCGACCTTGGTAACTAAATCAAATTGTTTTCTATGGTCGAGATGAAGTAACCATGATATTTATGATTCCTAAAATAACAAGAATCACTATTTAATTCCTCAAACTCTTTCCAACTTTGATATATTTGATCATCTTGGTGTGGAAGTCATTGTTGTTGATGCTCAGGAAGCATAACCCTTTTGTTTGTTGAAGGTCTGGAAGTAGAAGCGGGTACATGTACCTTATTGAGTGTGACTGTAATAGCTTATAAATTTCCTATCCTCTTCCCCATAGCTGATGGAATTACCTTAGTTTTAGCCTTAGTTTCAATAATAGGGTCTTTTATCTGTTGTGCGATTGATGTAAGGTCTCAAAACCCTCCGTTGTATTTCACAGGTATCAATGGTCTGTGTATCTCATCATACAGATTTTCCACACAAATTGGCAGAAACTCTATTTGTAGGGAATTCTAGACTTAAGAAATATGTTAATCCATTCCATCAAGTAATGAAATATGAAACTCTTTCATTTTCCCTTTGTTTGAAATTATTATGATAAAAACAGTCATCTTTGGTAGCATTGAGCTAAATTGAAGAAGGAATTTCTAATGGAGATCTTCCCCTCCAGTAATTGATCATGTTTGGAAACTAGTATATCAGACAAAATCTGGTCCTTGTAAGTAATGCACAAAACATGTAAGCATAAATGCTTGTTGTTGTTGAGAAGATCCCATCAGGGGATCACGATGATAAACAAAATGTGTTATGTGTTGTTCCAGATCTCCCTAACCATTAATGATTTGGAATATTTTATTCACAAAATTTGGTGGGGGGGGGGGAATTGCATCCTCCGATTCAGGGTATGCTCTCTTTTCCAGCTGAAATGGAGAATTCTATTCTTCCATAGCTTCCAATAAAGTCGTTAGTGCTTCAATTTTGTTCATAAGCATTTGGGGAACATCCAGATGAGCTAGATTTTTTGCAGGTATAACGACTAGTGCTTGAGTTGGTGCAATGACTGACAAAACCACTGATCGTGGTGCTGATATCTAACCTGAATAACCCATGCGAATCGGCCTATCAGGTTGTACATTTTCCTTCCTTGAAACTGTAACCAGTAAAGGAAATTAATTTAAGCATATATAGTTATAAAAATCCTCTTTATTGAGGATCTCCTACAAGATATTCAAGTTGAGGACCTATCTGGAGGGTATGTCTAGCGGAAATGATGTTTTGAAGTAACTCTATATTGATTCTTTTCAAATCTTTCATTTCTTCTTCTTGCAGTAAAAATCTTCCTTCACGTGAAAGAGATTGACATTCTATAGTGGAAAAGTGAGATGCAATCTGACTTTTTCCCTTTCCCCTTGTTAGTTGCCTTTTAGAGAGGGGGCAATTGGTTATTGGAAGGCATACATAGACTCTAGGTAAGCCTCTGATTTTGGGTGTGCAAACCTTCTACAATTTCCACGGTGTGTACCGTATTATGGAAAAGAACATCATATTTTGATTCCCCTGATCTGGACATATTTTCTGGAGGATCGTCTGCAATGGTGTTAATGACATTTACTGATGTGTAATGCATCGATGGAATTTTGTCAGTATTTTTGTCAAACCGTATTTTGTTGTGTCCTTCATTAGACTCAGTTCTCTTATATGATGAATTCCCTAGAAATTTTGGGTAGACAATAACCCAAAGGGAATCCTCGAATAGTTTAGTTGTACGCATTCCTTGTGTCTTTTTTCCATAATCAGAAGAAAACTGACTTCCATTGAGGAGGGGATTCCAGATGTGAAAAGCCCCCACCCCTACAGGTTGGGGTTTCTCTCCTTCTTCTTCATAAAATCATTGAACATTATTGAATGAACTTGAAGTTTGAATTAAATGAGCCCCCAGAATTAGAAGTTGGGGTGATTCATGAACTGCTATGGCTGAAATTTGTGCAACAGCTCTTTTGATTTTATGGATTTTGGTTTATAAATTAGTTGGGTGCATTATCCGACAACCACTCAAATAACCTATTTCAGAAGATGGTTGTGCTATTTCAGTCATTTTCATTCTAGGGTGCTCAACATCCTCTAAGAGGGATGCCTGCTCAAGATTCTCAGATGATGGATGTAAAAGTAACTAAAAATATTCTTTTCTTTGGGCCTAATTTTGATGGGAACTAGTTGTTGCCTATTCTTGAGCATAAATCAGATTACATACAAAATCTATTCATTATGGTCGATTGTGGGAAATAACATTTCTTGAGACCACTTTTGGTGGACATTGCTGATTTTGGAATGCAGTAATATGCAATGCTTCACATGTACCCCATCCTCTGATACGAATAGTAGATGGGGAATCATAAATTAACTAGGGTAGTCACTTTATAGCATTGAGACATGCACGCTGAAGGGTCCTCTGCTATTTTTCAACCTTTGGATCTTGGAAAACTGGGAGAGAGACCAAGTAAATTTGGCATTGCAACCCTTCTATTACCTTTACATGATTTTTATATTCATCATATTTTAATAATTTGGTTTTCCAATGATGAAGAGTTTCCATAATTTGAGGTGGATTTCATGAATGGAATCTTATGTCATCAATTCTGGAATGCTATACTGAGAAATTTCCAAAGGCCAGAACTTGGCTTATATTTCTCCTTTATCTAATTGTTTCCTCATTTGTAACAGTTCTTCATCATCTTTCACTAGAGGTTTCTCCACTTGGTCTGGACAAAGTGGATGCACTGTATTAGACAAAAAATGACCTAAGGGAGGTTCGAAGAATGACCATTCCCATAACATTTCTTCTAGTCGAGAAAGTGTTTCACCTATAAATGGCAAGGCATCAGACATGACTGGCCTTGTGTTTTCATGTACCACGAGATAGGATGGAATTATCATCGCTACATTGTCAATTATGAATTCTCTTGACAATGAGAAATACTATTGCAGAGAGGACATTTGCAGTGAATTCCATCATGGGGAGGATCACCATGATGGATTATAGCAAGGGATAAATCTTCTTTTCTTCTTTGTCATCTAGACATAGGGAGGGTTGTCATGGCTCTCATCTAGAGATATGCACTCTAGATTGACCGAATTTTCATGAAGCAAGCCTTCCTGATGAAGTGTCTGATTAGGAAATTCAAAATTACAACTACCAATCCCCTAATTTGGTAAGGAGGGGGTAGGATCGTGAGATGCAAGAGATAAATGAATGAGGGCCTCAAGAGCTCTAGCATTAAGAGGAGACAAATTGTAGCATGATTCTTTATTTTCCAATAGTTCATTGCGATACCTCTATTGGGATGTTCTTGTATACTTAGTTGGGGACACTTGCTGGGAAAAGTGGTTATCATAGGCATGTGTATGTGCATGACTTGGATTGGTTAACGGAATAAACTGATTACTTCCAATTGGAAATCAGGTATGTTCATGATCTTGTTGTCCATATGATATGGGGAATATGCCCCATGACCCTCTTGGACTAAAACAGAGGTATTCATCTACTCCGGGATGGCATGACGATGTGTCATCCCATGTGTGGGGATAGATTTATGTGTCTGTTTTCCTGATACTGCTGAAGTATTTATTAAAATATATTGGCATGCTTCTAGAATATGGGTAGGGATTTGTGTCTACCTTTTCACCGTTGATAAAATTTATTTTCTAACTTCAGAAGCTAAAACGAGAATATACCTCCATTCCATATCTAGAGTAGGTGTATGTGCCTACTCCTATCCTCCTTTTCCTATCAATGCGTATTGACAGTACTAATGTAAGGGGGAAGAGAGTTGGGTCTGCCCAAATTTTTTTATCAGAGATTTCTGACAGAATTCTCCAGGTGCTACTAAATGAGACTATTGGAAAGCTTGATTAACATTTATGGGTGTATGTTCCTACTGGCTGTTTCCCACTAAGAATGGATGATGGACATCCTTTAATACTTATAGACCAGACTGCTGACAGAATTGGTGATTGTAAATAGGTTTATGTTCTTGTTTACCAGTTTCCACCATATTAGATTGGTAGGATTCTTTAAAATAAGTCAGATGATCCTGGTGACTGACTGATAACTTGTAATAAAGTGTATGTGCTGTTCATGATACTCCACTGGGTTTATCTAGTAGGATTGGTGGGTTGCTGTTAGATGAGTCTACTGAGAAACAAAATTAGGACGGATGGCTTAATGTTCCCACTCATTGTTTTATATCGTGTTAAATTGATGGACTTCTTTGGAGGAGGTAGAGGTGAGAAGCTACTCCCTGTTTACCAGATGTTGTCCCTAGTAGTTCTTTTTATGTGCTCGGGTCTAAGAGACCTAGGCTAAATGTCCAGAGGCAGCATCCCCATCATGTTGGGGGTATACTTCCACACGATTCTGGCGGTGACTGCTGGTGGGAGTCCTCAGTAATGACTCATGCATTCTTTAATTGAGGCTTTGAGTGACCTCTTGATCCACCTACCTATAGTATGAGAGGTATTTATTATTGTGTTCTAGGTATAAGGACCTGAAACAGCTGGAAACGGTGGTTGGAATCATTTTCTTTTTGATCATTAGTCTATGTTGGCCAAATGATTGAGAATTGTTATTGACCTGGAGGGCCTGTCGAGTAGCCTCCAAAGTACGGATTATACCATGCTGGTGATATTCCTTTACCAGAAAATTAGAGACCATTCTTTGAAGACGATGGGTTTTGGATGAAGTCCTTCCCATGTATGGAGATCTAACTTGAGTAGCGGTCGGGGAGTTCACAGATGTTGTCTTGGAAAAAGCCATTTTTGGAATGAATGGAATTATGATAAGAAAAACTTGAAAGACAATAAAATACTCCATTAAAGTAAGTTAATTTTAGATGGATGAATCCGTGATTGATTTCTTTGTCTCGCCTTCCATTATCAATTGATAGGGGCCTAAAAGGTGGGTAACATTATTAACTTGGTTAAGGATTCACGTCGGGTTCACCATTTTTGTTTCGTAGTTCCTTGAAACGTGTGCTCTAGTTTTAAGAATCATTGTTTCTTGGTGGTTTCCATTGTATTTATTTATGGAACCATAAACTTCCAACAGCTAATTATCCAAAGGCGACCTAATTTCCAAAGGTAGGTATTCGTTATGTTTGAACATTATGATACATAAGAATATACATTGGTCTAGAGGATGGGAGATTAGACTTATCACACCCTTTTGGGGGGAATTATTGTCTACTCCGGGACTTTTTTTTTGTAAATTTACGATTTTTTCATGAATCCTTATTAATTCTCCAAGTATATCATAAGTATATCTTGGAGTTTACAGTAACATGTTAACATGTTTAAAATTTAGAATCATCCGTATGCATTCAAGGTTCTTCATTAAATGAAATACCTGTATGTATTCGAGGATTTCCATCAATTGTATCCTCTAATCTATTGATTAAAGATTATTTTAATCATCGTTGTGATGATACTAGTTTTTAAGCCACTCAGTGGGGCACAATGGAATTTATTGCCATCCAGGGAGAGGAAGGTTTGTTTTGATCCTAGGATTGTTCCCGTAAAATGGATTACCTACGTATCCTAGTGAAAGGAATCAAAAACCTCATAGTATAGTGCCTCTTATTAAGACACATCATACCTTTTATGGCCATGTGATAAGGACCTCCAAGTGAAATGTGCTTGGTCAAAACATAGTGTGAGGAATATGCTGAAGTAGCCCAAAGAATGTGGAAAGGATATGGGTTTCCAAGAAAGATCAGACCCCATTGAGAAAATAGCCCATGGAGAACATGTTTTATTTTCATTGTTGGGTTTGGACCTCAAGGAGGCTTCCTACGTATCACACATGGATGGGAATCAAAGCCCACATAGTTCTATGAGTCTCATAGTAGAGTACGGTCCACTAGAGAGTTGAGTTTAGCCTTACTTTCTAAAAAGGATTCATTAATGATTTGGGGTTTAATTTGGGGATTATTTCTAATGAGGATGACCAGATTAGAGGATTTATGGGTTCATTCCTGAAGATGATGTATAGTGAGCTCAATCCATAAAAAGGCTTCCTATGTATCCTGATTTGAATAGGAATCAGAGTTATCATAGTTCATTTCAATGAGTGTTTGTGAACATGTTGTAACCATCATGTATCTCTATGCCCATGTGAGTCATGCATGGTGTGAAAAAGAAGAGGATCTGAGAGATTCAATAATGACACTTCACACTTTTCCTCCTCCATTGATAGAAGAGGGAACATCGACCGTGGAAGAGGGAAAGATGACGCACCTTCCCTCTATTCTATTTACATTGGACAAGTGTCCAATGTAAGGAGGAAGGGATGAAGGTTAGGGGCTTACACCAAGGATGGTTTACCATGGTGAAAACGTGGAAAATGGGAGGGAAAGGGTAACAAGAGTCCCTGTGCCCATCTCCCCTTTGGTATTTGGCACTGAAGAAGGTAGGAGGATCAATGATGCCTCCTCCTGGAAGAAAATATAGGGGCTTACACCAAACTGGTTTCCCTAAAATTGATCCTGGTATGGGAGGTAGACATCTCCAATGCTTGTGTAGAAAAGTAAGTGTGAACTGTATCTTCCTTACCAGTGACCTCAGGTTCTGAGAATTAGAGATGAGAAGGGGAGGATAGAACTGAAAATCTTATTCTAAAAACTTGGAACATCCCAGCATAGTTTCTTGGAGAAAGGTCCTTGTGACTATGGATATAAAAACCCACATATACTCCATGAATCCTAACCCCATTGTGAAACAAATGTGGGAAACATTTGACTATGGAAATACAACCCCAAATAGGAGACACACAGATGTGCCTTTCCCAATTTTTTGACATGTTAGGAGGTTTTGGTGGATGCTCCAACTTAGTCCATTTTAGATAAGGTAAACAAGGAAGGAGATAACCTACCATGAATGGATTTTTAATAGTATACTTGAGATGGTATATAGGCTTAAATTCAAACTCTTTTGTGTAGGTTACTCATGCAATTATGCCTCGTTGGTACCCCGCGTTGATGTACAATGTAGGTATACTGAGCAGGTAGGTCGCATAGGTATACCGCGCAGGTAGGTCGCACAGGTACGCTGTGTAGATGTGAATAGTGACTGAAAATGTGTTTCATATAGGAGAACCAAACCTATGAAAAAAATTGTAAAAGACATTCAAAACATTCTTCTCCCATTTAATTATCCATTTCATAGGTTTTAGAGAGCTACCTGAGAGAATTTGAGGGATCTATGCCTAAGAGCTACACAATGGGAGCTTTAGAGAGTCATTCATATTTTTCAGTCCTTCAAATGGGGAGCCTAATGTCTCTACTTATAGGCCTGGATGGGCCTGGTCAAAGGAATTATTTTCCATGTATGTTGTCTAAGAAGATCTTCCATGTAGGTGCTCTGCACAGGGGTACATAAATTATTTTGGCACATAGCTCTGCCACGCAAGTCGATCGTGCAGGTACATTGTGCAGATGGGCCGCGCATTTCTTTTTTGGTGTATTTAGACTTTTCGTTTGAGTTCTTCGATCCTTACTCTGGGATTTTAAAATATCCAGGGCTCTCTTCCAAATCTTTTTTTTTCTAAAGTGGTGATAATAGGAACATATACAGGAAATTTAATATAATTAAATTAAAATAAAATTTCATTTCATTTGTGTAAAAATAGTGAATGAATGTCCTGAAGGAATAATGGGGGTTTGGGTAAAATCCCATATATTATCTCTAAAATGTTTTTTTCCTCAATATTAATGTCCTAAATAATAATATTAGATTCATTAATTAATAATTGGAGAACCATTTATTCATTTATTTGATTTGGTACAATTTTATTATGGTCATTTATGTTCCTTTTGGTGGGTTATGAAATTAAATTTTATCAGCCAGAAGCACTGGTTTCCTTGGTTTTCATTATCAGTTCACATGTAAATGAATATGTAAAATTACATAGAAATAGGATAGTTTTACCGAACTGAAATTATATGTTATTAATTTAATTTTATAATATTAAAATACAATTTTTTTTCTAGAAGTGATGATGATACAATAGATAAATCATCAATGATAAACGCTTAGATTATTTTCAGCGGGTTTTCTTACAATGATCTTGTTTGGTTTTATTATTTTAAAAAATGTATGAATAATGATTCTAGAATATTAAATAAGATATATTAAATATATTATGATCTGGATGAACCTTAAAAATGTTTTCATGACTAAAATTGAATATGGTAATAGAAATTGAAAACTCTTCATCCATGAATGAGATAAATTAACACATCTCAGATGGGGTTTCATTTTTAGTACAAAAGATGGGGGAAAAATAATTGATGTTGAATTATTACATTAGAATGAAAAAATTACTATATATATAAGTTACATTATTTGTCACACCATTTGGGTGATGGGAGGTGGAGATATAAACGAAAATAAAAGAACCTGATAAGAAATTGAAAGAAAATAGAAGAGTGTTTTACATTTTGATTGCTAAATCTTGGGAGCCTCTATAGGGGAGTGGTATAGGTCTTCTGTTAAGACCAAAAAATCATGGAAGTGGGCTAGGGGATAGGGATGGCATTCAAATAGAATATATAAATGTATAAAGTCTTGAGAGGTGTAATAATATGTGGTCGTGAGTGTTGGTATTTATAGTTGAGGGTGAGTTTTCTCATTATTTTATTCAATAATATATTACTTTTCTCAAGAAATGAAATAGGTCAGATTATTGAGGATAAATAAATTAATGTGTTCATTAGAATTATAAAAAATGGTATCTTACATTGTCCATGACTCAATAATGACTCAAAAATTCATTTCTTTACATATACGGTAAATTACCGTATTTCACTATTCACAAAAATTAAATTATTTAAAAAAATCCCAAAAATTGACCCCAAATATTTTTCGACATGAATAGTTAAAAAATAAAAATTATAAAAATAATTTTCTAATTATGATAAATTTCATTTTTAATTAAAATCATCATTTACATCGAAAATACAAATTTTAATATTAAAAATCTTTTTCTAACACTGTGAAAAATTTATTATGGTCTCAAAAAATTATCTTGTAATCATAATAAATAAAAACAATATCTTATGCATAAAATTTATGTAAATATATATTCTTTTAAATTATTAAATTATTTATAAAATTTAAATTAATTATTTATGACTTAAAAAAATACCCACTCTTAATTAGTAATTTTAAAAATATTTACATTAATATACTATAATATAATTATATAATGTTGTTACATATATGATGGATAAATTTAATTCATAATTTCCTTGGTGAGGTTATTATTACATTGGCTAGTTTACTATTCACAAGGGCCACATTACTATTCTGAAGGTCAAGTTATTATTTCATTGTTATATGTTCCTTAACTTCTAGAAATACCATTTATTTCCTTCATTCATCATTTTAATGTTTTTATTGTGTTATTAATGTGACTGTTTTTTATTATACTATATGACATAATTACAAGAAGTTAATTACATTGACAAAAAATTGGGTCGTTAAATTGTTTCCGCCTTATGAAATTTCACCCTCTAAATTTTATTTTACATTCTATGATGAAAACAAGTGTGAGTACTTCTCCTTCATTTCCTCTCACGGTTCACATGTTGCATCTTCGTACATATGGTTCCACAATATTACTTCTACCATGTGAGTAGTCTTCTTACATATAATTATTTCTCCGTGATCTTCACTGGATGCCCCTCATAAGTAATATTATTCTCCAACTATACCTTCTTTGAGGACAATACGTGTGATGGATCAGGTTTGAATTTCTGAAGAGGGATACATGGAATAAATCATATACTTTAGACATGGTAGGTGGAAGTGATAGTCGATAGGACATAGCTCTAACACGATCAAGAATCATGAAGGGTCCAACATATCTAGGACTTATCTTTCCTTTCTTCTCAAATCTTGTGACTTTCTTCCATGGTGATATTTGATTGAATAATATGTCTCTATCTTTGAACTCAATGTCCATATGATTATTTTCTATATAATGTTTCAATTGAATTTAGGTTATCCAGATTTGATGTGGAATGGAATTCACCTTCTCTAAAAAAATCAACAATTTTAGTTCCTAACATCTTACGCTCTTCAACTTAATCCCATCATTCAGGTGTTCTACACATTTTCCCATAAAAGGATTCATATGAATCAATTTGGATGCTCGAGTAGAAACTATCGTTGTATGAGAACTCCACCTGAGACATATGTTGGCCCCATCTTTCTTAAAGTCTATAGATCATGCTCTCAACATGTATTCTAGCGACTAAATATTTTTCTTACATTGTCCATCTGTTTGAGGATGATATGCCATACTGAATATAAGCTCAGCGCTTATACCATGTTGGAGACATTTATAAAACATCAAGGTGGATACCAGATCTCGATTGGATACAATTTATAGTGTTACTCCATATATCCTTACAACTTCATTGATGTATATCCACGCAAGTTGTTCCAAAAGGAAGTCCTCTCGAATTGTGATAAAGTGAGTTGTATTTATAAGACGGTCCACAATAACCAATATAACATTGTTTCCTCTAGGTGTTTTTGGAAGTACAGTGATAAAGTACATGGTTATGATTCCCTATTCCCATGTAGGAATGGATAATGGTTTCATCGTCGCTTTATAATTTTGTCTTTCACCCTTCACTAGATAACATACCAAGCATGTTGATGTATATTTAGGGTTCTCATTTTACATATTATCCCCCAAATGTTCTCCTGGAGATCTCAACACATCTTTATGCTCCATGGGTGAATAGAGAGGGTTAGGCTATGTGCATCATTAAGAAGTTATTTCTTAATCACTAGATTATATTGTAGACATAGTCATGATCCCAATCATACAACTCCATCCTCGTCACTCAAAAACACGGAGGATTTCACATTGTTGATAGATTCAACTTTTTCTATGTTTCTACATCATTTATTTTATAATCCATTATTTTCTAAAAAAGGGATTGTTGAGAAATCATTTGAGAAAGGATTGATGAAACACCCCTTGCTTCTACAGTATGTTTCACTTTGAATAATACAACAGCTTGCGATGTACGCAACTTCGAGTTATAACACACCAAGACCAATCAAACTAGTCTTTATGAATAGTGATACCCACTTTTTGAAAATTTATAAATTTTAATTTTCAAAATGGTCTTCAATTTTGGAATTGGAATATCAAAATTATCTTAGGATTAATTTTTTTTTTATTTTTCTGAAAACATAAATTTTTTGTTGAATAGTGAAAAACACTACGTTATTGTTTAAACCATATTTTTATTTAAATAATTAGTTATTTTATTTAAATTAATATTAGGTATATATAGATATATAATACCTATATATGTTTAATGTAATTCATTGGAGTCATTATATAATAATAAAGATATATAAAATTTTATTGAACTTTTTTTCGCCTTTTACCCAACTTCTAGCCGCATTTTCAAAATTTCATAAAACATAATTTTACTACTTCTATGAATTGAATTTAAAAAATTTTTGAAACAAGGTTGACATCAGTAAGTGAAATTTTGTTCAATATGATGGAAATAATTTTTGGTGAATAGTAACTTTTGACTTTTATTTACCATGACTAAAAGTAAATAGGGAAATTAAAGGTAAAAATGATATTATAATTACCCTAACACATGTCCTAATTATATTGGATAATATTATTTTGACAAAAATCAACCTTAGGAATAAAATATGACCCTTTTGTTCCACTTGGATTAGATTAGGGAATTTATTATTATTTTATTTAAAGAATAGTTAAAAGTGTAAAACACAAGGCCATGAAAAAATCTTATTTGATTTATTATCATGAGGCCTTGACTATGTGGTTATGATGTTCGGCATTATGCATTATATCATTATAAAATTGGCTATTGATATTACATGTGATTATTTGACTAGTAGAATATCCATGTGAATGAGTAAATGAAATTATTAGATTTATCTTTTCCATATTATGCTAATGTTTAAGTTTAAATGGCTTGTGTTTTAATCTTATACATTGCATTAAATTTTTATGATTATTCATGAAAGTTTCTACTATATTGTTATATTTACTAAACACCTAAGCTCACCCCTTTCAATGTTTTATTTTTACCAGGATACGAAAAAGTATATTATGACTGACCTTCTAGGATAGTATAAGGGAGATGAATGTGTTAAAAGGTGACACAATGTTGTAGTTTTTTATTTCATAATGTAATGTAAAACTTATGTTTGTAGCTTGTACTTCCAAGGCTACTAAACCGATCGGTCATTCGGGATTTGATCTTTTGTGATCATTCCAATATTATGTAATAATGCAGCAACTCTGGGTAACTAGGGTTGGGGCATTACAGTTGGTATTAGAGGAATTTTAGTAAAATCCTTGGAAACTAGATTTAGAAAAAATATGATTCGAGAACATTAACATAAGATAGACTTTGAGGATTAAAAAATATGAACTTCCTTTAATCTTGGTAGTGAAGAGATTTTGTATATTTTCCAAGCAATACATCTCTATCTATATATGAGCAGGTAGAGGAAGCTCTAGTACAAATTTACCTAAGTCTTAAAACACTAACAAGGTGTTTTGGGCTTGAACCGGGGTATCCTAGTACACGACAATGGGCCTTGCTGCACTCTTGGTTACGACACTCCTGGGAGATATTCTTAGGATAATTTACATTTTCTTTACAGACCTTTATTTAGTATTTATGATTATATACCTCCTCAAAGAAATCATTTTTATGATTATAGATTATATCAATATACTGTTCAACTTATGTTAAGTGTCTTACATGTTTGGAATTATGTATTTCAATTCATAAACTAATCTAGTGTATTCCATTTCTTAGAAATGACGCCTAGTTGAATGAATGGAAACTGTATCAATGCACATAATCCATGTAGGGATTAACCTCCTACTCAATATAATTCTAGTGAAGCTGGTGATGCAACTGGTGCTAATCAGCTTATCACTATACTAGGACAACTCACTCAGGTTATGAATTATAACCTTACCCATATGGAGTGACCTGATCCACAACAAGGAAGATCAATGTAATAATGCTTCATGAGGAAACAGTGAAAAAAATTCAATCGTAATAAAAATCCATTTTTATCTGAGAAATGGATATGTTCCTTAGAGAAAATATTTCAGGCTTTGGGGAGTGGCGAAAGGGAAAAAGTTGTCCTAACAGTTTATCGCCTCACAGGAGATACTAATCAATGGTGGTCAATAATTCAAAACACAATGAAATATGAATAAGTGTAACATATGAAATGATTGGAGTTTAAAGATATTTTCATATAAAAATACATTCTTTCTGACCATCATGTGAATATGGAAAGACAATTTCTGAATTTGAGGCAAAAGGAGGATAATAATGTCGCAATGTATGAGGCTAACATTACAAGGTAAGCAAGGCATGCAACAAATTATATATGTAACCCAAGGAGTAATATTGATTGATTCATTGGTGGGTTAAGAACATTTCTCCATCTAGAATTAGTGTCATAATACTTCTCATCATACAAATATATAGTCTCATGTGTTATCAAGACAGAAAAAGTATTATCTTAGTCTTATGACTTCAAAAGAAAAGCTAGAGAAGAAGAGATCTTCTGAACACTCTCGGAATGGAAATAAGGGGAAGAAGAGAAAATTTGAATTTCCATCTCATGGTAAATGTAATAGGAAAAACCCTGGTACTTTCTTGAAGGGAATGGGAGTCTGTTATAAGTGTGGTGAAAAAGGGCACCAATCTCATGATTGGAAGGGAAAGAAAGAGGCTGTAAATGTTTAATACTACAATTATAGAGAAAAGGGAATTATGCAAACGAATTTCCTAAGAAACAAGGAAAGATACCTTAGAAAAGGAAAAGGGATCAAATCCAAGCATAAACAATCACTACTGCAAAGGTTGAGGCTCCGAAAGATGTGGTGGCAGGTAATTTAATAGTTTCCTCAAGTTTAGCAAATGCTTTCTTTTATTCCTAATACTCACATTATATCATATCTTTCTAGTTTGCTGTGAAAATTAGATATTTCCAATTTTATTTATAATGGTATTTTTCATTCAAAACTACTAAGGGATGTATCATTGGAATAATGTTTTGTGAATCAGTCCCCATTAGGGCATATAAATGTTCATTATCTCTTGATCTTATAGTCATACCCATGATTGAATTTGATATAATCTTCAAAATGGATTGGATTTCAGACCATGATGTGAAAATATATTGTATGAAGGAGGAAGTTACAATTTATGATGATGATAAAGAGTACCTTATCATTAGTCCAGAAACATCACCACCTGATTATTATATAGATTCATCCCCAATAGATTTACTAAATTCAAATACAGGTGAGGAAGAGAATAAAATAACTATGTGTGAGGAAAAGAATGTTTAAATAAATGATATACCTACTTCACAGTAATATGTTGATGTGTTTCCATAGGATTTACCTGAACATCCTCTAGAATGAGAAATTGAGTTTTCCATTGATTTAATTCTTCGATCAAGGCCCATATTGAATACCACTTGTAGAATGAAAACTGTAGAATTAGTGTAATTAAAGAAACAACTAGAGGAATTGAGTAATAATGGATTTATTCTCCCTAGTTTTTCTCCATGGGGATCCCATATTTTTTGTTAAGAAGAAAGATGGATCTATGAGGTTGTGGATTGACTATAGAGAGATCAATGCAATAACAATAAAGAACAAGTATCCCCTACCTCACATTGATGATTTATTCGACTAAATTTATAGAGTTAAATATTTTTCAAAGATTAGACTTCGATCTGGATATCATCAACTACGTGTGAAGAAGGAAGAAATTTTGAAAATAGCCTTTTGAACCTAGTATAGGAATTATGAGTTTAGAGTAATTGCTTTTGGATTGACTAATGCACCCTCTTTTTTCATGGATATAATGAATAGAGTATTCAATAAATATCATGAAGAATTTGTAGTACAATTTTTTGATGATATTTTGGTATAATAAAAAATCTATAATGGTCCTGAAAATAACTTGTGAACTATTCTTAATACCCTCAGAAGAAATGAATTATATGGAAAGGTTAGAAAATTTGAAGTCTGGATTCAAGAATTTTCTTTTCATGGCCAGATTGTCTTTATAGATGGAATCTCTATTTATCCTTCTAAGATAAGAGCAATACAAGAATGGAAAGAACCAATGAGTATAACTGAGTTGTGAAATTTTATTGGTTTAAAAGGTTATTATCAACATTTCATCTAGAGTTTTTCCCGATTGCAAATCCCATTAACCAAGCTCATGTGTAAAGGGGTTAAATTTGTTTAGACAAAAGAGTGTGAAGAATGTTTTAATGAACTGAAGAGAAGGTTAGTCAATGCTTCTATCATGAATCTACCATTGTGGATTTATGGGTTTGTTATTTATAGAGATGATTCAATGAAAGGACTTAGTTGTGTCCTTATATATAATGATAGAGTTATTTCTTATGCATCACAACAAATAAAAATTCATGAAAAAAACTACCCCACTCATGATCTTGAGTTACCAGCTATAATATTTTCTTTGAATATATGGAGACACTATATCTATGGTAAAAAATGTGAGATATATACTAATCAAAAGAACTTGAAATATATTTTATCACTAAAAGAACTCAACATGAGGAAAAGGAGATGGCTCAAACTACCCAAGGATTATGACTTAACTATACACTACCACTCGAGGAAGCCAAATAAGGTGAAAGATTCTTTGAGTATAAAGGATAAAAGATTTTTGAACAAGATGACAGTTGAAAGGTATCCTATGTTCATAGATCTAGTAATGATGGATATGGGAAGAATCATGGAAGGTGAATCATCAATAATTATTCGAATGTTTTCCAAACCATCTTTACTAGAAAGGATGAAAAGTTCTCAGACATATGATGAGGAGTTTCAAAAAAAATTAATGTTTTGAATGATGGGAGATTGATTGAATTCATATATGAAGATGTAATTTTGAAATTTGGAAGAGACATTCTATACCTGACATACCTGATCTAAAAATGGAATTGTTGGATGATTCTTATAGCTCAAATTTCTCTATTCACCCTCGTAGCACTAAGTCATATAGATATTTGAACGAACATTTTTTAGTGGGAAAACATGAAAAGAGATATTGCTAATTATGTTCCAAGATGTATGGTTTTTCAATAGGTTAATTTTGGATAAAAACATCCTAGAGGAGTAATGAAAACTCTTCCCATACCTGAGTGGAAGTGTGATTATATTACGATGGATTTTTATATGGGGCTACCAAAGACTCCTAGAAGGAATGATGTAGTATGGGTCATTGTCGATCGTCCTACCATGTCAGCACATTTACTTGTTATAAGAGAAGATTTACCACATGAACGTTTAGAAGGACTAAATATTAATGAATTTGTAAGACTTCATGTAGTTCCCCTATCGATTGTTTCTGATCGTGATCCCAATTTTACATCACGATTATGGAAAATTCTTCAGAAGGCCCTCGATACTGAACTTCGTTTGGGCACTACCTACCACCCTAAAACTAATGGAAAAAAGAATGTACTATTCAAACCTTAGAAGGCATGTTGATATCTTTCTCACATGACATTGAAGGTATATGGGATCAATATTTACCTCTGGTAAAATCTTACTAATATAATAGCTTTCATTCAAGTATTTAGACGCCACCATATGAAGCGTTATATGGAAAGAGATGATGCACACCAAATTTTTGGGACGATGTTAGTGAAAGAAAACTCATAGGCCTAGAACTTTCTGAGGAAACAATGGAAAATGAGACAATTATCCAAACCCACATCAAAACAACTCATTGTAGCCAAAAGAGCTACACCGATAACCGACAGAAAGATTTGGAATTTAAAATGGGAGATCATGTTTTCTTGAAGGTATATCCATGGAAGGGTGTTATAGAATTCAGTAAGAAGGTAAAATTAAGTCCCATGTATATCGGACCATTCAAAACTCTTGAACAAATTGGAGTTGTAGCTTATCTTTTGGAAATTCTGCCAAGACCCTCCAAAGTTCATAATGTGTTCCATGTATCACTGTTTAGAAAATACATGCCGGACCCAACACAAGTACTCAAATATGATGAAATAGAACTGGAACATGATATGTCTTATTGTGAAAAGACTATCATGATTATTTATACAAGATAACAAGTGATGAGAAACTGAATGACTCATCTTGTAAAATTTCTATGGAGAAACCATAATATGGAAGAGGCAATGTGGGAACCTGAGAAAATTATGAGGAAGAACCACCCAAATTTTTTTATTCTGTAATATTCTTATAAATTTCGAGGAAGAAATTATTTTAAGGAGTGGGGGATATAACACCCCAATTATCCATGGTACGTTTCTTTTTGAATAATACAATAGCTTATGTTGTACGCATATTCGAGTTCTAACACACCACAACCAATCAATATATCCATTATGAATAACAATACCCACTTTTTAAAATTTTTAAAATTTTATTTTTCACAATGTACTTCATTTTTGGATTCGGAATATTAAAATTAGCTTAGGGTGAATTTTTGGTATTTTTCTGAAAACATTCAATTTTTGATGAATAGTAAAAAATACTGTGTTATTGTTTGTAACTGAATTTTTATTTAAATCAGTAGTTATTTTATTTAAATTTATTTTAGGTAAAAATAGATACATAATACCTATATATTTTCAAGGTAATTCATTTGAGTAATTTTATAGGATATATAAAAGTTTATTAAACTTTTTGCCATCTTTTACCCACATTCTAGGCTCATTTGAAAATTTTCATAAAACAGAATTTTACTTCATCTGTTAATTGAATTTCAAAAATATGAGAGACACAGATTACATTAGTAAGTAAATTTTGTTTCAATAAGATGATTTTTTTTTGTTAATAGTAACTTTTGACTTTAATTTACCATTGTTAAAAGTAAATAGGTTAATAAATGGTAAAAATGATATTATAATTATGCTAACACATGTCCTAATTCCTTTGGATATGTGTATTTCGACCAAAATAAACATTAGGAATAAAATATGATCCTTTTTGTCCACTTTTATTAGTTTAGGACATTTATTATTATTTGATTTTAAGAAGAGTTATAAGTGTTAAATTAAATGTTTAATAACTAAACCATTTTTAATATAGGGTTTTACATAAGATAGATTAGACTATAATTATTAGTTATAAAGATAATAAGATTTCCTAATTAATGGTATATTATTTTTAATTTTTAGACATTAAATAATTAAATTTACTTATGACCAAATGATGATGTATTAATTATCTTATTAATAAAAGATTAAAAGAATTGATATTATAAATAATCATATAAATGTAAATTGAGACTTATGAAAAATTCCTCTAATTTTCTAGGTTAACATGACTTTTTAGGGTTTATTAACTAATAATTTTCTAAGTGATAATGTTTTAATGACTTTAACAAAAACAAAAAACCAAATAGTGTCAAAATGGATATAAATGGGTTTTTAAAAAAATACTATATTATTAATTCATATAATATTCCTAAAAATATAAGGCTCTGAAAAAATACTTATATATAAATAGATATAAAAATATTTAACCACTTGGGTTTCTCTTGGAATTTTATAATATGTTTATTAACCATTTATTATTATAATACAAGAATACATGGTAAAAGTTAAACTAATTAACTAATAGTTAAATCTAAATGACAAGGTATATATGGTGACTTAATCCTATCTAAAAACTATTGGTTGAGATTTTTGCGACCCATACCCACGTTATACAATAAATAAATCATTTGTTTTCTATAATAAACCGAATATGATTGTATAAAAAAATAATATGTCATGCTTTTTCTGAAGTGACCCTCACCTCTCTTATAAAAGGGTACTTCCCCTTCTCTTAAAATAACACCTCGAAAGCCATTTGGCTCAGCCAAAACATTATCGAATACCCTCCCAACAAACCTAACTTCGACCTAAAGCCTTAATTTGATCAGAAATCCAACCTATGGATCCATTTTGATCAACTCAAACAGAAACACCCGAAGAAGAGGTAAAAATTTCACCATCTCTTTTAAAGTTATTTTCTTCTTCCGTTTCCTCTTTCATTGTTGTTTCTATTCCAAAATAGTAACTCCATTACCTTATAAAAACTATGATGTTATTATAAATATGGTACAACCATATTCATTGTTCTATCCATCTTATGAATGACATGTCACCAAAAGAGCGTACGAACGACTTACCGTCTCCACGTCGTGGTGTAGTTTGTTATTCAAACATCTCATTATTTGGATGTATATAATAATGAGTATAAATGATGGAAATAATAAATATAACATGTTAAGTATTCTATATATATGATATAAAATCCAATTACATACAATTTTACCATCAGTAGAATGATATTGTCGCTCATGCGTACATACGGATTTCCATCTCCATGAAAGCGATGAAATTAATTCCCCATCATAACCATTAAAAAATAATTTTCATTTTATGATTAATAATAATGTTTAAGATCTAAATATAATTATGTATATTAATCAGATACATCTTATCCATAAAAAAAATGGAATACGTATCCAATCATATAACAGAAAACGAATCAGTTAAGCCCTGAAATGATGATACTACTGAAATATTATTACAAATAAATATTAGAGGATCATATATGATATCATATTTATGTATATGGTTCTTGTATAATTTAATTAAAATTATTTAACTATTATACAAGAGGTTAACGTACCCTTGATCAAGTAAATGTACAAGATAAGGATTAATTGTACAATCTCTTAACTATATAAGGTTGTTTATATGGGATTATCTACAGGGACCTCTTTATCATCCATATATGTGTTTTATAAAAATGTATTTCAAAACATTTTTACTTTTACCTAGACTATGCATTAAATTCATTTATACCCTAGGTTGAGATTTTATAAAATATTAATAATGGAATCCTTCCGTCATTTTCCAAACAAGGTCCTTTACGACCTTTTCGAAAAAATTAAGTAAAGAATGTTTTTTAACTTATACGGTGACTGTAGCTATTTCCCCCTATTATAAAATCATCTAAGCATCCCCTACTAGATTATAAGAATATTTTAAAAATAAATGTTTTATTTTATCATTTTTTGACTTTTAATTTATTTCTAAATAGAAAGACATATTTTTCGCAAATAGTTTTGATTTCATCTATGTCAATATCCTTTGATGGATTTTACACTTGTCTGAAGTTTATTAGTTATGATACAATCTTCCTTATTGTATTGAAGGTTTTCTGATATGTTTGACTATGTATTTGTTATTTTTATTCTATTCATGGTTTATCGATAAATATTGACATTTTGTATCGTAGATTTAATACGGTTGTTTATGTTAGGTTTCAACCTTTTCATATGAGGAATGCATTGGAATTAGTAAGTGACAGGTGGATCCCGCTATAGCTCCTCAATGCACCGGTAGGGCTCATGAGATTTCACGACGCCTTAATTATGTGGTTATGATGTCCGAAATTATGCATTCCATCATTATGAAATTGGATTTTGATATTACATGTGATTATTCGACTGGTAGAATATCATTGTGAATAAGTAAATGAAATTATTCGATTAATATTTTCACTTATATGATTATGTTTAAGTTTAAAATCCCTTTATTTTATTCATATACATTTCCTCAATTGTTTATGCTAATTTATGAAAGTTTCCTCCATATTGTTATCCTTACTGAGCACCTGACCTCACCCCTTTCTATGTTTTATTTTTCCCAGGATACAAAGAAGTATATTATAGCTAACCTGCAGGTGTCTTCTAATAATGTTGAATGTGTTAAATTTAGACACAATGTTATTGTTTTTTATTTCATAAGGTAATGTAAAAAATTATGTTAAAATCTAGTACTTCCTAGGCTACTAAACTGATTGGTCTTTCTGGATTTAATCCCTTGCAACCACGCCAATATTATGTAATAAAGCACCAAATCTTGGTAACTGGGGTTTGGGGGGTTATAGTTTATGAGGTTCCACCATTAGTGATTAATATTCCCATCCAATGAAGATCTAATAATATTGGATCCTTCTCAATTCTCATCATTGATAAAGATATAGGTTCCTTTCTACTTTAAGAATCTTCCACCTTATTTACCTTACCAGGTTCACAGTATATTCAGAATTCATAATCCATGATGAGATCCCACCAAATTTACTGGAATATATTAAGATCCTTCTATTATAATATATATTTTAGACTCTTATGATTAGAATATATCTCAATCATATCCCCATAGAGATAACGCTTCCATATTTTCAGTGTAGAGATCACAACTTCCAACTCTAGATCATGTGTGGGATAGTTTTTCTCATTAATTTTTAACATCCTTGATGTATAAGATACCACTTTATCATTTTCACTAGGAAACTACCTAAACATTTTAATGAATAATCACTATACACCATAAAGATTTCTCCACTTTTCGTGAGTGTGAGTAGTGGCACAGTGATATGAATCCTTTTGAGCTCCTTAAAGATTTACTAATATTTTTTAGTCTAGAAAAACATCACTCCATTATGTTTCATTTTGTTTATTGGGTTTGAAAATCATGATAAATTCTTATTGAATTTTCAGTAATACCCATCTACATTAAGGAAACTATGGATCTCCATTACATATGTTGGTTTGGGTCATTCTTCAATTTCCTTTGTCTTGGAAGGGTCTATAGATATCCCTTTTCTGGTGATAACATACCCCCAGAATGATACTTACCCCTTCCAAAACTCACATTTACTATAATTTTTATAATTTTTATGCTTTCACAATGTCTTCAACATAATATTCATATTATCTACAAGTTCCTCCATTCTCTTGGAGGATATCAGAATATCATCATTAAAGACTTCCAAAAATTTGACTAGGTAATATCTAAAGACATGATTAATTAAATACATGAAAATTATTGGATCATTAATGTGTCCAAATGGAATCACTATGAACTCATTGTTTCCATGCCTAATTCGAAATAAAGTATTTGGAATATCATCATTCCTTACCTTTAATTGGTTATATCCCAACTAATGGTCCACTATAGTGAAATAATTGGCCCAACATAGTTGATCGAACAAATTATCTATTCATGGAAGGGAATACTTATTCTTTATCATGATTTTATTAAGCTCATGATAATCAATGTAGGGGCACATTGACCAGTCCTTATTCTCAATGAAAAGGAAAAGTGAACCCTATATTGAAACACTGAGGTGTTTAATACTTTTTTTCAGATTCTCATATTACTACTTCTTCATCTCTCATTTCTCAAAGACAACCATTATATAAGGTGGAATTTATATAAATAGAGATACAAGAATATGTTAAATAGAGACCTGAACCTCCCAATTAGGGGAAAGACCTGGTAATTCTTTAGGGAATATGTCAGTGTAATCACTCATGATGGGAATATATTCGAGCATGATTCTATACTTTGTCTTAATAATTTGAGTGATATATGCTTTCTCATAAATAAGTAATATCCACAAATGAGATTTTGATTCAGAAGTAGATTCATATTCCTCCTTACACTTATAAATAATTAGAGGATGCTTTGGGATTTGAAGAGTGATCTCTCGTTGCCAACATTCGATGATGGATTTGAATACTTATTGCCAATCCATGCCCAATATAAAATAAAACTCCACCAATGTTATTATAAATGGATTTGCTGGGAAGTTAAATCCAAAAAGATAAACCAGTGAGTATTTATATACTTTGGAAGAAATAATTTCCTTATTATGTATTCTCATATATAAATCAATATCCAAATTTCTTGGTGGTGATTGAATAGTTCAACTAAACACTCATGATTTGAAAGACTTCATAGAATGAGAATCAAATAGTATATTCGCTATTATTGAATGAATAACCAATGTACTTGTCACCACATCTTTATCTGGCTTCACCTCATCAGTAGTTATATAATATTCCCCTCCTTATTTCCTTGGATGATTTGGTTGATTGCCTCTGACAAACCAAGGCATTGGGTATTGGTTTGAAAAATTCCCAAGTTCCTTGCTATTGAAACACTAAACTATTGGCATACTATTTACCTGATCTTTTCTTTATTCTTCCACACAAGGGGAATTATTCATATCTATTTGGTAGTTCTCATCCAGAAGCCCAATTATTCCACATTTGACTCATTTAATATTTTCCTTTAGACAGTTAACATGATCTTTCCTCCCAAAATTTTGACATATGGGATATTTGGGTTTCATTCCACAATGTGATTTATTTTCTAATCCACCCTTATTAGTCTCCGTTTTTCACTTTTTTTCACTAGGGACCTATGAACAAAATTTTTCTCCAAATTACATTTTAACAATGACTAAACAATTGAAAATGTTTTCATAACTATTAAAGACTCCAATTTCAAACACTTTTCATAAACTCAACATTAGTATAATAAAGAAGTGATCCACTTTGATTTCAGTTTCCATAATAAATTCAGATGTGTATCTTCCAAGCCTTGTAAAGTTTTATTTATAAATCATGATAAATTCATCATCCTTCAACTTCTGTCTGAGGAAATCTCTCTCCATTTTGAGATAGAGGGTTTAGGGAAAAATATTTTTTGATTTTTTTAACTCCCCCGAATCCATGGCATCATTTTCCTCATTGGTCTTTGTATTTTTGATCAGTGTTGACAACTGATTATCTTACCCATCAAAACGATATACCACTAGAACAATTTTATCTTCTTTTTAGCAATTAAGGAAAAAAGAATATATTTTAAATGGAGGAAATACATTATTCTATGAGAAGGGGATTAGATGATCAATTAAACATGGGAGGAATCTTCCACATGAAGTATTAAAATGAAAAGTTCTATTTCCTTGGAGAAGGAGGGAATTTCATATGACTCATGTTATTATTCATAACATGATATAGTTTATTGAGCAGTGTCATAATTTTTTGAGCACCCATTCCCATCATATTTTTCATTTCCTTAGAGAAATCATAACATTCCATATTACATTTATTATTGTATTGTGTTCATATATTTCCCACCATTAAATAACAAAAAAGTGAAATTAGGGGTCTTAATTATTATCATATTAAAAGGAATCTTTTGAAAAAAATTGGATAAAATTGTAAAGTAAATTTATATCCTAACTTGTGATTCCTTAGGTTCTAATATAGGACATCCATGATTTATTTCCTAACATGAATTATTTTTTGAATTTAACTTATTCCCTTAATAATGGTTTGTAACGAGAATATGAATTTACCAAATCATATCACCCTGAAGTATCAAACCAGGTGTGTAATAAGGCTCATTGTTATATACTAGGTTACCCCGAGTATAGCCTAGAACACCTTGTTGGTGTTTCAACCCCTAGGTACATCTATTACAGAACCACACCAACCTTTAGTATCAATACAGGGATTTATTTTCTTGATAAACCACATTCTCTATACTTACCAAAATTTTGGGATGTTTCCTCATATTTTTTCTTTTCCCTAGGGTTATTACTAAAGTTATTTATTCATAGTGTCCAAAAATAACTATCCTTTTACTTTGACATAAACTATAGACACCTAAGCCTTTTACATATGTCATTACATGATTTTAAACATAATTAAAAATAAAATTACAAGCCAAGGATTATAATGTCTAGTGTCTTGTATTAGTAGGCACTTAAATGTGAAAACATGGGAGTAAGTAAAAAAATTTATTCAATCATACTTTATGAGCTACTAACATCCTTTGATCCCTTAATTCCACATAGGATAACCTGGGAATAACATGAATAAAGGGATTTTCTATAAAGACCCTATATTGGAATAAACATTAAAATAATTCTTAAAACATGGGTTAGAGGGTATAAAATAATGATATAAAAATGGCATGGAACATTATTAAACACAAGTAATAAAAACATAGGATCATGTAATCATGGATTAATTGTAATGTGAATGTAACATAAATAATTACTTTATCATGATTCTTGGAGTGTTGTGCATATAGGAGCAGAAGTCACTTCTCATTGCGCTTATAGGAGCACGAGTCTAGGCTACCACCAATACCATTGCACATAATGTCTCATGAGGCTAAAATTTTCCCAATTAATTGGGGTGATATCTAGGAATACCCATCCTATCATGGTAATGAATATTATTGAAACAAAATGATTCATACATAAGTAATCAATCATAAATATAAGGGTTACCCATAGAAGGAATTGGGTATGATAATCATGTCAAAATCAAAATAATTTGGAGTATCATAAAAGTTTGCATGAAACAAAGTAATTATATCATAAAATGATATTAATTAAAGAATATAGGAATATATTATGATAAGTTATGTCAAAATTATTTTTAAAGAGTTTTTATGAAACCTTATATATAATACTTTTTATTACGGTTTAAGGGAAAACATTCAATATTCTTTAAAATTGAAAAGAAATAATTATTTTTATAAAACCAAAATTAAAAAAGAATTTTTCATGGTAAAATGAGTTATTTTAGACAAATACTTGTGGATTAAATAATATTATGGATCACACTTGAAAATGGGTATGAATTTTGGATGTTCCCTTAAATTGGTCTTACTTATTAAGAAGAATGGTCTGGGGAACCTCTTTAAAACATGTATATCCCTAAAAATAAGGATGAGTGGATCTTGATACATGATTTTGGAACATATAAAAAATCTTTTATAATAATTAACTATAAATAATATAGAATTTCATTTGTGTTAAAAGATAGAATGACTAACCTGACGGAATAATGGCGGTTTTGGTAGAATCTCTAACCTTATGTTCAAAAAGATACTGCACTAGAACTTAATGTCTTGAATAATCAGATAAGATTCATTAATTATTCTTTAAATAACCATTTAAAATGTATTTGAATTTTTTCAATTTTATTAATCTCATTTATTTCCCTTTTGGTGGGTAATGAAATTCAATTTCATCATTTGGGAGCATTGACTTCCTTGGTTTTTGTTATCAGTTTACATGTATAAGAGTATGGATAATTATGAAAAATGAGTCTTTTTTTTCAATACTAAACGTATATGTTATTAATAGAATTTTATAATAATAAAATTAACTTTTTTCCATAATTAATGATGAATCATTAGACAAATCATTAATGATGAACATGTGGATTATTTTTAGTAGTTTTTCTCAAAATGAACTTCTATTGTTTTACTATTTAAAGCATGTATGTATAATGATTCGAGAATATTAAATAAGATATAATGAATATATTATGACATGGTTCAAAAATAAAAAGTTTTTTATTACCAGTCCTCAATATGGTAAAATAAATTGAAATACCTTCATCCTTGAATGGGATAAAATAACACATCTCCAGTGGGGTTTCATTTTTAGTATAAAATGATGTGGAAAATTGAGATGATGATGAATTATTAAATTAACATGAAAACAATAAGGAATATGTATATTAATGGAGTTATCAAAACATTTTTATTAGGGGTGTTGAGTAGAGAAACAATAGGGGAACTTGAAATGAAATTCAAATAAAACGGAAGAGGGGTTTACCTCTTTATTCCTCCTTCTCGAGCGCCTCCTTAGGGGAATGGTTTTGGCCTTTTTTGAAGACCAAAAGCTATTGGATGTAGGGGAGGGTATTGGGAGAATATTTTAGAAGAATATAGACAAGGATCATGTCTTGAGAGGTGTGGGTAGAAGAGGTGGTGATGGGAGGTATTTAGAGTGGAAGAGGGGGTGTTTTCTCATTATTTTATTCAATATTTTATTATATTTATCAAGAAAAGAAATAGTGCACATTCATGAGACTAAATAAAGTAAATATTGTATGTGAATTAGAAAAAAAATGTCACTTACATGGTCCATTACTCAATCAATACTCAAAAATTAATTAATTTATATATAATGTAAATTACAGTATTTCACTATTCACAAAATTCTAGTATATTAGAAAAATCCAAAAAATTCACCATAAATTTTTTTTTGATGTGTAGAATTAAAAAATGAACAAAATTTTAGGAAACTAATTTTCTAAATATGATAAATTTAATTTTTAATTAAAATCAATATATATTTGGAAAATAAAAATTTTAAAATATAAACTTCTTTTCTAACACATTGAAAAATTTATTGAGGTCCCATAAAATTATCACTTAATAATAATACATCAAAAAATCATGAAGAATATTTTTGAATTTAAGTTTTCTTTTAATTTTTTTAATTTTTCATAAAATTTTTATAAAATATTTATAAATTTGAAAAATACCAAAACATAATTAATAATTTCTAAAATATTTACTTACTTATAACATTATATTAGTATATCATATTGTCAGATTTAAGATAGATGTATTTTATTTATAATTTATTTGGTGAGATTACAATTATATTGGTTGGTTTACTATTCATAAGGGTAACATTTCTATTCTAATGGTTATGCTACTATTTTTTGGTATATGTTCCTTTACTCCAAGAAATACCTATAATTTTATTCATACTTCATTTAAAATGTTTTTATTATGTTCATAATGTTATTTTATATTATTATACTAAATGAAATAATTATAATAATGGAATTCCATTGATAAAACATTGGGTCCTTACAGACATGGTCAGTTCATGAAATAAAACAGATTACTGGGGCTTGGAAGGAGTGTATTAAACGAATTCATATGGGAGGACATAGAATTAGGGGACTAAATTATTTTAATGAAGGTCTTAATAAAAAATTGAAGTGAAATCTATTATCTTCTGATGATTCATTCGAGGATTTTTTCCTTGAAGGTTCATGAAGATACATCAAAATGGAAGCTCCCATTATCTAAATTAATCTATATGGACCTCAATAATACACTTCATTACCAATATGTCATAGAAAACCTAATGGTTAGTAAGCCAACAGTTCGACCTAATATTATGGACTACTCCTTTGTAGGAAATTCCCATTAATGCATTTGATGTATCTCCTAACAAACTTGTTATGTATGTTGTGTATTTTTTAAAATACACTGAAAACATTTATTACCTTTCCACTCCACAAGATAGAAGAGAAATTCATAACTATCCCTTTATGGATATTGAATCTTTGATATGAAAACCATGTAGAAATTTCATTTTCAATGCCATGTATTTATATCTATTATAGTGTGATGGATCCACCCTAGAACCATCGTGGTTACTAAAATTCAAGACAACATTTATTCAACCCTCTAAGTTATTTATTTTGTGAAAAAACTAGAGGAATCACTTTCCCACACAAGATCAACTAAGGAAATCTAGCAGGTTCATAGTTTCAATATGACATATCTACATATGAAGTGATAAAAACGTGTATAACCTATTCTTTGTCATCCATTTTTCACATAATATGTGAGGATACATTGGTGATCTCCTAAATATAAATACGTGTATACATTATCTTATTGATGATCGAATGAAACACATAATTAATTGTAGTAGAAGTGCAGAGATTTGTAACCTTTTAATATTTAGTATTACAGATGTCTTTAGCTCCATCTGGACAGCTCGAAAAAACTCACGGTATGATAATTCCCTATTAATCGTTTAATGAAGGTTCACTTGCAATTCATAGAGGTATATTTTATTTTTCAAAAATGTAGGTTGGTGAAATGGATTACATATTTTAGAACATTAAAACTCTGAGGTTGTTGGGAATTTTACGTAGGATAAAGAATCCTCTCATGCCCAAGGGCATCAGATGGATTCCTCCTATATCAACCTAGAGAAAATAAAAAGTATATGGTGTAAGAATTAGGATACCGGTTCACTATGTGTGTGGAAAATTCTTTTATTCTCACCGTGGACATTTCAATGGATTCTTCCATCACTTTATTAGAATGGGAATAACATATGATGTAGAATTATGGACCATTATATATGCTATTAAATATATTGTCTTTAATGGATTGAAATTTATCTCGATTGAATCATAATGTCAAATTTCTATCAACACTCCCAAATCAAGAACCAGTAATGTTCCATGGGGAATCCTATCGCATTGGATAGGATTCCTTGGGTAGGCCATGAAAATTAACTTAGTTGTTTCACACACTTAAAGGGAATAAATCAGGGATTGGATTCCCTATCAAAGAGAGATATCATGGAAATGAGTACAATGTGTTCCTTTAGGATTCATCGGTACTGTACATCATTGGTGTATACAGATATGAGACTTTTGATTCACTCCCACCTTTGTAAAAACCTTGTAATTCTTTACATTGTACTTTATTTTAAAATAAAAAATTTGGTAGGGTCGGTGCATTTGGACCCTACAGATTATTGTAAAATTTTTTGGTTTCAAATCTGGACACGCATATTTTCAAGGAGTGTTAAGTTTAAACATTTATATAATGGATTATGATGATCCTTGTGGGTTATTTTTTAGGTATTAGGTATTAATATTGTATATTTATCCATATCAGATATCATGTTCTAACCATCTAGATTTTCATAAATTTTTAGTTAAATATTGAATTACCTATCATTATTTTGCGTAACACAGTATCCATTAAATGTTATTTTTACTCCTTCATGAATTTAAAAGTTCATCTTAAGTATTCATTTCTTGGAAAAATTGATGAATAAGAATTTATCAAAGAACAACCCAACGATGAAATTGTCCATATGAAATAGAAAGAGATCATATAAGTAAATTTTCAATATTAATAACTATTTATAGCAATATAATCCCTCAAATTTTGTAAATTACTTTGAAATAATTGTTTTTATCATTTCACATTAATTTTTAATGAATTTATGAACTTTTAACCCCTTAGTGATTTATGGTTTTATGGTATTCAAATTTATTCTGACCATGTTCCTTATTAATGTATATTTTTTAATAGATGTTAGTTTTATCCTCTCTATCTATATTTCATCTTCCCAATGATTTTATCCTTATATTGGAACCCAAATATGTGATACTTTCACTAATATTTATGTTTCTCAGATTCTTTTCTGAAATATTTTTTATTATACCTATTTATGATGTTTTTTAATAGTGGATGAACCATTGATGACTAAGTTAAAATTTGTAGGAAATAATTTATTTATTTAGGTAGAATTTAACACCTTGAAAAATTATTTGAAGATAATAATAATGATGATTTGTTTCCTAACACACATCCCCGAGCTCTATGAAGAGTGTGATATATTATAAATTTATTATTATATAAATTTATTATTACAATATATCTATTAAATTAGAGGCTATGAATTTGTTAACTACATTATAAAATATATTAATAATGGTCCTACTCAATAAAAATTTGTTGAACATTTATTTTGAAATAAGAACGCATTTTTTGTGAAGTAATTTTATGCATCAAAATGAATTTTCTTCATATTTGAATTTATAGTATTTCATACATAGAAATTATTATTAATTACTACAAAATGAGAAATTTTATTTCTGAAAATTAAAATCATTTATGGAATAATAATTTTACAATGAACTTATGTTGAAATTTTGGGTTTTTTTGAAATGATAGATTTTTCAATGAAAATTATGAATACTGATTTTTCAAATACACTTATTTATTTTCCTCAAATAATATAATTTAAAAATAACAATATAGTTTTTATTTTTTATTAAAGTAATATATGATCCATTTTTATACAATAATATAATTAATTTCATTTGAATCAATAATATTTATGATTTTTATATAAGTAAATTTTTATGCTTAAAACACATTTTTTTAGAAAAGGTTTGTCATTGTGTTTTATGAAATTATATAAATATTAATTTCTATAAATTATATAGATATGAACTTGAAAAATTGATAGAATATTTATAATTAAAGGAAAAAAATTTGGAAAATTTCTCTTTCTTCTTCAATATGGATAGTAACCATGGTAAATATTTTCCACCTTGGTAAGGTAAAATTGGTAAACTGGGGTTATAACTATGATATAGTCTCTCAAAATCTTTCAAAAACATAAAATTAGTTAATTTTATGTGATTAATTTTACCCTGGATATCAATAAATTTAATATATGTCATTTTGGTTCTATTTTTACTTGTTAAGGAACTTTATATTATTTTAAGTAAATAAATTTACAAAATGTCAATCTCTTACTTTTATGTTTCTTTTATATGATCATATATGGATAAATTTTATTACTAATGAATAATAAAAGTTATTTCTATAAGACTATTGTAACACCCCAGGTAAATAAAGAATATGCCATCTTTATATTTATCCATATTTGTGAATCAAATATTAATATTACTTTAAAGGGGATGCTATGGTCGATGGCGTACCCAACACGCAACAACGAGTTTCTTGGGAATCTGACGTTGCACACAAGTAATAAAATAATATTATTTTAAATGTTAGTTAACGAGTAGCCGTTGTACTGGCGGGAATGGATATAAATAACTATAATATGATAATATATGTTTTTAAATGTTTTTAAATTTACCCAATAAAAGATAAAGGCTTAAAATACGGAAAGAGTTCAGTTTTAGGCATTTATACCCTAATTTTCACGAAAGGTCCACTTATCACCTTTTGATGGAGAAACTTCATTAAATATAGTTTTGATCGATCTTATAAATTCTATTGTACCAAATATAACTCTTCTTTAGAATCGGGACATCAAAATTTACTTTGTGTATATTTTTGGTACCTTTCTGATAAAGTTCATTTTTTTAATGAATAGTGTAAAATGTTGTATTTTAATTCAAAACCCTTTTTTAATCTAATTTATTTATATGATTATATTATCTTTTGAATTGGTTTTAAAGTGAAATTAGAAAAGATTTTTACCATTAAATCCAATAGTGGTCGTTGGAATTAATTTTACTTTGAAATCGGACTTAAACTAGTGTCAATCTTTTGATACTTATTGTTTCATAAAAACACGCTATTTGCTCTGACAGCGGGAATTAATTATTAAATTAATTAATGTGAATTATATGTTTTGAATTTTTTAAAATAGACTTCATTTTTGAATTCGTAATATCAAATATAGCTTAGGGTGAATTTTTGGTAATTTTCTAAAAAACATCAATTTTTGATGAATAGTGAAACCACTAAGTGGTACTTATAAAGACTGATTTTCCGTTTAAATGAAATATTTCCATCATTGTGTTTTGAATTTCAAAAATCCGACATACATGGTTGTCATTAAGAAGTAAAATGTGGTTCAATGAGATTATAATAATTTTTTTGGTGAATTGTAACTTATTAAGTTCTTAATCGCGATTAGAGGTAATTAGTGTAATTTAAGGTAAAAATGATATTATAAGAATGTGAAAACACAATGACACTTGTCCTACACCTATTGGGTGAGTCATGGCCGACCAAGACAAGCCATGGGCCAACTTGGGGACCCCATGGAGATACTTTTTTTGGGAAATGACATAAATAACATTTTATTAAATGTTAAAGTAAAAATGAAACAAACAAAATATGTTTTACGAAAACAATTTTTATATGGGGTTATAAAGATCAGATTTTTGATTATAAATATTCATTGGAAATCTAAAAAGATTTACTACATCATAGTAGTTTTTTTATAATTTTTAGACATTAAATGAATTAAATTATTTATGACATAATAATGATGCAGCGATGACATCATTATTTGACGATTTAAATAAAATGGAAAGATAATGTAAAATATATGAACTACACATGTCCAAAACTTATTGAATGGGTGGATTTAGAACCCTTATAACCTTATACACGAATTCTATCAATGTGGGACCTTTTAAAACCGAAACACATTTTCAAATAAAGTAATATTTCTTTACATTCCAAAAGTGCCCCTCCTCTCCTCTTATAAAAGGCCCCCACCTCTACCTCATTTCACACACTCCTCAAGCCTTTGGCTCGGCCAAACCCTGCCCATTTACTCTCTCCACATCCCTCTCCTAATCCTAGAGGATTCCCATTGGGCATAATCCTTTCAAAGGAAGCCTTTAGGCTCAAATCAAAAGGGGTTACACTTTTAAAGGTAATTCATTCTCTCTTGTTCATTTTTTTTATTTTGTTTCTCCAACCCCCTAAACTCTTTTTATTTACTTCTTTTGTAACAACACCATTATCTTCAATATACTAGGATGTTGTTATAAGATTTATTCGAGCTACACTCTCACACTACTACATCAAATGGTTAAAGAACATACGGTTTCCGTGGATGGTGAAATTCTGCCTCCCGAAACGATGATTGTTCAATACTCATTTAAACACCTTCAAAGGTGGCCATTATGATGTCACTATTTTTATATATGATATATAATATGTTTATGTTTTCTTTAAGATTCTGTATTTTTCATTTTTGGCATATATTCATGGTTTCCATTATGGGTAAACACGATATCTTCATTTAAGGAAGTGCGGACTACCGCCCCCTCAAAGTGATGTGATTCGTTAATGCCATATGTGGGACGTGTAAAGGATGGATTTAAAGTTATTATATATGATGTTATACTGGAATTATAATATACCTCTATATCATTATTATTTATTTCCATTAAAGTATGAGATAGAAATGAAAGTAGCGTTCATGCGCACGTACGGCTTACCGTCTCCATGAACGGTGCATTTCATTTCTTATCCCCAAATTTAATGTACTATTAAAAGTACATGTATATAATGAATGATATATCTAAATAATTAATATAATTCTGGAATTAAAATATACATACCTCTCATTTAGTTTTAATTCCATTAATAGGACAAAGAAATTAAAGTAGCGTTCATGCGTACGTACGGCTTACCGTCTCCATGAACGGTGCATTTCATTTCTTACCTCTAAATGATTATGTAATATTATAAATACATGTATATGCTGGATATATAAGATATATATGATATCCAAATCAGGATTTTAATTCTAGATATAAAGAACCTTTGACCACACGAACAACATGTAATTGTAAGAAGTCCACTTTCGACTCAAGAACCAAATATCGACAAAACAACCATTATTAACTTAAATGGTTACATAATGTTTATAACATGGAAATAAGTGATATAAAAGGAATAATTAACTTTAAAAAGGTTCTTAATAAATTAAGAATTAACTCAAGTTTATTATTCAGGACGTTAAAGAACGATCGAGTCAAGTCGGACCCAAGGTAAGGGACTTCGTCTCAATCTCCTTTCATTGAGGCATATTTCGTTTTATACATAACTTTCCTTTATACGGTGTATAAACCCCTTTGACTTTTACTTTTATACAAAAGGAATCTTTTTTTTACGAAGTGTTTTACTAAACGACAAAGAGGAATGTTTTTTTTTAACGCACGCAGTGACAATGACCTTTTCCGCCGCCGCGAGTATTATTTGGTCTTTGGCTTTCTCAACAAGCCGTAATGTTTTTAAAATAAAATAAATACCATATAATCATTTATGTATTTTGGTATTGAAAATGGTTTTGAAAAAGGATTCTATTATGTCAATATATTTATGATATATTGTGATTGAAATGTGGAAATTTTATCATTCCTTTATATTGGTTTTATGTTTTATGATTTTATATTGGTACTTGGACATTTTAACGGGTGGTTACGTTATAAACCATATGACGGGTGGTGCCATGAATACCAGGATGGGTGGTTATGTTATAACCTCTAATGCATTGGGTATGGAAGTCGGCCGTATGGATATTCCATTAAGTATGTATAGAAATTGGCTGTATGGCTATTCCATTAAGTGATATGTGTGGGAGTCGACCGTATGGTTATTCCACTTAACTATGTTTGTGTCCCAAGTTACCTTTATTTATGTTATGTGTTCTTTATAGGGGTTTTATGGTAATACTTTGGTTACAAAAAGGTAAGTAATGATATTTTATTCAGTGAAGAGTTTTTACTACTTCATAAAGGTGAAAAGTATTACCTTGATAAAGTATACATGGTTTACTATTTGTTTTGATAAACTAACAGTTTTTATTCTTTGTGTATCCCTTACTGAGTTTTTATGCTCATCCCAAGTTTTTGAAATGTTTTTCACAGGACTTAGCAAGGAATAGGGTCAAGGATGGGATCAAGGGAAAGTCATGCTACCTAAAACATGAAACTAGACATGTTTTTTTTAAGAATTTTTATTTTATGGAAATTTAGTAGAAGAGACTACTTTGTAATCTTTTGAGATGTAATAGTTATGTCCTAATTATCTAAAACTCTAAACCTGAAAAGATCCTCAATGTGAATTATTCATTTAATTCAATTTTAAGTAAGGTTTAAGGCTGGGGCCTTATAGTTGGTATCACAGGTCGGTTTAGATAACTTTAGAGGTTAGGGTATTCTTTAAGCATAAGTGACATTACCATAATGGTTAGGATTTTAGAAAGAGTACTAGTTTTAGATAAAGTGAATGAGTAAGTATATCTTAGTGTTTATCTTCCTCATTAGTACATTATGGTTATGTTGATATACTCACACTGACCTTTTTGGTTTTAGTAAATGGATGGATCTAGCAGGCACCAAGGTAACGGTGGATGTGAAGGAAACTGGGACAGTTTTCTGAGCGAGCAACTGAATGATATGGGAGCTATAATGAGAACTATTGTGTTTATCCTCAACCAACTATCTGGAGTTATGATTGACCACCTAAACCTTGGTGATTTCTATAAGGCATCATGTATGCGAGAAAAAAATCCCTACGGAACTACAGGTAATAATCATAAAGTTAAGTGTGTTCAAAAACCTATGTGTCAAAGATGTGGAAAGAAACACCTAGGAAAATGTTTCAAAGGGACAGAAATATGCTATAGATGTGGAAATGAAGGTCATAAAGAAAGAACCTTCCATGGAAAAAGGAAGCATCCAGTTGACTCGAGGAAAGGGAACGAATTTCTTTTTGAGGGATCAATTTAATGATTTAAATGTGGTGTGCATGGTCATTATGCAAACACATGTCCTATGAAGAAGTTTCGTGAATGGGGTCACCAAGAGAATAAAAATGTTTGTTTACCACTACCTAATGCCATTCTGATTGAGGATGAAGAAACTGACAGTGAACAATCAGAGGTATATATTATTTCATGACTATTGTTTTCCTATTTTGGAATATTAGGATATGATTCATGATATTGTTTGTAGGAAAGAGGTATTTCGGAATAAGTTGGAAAGGAATGGTTAATGGATCATGAAGAATGTTGAATGAGTAAGATCTCAACATATAAGGGCTTCAAGAGTTATGGTGAAATTACTAAGAGTATTAAGTCTCTTTTGATGATGGGGTTACATTAGAAGACTTTTTATATTATGTGTAACCCTGATGTTTAATATATGAAATTTTATACAAGGAATAGTTATCCCTTATTTTGTGGACATAGTTATAAAGAACCATTTGGGTTTATATGATCCTAACTTTTGAGGTAATTATGGGTTAAAATATGTTATGATTGAAGTAAAAGTCATGAGATAAAATTGAGGATAAATTATGTTATGGTTATTTTTGATGATTTTTTCCCTTTTTGGGGAATGATTTAAGAATTATATAGTTTTGAAAAAAGGACAACACGCAGACTGTGTGACATCCCGTCGCGTCGGACAAAGCTGCGGGAATCGAACCCACAACCAAAGTGCGACTGGTATTTATTGCCTACCACTGGACTACGTGAATTCCCTGGTTAGTTTGACTGATTCATTCTAGTTATATGATTTTATGAATTAAGAGTAAGTTGATTTTGGGTTATTTATGAAAATGATTAACCTATCATGGAGGATATGTGATTAGGTTAAATACTTTTCAATACGAGACTTTAGGAGCAACATATGTTGTTTGGAGATAAATGTTATGATTTAACATGGAAGACTATGTGACTAAATCCTTAAAATGTTTGGGTTTCAATCTTATATTGTTTTACTTTGAGGAATTTTTATGGAAAAATTTGTTTATCGGATGGTCCTCGTTGAACTTTGGATTTTGTTGGACAAGTTTTGGAGATTAAGAATAGATTTTCTTTTTATAAAGGGTTATCCTTTTCTGGATTATCTGACCTTGTACTAACCTTTTTGGTTTTGGTTTTGGTTAAAGTCTAAAGACATTGGAAGTATATAGTTATATTTTGTGGATTAGGTGATTCTCTAGAAGTTTATTATAGTACTCTTAATGCGAACAAGTCTCCCTAAATACTCGTCTTTTGGAAAAAATATGAGTTTGATTAAAGAATCTAGTAAAAGTTGAAAGTAAACATGATAAGTGATTATGCTTCCTTATGAATAAATTCCTCAATATTAAGTAACTTAAAACAAAAATGTTGTCTATTAACTTTTCCTACTGGGGAACCCAACACCATTTAACCCATCACAAGTTTGTGATTTTCTTATTGTTAACTTTCTCCTAAATATGTTTTTTATCACTCTCTATCAGAACATGACCCTATATTTTCTCCTCCATGTCCATGTTTTCATACTTGGAATCCTAGAATGGGTTAACTCGGGTGTCCTTTGTACTTATCTTTCTTTATTTTAAAGTGATTGTTTTACCGATCCTTGTTCCGATGTGGGACTTTCAAGGATGTTTCCAAGCCCAATTTTAAAATTGCGAGGACGCAATTCCCAAAAGGGGGGGAGGATGTAACACCCCAGGTAAATAAATAATATGACATCTTTATATTTATCCATATTTGTGAATCAAATATTAATATTACTTTAAAGGGGATGCTATGCTCGATGGCGTACCCAACACGCAACAACGAGTTTCTTGGGAATCTTACGTTGCACACAAGTAATAAAATAATATTATTTTAAATGTTAGTTAACGAGTAGCCGTTGTACTGGAGGTAATGGATAGAAATAACTAAAATATGATTTTATATGTTTTTAAATGTTTTTACATTTACCCAATAAAAGATAAAGCCTTAAAATACGGAAAGAGTTCAGTTTTAGGCATTTATACCCTAATTTTCACGAAAGGTCCACTTATCACCTTTTGATGGAGAACCGTCATTAAATACAGTTTTGATTGATATTATAAATTCTATTGGACCAAATATAACTCTTCTTTAGAATCGGGACATCAAAATTTACTTTGTGTAAATTTTTGGTACCTTTCTGATAAAGTTCATTTTTTAATGAATAGTGTAAAATGTTGTATTTTAATTCAAAACATTTTTTTAATATAATTTATTTATATGATTAGATTATCTTTTAATTGTTTTTAAAGTGAAATTAGAAAATATTTTTACCATTAAATCCAATAGTGGTCGTTGGAATTAATTTCACTTTGAAATCGGACTTAAACTAGTGTCAATCTTTTGATACTTATTGTTTCATAAAAACACGCTATTTTCTCTGACCGTGGGAATTAATTATTAAATTAATTAATGTGACTTATATGTTTTGAATTTTGTAAAATAGACTTCATTTTTGAATTCGTAATATCAAATATATCTTAGGGTGAATTTTTGGTAATTTTCTGAAAAACTTCAATTTTTGATGAATAGTGAAACCACTAAGTGGTACTTATAAAGACTGATTTTCTGTTTAAATGAAATTTTTCAATCATTGTGTTTTGAATTTCAAAAATCCGACATAAATGGTTGTCATTAAGAAGTAAAATGTGGTTCAATGAGATTATAATAATTTTTTGGTGAATAGTAACTTATTAAGTTTTTAATCACGATTAGAGGTAATTAGTGTAATTTAATGTAAAAATGATATTATAAGAATGTGAAAACACCATGACACTTGTCCTACACATATCGGGTGAGTCATGGCCGACCAATAAAAGCCATGGGCCAACTTGGGGACCCCATGGAGATACTTTGGTTGGGAAATGACATAAATAACTTTTTATTAAATGTTAAAGTAAAAATGACACAAACAAAATATGTTTTACGAAAACAATTTTTAAATGGGGTAATAATGATCATATTTTTTATTATAAATAGTAATTGTAAAGATAAAACGATTTCCTACATTATAGTATTTTTTTTATAATTTTTAGACATTAAATAAATTAAATTATTTATGACATAATAATGATGCAGCGATGACATCATTATTTGACGATTTAAATAAAATGGAAAGATAATGTAAAATCTATGAACTAAACATGTAAAAAACTTATTGGATGGGTGTATTTATAACCCTTATCAACTTATCCACGAATTCTATCAATGTGGTACCTTTTAAAACCGAAACACATTTTCAAATAAAGTAATATTTCTTTACTTTCCAAAAGTTCCCCTCCTCTTCACTTATAAAAGGCCCCCACCTCTACCTCATTTCACACACTACTCAAGACTTTTTCTTGGACAACCCCTGCCCATTTACTCTCTACACATCCCTCTCCTCATCCTAGAGGATTCCCTTTGGGCATAATCCTTTCAAAGGAAGCCTTTAGGCTCAAATCAAAAGGAGTTACACTTTTAAAGGTAATTCATTCTCTCTTGTTCATTTGTTTTATTTTGTTTCTCCAACCCCCTAAACTCTTTTTATTTACTTATTTTGTTACAAAACCAGTATATTAAATATACTAGGATGTTGTTATAAGATTTATTCTAGCTACACTCTCACACAACTACATCAAATGGTTAAAGAACATACGGTTTCCGTGGATGGTGAAATTCTGCCTCCCGAAACGATGATTGTTCAATACTCATTTAAACACCTTAAAAGGTGGCCATTATGATGTCACTATTTTTATATATGATATATAATATGTTTATGTTTTTTTAAGCTTCTTTATTTTTCATTTTTGTCATACCTTCATGGTTTCCATTATGGGTAAACACGATATCTTCATTTAAGGAAGTGCGGACTACCGCCCCCTCAAAGTGATGTGATTCGTTAATGCCATATGTGGGACGTGTAAAGGATGGATTTAAAGTTATTATACATGATGTTATACTGGAATTATAATAAACCTATATATCATTATTATTTCTTTCCATTAAAGTATGAGATAGAAATGAAAGTAGCGTTCATGCGCACGTACAGCTTACCGTCTCCATGAACGGTGCATTTCATTTCTTATCCCCAAATTTAATGTACTATTAAAAGTACATGTATATAATGAATGATATATCTAAATGATGAATATAATTCTGGAATTAAAATATACATACCACTCATTTAGTTTTAATTCCATTAATATGACAAAGAAATTAATGTAGCGTTCATGCGTACGTACGGCTTACCGTCTCTATGAACGGTGCATTTCATTTCTTACCTCTAAATGATTATGTAATATTATAAATACATGTATATGCTGGATATATATTATATATATGATATCCAAATCATGAATTTCATTCTGGATATAAAGAACCTTTTACCACACGAACAACATGTAATTGTAAGAAGTCCACTTTCGACTCAAGAACCAAATATTGACAAAACAAAAATTATTAACTTAAATGGTTACATAATGTTTATAAAATGGCAATAAGTGATATAAAAGGAATAATGAACTTTAAAAAGGTTCTTAATCAAGTAAGAATTAACTCAAGTTTATTATTCAGGACGTTAAAGAACGATCGAGTCAAGTCGGTCCCAAGGTAAGGGACTTCGTCTCAATCTCCTTTCATTGAGGCATATTTCGTTTTATACACAACTTTCTTTTATATGGTGTATAAACCCCTTTGACTTTTACTTTTATACAAAAGGAATCTTTTTCTACGAAGCGTTTTACTAAAAGACAAAGAGGAATGTTTTTTTAACGTACGCGGTGACAATGACCTTTTCTGCCGCCATGAGTATTATTTGGTCTTTGGCTTTCTCAACAAGCCGTAATGTTTTTAAAATAAAATAAATACCATATACTCTTTTATGTATTTTGCTATTGAAAATGGTTTTGAAAAAGGATTCTATTTTGTCAATATATTTATGATATATTTTGATTGAAATGTGGAAATGTTATCATTCCTTTATATTGGTTTTATGTTTTATGATTTTATATTGGTACTTGGACATTTTAATGGGTGGTTACGTTATAAACCATATGACGGGTGGTGCCGTGAATACCAGGACGGGTGGTTACGTTATAACCTCCAATGCATTGGGTATGGAAGTTGGCCGTATGGCTATTCCATTAAGTATGTATGGAAATTGGCCGTATGGCTATTCCATTAAGTGATATGTGTGGGAGTCGACCGTATGGTTATTCCAATTAAGTATGTTTATGTCCCAAGTTACCTTTATATATGTTATGTGTTCTTTATAGGGGTTTTATGGTAATACTTTGGTTACAAAAAGGTAAGTAATGATATTTTATTCAGTGAAGAGTTTTTACTACTTCATAAAGGTGAAAATTATTACCTTGATGAAGTATACATGGTTTACTATTTGTTTTGATAAACTAACAGTTTTTATTCTTTGTGTATCCCTTACTGAGTTTTTATGCTCATCCCATGTTTTTGAAATGTTTTTCACAGGACTTAGCATGGAATAGGGTCAAGGATGGGATCAAGGTAAAGTCATGCTACCTAAAACATGAAACTAGACATGTTTCTTTTTAAGAATTTTTATTTTATGGAAATTTAGTAGAAGAGACTACTTTGTAATCTTTTGAGATGTAATAGTTATGTCCTAATTCTCTAAAACTCTAAACCTGAAAAGATCCTCAATGTGAATTATTCATTTAATTCAATTTTAAGTAAGGTTTAAGGCTGGGGCCTTATAACTATAATTACAATATGGTTATTTAATTACAAATTTCAAGGAATATATAAATATGTTATACTCTAAAACAATGTTCACACAGTGCTTGTGCAAAGTGTAAAAAAATAAAAGTAAATGATATTAAATATAACAAAAGTAATATTTTTTGATTCATTATGGTATCAAATGAAATTTATTTTTTATAAGAATAAAAAAATTATTGTTTAATATTCTATATTCTAATTCCATTACTATCATGATTTCATTAATTCCAAATTAATAGAATTGTGCTAAAATTATATTAATAATATTCTATAAAAAATAATATTATATTAAAACATTATAAAAATAAATAATTAGGTAAGGTAAGATGATAAATTTCTGAAAATTGCATCAATTTTACTTTTTTGAACCAATTTGTAGTTTACAAGTAAAATTATAACACTTTAATTTTGAGAAAGTTGTTATTACAATTATGTTTAAAATTTATTATCTATGGTGTTAAAACCAAAATATAATGTTTGAAATACCACATAAACCATACCAATTTTTTTAATGTATTTTGACCATATGTTAACTTAACATATAAATAATGGGCACATGGTTCCAATTTTACATAAAAATGGAGATATTATGTAAAAATTATTTTATTAATTCTGCATGTGTTCTATCCCCGACTTATAAAAGGATACTCCTATTATAACCTATTTGCACTACTTTGAGCCATGTATCTCGACCAAGAAATACAAAATTCTATTCTAGACATTCTACCTGAGAATTATCACTTTTCCTCTTCTCAAAAGACAATTAAAATGATTTTTAAAATGGGTTCTAAAGGATGATTACTTAAGAAGAGGTAATCAACCAACTAGACCGCTTTAAATTTAATTTTTCGTATACCTCATAAAAATTGATAGGATTCAACATAATATAGTTACTTAATTATAATAAATATATTTGAATTTTACTATGAATATAGAATAACTTTTATCCACATTTTATTCAACAATGTGGGAAGTGAAGGTATAACTCGTGCGTATGTGTAGGCTACCACCTAAATTTAGTGATACAATTAAATTTTCATCCCCAACATTGATAGATGGTTACTATAATGGGATTATAGTTTACATGTTATATTTATGACATAATTTTTTTCACATAAATTTAATATCACATCTATCCACTAATTATCTCATTTCTAGTAAGATCATATCATTGTGTACACATATGTATGGACTACAAGCTCCAAGAAGTGATTTAATTCCTTTTCTTTTCTAATTTATTTTAATGGAAGTATGTATATATTTAAATAACATATATTTTCTATATGAAATAATTATAATTCGGAAATTATTAAATAATATTTATTATTATACTGTTATTTTCATTATAAAATGAAAACCTTGTTTATATGTACATATAGCCTACCGTATCCATGAACATTGTAAATAATTTTTCTATATCTACCTATTATATATAATTATAAGAATTTATATATTTAATATATATATATCATATTTATATCATTAATAAAATCCTATATATTGTGGAACCATGACAATGATTCAAGGTAACAACCTCTTAAACATGAACTCACATGAAATACGATACATTAAAAACATTTATTTTAATAAATAATTATTAATAAAAATGTATTTAAATATTATAAGTTGATTTTATATGTTTTTAAAATTATTTATATTACTTTTCTGTTGAATGAAGATAAATATAAATATAATATAATAGAGGTTAAAATAACATAAACAGAAACTACTACCTGTAGTAAGTGTTTATTTCATAGTCTCATCATTATTCAGGATTGATTATGATTAAGTATATATTGGGGGAATTAATTAATATCTCCATATTAAAAAAAATTAATATTATTATACAATAATAATTTGAATAAATTAATTATTATCCTTTATTTTCCTATATTTACGTATTTAAGATAGATAAAAAAATTCATGAATAATAAACTTGGTTTTTTTGTTTGGGAATCATTTTCTTCCATGTTCATGTTTTCTATAAAATGTTTTAAGGATTTATTTTACTACTATAATAAGAATTTTTAACATAATTTTTTCCAATTTTTAAAATTATATATATGTTTCAAAAGAATATAGTTATCATTTTTTGAAAGAAGTGATTTTTTATTTTTTTCAAAAATGTAAATGAAATATTTGTTTTAATGTACTTGGCATGAATGGAATTTTCAACCATTATTACCACTTAATAGTTTAAATATTACATTATATGTTTCTATAGTTATTTAAAATTAAATTTTTGGTAATAATATAATATATATTTAAATATTTTTTACAATATATTTCATGATAAAAATGTTATTTTCCTCAGTAAGTTTTCTTGTAATCCTTTTAATGTATTTTTATCAATATAAAAAATGTGTTCAATATTATGCTTTATAGAGGATATATTCAAATGTTTCCATCCAACACTCTTCTTTGGATGGTTTTGGATTTTTTAATAGTGAAATTTTCGACATTTTATATTCCAATTCTTAAATTATAGAAATTTTATTATTATTAATGCATGTTGATTAATTTTGACTATATATTCATACAATGAATGAACTGGAATTATTAAATGATGGTAAGAGGATAATATTATATATCCCCTAGATGATTCAGTAGGTCTCGGGAGATAATATAGGTTTCCTCTTTGGATGAGCCCTTTCCCATTTGTAAAATATGTGTTGACTTAAGGATATGAAAATATGTTTAAGATGTTCCACATTATGAACTCCATTATTTTGATATGTGTAAATAATTTCCATGTGATTATTTGAATAGTTATTTCATCTATGTATAGTTTTACACTAATGGGATAATATATTTCGAATTATTTAATCATCATTTATTAATACTAATTTATTAAATTTCTGTTTATTATATTATATATTTCACTATATGCATTCCCTTACTAAGAATGTGAGATAACCATATTAATTTGATTCCTTTTCCCCATGATTCCAAGATGTTTAATATGGATGATATGTAAAAATATTCTAGAGAAAAAAATTTGGTTTTAAAAAAATATTTTATTTTATATTTTCAAATATAATGGGAGATTCATTTTTGTGTCTAGTTTACAAATACAACACTAGTTGATCTTTTTTAATGTAATTTCTCGTATATAGTGATAATATAATAAATTAACCAAGAAAAATATGATACTATGGGAATTTTCTTTACATAGATGTCATGAAAAAACTATGTGGCCTTCTGCTCAATATTTAAAACATGTGAAAAAATATTTTCACACTATTAGAGCGTTATTGTTCAGGCCATCAAGCCAAACCACGTAGATAATCATGTATCCCAAAAATGGGAGCATGGTTGGTGAATGGTTTTAAAAAATTTGAAACTGAACCATGAAATGATAATTTATTAATCTAAAAATTGATTTTAAAAATAAATGAAGATCTATTTTGATCTCACTATTCATTATACATCTTGGTATCCAAAACCAATGGATTCTGATAAGAGTTTATAGACATTCTAATCCCTTAATAGATTGATTCTGAAAAATCAAGTTATATTGGATCAAAAAAATTGATTTTGTGATGTTGTTTTGGAAAATTATATATTATTTATCTTGATCTATTCTCTATTCCATAAAAGTATCTTTAGACCAGGTATTTTTCATCAGATCTGAGGTTCATGTTATGATCTAATTGTATTGTTCATATATCAGTTTTTCAAAGAGTTTGAATTCCTCAGATCTGGTTGATCATTTTGTGAATCATAGAGGATGTTATTGTAATTGGAATTAATATCTTCTCTATTTACCATGATATCATTGAATATGAACATTATGTTTTGGGTTTTTTTGGATATTCTTTAGATTCCTATAGACGTCATATACTTTGGTACATGGATCCTATGGATTTGCCAAAATTTCCCATTATTTGACATAGGTGTACTCATTAAACACCATTAAATTTGAATATCGGGTTTAATTTTTATGATTTTTAAGATTTTTATTTCCAAAATTATTGCAATTGTGTTATTTTCTATGATAGGATGTGATTTTACAGGCTTTTGATATTTTTTTAGAAACTATTGTTTATTTAAGTGTGATGAATTATAAATGATTTTATAAATGGACATGAATTTATTTAAAAGACTCATCATTATTTGTGGAATTTGGAAATCTCTGGTTGGAACATTAAATGAGTTATTTTAGAATGATTACCCATAGGAAATTCTATACAATGAACCTAATTTTATAAATAAAAATTCTTTTGTGATTGAATTAAATTCCCTATTATGGTTATAGTTTATGCATGAAATTTTTATGTTTTATTATATAATATAGGATGTAATATATCATTGTGAATCATTAAAATTGATAATATAGCCATTTAATTGTGATCATATTATTAGTATAAATATAGGGTTTTGGAAAATCCAATTGAAATAGACAAATGAAGTGATGACCTTGAGATGTAGAAGCATACCTTATGAATCTCATTTATTCGAGCTTAAGAGGGATATAATATTACTAGTATTTTCTCTTGACCAACCCAAATCCAAGATCAAACAACTAAATCATATGTGATTCCATTAACTAGAGAATCCTAAGCTCATTGAGATCATGACCCAAACCATGTATATCAAACCACCTAATGATAATATCACCATCATTCACCTTAACCATCAGCTATTTTCTATTTTCATAAATATATGTGTATCAATAACCTATAGATATGAATATTTTTATTGTATTTTGAATAGAATATTGGTTATATTTAGTTTTCATTGTTGTTACATTGTAACATATTTTGATTTCGATATGATAAAATAGAAATTATATTTTGAATAGTATAACATTTCAATTATTTCCTTCATTTTTAATGAATTCATGAATTTTAAAAATAAAATAATTTTAAGAAAATAATATAATTAATTATTTTTATTAAATAGTAATGATAATATTATTTTCGTGAAGTCAAATGTAATTTCTAAAGGGTTTGTAATCTCTTTTTTCAAAAATCCCATGTTTCTCAATAAATCTTTATTCATGTTTTAATGTGAAAATGGTTATATTAAGAGAATTATATTGACAAAATAAATATTATTTTCCGAATGGGCATATCAAAATTACCCAATGATGAATTTTTCTTAATTTTTTGAGATAGTAGAATTTATTGGTAAAAAATAAATAAAGTATAATTATGTCGTGTGTGTTATGACATCATAATGACCCCAAGGTGATTTCATGTATCACATAATATGTATACATATTCAAATATATATTACACCTTTTAAAATAATGTGATTTTTTAGGTTATTTGGTTAATTCTTAATGCCCTTATGTATCCTCTTAAACCTGTATTATATTTATAGGTTTTAAAAGCATTTCCTTATGAACATGACTCAATTCCACATAAAAATGTATAATTTAAATGATTTTTGAAAATTTTCAAATAAAATAGATAAAACCAATACGGTTTTTAAAAACCATGGTAAAAAATTATTGGTTTTTGTTATTGATTTTTTTATTATATAGAGTCCAAAACAGATGTTTTCGAACTATAAAGAACATCCTTATTTGTATCCAACATTAACCCACCCGAACACCCATTCCTCTTCACTAAAAATATTTTTGAGTATCCTAATCATCCCAAATTTCTATAGAGGCCTCATAATGTGACATAATATCTCATGAATCCCCTCCAATATTTTTGGAATCACCCTCTCAAGGTATGGGACCTCTCTCTCATCGTTTCAATTCATCCATCTTCATTGATTTTTCCTTTTGAATCTAATTGAGTTGTTTTTTCAGGTATTTATGATGATAATATACTATAATATTTATTTCATAATAATGATATATCATTTTCCCCGCTCATTATAGCATTAACAGATGTCATTACTATGCCTATATTTATTAAGGGATCCTCTCCATCTCTACTTTATTCACGTATCTTCTTCTTTTATTCCTTTTACATCCAATTACTCTTGATTTAATAATTTTTTTCACATACCTATTGCTATTAAATGAATTTACATATGATGATATACTCATTTAACCATTTTATGAACCTTTACGTACCATCGTTATGCTATTGAAATTTCATTATGATTTTTCTATTCCAAACCATTGTGTTGTGAATATCCTCCCTATTTATAATCTATGGTGTTCAACTAGATATACCAATACTTTGTTGATTTGGTAATTACATGTATTCATTCCAAACTCCATGATCAAGGAATCAAATATGATCTTATATTATATAATCTATATGGGGAACATATTCATGTACCAAATATGAAATATACGGGTACACCCAAAATTGTTATGTCAATAAGGTTTCCTGATGACTTTTCCATTCCTCTATGTTTTGAAAATCATAAACAGTTTATCTTTAGGAAAACTATTTTTCCCGAAGGATTATTTGAATAAGTAAAATTTCCCTTCTCTAATGAAAATTTTATCCATAATTTTTTTCATTACTCCATTTTATAATCTCTCTAAATTAAACTCAGTTTATTACAACATCTAAAATTCGGATTCTTATATAAAACCTTAGAATCTTATAAATACTTGGATATAGAGTGTTCTATTTTCAGTTTCTGAATTCTATGAAATTTAGATTTTGAATTATCTGAAATTCAGACTCTGAATTATCTGAAATTTAGATTTCAAATTCTATAAAATTCAGAACTTGAATTATTTGAAATTCAGACTCTGAATTCTCTAAAACTAAGATTCCAAATATTCTGAAATTCAAACTACAAATTAATCAAAATTCAGACTCCAAATTTCCCATAATTGAGACTCTAAATTCCATAGAATTCAGAATTTGAATTCCTCAGAATTCCGACTACAAATTCCTCATAATTCAAACTCCAAATTCCTTTTAATTTTGACTCTGAATTTATCAAAATTTAGTTTCTGAATTCATCATAATTCATACATTGAATTCCTTACAATTAAGACTCTTAATTCCTTATAATTCATACTCTGAATTCCCCAGAATTCAGATTCTCAAGCCATTAGAATTCAGACTTTGGAATCTGTTGATTTTATATTCTGAATTCTTTGTAAAATAGTATCCAAATAACCATGTCTTATAAAGTATGAATGTTTATTTGGTAAGACTCATAAGTCTATTTTTCCATAGACTCCATAAAATATATTTTATTAATAAACTTCATTTTCCTAACACTTGTTATTACTATGGAATGATATCTTGCAATTTCTTTCGGACTAACCGTTGGTTGAGCGAAACATGTATAGGTTCTTTATAAATTCAAGGGGAAATATGTCCGTTGATGGTGGAATATGACCATTATAGTTGTTCCTATAAATACGAGATAATTTGAAAAGGATCAATAAAAATTCCATCACTCTAGAGATTACATGATGTTGATGTAATTTATAGAGAGAGAGACTCACATTCCTTGTGTGTATTGAACATCTTGTTCATCTTGTTTCATGCGACTCCGATTGTCGCTGAGTATAATTGATGGCTTTTGCGGATAAGAAGACAGAGGTTCTGACTACCTTAAATTCAAGGGCTTCTAAGGATAGTAAGAAATATTTCGATATTTATATCATGGGATTACCTTGTGGTGGGAAAGATATATTTTATTAATGTATAAATAAATGGACCTTTATCCAAGGTATTTGGATATCCTTCTCTTTGGTTTAAAAGATTTCATACTTTTTACTTATTTTGTTTCATGATTATTTCCACTATATTTTGATAAAATAAGAAAGTATATTCTTCTTATACTTTATTGTTCTTTTATGTACTCTCATATATAATATTTTATACACTTTAAGGTAGAATCTTTTCCTTATAAAAAATCTTCATGATTCATTCCAAAAACCATATTTCTGGAACCTAGAAAGTTTCTATTATATAACTGATTTTGGGTTTGTGAATTTACCTTGTTTATCATTGTTAAACTCGGTTTTCCATAAGGTTAAAAATGAAATTTTTCAAAGTTACAATTCACCCCCATCTTGTAATTGAGCATCAATATTCTTATTTCAATCCTACAATCAGTATTAGAGGAGGTATTTGAAATACTTTTATTCACATATATGTTTTTTGGCTCATGTTTTCCTTTTTCTAAATTTTATTTTTAACTTTCCTTCCTTATGTTTTTCTTTGATATTTTTTATCTTTTTTTACAAATTGTTTCAATTATCAAGTTTCATGGAAGAGATACTTCCTTATAGAATGATAGAAATGAATATTGGTTCTATTGAAAATATAAATCCTATAAGACCACCTATTTTTGATGGTAATTATTATGAGTACTATAGAGATTTAATGAATACATTTGTTATTAATATTGGAGTAAGCAATTTTGTCTTGATTACTAGAGATTCAAAATTTCCAGACAGGGAAGTCATAACCATTACCAACCAAGAAAAGCCAGAATATCAACTAAATTACAAGGTATGAAATACTTTGTTATGTCCTACGACATGGAATATATATAGTCAAATTTCATCTTGTGAATCTTATAACTACATCTGGAAGATACATGAGGTTACACATTTTGGGACTTCAAAAGTGATATAGAATAAAATAGTTATATATAGAGAAAAACATAATGGATTTCTATTTCCTTATGGAGAACCAGTCTCAAATGTGTAACAAATATTTATGACCACTTTCCATAGTCTACAATCTATTTGAGAGAAAGGTCTTGATGATGAAGCTCTTGTGGACAAGATAATTGACAAAATTACAAATTAGTGGGAATCTAAAGGGACAAATGTTGATGATAATAAGAAAGTATCTCAAATTACACTTGATTAAATTTTTGGATATCTTCTTCAACATGAATCTAGAATGAAGAGAGATGTAGATATGAATAAGAAGAATAATTTCAATGGAATTGTAGCCTTTACTACTACTAAATCCATGACTCCGAAAAGGGATACCTGATCTAAGTCAAAAAAAGTCATTGTTCTATATGAATCTAGTGAAAGTGAACATTCTGAAAATGAACTAGCCAATCATGCTCAAAGCATGAACAAGATAGTGGGGAAGAAATATTTTCAGTACAGATATAATATGAAATATATAAAGGACAATAAAGATTTGGAAGTCACTTATTATGAATTTAAAATGGAAGGACACATCAGGCCAGATTTTTCTATGATCAAAAGAATAGATAGAAAGGAAAATGATTTTGAGAGATATATGAAGATGTATTAAAAGACTTAGGATAAGAAATTTTTGAATGAAAATGACACCAAGAGTCCCAGTGGTGGTAACTAATCTGATGATTCTTCATAGTATGAATCTTCTAGTTAGAAGAATCCTGGTCTACTATCCAAACTACCTTTTGAAAATCATTGCCTTATGGCTAAGGCACACAATGCTGAATCTACTACTAATGTATATTGGAATGAAAATTATACAGATGAAAAATCCTAAATTGTTATAGATGAAGAATCTTCTATTGATGAAGATAACTCTCTACCCTCATATGAAAATGTTTGTATATTAGCTAAACTCATTAAAAATGAAAATTGTATGAAGAAAACGAAGTTAGAGAAAGAAAATTCTAAAATATCTATTTTAACTAATGAATTATAAGATCATTATAAAGATATTGATTAGAAAATTTTTGATTTTAAAAGTGTCACAGAAAACCTTAAGGAAGTTAATTTTGAGAAAGATAAACTTTCTAGGTATCTTTGAAATGTAATTATTAGAAAAATATTTTAGAGGCTATCTCTAGTCATAAAACTAATGTTTTTGAGGATAAAAATTTGGAAATTAATCTAATGTCAGAAATATTTTCTTTAAGGATATTTCTGTCAAACTATACCTCTGGTAAAGAAAACATTGACAAGATGTATTCCCAAATTCATCCTTTGAAGAATCGTTCTGGATTTGGTTATACCTATTCTATACCAATTTTTATTAATAACATTATTGTTCTACAATTTGCACAGTTTTTCAAAAAATTTCAATGTGGTCGACATTCAGTGAAAAATTGATCTTTAAACAAAACCCAATATTTAGGTTTCAAAAATCTTATTTATCTTCGAAAACATTGATCCCTAAAAGCTTACATTTTGAAATTTCCATATCCAAGATGGTTTTGATCTCGAAATACTAACTCTTTTATTTTCAATAAAATAAAAATAGTAACAAAAAAATATATGGTACATAGATAGTGTCTTTTCCCAGCAAATGACTGGTAACAAAAAGATCTTCGAAAATATTATCAAGATGCAAGGTGGAAAAGTAACATTTAGAGATATTTCATAGGGAGAAATAGTTGGTATCTGTAACATTGTTCTTCATTCAAGAAAAATGATTTAAACTTTTCTATTTTTTAACCGTCTTAAGCAAAAAATCATTTGTATAAGTCAATTATGTGATGAAAGTTACCTTCTGAATTTTAAGAATGATAAATGCTTAGTACACAATTTCAGGGAAGAATTTATTCTTTCTTCCCATAGGCAAGATAATGTATACACAATAAACATAGATGACCTCAAGTTCCAAGATCTACCATTCCTTAGTGAAATGGAAGATTAATCTTGGTTATGGAAGTGAAGGTTAGATCACTGTAACCCTAGGAACCTATGAAAACATTCAATGAAAAGAATATTTAAGGATCTATTGGAGCATAGATTTGATTCTTCAAACGTTTTTGATACTTGAAAATTTGGAAATCAACATAAATCAAGATTTAAATCAATAGGAGAAGTCTCAAATTATAATGCATTACAGTTAGTGCATATGGATATTTTCGGTCCAACTGAAACTGGATGTATTGGAGACCAATATTATGTATTTGTCTTAGTTGATGATTAAACTAGATTTACATATGTCTATTTTCAAGCATAAAATTATGAATCTTTATCTTATTTCAAAATTTTTAAAGCCCAAGTTAAATATTTGAAAACACATCCTTTGATAACTATTCATCGTGATCATGGAGGAGAATTTTAAAATTCATGTTTTGAAACAAATTATAGTAATAAAGGCATTAATTATATCTTCTCATCACAAAGAACTCCTCAATATGATAGTGCTGTTGAAAGTGGAAATTGAATTCATCAAGAAATAAATTTAACCATGTTGAGTGAATATTCAATTGCAAAGGACTTTTGGGATGTAGCTATTTGTTAATTTTTGTTATACTATAAATCGAGTTTTAATGAGACCTTTTATTAATAAAACACCTTATGAACTGTGGAATGGTAGAAATCTAGGATTTCATACATCTAATTATTTGGATGAAAAGTATTTATCTTGAATAATAAACATAACATAGATAAGTTTGTACCCAAATCTGAAGAAAAATATTTTCTTGGATACTCGACAACTTACGAGGCTTATAGAGTTTTTAATAAAAACATTTGTAATGTTGAAGAAACTGTACATGTTAAATTTGATGAAACTGATGCTTTTTCTAAACAACCCTAACCTACATATTCAGATGTATTTCCAAAAACTGATTTTCAACTCATGATAGATGATCCTTCTGATAAGGAAAATGTTCAAGAAAAGATTTTTGATGCATTTACCCCAGAATATTTCTAAGCATATATTGATGAATATGTTTTACAAAATCCAAATCAGTAGTTTCTTAAGAATAATGTAACGCCCCGACCCCAGTTACCCAGAGCTGGTGCATTATTACATAACATTGGCATGATCACAAAAGATCAAGTCTCGAAAGACCGATTAGTTTAGTAGCCTTGGAAACACTATATATATTCATAAGTCTTACATTACATCATAAAATTAAACTACAACAATATATTCTCCATATTCCACATTCTTATCCCCTCATATTATCCCTGCAGGTCATTAATTAATTACTTCTTCACATCCTGGGAAAAATAAAACATAGAAAAGGGGTTAGCTCAAATGCCCAGTAAGGATTACAATATAACAGAAGCTTTCATAAATAAGAATAAACATTTAAGGCAATGTATAACTAAATCCAAAGCCTTTTAAACTTGAACTTCAACATATTATAGCAAAAGTAAATTGAAATAATTCCATTTACTTATTCACATAGATATTCTACTAATCGAATATTCACATGCAATATCAATAACCACCTTCATAATGATGGAATGCATAATGCCAGACTATCATAACCACATAGCCAAGGCCTCCTGCCAAGACTACAAATAAGATTTTTCCAAGGCCTTGTGCCAAGACACTAGTTTGTCTCATGAGACCTACCGATGCATCACAGAGCTATAGCGGGCTCCACCCGTCACATATTAAGTCCAATGCATTCCCAAATGAAAATGTTTAAACATAACATAAACATTCGTATTAAAACTAGCATATGAAATGTAAATACTTCATCCATAAACCATGAATGGTATACAAATAACACATCCACAATGAAACATATCACAAAACCTTCAATACAATATAAAAGTTTTGTATCATAATAAATCAACTTCAAATAAGCGTAAAATCCATCAAAGGATGTTGACATAGATAAAATCAAAACTATTTTTCGAGAAATATATCTTTCTATTTTGAAATAATTTAAGAGTCATATATTTATAAAATAAAAAATTTTCTTTGAAAATATTATTATAAGCTTGTAAGGTAAGCTTCGACGGAAAATAGCCGCACCCACCGTATATGTTAAAAAAATCATTCTTACCTTAATTCTGTCGAAATGGTTAAAAAGGACCTTGTTTGGAAAACGATGGAAATATTCCTTTATAAACTTCTTATAAAAAGTCAAATAGGGGTATAAATGAATTTAAGCAATATTCTGTAATATAGTAAGAATGTTTTGAAATACATTTTTAAGAAACATGGATGTGGATGATAAAGAGATCCTAGTAGATTATTACGTATAAACAACCTCGGATAATGAAGAGATTGTGAAATAAACCCTTACCTTGTACTTTTTTTTGGTTGAGGGTAGGTTAACCTCCTGTATAATGGTGAAATAATTGTTATTAAATTATACAAGAATCATATATATTAATATGATATCATATATGATCTTTTAACATTTATTTGTTAATAATATCTTAGTATTATCGTCGTTTCGGGTGTTAACATACTCGTTTTCTTTGATATGTTTTGTTACTGAAGCCATGTTTGTAATGGATAGGATGTACCTTATTCATATCCAGAATGATATCAAGTCCTTAAACATTATTTTTAAATCATCAAATGATAATTATACTTGAATTGATACGATGGAGAATGAATCTCATCGTGTTCGTGGAGACGGTAGTCCGTACGTATGCACGAGCGACAATATCATTCTTTTGATATTAAAATAATATTTAATTGGACGGTATATATTATATACAGAATCATTATCATGTTATATTTATTATTTAAATGAATTAAACATCATTATTATACCCATCCAAATAATAATTATATATTGAATAACAATTACACCACGACATGGAGACAGTAAGCCGTACGTACGCACCTATGGTGACATGTCATTCAAAGGATGGATAGAATACTGAATATGGTTGTACCATATTTATAATAATAATAAATTATATAGGAGATAATGGATTCATTATGTTAGAATGATAATAACAAATAAAGAAGAAGTTGAAGAGGAAATGAATTTGAAAAAGGGTGGTGAAAACATTAGCTCTTCATCGGGTTCTTTCTTTTGATTTGATCAAAAGGGCTCCATAGGTTGGCTTTATGATCAATATAAGGACTCTAGGTTGTATTTAGGGAATTTTAGAGAGTATTTGGGCAGATTTTGGCCGAACCAAAAGGCTTTTAATGTGTGAAGTAATGAGAAGGAAGAGTTCCCTTTTATAAGAGGGGTGAGAGGCACCTTTGGAAAAGCTAGAAATATTATTTTATAATATTTTCATATTCGGTTTCTAATGGCTCAAAAGTGGATTATTTAAAGGTTACGGTGGGTATGGGTCGCAAACCACTCAACCAATAGAATTTAGACAGGTTTGGGTAATTATATTAACCTTATTTGTAAGTATTAACTCTTAGTTAATTAGTTTCACTTTTATAATGTCTCTTTGTATTTTTATGTTATATGGTTAATAAACATACTATATACATCCAAGAGACCCCCAAGTGGTCCCTTAATGATACCCATGTCATGATATAAGTCTCTTGGCCGAACCTTAGTTTTTTAAGAATTTAATATCAATTAATAATATAATATTTGTTTTAAAAACTCTTTTTTTGTCAATTTTTAAAGTATTCAATAATTGATTTTTTTTAAAAATCATAACAGAATGATTACTTCAAAAAAGATAATTAAGGAAATCCTTACATGTCATATTAACCTATAAAATTAGTGTAATTCATAAAAAGTCTCAAATTATATTTATTTGGGTACTTATAATATCAATTAATTTAATTTTTTCACTATTATGGTAATTACTGCATCATCATTGTGTCATAAATAAATTATATTATATAATTTCTAAAAATTATAAATAAAATATTATTATGTATGAAATAATTTTAGATTTCTAATTAATACTTACAATTGAATTTATCTTATTTATAACCCTATATTAAAAATGTTTTAGTAAATAAACTTTGATTTTAACTCTTTTAACTCTTCTTTGAATTAAATAATAATAAATGTCCTAATCTAATCCAAGTGAACCTAAATGATAATATTTTATTCCTAATTTTTTTTATGGTCGAGATACACTTGTCCAATAGAATTATAACATGTGTTAGGGTAATATTACTATCATTTTTACCCTTAATTACCCTATTTACTTTTACCTGTGGTTAATAAAAGTAAAAAGTTACTATTCACCATAAATTTTTTGTCATCTCATTGAACAACATTTTACACCTTGATATTAACCGTGTCTCTCGGATTTTCGAAATTTCAATCACAGAATCTGTAAAATTAAGTTTTATGAAAAATTCAGATTTTTTAACTACCACTAAGTAGTTTCACTATTCATCAAAAATTGATGTTTTTCAGAACAATTCCAAAATTTCACCCAAAGCTATAATTGATATTCCGAATTCAAAAATGATATATATTTTACAAAATTACATACATATAAGTTTCATTAATTAATTTTATAATTAATTCCCGTTTTCAAAACAAATAGCGAGTTTTTAAGAAACAATAAATATCAAAAGATTGACAATTGTTTATGTCCAATTTCAAAGTGAAATTAATTCTAATGAACACCATTGGATAAAATGGTAAAAATATATTCTAATTATACTTTAAAACCACTCAATAGTATAATTTATCACTATAAATTATTTTGATTAAAAAAAGTTGTTTTTAAGTATTTTTCACTATTCTTAAAAATTTGAAGTTCTCAGAAAAATACCAAAAATTCAACTTAGGATAATTTTGATATTACGAATCCAAAAATGAAGTCCATTTTGAAATATAAAATATATATAATTTCAAAAAGTAGGTATTACTATTCATAATGACTATTTTGATTGGTTGTGGTGTGTTAGAACTCGATGTTGCGTACAACACACGCTATCACATTATTCAAAGAGAAGCGTACCGTAGAAGATTGGGGTGTTACATTCTCCCCTACTTCAAATAATTTCATCCTTGAAATTTATAGAATACTACTACATAAAAAGACTCGGGTGGTTCTTCATCATAAGTTCCTCGGGTTCCCACGTTGCCTCTTCCATCTTATGGTTTCTCCATAGAACTTTTACCAGATGAGTCATCCGATTTCTCAGTACTTGTTCTCGGGTATCAAGAATCCTAATGGGATCTTCACAATAAGTCATATCAGGTTCGAGTTCTAATTCCTCATAGGTGAGTACATGCGTTGGGTCAGGCATGTATTTCCTTAACAGAGATATGTGGAACACATCGTGAACATTGGAGAGACTTGGCGGCATTGCCAATCGGTAAGCTACAACCCCAATTCGTTATATAATTTCGAAAGGTCCGATGTACCTGGGATTCAATTTACCTTTCTTACCAAAACGTATAACTCCCTTCCATAGAGATACCTTCAGGAAAATATGATCACCGACATGAAATTCCAAATCCTTCCTTCGATTATCGGCATAGCTCTTCTGCCTACTTTGAGCTGCTTTGATGTGATTTTGCATTACCTTCACCTTTTCCATAGTTTCCTCCACTAGTTCTAGACCTACAAGTTTTCTTTCACCAACGTCATCCCAACAGGTTGGTGTGCAACATCTCTTTCCATGTAAAGCTTCATATGGTGCCATCTGAATCCTCGAATGGAAGCTATTGTTATAGGAAAATTCTACCATAGGTAAATATTGATCCCACATACCCTGAAAGTCAAGTGAGCAGGATCTCAACATTTCTTCTAAGGTTTGAATAGTTTGTTCTGATTGTCCATCTGTTTGAGGGTGGTAGGTAGTGCTCAAATGAAGTTCAGTATCTAGGGATTTCTGAAGACTTTTCCTGAATCTTGAAGTAAAACGGGGATCACGATCAGAAACAACCGATAGGGGTACTCCATGAAGTCTCACAACTTCATCAATATATAGTCTTGCTAGACGTTCCAGTAGTAGATCTTCTATTATAGAAAGAAAATGTGATGACTTGGTAAGACAATCAACAATGACCCATATTGCATCGTTCCTTCTAGGAGTATTTGGTATCCCCATGACAAAGTCCATCGTAATATTGTCCCATTTCCACTCTGGTATGGTAAGAGGTTGCAAGACTCCTCCAGGTTGTTGCCTTCCAGTTTTCAGTTATTGAAAAACCATACATCTTGACACAAAATCAGAAATCTCCCTCTTCATGTTGTCCAACCAAAAATTTCCTTCAAATCTCTATACATTTTGGTGCTCCTAGGGTGTATAGAGAAATTGGAAATATGAGCATCATCCAAAAATTCCCTTTTTAGATCAGGTATATCGGGAACACAAAGTCTCTTCCAGAATTTCAAAATTCCATCTTCATACACAAATTATCTCAATCTCCCATCATTCACAGCTTTAATCATCTTTTGAAATTATTCATCATCGGTCTGAGAACTCTTAATCCTTTCTAGTAAAGATGGTATGGCAACCATTTGAAAAAGAATTGATGTTTCACCTTCCATGGTTATTCCCATGTCCATCTTCACTAGATCCATGAAAATTAGATCCCTTTCAATTCTCATATTGTTCAAAACTCCATGATCTTTTCTGCTCAAAGCATTTGTCACCTTGTTTGCTTTCCCCGGGTGGTAGTGTATCGTACAATCGTAATCCTTGAGTAATTCAAGCCATCTCATTTGCCTCATGATGAGTTCTTTTTGTGAGAAAATATACTTCAAACTCTTGTGATCAATACAAATCAAACATTTTCCACCATAGAGGTAGTGCCTCCATATCTTCATAGAAAAGATCACACCTTCTAACTCAAGATCATGAGTAGGATAGTTTTGTTCATGAATTTTCAACTGTCGTGATGAATAGGAAATAACCCAATCATTATTTATAAGGACACAACCAAGTCCTTTCTTCGATGCATCAATATAAATAACGAACCCATCATTCTCTGATGGTAGAGTCAATATAGGAGCATTGACAAATATTCTCTTCAGATCTTCAAAACATTTTTCACACTCTTTTGTCCAATCAAATTTAACCCCTTTACATGTGAGCTTTGTTAATGGGTTAGCCAACCGGGCAAAATTATGGACGAAAGGTCGATAATAACCTGCCAAACCAATAAAACTGGGTACATCAGTTATACTCGTAGGTGATGGCCATTCTTGGATTTCCTTGGTCTTAGAAGGATCAACATGGATTCCATCTTTAGAGATAATATATCCAAGAAAAGAAATCTCCTAAAGCCAGAATTCACACTTGCAAAAATTCCCATATAATTCATGTATTCTCAGAGTCTTCAGGATATTGCGCAAGTGATTTTCATGATCTTAGTAGCTTTTAGAGTATACCAAGATATCATCAATAAATACCACCACAAATTCATCGAGATATTCCTTGAAAAAACTATTCATCAGATCTATGAATACAGTGGGTGCGTTAGTCAATCCAAAAGGCATTACAGTAAACTTGTAATTCCCATACCTAGTTCGAAATGCGGTCTTCGGAATGTCTTCCTTCTTCACACACAACTGATAGTATCCAGATCGAAGGTCAATATTTGAAAATTATTGAGCTCCATGCAGTTGGTCAAATAAATCATCAATGCGAGGTAGGGGATACTTGTTCTTTATTTTTATAGCATTGATCTCCCTGTGGTCGATACCTAACCTCATAGATCCATCTTTCTTTTTACCGAAGAGAAAAGGGGCTCCCCATGGAGACACACTAGGGAGAATAAATCCTTTATTAATAAATTCCTATAGTTGTTTCTTTAGTTAGACTAATTCTCCAGTGGCCATTCTATAAGGGGTCTTCTATATAGGCCTTGATCCAGGAATTAAATCAATATAAAACTCAACTTCTCGTTCTGGAGGATGTCCAGGTAAATCTTCCGAAAACACATCTACATATTATTTCACAATAGGTACATAATCTATTTGAACATTACTTTCCTCACCCACTATAATTTCATCCTCTTCCTCCCCAATAATTGAATTTATTTGATCTACTAGGGTGGATCTAGATAAGAATTAGGTGGTGATGATTCTGCTCTAAGGATAAGGTGCTCCTTATCATCATCATAAAAAATCATAACCTCCTTCTTCTTAAAATAAATCATCGCATCATAGTCCGAAATACAATACATACTGAGGATTATATCAAACTCAATCATAGGTATGACGTTGAGATCAGGGGATAAAGAACATTTATGTGCTCTAATGGGGACGGATTCACAAAACATTGTTGTAATGATACTTCCCTTTGGAGTTTTAACTGAAAAATCCCTTGTTAAATCAAATTGGAAATATCTAATTTTCTTGGAAAACTGGGAAGATAAGAAACAATGCGATGATCCAGAATCAAATATTGCATTTGCTAAACTTGAGGAAACCATTAAATTACCTGCCACCATGACTTTCGGGGCTTCTACCACAGCAGTGGTGATAGCATAAGCTTTTCCTTGATCCCTTGGCCTTTTCTGAGGTAAGTTCCCTTGACGCTTAGGACATTCATTTCTATAATTTCCCATCTCCCTGCAATTGTAGCATTGTACATTGGTAGCTTCCTTCGTTCCTTTGCAATCAGGAGCATGGTGGCCTTTTTCACCACACTTGTAACAGACACCCATTCCCTTCAAGAAAGTACCAGGGTGTTTCTTCCCATATTTACCACATGATGGATATTCAACCTTTCCCTTCTTCCCCTTATTTCCATTCCCATATTGATCAACAGATCTCTTCTTCTCTTACTTCGCTTTAAAGTCATAAGACTTTGAGAATTCTTTCTCTGTCTTGATAGCACATGAGACAATGTCTTCATACGACGAGAAGGATTGTGAGACTAATGCTCAACGGAAAAATGGTTTTAACCCATCAAAAGAAACAATCAATCTTCTTTCTTGGGTTACGTATATAATCTCCAGCATAGCTTGCTAACCATGTAAAGTTAGACTCATACTTTTCGAAATTCTCATCCTCCTTTTTTCATAGACTCAGAAATTTCCTTTCCATATCTGCTCGATGGTCATGAGGAAAGTATTTTTCTAAAAACAGATCTTTGAACTCCCTCCATTCCATATTTGATACTTCATCATCTTCCTTCACATTTTGAATCAATGACCACCATTGATTATTATCTCCAGTGAGGCGGTAAACTGCCATGATAACTTTTTCCCTTTCACTACATCCCAAATCATGAAATATTTCCTCTAGGAAACATATCCATTGCTCAGCTACTAAGGGATTTGTACTCCCATTGAACGTTGGTTGTTGTTGCCTCATAAAGTGATCTAACATTGATCCTCCACACTGCGGATCAGGGTGCTCCATACGGGTAAGGTTCTTATTCATAACCTGAGTGAGTTGTCCCAGTATGGAGATTAGCTGATCGGCACCAGTTGCATCACCAGCTCCACTATAATTATCTTGAGCAGGAGGGAAATCCCTACATGGAGTGCATGCATTGATACGGTTTCCATTTCTTCTACTGGGCGCCATTTCTAAACCATGCCATAAACTAGATCAGTTTATGGATCAAAATACATAATACTATACGAATAAAACACTTAACATAAATGGAATTATTTATGGATATAATCCATAATAGTAAAAATGTTTTCTTTGAGGAAGTATATACTCGTACACCCTTCATAATGATTTGTAATGAAAATGAGAGTTATCCTAAGCATATCCCCCCAGGAGTGTCGTAACCAAGAGTGCAGAAAGGCTCGTTGTTGTGCACCAGTTCCCATTCGAGTCTAGCTCAAAGCGGTGTTTTCAGGTTTTACCCCTAGGTATATCTGTGCCAGAGCCACCTCTACCTGCTCGTATCCAGACATGGATGTATTTCTCTGAAAACTCACAAAATCTCTACAATACCAAAATTCTAGGAAGTTATTCTATATTAGTCCTCAAAGTCCATCTTAAATCAATGTGCTCTAATCAGAGTTTATCTAAATATAGCTTCCAAGGTTTGTACTAAACTTCCCCTGATAACAACTGTAATGCCCCGACCCCAGTTACCCAGAGCCGGTGCATTATTACATAACATTGGAATGATCATAAAAGATCATGTCTCGAAAGAACGATTTTTTTAGTAGCCTGGGAAACACTAGATATATTCATAAGTCTTAAATTACATCATAAAATGAAAACTACAACAATATAGTCTCCATATTCCACATTCTTATCCCCTCATATTATCCCTTCAGGTAATTCATAAATTACTTCTTCACATCCTGGGAAAAATAAAACATAGAAAAGGGGTGAGCTGAAATGCCCAGTAAGGATTATAATATAATAGAAACTTTCATAAATAAGAATATACATTTAAGGTAATGTATAACTAAATCAAAAGCCTTTTAAACTTGAACTTAAATATAGTATTGAGAAAATAAAATGAAATAATTCCATTTACTTATTCACATGGATATTCTACTAATCAAATATTCACATGCGATATCAATAACCACTTTCATAATGATGGAATGCATAATGGCAGACTATCATATCCACATAGCCAAGGCCTCGTACCAAGACTACAAAAAAGATTTTGCAAAGGCCTTGTTCCAAGACCCTAGTTTGTCTCATGAGACCTACCGATGCATCGAGGAGCTATAGCGGGCTCCACCCGTCACATATTAAGTCCAATGCATTCCCATATAAAAATATTTAAACATAACATATACATTAGTATTCAAACTAGCATACGAAATGTAAATACTTCATCCATAAACCATGAATGGTATAAAAATTACACATCCACCATCAAACATATCACAAATCCTTCAATACAATATAAAAGTTTTGTATCATAATATATCAACTTCAAATAAGCGTAAAATCCATCAAAGGATGTTGACATAGATGATATCAAAACTCTTTTTAGAGAAATATCTCTTTCTATTTTGAAATCATTTAACATTCATATATTTATAAAATAAAACATTTTCTTTGAAAATATTCTTATAAGATTGTAAGGTAAGATTTGATAGAAAAGAGCCACACCCGCTGTATAAGTTAAAAAAACATTCTTACCTTAATTCTATTGAAAAGGTTAAAAAGGACCTTGTTTGGAAAACGATGGAAGGATTCCTTTATAAAAGTCTTTTAAAAAGTAAAAAAAGGGTATAAATGACTTTAACCCATATTCTGTGAAACAGTAAGAATGTTTTGAAATACATTTTTAAGAAACTTGTATGTGGATGATAAAGATATCCTAGTAGATTATTACGCATAAACAACCTCGGATAATGAAGAGATTGTGAAATAAACCCTTACCTTGTAATTTTTTTTGGTTGAGGGTAGGTTAACATACTGTATAATGGTGAAATAACTGTTATTAAATTATACAAGAATCATATATATTATTATGATATCATATATGATCTATTAACATTTCTTTGTTAATAATATCTTAGTATTATCGTCGTTTCGGGTGTTAACTTGCTCGTTTTCTTTGATATGTTTTGTTACGTAAGCCATGTTTTTCATGCATAGGATGTATCTTATTCATATCCATAATGATATCAAGTCCTTATTCATTATTTTTAAATCATCAAATGATAATTATACTTCAATGGATACGATGGAGAATGAATCTCATCGCGTTCGTGGAAACGGTAGTCCGTACGTACGCACGAGCGACAATATCATTCTTTTGATATTAAAATATTATTTAATTGGATGGTATATCTTATATAAAGAATAATTATCATGTTATATTCATTATTTATATGAATTACACATCATTATTATACACATCCAAATAATAATAATATATTGAATAACAATTACACCACGACGTGGAGACAGTAAGCCGTACGTACGCATGTATGGTGAAATTTCATTCAAAGGATGGATAGAATAATGAATATGGTTGTACCATATTTATAATAATATTAAAGTATATAGTAGATACTGGATTAATTATTTTAGAATGATAATAACAAATAAATAAGAAGTTGAGGAAGAAATGAATTTGAAAAAGGGTGGTGAAAACATTACCTCTTCTTCGGGTTCTTTCTTTTGATTTGATAAAAAGGGCTCTTTAGGTTTCCTTTATGATCAAAATAAGGCCTCTAGGTTGTATTTAGGGAAGTTGAGATAGTATTTGGTCAGATTTTGGCCGAACAAAAAGCTTTTGAAGGTGTGAAGTAATGAGAAGGAAGAGTGCCCTTTTATAAGAGGGGTGAAGGGCACCTTTGGAAAAGCTAGAAATATTATTTTATACTAAATTCATATTCGGTCTCTAATGGCTCAAAAATAGATTATTTAATGTTTAAGGTGGGGATGTGTCGAAAAACACTCAACCAATTGAATTTATAGAGGTTTGGGTCATTATATTAACCTTATCTTTAAGTATTAACTCTTAGTTAATTAGTTTCTCTTTTACAATGTCTCTTTGTATTTTTATATTATATGGTTAATAAACATACAATATAAATCCAAGAGACCCCCAAGTGGTCCATTAATGATACAAATATCATGATATAAGTCTTTTGGACTAACCTTATATTTTAAGGAATTTAATATCAATTAATAATATAATATTTATTTTAAACACTCTTTTATGTCAATTTTGATAATATTCAGTAATTGATTTTTGAAAAAATCATAACAGAATTATTACTTCGGAAAACATTAATCAAGTCACTCCTAACATGTAATAGTAACCTATAAAATTAGTTTAATTCATAAAAATTCTCAAATTATATTTCTTTGGGTACTTATAATATCAATTATTTTAATTTGTTCACTATTATGGTAATTACTGCATCATCATTGTGTCCTAAATAAATTAAATTATTTATTGTCTAAATATAATAAATAAAATATCAATATGTAGGAAATAATTCTAGATTTCTAATGAATACTTAAAATCGAATTTATCTTATGTATAAACCTATATTAAAAATGTTTTAGTAATTAAACTTTGATTTTAACTCTTTTAACTCTTCTTTGAATTAAATAATAATAAATGTCCTAATCTAATCTAGGTGGACCTAAATGATGATATTTTATTACTAAGGTTGTTTTTGGTAGAGATAAACTTTTTCAATAGAATTATGACATGTTTTAGGGTAATATTAATATCATTTTACCCTTAATTACCCTATTTACTTTTAACCGTGGTAAATAAAAGTAAAAAGTTACTATTCACCATAAATTAGTTTCATCTCATTGAACCACATTTTACTCCTTGATATTAACTGTGTCTCTCTTATTTTCAAAATTCCAATCACAGAAGCGGTAAAATTAAGTTTTATGAAAAAATCAGTTTTTTTAACTACCACTTAGTAGTGTCACTATTCATCAAAAATTGAAGTTTTTCAGAACAATGCCGAAATTTCACCCTAAGCTATAATTGATATTCCGAATTCAAAAATTATGTCTATTTTACAAAATTCCAAACATATAAGTTTCATTAATTAATTTTATAATTAATTTCGGATGTCACAACAAATAGCGTGTTTTTAAAAAAACTATATATATCAAAAGATTGACAATTGTTTATGTCCAATTTCAAAGTGAAATTAATTCTAATGAACACCATTGGATATAATGGTAAAAATATATTCTAATTATAATTTAAAACCACTAAATAGTATAATTTATCAATAATTTTTTTTTATTAAAAATGTTTTTTTAAGTATTTTTCACTATTCATAAAAATTCCACGTTCTCAGAAAATAAAACAAAATTCAACTTAGGATAATTTCGATATTCAGAATCCAAAAATGAAGTCCATTTTGAAATATAAAATAAATAAAATTTCCAAAAGTAGGTATTACTATTCATAACGGCTAGTTTGATTGGTTGTGGTGTGTTAGAACTTGATGTTGCGTACAACACACGCTATCACATTATTCAAAGAGAAGCGTACCATCGAAGCTTGGGGTGTTACAAATAATCCCATTGATTGTATCAATGGTGATGTAAATCAAGTTGTAAGGACTAGAGGTTCATTAAGAAATGATGTAGAATATCTAGAATTCCTTTACCAATTATATCAAAAAATCACTGATAACTCTTTAGGTGATGATGATTGGATTAAATCAATAAATGATGAGCTAAATGAATTGAAATGGGATAATGTTTGGACCATGTTTGAATGACCTAAGGAAACATCTATAATTGGAGTAAAATGGGTCTATAGAAATATATGTGATGAAAATTGAATCATAGAAAGAAATAAAGCTAGATTATTTGCATAAGGGTATAATAAAAAAGAAGGAATATACTATGAAGAAACCTATTCTCCAGTAGCTAAACTAGAATCTATTCGCATTCTACCAACCTTCGTAGCATTCTTTAATTTACATCTTTTTCAAATGAATGTAAAATTTGTTTTTCTTAATGGATATGTTCAAGAGGAAGTTTATGTTGAAAAACCTCCTAGTTTTTAAGACACAAGACATCCTGAACATGTTTTCAAACATACCAAATCTTTATATGGCCTTAATCATCCCCTTGATCCTCTTATGATAGACTTACATGATTTTTTCTACAAAAAAATTATGTTAAGGTAACTTATGATCCAACCAATTTTATAAATAAATATATGAAAAATGTTTTGATTGTTTAAATTTATGTTGATGACATTATATTTGGTTCAACTTAGTAATATTTAGCCAATTATTTTGTGAATTTAATGCAATCTGAGTTTTAAATGAGTTTGATGAGTGAGTTAACATTTTCCCTAGGTTATAAAATTTCTCAAAAACCAGAAGGGACTTATATATCCCAACATAAGTATATTAAATATCTTCTAAAAAAGTATGTATTTTACAATACTAGAAGTATAAGAACTCCAATCGGTACCTCAAATTCTCTTGATCTAGTTGAAGCTGGGAAACCAGTAGATCAAACATCATTTATAGGTATGATATGAATTTTATTGTACTTGATATATAGTCATCCAAAATTAATGTTTTTTGTATTCTTATGTTATAGATATCAATCTAATCCAAAGGAATCTCTTTTAAAAATAGTAAAAAATCGCTATTTAAAGAGATTCATTGATTTATGAATTTTCTTTACTTATGGAAATGATTTTATTTTAAAATTATTTTGGGATGATGATTTTTATGGATTTAGAATGGGTTGGAAAATTATATCTGGAACTTGTCATTTCATAGTAGATTCATTAGTTTCTTGGTCATGCAAAAAGCAATAATCAGTAGCACTCTCCACTGCTAAAGATTAATATGTAGCTGCTAGAAGTTCTTGTAATCATGTTTTGTTGATGCAACACACACTCACAGACTATTGTATGAGTTTTAGAAAAACACAATTATGGTGTGATAATACTAATGCAATTTCCCCATGTAAAAACCATGCACATCACTCCTGTGAAAAACTCATAGATATTAGGCATCACATTCTTAGGGATCACACACATAAAGGAGGTATCATTCTTTAGTTTACCATAATACAAGATCCACTTGTTAATATTTTTACCAAATTTATCCCTTCCGATATATTTTAATACATTAATAAGAAGATAGAAATGACCGCCAAAAGGTAATCTTCCATATTTACTTTTTATTGAAACCTATATTCTTATATTAAAAAAACTCTTTTTCATAGGGGGAGTAAATTTTATTTATTAATCAAAATTTCTCACAATTAATTTTTTCGTAATAAAATTTTTTTTAAAGAAATTTTTTTGTTATCAAAATTTTTATAATCCTAATTTTCGTAATCAAAAGTTTGCGTAATAAATTTTTTAGTAATCAAATTTTCCATAATTATATTTTTAAGAATAAAAATCTTCATTATTAAAATTTATCGTAATCAATTTTTTTAATCAAAATTTTTCCTAATTAAACTTTTAGGAATAAATTTTTAAAATAAATATGTGATAAAAAAATTTCCTTCCTTGAGTAAATTTTCTAAAATCCAAAATTCATTAAGAAGAATTTTCCTAATTACTAATAATTTTCCTAGAAATCCTGATGTTATGAATCATTACTTCATAATTAATTTTTTTAATTGTTGGTATTTTCATCTTGTTTAATGAAAATGTTAAATATTAAATTTTCTTACATCCAAATTTTTATCTAAAAAAACCTCAAAAGATCGGAACCTACTAAAATCCTTCTTCATATTTCAACTCAACCTTCAGATCATATCAATCTTTTTTCAATCATTGGATTAATCTAGGAATATAAACTGAGGCTTCAATGCCTATATAAATACCCCTTATTCTTCATCCCACATCGGTTTTGAAGCTTTGTGTGTCGAATCTCTACCTCTCTACATAAGGGACATTTGAATTTTCTAATTTTTTTAACACAGAATGTCTTTGGAATCATCCCTTCAGAATAAAATTTCTTCATTTACGAAAATTTCAGAATGGAAATATATAGATAATGGTTAGTAGATCCGATGTACTTTTCCATGTATGATTCTCCCATTACGAAAAATAACAATTTAAATAGCTGGGAAATTCTATGCATGGAAAAACCAATAGGACAAGATCCAGATTATCTAGAGTTTCTTGTAGATTATTATGAAATAATGAGTTTTTCTCAATTATGTTGGGAGAGATAAATACTCATTCAAAAGTTATGAAAAAACCAATTCTCTTTATTTTAGTAAGACAGCTAGTATCATTGGAATACCATATGAAGGAGAAGCCATTTTATACACCAAAAAACTACCATATGAATCATGATTTTTGGAGGAGTACAAGGTATTATATTGCCTTAGACTCAAAGGAGTCAAAACACTAAAGATAAATAATCTCCCAAGAAAATTCAGTCTTCTAGATTTATGGGTTTAGGGTTTCCTAATTCTGATAAAAGGGGATAAGGACAACATGAATAAGGGTGATATCTTCACTTTGGATTTCATGGTAAACTTCTGGAAGAAACAATTAAGAGAATATATATTCATGATGATCAAAAATATCAAAAATGGAACCCTCAAATCCCAAATCATTATGTATTTGAAAATCCTATCCAATATCATTATCATATTCCTATAATAGTTCAAAATTTCTTATAGTTCAAAGCCCAGATCATTCCAAGACATGTTGCTCAGTGATGACACATTGAGGATGATGTTGGTTAATTTCAATTAAAAATCTTGGTAAATTTATGACTTATCAAAAATTGAGATTGAAGCCTTAGAAAAGATGGTGACTGTAGCAAAGACTTCTAAGAAGGGTGGGAAGAATATGAAGTATAAAGAATTGTAAGAAAAGATAAAAACTATTATATTTTAAGATACTCAATTAGCACCCCCAATGTCTGAGAAGAAAAATATTATCCTGATGAAGTTTTTGAAATTTAGAGGGAAGAGAAGGAGAATAGGAAGGAAGGAGATCCTAGATTTGGCTAGGATCCTACTGAGGAAAAATCTTGGAAGATTAAAGATGTTTAGGAGTATAAAAAATGAATAGAAAAAGAAGAAAAAGAAGAAATTTTATGTGGCTGATTTAGTTCAAGATCTTCTCAAGGACACCACAGAAAGATTCCTAATAGATTCAGGTACTAGAATCTACTCTCAAAGAACCAGTACCAATAGAAACTACAGGAAAGAATATGATAATTTTGGAACTAAAAGAAGAAAAAGAGATAGTTTAGAAAAAGGAAGTGGGAGAAGAATAAGAGGAAGGATGTGATGAAATAGATGATATGATAAAGAAAGTTGAGGAATATCATGAGAAGGAATGTCCTTCAGGAAATGTTTTGATCTGGACTTCTCAGGCTGAATCAACCAAAATTATTTCAGAAGGAAAATTAAATAAATATTAAGAAGAGGTTAATAAACCTTTTGATGATGAGAGCAGCAATCATGATTTCATTTTACTAGATTATCTTAAGGCATATTTAGATAAGTGAAAGGTTTTTGAAGAAAAAATCTTTCATGTATCAGATAGTGAATATGAATCCCCAAAAGCTGCAGATACCTTTTCTAAAAATGATAAATGAAAGCTGGTGATAGTTGATACACATAAAAAATATGTGGTACCTAAGAAGGTTGTTTGTAGTTCTTCAAATTTTTTTTTTACTAAGATAGAGAAATAATCCTCTCTAAAAGGGAATCTGATTTGGAATAATCCTATTTGGGTCATGACATTTTGGTTCAATCATTCCAAAAATTAGTTGACACCATTCCTTTCATTCCGAGTATTGATTCGAAGTGCCAAATGTTTCAGCATTCATTCGATCATAAATTGGATTTTGTAAGCATGTTTACGGATAAAATCATTAATATTATGGTTGATTTCAAAATGTTCTATATCGAGTATGATGCTCACGGAAGGAATTATAATAAAATCACTCAGTGGTCCATGAAGATAATTGAAGAGCAGAGAATTCTTGATGACTTTCAAGACTCTATGATAGAAGCCTTTTTTAGAGATGATTTCATGATGAAGAAGCTTATGAAAAGTTTTTTAGAGATGCTAAATCTAGATCAAAAATCTTAAAATCAGGATGAAAATGATCTAAATGGGAAGCTGAAAATAGTTCTATGAATTTAAAGAGAGAAAGAGATCTCATATTCGAGTTCAATGAAAATCATAGTAATGAAGAAGAGCTTTTGATGTCTGAGGTAGAAATCATAAAGTGTCGGGATAAAAAGATCAATGCACTAGAGAAGAAAAATGAGGATCAAGAAAAGCTATTCAATATTTTTAAAGAATACCATAAGGAGCATAATAAGCTGATGACTATTGTAAAGATGTTCATACCGAAGGAAAAATAAGGTTGATTATTTTTTTCAAATATGATCTTTTGTTGTAACTTTCTCATTTAAAAATATTCAATCATAATGAAAATTCATTTTGTGATTTTTTTTTTCTGTATATAGTTCTAATATTTTAGGTACCATATTTTTGTATCCATTTTCTCTATTCCGATTTGAAAATTACAAATGGGGAGAAAAGAATGATAAAAAATTAATACTACGTAAAGATGATAATACCCAATGAAAGGGTGATTATATATTGGGGGGGGGGGTTCTCAAAGAATATTACCTTACACAAGAAAAAGAAAAATTAGTTTAAGGAAGTCAAGAATATTATCTTTGGGATTTCAACACCTATAGGGGAGTTATTCGCATTCATCGGGATTCATAACTATTGGGAGATAAGTTTTCCGTTTAAGTTCATAATGAAAAATTATTAGTCCTTTAATTATTTTTCATAAGGATGTTTATTCTTTCCAAAAATGGGGAGATTGTTAAGTCAACATGGCTTCCTTATGAATTGTCCATTCCTCTATGTTTTAAAAATCACAAAAACATTATCTTAAAGAAAAACTATTTTTCCCTAAGGATTATTTTTATAAGGAAAAATTCCCTTCTCTAAGGAAATTTTTATCCTTTACTTTTTTTCATTACATAATTTTATAATCTCTCTAAATAAATGACATTTTATTACTAATTCGAAAGTTCAGATTCTTATGTAAATCCATAGAATATTATAATTCCTTGGATATAGAGTGTTCTATTTTAGGACACTGAATTCTCTGAAATTCAGATTTTGAATTCTATGAAATTTGAACAACGAATTCATTGAAATTCATATTCCAAATACAATGAAGTAAAGATTCTGAATTCTCTGAAATTATGACTCCAAATTATATGAAATTCAGATTCCGAGTTCTTTAAAATTCAAACTCTGAATTCCTCAAAATTAAGACTTGAAATTCCTTAGAATTGAGACTCATAATTCCTCATAATTCTGACTCCTAATTCCTCATAATTTAGACTCTAAATTCCTCATAATTCAGAATCCCAATTCCTCAAAATATAGACTTTGAATTCCTCATAATTCAGACTCCAAATTCCTCAAAATTCAGACTTTGAATTACTCATAATTCCAACTATGAATTCATCAGAATTTAGACTCCAAATTCCTTAGAATTAAGACATTTAATTCCCCATAATTACGATTTCGTATTCATTGGAATTCAGACACTAGAATATTTAGATTTCTGATTCCTAATTCTATGTAAAAATGATCTGAATGTCCATTTCTTATGAACTCTAAATATTTATTTGGTAAGACTCTGAATTATATTTTTCCATTGACTCTAAAAAGTATATTTGATTAATAAACTTAATTTTCTTGACACTTTTTATAATTAGGAAATGATGTCGTGCAATCTGTTTCTAACTAATCGTTGACTGAGTGACACGTGTATAAGTCCCTCAAAAAATAAAGGAAAATATGACTACTGGAGGAGGGAGCCGAAAATTGGAGTTGTGTTTATAAATAGGAGCTCATTTGAAAGAGCTCAAAAACTATTCCATAACACTAGATATTACATGTTATTCAAGTAATTTTTAGAGGGAGAGACTCTCATTCCTTGTGCGTACTGAACATATTGTTCATATTTCTTCAGGCGACTTCGATTATTTCTGAGTAGAATCTAGGGATTCTGGGGATAGGAAGACAGAGGTGTCGACTTCCTTAAAGTTGAGGTCTTACGGGGTTAAAAATACTGATTTTTTACATTTTAATTGAGGGATTACCCTGTTGTGGGTAAGATATACGTTATTGAAATTACAAAATAATGGACCTTTATCCATGGTTGTTGTATACCCTACTCTTTGGGTTAAAAGATTTCATACTTGTTACTTGTTTTGTTTCAAGTTTATTTCTAATGTATTTTGATAATAGAATAAAGTATAATCATATTATACATTCTTATTCTTTTATGTACTCTGATAAATAAGATTCTATATGCGTTAAGGTGGAATATTTTCCTTTTAAACATTCCTTGTGTTTCATTTCCAGAACCATATTACCAGAACCCAACAAGTTATTCTTATAGAAATTTTTTAGGGTTTGTGAATTTAACTTGTTTAACTTTGTTAAACATAGTTTTCCATATGGTTAAAAAATGTTTTTAAACATACAATTCACCCCTCTTTTTATTGATCATCCATATTCATATTTTTATCCTACAAAAATTATATAGTGCTCTGAGGCATTGGGTAATGCTTTAGTATTATAATATATAATGTATGTGATTAGGGAGTGAACAAAATCTATTATTCGATTTTTCACACCTTTTTATGACAACATTTAAGTTAACCTTTACCTATGTTTATGATGTCATGCTTAACTTTTTATCCGCATTCCCATATTCCATTTATGTTATAATGATATATCATGCATCTTTTTCATGTATATTGTACAAATCCATTTTTTGTTAAATTTAAATGTTTATAATAAAACTTGTAAAAATTTATTCATTTTATTATTTTCATATTCCCTGAATAGTATTTATGGCTCATCCATGTGTTATGTATGTCCCTAAGATATCCCATAGAGTTTTAAGTATGATTGAATATTATGGGAATATTAAAGAAGTTTTCAATATTGTCGTTGCACCACATGTTTTTATGTTTTTGTGTAATGTAACTAATTTCCCAAATAAACTATACTTTTCAGTATTTCAGGTTGTATAATATATATTCTTATTCAATTAGTCATGAATTAACGTGTAATAAAGATAAGGGTTTTCAAATTTTTTATTATAATAATTTTAAGGTATCAATGTTATTTGGGTAAGAAAAAAGTAGAAAATGATTTATGGACAATAGATATTATAAGAAAACATCCATAAATATTTTTAAAATATCCAGTATGTGGTTTCTAAGAAAATAAATCTTGGTCTGGATTCTAAAATCTGACGTGTCTATGCCACATAGGTACTAAGGGGTAATAATTTCAGATGGATAAAATAAGTGAGAATCAATAGTCTTATTGTGAAGGATAATGGTCCTTGTTTTACACAAGGTTTGAAAATAACTAGATATGTTATATAGAAAATTCACACTCTCATTACGAGCCATTATTATGGGGAAAAAATTCACAAAAGATTGTATGTTAGTAAATAGATCATAGATAACATAGATTGGAGCCTAAAAATTCATATGTTATGGAATAAATTTGATTTCTAAATTACATATTTAATGTTATTGTAATATAATTTCTGTATTTCATATTTTAAAAGTATTCATCCATAATTTTCCCTTTATTATAGACAATGAATGGAAATATGATGTACTGAGAAAACCACTGTTTTGAAGGAAAATGTGATTAATTCCAATATGAAATACCCAAACTAATGGGAAAATTAATCATAAAAATTATAATGATTCTCTCTCACTAAGATTGGGTTCTTAACAGAAACCTAAATCGGGGGGGGGGGGAATGCACATATCCCCCTAATAAAAAAAGCTGAAATTTTTAACTTCTAGGATAAAGGCCTCAAACATTCCATGGATTATCTAATCCATTAATTGAGGAATAGTGGATAAATTTAATGGAAAATATCTTCTCCATTGCTGTATTTTTTGATCAGGACAAGGTTATACCTGAATTTTATCATATGGGGGGATAAGATTATTAGTGGTGGAAATTCACCAACAATATAAACCATACGGTGTAGATCAAACCAATGGGCTATAAGGAATTATAGAAATTATGTTTTCAAAAAATATTTTCCTTAAACAATACCAATTAAAATGGAAAGTTATTTCCTTATTCTCAAGAAAAATAGATGATGAATCCATGAGACCACATGAGAAAAACATTACAATAACTTCATGATATGCCTCCGACATTGATATTACCCCCAAATACAATGTTAGCATCTTCTTTGTTGGGGAAAACATAATTTATGAAAATCCATGGTGATCTGGGCCTTTTATTACTATGAAAAAATTTCTTGATGTGATCTCAATGTCAGAATCAAAATCAAATAATAAAAAGGGTCTCACTTGGATAAGAAGCTAATGTAGAATTTAATTCATTTTGTGTGATGGTTAAATTTAATGGTCATACGAAATTTCAACATTCCACTTGATAAAACTGTGGAATGAAGCACCCAAAAAATTTACCAGAGGGGATGAGGAAACTCTTTTTGTATGGGATGTAAGGGAACCTATCTAGAGACTAATGACTGGAGAAATCCACTATGTTATAGAGTAATATAATTCTCCATTCAATCCTAATCGTATTGTTCATGGTTTCAAATATAAGGAATTACAGAACATTTCAATCCAATTCACTAAGAAAAGGTTATTCAAAGAAAATCAATGCTAACAACCTCTAGGGAAGTAAGGGAGAGCTTATTCCATTACCACCACTGACAAGTTCTATAAAAAAATTGTTAAAGGTAAGATAAATATTCATTCAAGAATAGTGAGAGTAATTTGTTATTCTAGTTATTTTCATTCCATTATGTCATTTATGATTATTAGATGCATTCAAACACCACAACAGTTAATGGAAGTAGGAAAATCATTTAAAATTGGAAAATGGGATATTATTTTATCACATGTATATAACTCAACCACTATGAAACTTTGTGGGGAGAACTTACTTGAAAATCATGTGATACTGAATTTAATAAAATTTTATGTAATAATGGGTGTGGATTTTCATTCCTTACATATAGACAACATAATTTCCCCTGATAAGGAAGTACCTATCCCTATCATGAATCATCTTATGATTATCTATAAGTGAAAATATGAGGATGAATCCTCTTTAGAACCAACTTGTTAATCATGGATATTGTCTTGATATGGGAATTCATATCTGGATAAAATAATTGAGTCTAATGAAAAAAATCATCCTTGATGACATAACCATTGTGATAGAAGATGCTATTGTTTTCCCAAAGAATTTTTTGACCTTCCCCTAGCTCAGAGGGTGAGTTTACAATAAATCATATTCATTGCTATTTTCTAATATCCAAGACTCCATATATAATTTTGTCTATGAAACTTGAGGATCTTAATGAAAAACTATAAGAGAATCTTGACAAAGGGTTTATACCATTAAGTTCCTCGCCTGGGGACGAATTAGTTATCTTAATCGAGATGAAGGACTAGTCAATGTACCATTTCATTGATTATCATTAGCTTAACAATTTCATGATAAAGAACAAGTATCAAATGCTATGGATTTATTACATTATCGATCAGATAAATGTAGCTTAATACTTCTCAAAGGTGGATCTTTAGTTGGGGTATTATCATTTATGGGAGGAGAAGGAGGATATCCACATGATTTCTTTATGTATAAGATATAGGCATAATGATCTCATAGTAATACTATTAAGATTCACTAATACCAAACAAATCATCATGTACATGATAAATAGGTTATTTATATATTTCCTTTACAAATTTTTTGTTGTCTTTATAGAAGTAACTGTAATATACTCCATACCCAAGGTGGATAGTGAGGATAATTTGAGATATGTGATAAAGACATTAAGAAAGGATAAGATTTATCAAAAGTATAGACCATTTGAGTTAAGGGTAAAGTAAGTATCATTAATAGGACATGTTATCACAAGAATCTGACTACATGTGAACCCTTCAATGAGAATGAAATTGAATTATATTCTAGGAAAATATATGTACTAAATATCTTTAGTTTCCTTAAACTCGATGTGTATTATCATTGATTTTTAATAAGTTTGACACTGTTTTCAATACCACTAATTAATCTAACTCAGAAGGGTGTCTTGTTTTCATTGGAATAATGAATGTGAATTGTTCTACAAGGAGTTGAAAAAACTATAATAATTGCATCTATACATAAACTACAAATAAGTGGGGATCTTTTCATTGTGCACAACAATTCTTCAAAGAAGGGATTTGGTTGTGTACAAATGTGGAATGAAAAAATTGATAGACTATGCCTCCTTGAAATTGAAAACCCATTAGAAGATCTACCCAACACATGATATGTATATGTTTGAAATGATCTCCATGTAAAAAATATTGAATCATTATCTCATTGAGTAGAAGTTTAAAATATGTTTAGACCATAGGAGCCTCAAGTATATATTTCCACAGAAAGAGATATTTGAAATATAAAAGATGGTTAGAGATGATCAGGGACTATGACTTCATAATCCAATACAATCCTAGGAATGAAAACAAAGTGTAAGATTCCATATGTATAATGTATATAAAAAATTATCATTGTTGGGAATTGAGAAGGATATGGTCTTATGAGACTGATAAGGATAGAAATGGTAATCATAAAGGAATAAAATTCATCAAATATTTCTCAAATGATTGCATAACCATCCATTCTATAGAAGATAAATGATTCTCAAAGAGATGATGTGAATGTTCAAATGAAGGTTAAAGCTATAAGAAATCGTAAATCCTCAAATTTTAAATTTAATAAAGAAGGATTTGTAAGATTTGGGTCATGACTATGTGTTCCATAAATTATAGAGTTAAAGAAATAGTTGTTAGAAGATTCACATAGCTCTACAACCTCCATACATCTAGTGAATGTAAAGACAGATCAAGATCTTTGAGAGAATTATTGGTGGTAAAATATGAATCATGAAATCATAGAATCTAAGTCATGGTGTCTTATATTTCAGAAAGTGATGGATGAAAGGGAAACAATCAAGGGGTTGATGCAACAATTACCAATTCCAATATTGAAATTGAAAAATATAAACATGGATTTTCTAACTAATATTATGAAGATATCAAGAAGAAATAATTAAATTTGGGTTATGATGGATCTTAATTCTAAGAATTCTAATTTCATTGAAATTTCAGAGGACTTCCCACTTAATCACCTATCAAGGATATGCATTAGATATGTGGTGAGGCTATATGGAACACCACTATTGGTTTTCTATAATTGAGATGCATGATTTACATCGATGTTCTAGAAGAGTCTCCAACATACTCTGAATATTGACAGGAAATTCAACACATATTGTCACCCTCAAATTAATTCCCAATAAGATAAGAATATCCAATCAGTCAAGGATATCTTGAGATCTTTCTCAGAGGACATTAATAGAGGATGGGATCGATATAATCCTCTATCCAAGTTCTAATATAATAATTGTTTCCACTGAAGAATCCAAATGGATCCATAAGAAGAACCTTATGGGAAGATGATAAAACACTTTTATGATGGGATAAGTTTGGTGAATAAAAACTATTGGATACTGGAACGGTTGAGGAAATGGTGGAATAGGTCAAAAACATTCATCATCACATTAGGGCTGCTTTGAGTCTATATAATAGTTATAATGAAAATAATTGTTTGAGGCCTAGAGTTTGATGTTGGATATAAGTTATTCCTCAATATATCTCCTTGAATAATATTGTTAGATTTCTGAGGAAGGTAAATCTTTGTCCCAGATAAATCAATCATTTTGAGATCCTTGATTTTATCTGAGCTGGTTCCTATCAACTAAATAATCCCCACTAAGATATCTAAAGTACATGATGTATTATATATATCCCTCTTGAGGAAGTACATACTAGAAACCTAACAGGTACTTAATATGGAGGTGGCACCATTGGATATTGTTCTTCCATATTAGGAGCAACAGGGGAAGATCTTAGATTATAAAGACAATGTTCTATAAAATAAGATAAGGCACCTTGTCAAAGATTTACTGAGAAACAAAATTACTGAAGAAGAAATCTGGGAACTAATGGAGGTGATGAAATATAATTACCCATACCTTTTTTGGTGTGTGATATGGTAATTTTGAAGGATACATTTCTGAAGGGGAGAAGATTATAACAACCAAAACTTTTATAAATAAAATTCCATTTATGATTGAATTGAATGATTTATTCTAGTTATAGAAAACCCATGAACTTCTTTTGTTTTGTTATGCCCTATAATAATTTAAATAAATTTATGAATCATAACTATTGATAATATATCTATTTCACAGTGATCATATGACTAATATTATTATATGGTTTTGATAAATCCATTTTACAGAGACAAATGACGCTATGGTCTTGGACAGTAGGATAATACCATATGAATCCCATTTATTAGATCTTACAAGGGAGATATTATCACTGGCATTTTACATTAACCAATCCCAATCTAATATCTAATAACTAAATCATGAGTGAAACCATTTATAAGAGATGTTAAAGATTATAAAGATCATGTCCCAACCCTTTTATGTCAAACCACACCATGAAAATCTCACAATCGCTCACCATACCCTATGGGAGTTTAATGGTGTAATAAATGGATATGTACTAATACACTAATAAGATGAATATGTATATTGAATTCTAAATAGAATAAGGGTTATATTTAGTTCTTATTTTTGTTACAGTATAAATTATTTTGATTTTGATATTATAAAACAAAAATAGTATTTTTGCATAAAAAAATTTAAATTAAGACATTTATTTTTAATGAATTCCAGAATTTTAAAAATAAATTATGTTTTAATATAATAAAAAATTTAATAATTTTTATTATAGAGGAATTATAATAGGCTTTTTATGATGTAAAATGAAATCTTTATATGGTTTTGAAAACTATTACTCTCAATAAAACCCATCATTTATCAACATAAGATTATTATTGTTTTAAAATTAAAAACATATTAAAATAATTATTTTCATAAAATTAATATTATATTGAAACAGGTATATCAATATTATCCAATGGTGAAATTTTCATAATTTTATGGGACATTCATATTTTCAGGTAAACATTATATACTATATAAATATACAATGTGTTTTATGACATCATAATGACCAAAATGTGGTGTCATATATTAGATAAAAATTATCAATGAAAAAATATATTTTTTCCCTATAAAATAATATATTTTTATGTTATTTTATTAATTTTATAAATAATTCATGAATTCTTTAAAACCTGTATTATATTTTAAGGTTTTAAAATCATTTCTTTATGAACATGGCTCACTTCCACTTCAATAAGGGTAATATTTTAATAAGTTCTTCCCATGTACATAGAAAATAAATAATTACACTTCTATTTTTTATAACCCTTTTCAAAACTAGGGAATTTTTTTTGTTTTGATTACATTATTATATATAATCTAAAACCCAATAGTGAAAAATAATAACGAATTCCTATCTCATTTCCTATACAAACAACAAAAAAATCCCATTAATTTTCACTAAAAACTCTTAGATTAAATCATTTCTATTTTCTATCCAATATATGTGTAAAGACCCTATGTTTTATTAATGGAAATCCCTCTTGATATAATTAAATGTCACTTTATGTTTATATAAAATGTCAACTTCTTTGGTTTTATGTTAAGAATTTTTCCCATTGCTAATATAGTCGTTGAACAGTGATCACGTGATTAGTATAAATATAGGACTTTAACAAATCCAATTTAGTGAGACAAAAGAAGTGATGGCCTCATACAGTAGAATTGCTCCGTACGAAGCCCATTTCTCGGAGCTTGGAAAAGAGGTGGCATCCTTGGGATTTGCACTTGACCAAGCCCAAGCTGACCTTCACCATGTCAAGCTCGAACGGGACCATCTATGGGAGAAGTGAAAGTTGATAGAAATTACCACTCGAGCGATGTTGTCCGAGCCACCCCAAGAGTCTGTCACCATCGCACACCTTACCCATAGGTCTTATGCAGATATTTTAAGGGTTTATTTAACTAATCTATAGTACTATGTTAATGTACATTATTTTTGTATATAATAATGAATATAATTTCTAGCCATTTTTGATACATTGTAAATAGTTTTTAAAGTACAAATGGTGTTTTTAGTTATTATTTAATTAAGAGATCTATTTTATAAAATTAAGGGATTTTTTAATTAAATAATAATGTAATAATATTATTATTAAATTAATTTTTATTAAATAAAATGATCTTATAATTTTATGAATGCAATTAATGTTTTTTATTATGGTTTGAAAGCCATTTCTGTCAAAACCCATGAATTTTTGATAAATGTCAGTTTTTATTTTAAATATGAAAATTAACATATTTAGAAAATTATTTAGATAAAATAAATGTCATTTTTGGAATCCGGACGTTGAAATGATCCAACAATTAATTTTTCATAATTTTCTGAGACAGTCAAATTATTGGGTAAAAATTAAAAACTGTTTAAATATATAATGTGTTTTACGACATCATAATGAACCAATAGTGTTGTAATAAAATACAATAATCTTAATTTTCGGCCAATATATGTTTTAACATTAAAATAATGTGATTTTGGGTTTTTTTGACTTACTTTTCAAAGCATTAATGGACCCCACAAGACTTATTCAACATCATGCATTTTTAAATTAATTTCCATGGGAGTGTCACTCACCTCCACATAAGAAACCTTAATATTTTAAGAATTTAGTACTTGGGCCTTATAAAATATTGTTTTCATATTCCCTTTTCCAAAAACCATGGGCAAAAACCGTGGAATGGTTTGTGGGTTGGATTAATTTAATGTAAGGGGACCCAAACCTAAATAATAAAGAATTCCCTCATCTTTCCTATATAAATCCACCCAAACTCCCACTTCCTCCTCACTCAAAGCCCTTGGAGTTCGTCCAACCTCTGCCCTAATCTCTCTAGAATCCTCTCAAGGTGCCCCAAGCTCCCAAGAGGCCTCTCAAAAACCTCTCTCTAGCCTTTGGAAACACACTTCCAAGTAAGGGTTTTTTCTTCCTTTCTCATTTTTGTTAATTTTCGTTAAGTTGTATTGCCATTTTAATTTCAATTTTGAATGTTGGGGTATGATTTATCACCTCCCGCATACTTCCCTTTTATTGTTTTAATTATGGGAGACCCCTTTATCTCTCATTAAATGCATCCCCTGTACACCTGTTACAATGCCGAAATTCCGAAAGGAACTTCTCTCTCTTCATTTACATTCAAGTAATACTTTTGTATCATGAATCTAAATTCCATTACAATTGTTGGGACATGTATCTATATGACCTCCTGAATTTCCATTACATGTAAATATTATTAAAAACCCCTTTATCTCTCATCAACAATTATTATGAATTCTTATGTCATGTCGTTACGCTACAGAAATCGCACCGATTTTCTAAGCCAATGCCATTGTGTAGTGAATACCATGCCCATATCTCCATCAAGGGTATTCACATTTATGAACATTTACTTATTGATTATAATGTTTCATGTATTAATTCCACATTAATTTATCGTGGAATAAATTATTATGTTTTATGAATCCATGTTTTATGATCTATGTGGCACACTTATGCATGAAATGAAATGTTTAAGAAGGGTGCGCCCTTATAGCCCTCCAATGCATTGGGTAAGGTATAGTATCATTATACATCATGTCAAATGAGTTTTTACTCATGATAATTCATGTAAAATGAGGGTTTACTCATGCTTTATGTTCAATGAGGATTTAGTCATGCTCTATGTGCAATGAGCCTTGGCCCATGCTAATTCCATGTTATGTGTTGTTGCGACATTTCCATGTTATGATTATCATGCTTTATCAGGCCTTTATGCTCATGTTTCTTTTATGCTCTATTGATATGCCTATTTTTTAACATGTGTTGTACTCCTCATGTTATTACATGTGTACTCCCTTACTGGGATTTATAGCTCACCCTTTTCTTATGCATGTCCTCAGGTTATCCCATGCAATGCTAAGTACGAGGGAATGTAGTGGTCATGTAAAGGATGTTTTCAATAAAGATGTTGTATTTCATGTTTTAAGTTTTTATTTAATGATCCTAATCCCCAAAGACACTAATCCTCTTGATCTTCTTTGTTGTATCCAGTGAAGTTTTATTTAATAAATCATGTTTAAGTTTGTAATAAAAGCAGGGTTGTCATAGTTGGTATCAGAGGGAGGTTTGGTTATTTTTGGAATTAGGATTAGAAAACCCTCGTAAAGCCTTAGATACAAGACTTAGTACCATAAAAAAGTCCCTAAGTTTTCGTGAGTATTGATTAAGTGGGTTATCAAGAAAATACATCCCTATCTGGATACGAGCAGGTAGAGGCGGCTCTGGCACAGATGTATCATAGGGGTAAAACCTGAAAACAACACTTTGAGCTAGACACGAACGAGAACTGGTGCACGACAAAGGGCCTTGCTGCACTCTTGGTTACGAAACTCTCGGGGGATATGCTTCGGTAAATTCACAATCTTAGTATAAACCCTTATTAAGGGAATTAAAAAAAATGCCCCTTAGAATATATGTTAGAAAGTAGATCATGAAAACCTAGATTGAAGCCTATAGAATCATGAGTTAAGGAAATGAAAGATTATTTATAAGTCAACAAATTTTTTCTTTGGATTACCCTTTATGTATTACCCCTAAATTTACTTTTATTCCATCCAATGGTTGGTAATAGGAGGACTCGGGCTAATAACCGTTGTGAAGATCAATGTGATGACTGTACTAATGAGATGCCAAATCCAATGGGAGCGGGAATCACGAACATTGTTACACTTCTCTCTCATCTAACTCTAGTTTTGAATAGAAACATGGGTCAAGAGTAATGTTCAACCGCCCCCCCTCCCTATGAATGAACATGTCACTATCGAGAGCTTCATGAGGCAAAGGCCTCCTACTTTTAGTGGATCATCCGATCCCACGATCGCTGAACTATGGATCAACTCCATTGAAAATATATTCTCCATCCTCCAATGTTCTGAATAAGAGAAGGTTCTCCTGGCAGATTATCATATGGAGGCTGAAGCTGATCAATGGTGGACGTTGATAAAAAATACGAAGCCTGAGTAGGAGATCGAGGCATTGGAATGGAAGGATTTTCGGAAGATGTTTTTCGATAAATATTTTACGCGCACCCTCCGGCTTAAGATGGAAAGGGACTTCCTTTCCCTCAAGAAAAAAGATGAAGAATCTGTTGGATCGTACGAGAAAACTTCACAAGGCTTGCACAATATGCTTCCAGCTTTGTTGTTACCCCCGAATGCAAGGTTGACCGCTTTTTTGGTGGGATGAAGCCTAGCTTGCAGAAAGCATTAGCAATCCGTGACTTTGACAGCTATGAGGAAATTTTCCGATGTGTCCTCAAGGATGAAATGGAGATTGGGGAATCACAAGGGTATCATGGGGACAAGAAGCGTAAGGTGGAATTCAATTATGGCGGGCCGATGGATAAATCCAACGGTGCTAAGAAGATCCAGCACTCCACTTTCCAAAAGTGCAGAAAGAAGAACCCTGGAAATTGCCTTAAGGGGATAAGGAAATGCTTTAGGTGTGAAAGAGAAGAGAACCTAGCTATTAACTATGGGCAAGAAAGACCCGTGGCTGCGACAGAGGAGAGGAACACACCGTTCGAACATCAATGCATTGTTAAATGCTACAAATTCAAAGAACCGGGTCATTTTTCAAATCAGTGCCCTAATCCAAGGGTTTTTGGAGACAACCAACAACCTCCAAGGCAGCAAGGAAGATATTTTTCCATCACTTCTGCCAAAGTGAACCCCAACAACGAAGTGGTGACAGGTACACTAGTTATTCATTCAATAATAGAGAACATACTTTTTGATTCAGGTTCTATGCATTCTTTTATATCTCGAATGTTTAGTAGAACAATCCCAGCACCACTATAAATCATGGATGTAATGATGTCGGTGAGTACGGAAAATGAGGAAATCATTGCATCCCATTAATATAAGTCCTCCCCTATTATAGTCTGTGGATTGAATTTCCTGGAGAACCTCTTCATACTCCCTCTAGTGGAATTTGATGCAATTCTTGGCATGGATTGACATTCCTTATATAGAGCCAACATAAATTGTCGGGAGAGGGAAATCACACTCCATATGGAGAATCAACCCCCGATTCATTACAAGTGTCAGGAGGAAGATGAATCTCCTTTAGATCCATCATCTCAAGCATGGATATTAATGCCATATGAGCATGCATATCTAGCTCAGATGATTGATTCCAAGGAAGAAACCGTCCTTGAAGAAATGCCTATTATGAGGGAATTCGCTGAAGTGTTTCCCGAGGAACTACCTGGTCTTCCTCCAAGAAGAGATGTTGAGTAATCAGTTGAACTTATACCCGGGGCTTTACCAATATCCAAGGATCCATATAGAATGGCTATTATAGAGCTTGAAAAGCTGAAAAAACAACTACAGGAGAATCTGGATAAAGGGTTTATACGGCCAAGTGCTTCACCATGGGGTGCACCAGTCCTCTTCGTCAAGAAGAAGGATGGGTCAATGCGGCTTTGCATCGATTATAGTGAACTTAACAAAATCATGATAAAGTACAAGTATCCTCTCCCATAAATTGATGACTTGTTTGATCAGCTACGTGGAGCACAATACTTCTCCAAGGTGGACTTGCGGTTGGGATATTATCAAGTAAGGTTGAAGAAGGAAGATATCCCAAAGACTGCTTTTCGCACAAGATACAGGCACTATGAATTCATAGTAATGCCTTTCGGACTCAATAATGCTCCGGAAAACTTCATGGAAATAATTAATAGAGTCTTTAGATATTACCTCGACAAATTTGTGGTAGTATTTATAGATGATTTTCTAATATACTCTAAAACCAAGGAGGATCATGACGAGCATTTAAAAACTATACTAGTGACTTTGCGCAAGGAGAAGATCTATGAAAAGTACAGCAAGTGTGAGTTCTGGTTGAAGGAGGTCTCATTCTTGGTCCATATCCTCACAAGCAATGGGATATCTGTGGACCCCTCCAAAATAGATGCAATTGAGGGATGGCCGAGGCCAACATCGGTAACGAATATCCGTAGCTTCTTGGGGTTAGCTGGATATTATCGATGATTTGTGAGAAATTTCTCACGATTGTACAACCCTCTGACCAAGATAACTCTAAAGGGAGTAAAGTTTTCTTGGAGTGATGAATACGAAGAAAGCTTCAAGGAGTTGAAAAGGAGGCTTATCACTGTGCCCGTGCTCACTTTACCCAGAAGTGGGGAACTTTTTTTGGTTTTCAGTGATGCTTCAAAGAAGGGAATAGGATGTGTGCTGATGCAGAATGATAAAGTGATATCCTATGCCTCAAGGCAGTTGAAAATCCATGTGAAAAAATATCTAACGCATGATCTGGAGTAGGCGGCGGTGATCTTTGCATTGAAAATCTGGTGGCATTATCTATGTGGAGAGAAATGTGAGATATATACTGACCACAAGAGTCTAAAATATATATTCACATAGAAAGTGCTTAATATGAACCAGAGAAGATGGATAGATCTCGTCATGGATTATGATTGTTCAATACACTATCAACTTGGGAAAGCGAACAAGGTGGAAGATACACTAAGTAGAAAGGACCCATCAATTCTTTCAATGATGAGAATTGAGAAGGATCCAATCTTCATAGACTTGATGAAGATGGATGTGGGAATCATAAAGAAGGGAACATCATCAATACTTTCACAAATGAATGCTCAACCATCCCTTTTGTAAAGGTTAAAGGATGATCAAAAGGATTATGTGGCAATTAAAGAAAAAGTGGAAGCTATCAAAAAGGGGAAATCCTCAGAGTTTAATGTTAATGAAGAAGGAATTGCGCGGTTTGGGAAATTACTATGTGTTCCATCACATCCGGAGATGAAGAAAGAACTTTTAGATGATGTACATAGTTCAATTTTCTCTATTCACCCAGGGAGCACAAATATGTATCAAGATCTCTGAGAAAACTTTTGGTGGGATAACATGAAGAAGGAGATCGCTGAATATACATCATAGTGCCTGGTGTGTCAGCAAGTGAAGGCAGAGAGGCAAAATTATAAGGGGATGATGTAACCATTTCCCATACCAGAATGGAAATGAGAGAACATCACCATGGAATTTGTCACCGGACTTCCAAGGACATCCAAAGGCAACAATGCAATCTGGGTTGTTGTGGATCGTCTTACAAAACTGCACACTTCATTGTTATTCAGGAGGATTTCTCATTCGATCAATTGGCACAGATATATATTAGGGAAGTGGTAAAGTTTCATGTAGTACCACTTTCTATTGTGTCTGACCGAGATCCAAGATTCACCTCTATGTTTTAGATGATTCTTAAACATGCTCTGAATACTGAACTGAACTTCAGTACGGCCTATCATCCTCAAACTGATGGAAAATCCAAGCGGACTATCCAAACACTTGAGGATATGTTGAGATCATGCTCAATGGAATTTAAAGGAGGATGGGATCAACATCTTCTCCTAGTTGAGTTCTATTATAATAATTGTTTCCACTCAAGCATCCAAATGGCACCATATGAAGCCCTTTATGGGAAAAGGTGCAGAACACAAGCATGTTGGGATGAAGTCGGTGAACATAAGCTGCTTGGACCAAAAATCGTTGAGGAAATGGTGGAGAAGGTGAAAACCATTCAGTAGCATATCAAGGCATCCCAGAGTCAGTAGAAGATTTATGCAGATAATCATCAACGAGACCTTGAGTTTAAAGTTGGAGATATGGTGTTTCTATGCATATCTCCGTGGAAGAAGGTCATGAGGTCTGGAAGGAAAGTGAAGTGAAGTCCAAGGTACATCGGCCCCTTAGAGATTCTTGATCGTGTCAGGGATGTGGCCTATCAACTGGAACTTCTGCCTACTATGGCCAAAGTACATAATGTCTTTCATGTATCCCTATTGAGGAAGTACATAACGGACCCTTCACATGTACTCTCTTATTAGGTGGTAAAATTGGAAGACGATCTTTCTTCTGAGGAGAAACCAGTGAAGATCTTAGATCGTAGAGAAAAAGATCTATGAAATAATACAATGCCCCTCGTCAAGGTGTTGTGGAGAAAACAAATGTTTGAAGAAGAAACTTGGGAATCAGAGGATATGACGAAGCTGAGTTACCCACATTTGTTTTAGTGTGGGAAAAGGAAAATTTCGAGGGAGAAATTTCTTAAGGGGGGAATATGGTAATGACCCTAAGTTTCATTAATGCAAATCTCTCTTGATCTAAACAAATGTCTCTTTATGTTTATATAAAATATCAACTTCTTTGGTTTTATGTTATGAATTTTGACTGTTGCTAATATAGCCGTGGAATAGTTATCACCTGATTAGTATAAATATAGGACTTTAAAAAATCCAATTTACTCAGACAAAAGAAACGATGGCCTCGTCCAGTAGAATTGCTCTGTATGAAGCCCATTTTTCAGAGCTCAGAAAAGATTTGGCATCCTTTTTCTTCTCTCTTGACCAAGACCAAGCTGAGCTTCACCATTTCAAGCTCAAACGGGACCGTCTACGGGAGAAGTGGAAGTTGATAGAAATCACCACTCGAGCGATGTTATCCGAGCCCCCCCAAGAGTCTTTCACCATCGCACACCTTACCCTTAGATCTTATGCGGCTGTTTTAAGGGGTTTTGTAACTAATTGATAGTACTATGTTCTTGTACATTATTTTTGTATATAATAATGAATATAATTTCTAGTCATTTTTGATACATTATAAATAGTTTTTAAAGTAAAAATGGTGTTTTTAGTTATTATTTAATTAAAAAATCTATTTTATTAAATTAATGGATTTTTGAATTAATAAATATTTTAATAATATTATTATTAAATTAATTTTTATTAAATATAAATGATCTTATAATTTTATGGATGAAATAAATTTTTTTATTAAGGTTTGAAAGCCATTTCTGTCAAAACCCGTGAATTTTCGATAAATGTCTGTTTTTTTTTTAAAGTGAAAATTAACATATTTAAAAAATTATTTAGATAAAATAAATTTCATTTCTGGAATAAGGACATCGAAATTATCCAACGGTGATTTTTTCCTAATTTTCTGAGACAATCAAATTTTTGGGTAAAAATTAAATACCGTTTAAATATATAATGTGTTTTATGACATCATAATGACCCAATAGTGATGTAATAAAATACTATAATCATTATGTTCAGCCAATATATGTTTGACCATTAAAATAATGTGATTTTGGGTTTGTTTTACTTACTTTTCAAAGCATTAATGGACCCCTCATAAATTATTCAACACCTTGCATTTTTAAATTAATTTTCATTGGAGTGTGACCCACCTCCACATAAGAAACCTTAATATTTTAAGTAGTTTGGAATTGGGACTTATAAGTTTTTTTCATCATCCCTTTTCCAAAAAAAAATGGGCAAAAATCATGGGATGGTTTGTGGTTTGAATTAATTTAATGTAAGGGGACCCAAACCTAAATAATAAAGAATTCCCTCACCTTTCCTATATAAACCCACCCAAGCTCCCACTTCCTCCTCACTCAATTCCCTTAGAGTTAGTCCAACCACTACCCTACTCACTCTAGAATCCTCCCAAGGTTCCCCAAGCTCCCAAGAAGCCTCTCACAAGCCTCTCTCTATACTTTGGAAGCACACTTCCAAGTAAGGGTTTTTTCTTCCTTTCTCATTTTTGTCAACTTTCTTTAAGTTGTATTGACCTTTTAATTTAAATTATGAATGTTGGGGTATGGTTTCACACCTCAAAAATACTGCCCTATTATTGTTTTAATGATGGGAGACCCCTTTATCTGTCATTAAATGCCTCCCATGTACACTCGTTACTATGCTGAAATTCCGAAAGGAACTTCTCTCTCTTCTTTTACATTCAAGTAATAATTTTGTATCATGAAACTAAATTCCATTAAAATAGTTGGGAAATGTATCCATATTACCTCCTTACAGTACATTAAATGTAAATATTAATAGGAACCCCTTTCTCTCTCATCAACCATTTTTATTAATTCTTATTTCAGGTCGTTACGCTTCCGAAATCACACTGATTTTCTAAGCCAATGTCATTGTGTAGTGAATACCATGCCTATTTTCATCAAGGGTATTCACCTTTATTCACATTAACTTATTTATTATAATTTTGTATGTATTAATTACACATTCCTTTATCATTGAATAAATTATTATGTTTTAACAATCCATGTTTTATGATCTATGTGGCACACTTATGCATGAAATGAAATGTTTAAGAAGGGTGTTCCCTTATAGCACTCCAATGCATTGGGTAAAGTATATTATCATGATACGTCATGTGAAATGAGTTTTGACTCATGATAATTCCAGTGCAATGAGGGTTTACTCGTGCTTTATGTGCAATAAGGATTTACTCATGCTCTATGTGCCATGAGCCTTGGCTCATGCTAATTTCATGTTAAGTGTTGTTGCCACATTTCCATGTTATGATTATCATGCTTTGTCATGCCTTTATGCTCATGTTTATTTTATGCTCTATTGATATTCCTATTGTCTAACATGTGTTGTACTCCTCATGTTATTCCATGTGTACTCCCTTACTGGGCTTTATTGCTCACCCTTTTCTTATGAATGTCCTCAGGTTATCCCATGCAATACTATGTACGAGTGAATGTAGTGGTCATGTAAAGGATGTTTTCAATAAAGATGTTGTATTTCATGTTTTAAATCATTATGTAATGATCATAAGCCCCAAAGACACTAAACCTTATGATCTTTTTTGTTGTATCGAGTGATGTTTTATGTAATAAATCATGTTTAAGTTTGTAATAAAAGCAGGGTTGTCATAATATGTTCCTCCCAAGGATCTATATGTCTCAATAATCTCCTCCCAAGATTTTGTAAGCACCCTCTCAAGGTAAGGGACATCTCTCTCCACTATTATTTTCAAACACCATCATTACATTTATCATTTTCAATACAAATGGGGTTTTTTTTAATATCTTTATAAATATCCCTCTATATAAAAATTTATTTTCTAATAATTATAGATCATTAATCTCCACTCTGTATAGAATTTACCTAATCCATTTCTATGCTAAAATTTAGTAAGTGTTCATATCCTTCTCTACATTTTTAAAGAATCTTCTTAATTTTATTCCTTTAAAATCCAATTCCTATGGATGGGATATATTTTCTCATAATCCTATAAAAATAAAATTTATTTACTAATAATGAGAAACCCCTTTATTTCTCATTAAACTATTTTCGGAATCGTTAACTATTGTCGTTATGCTCCCAAAATTTAACTATGATTTTTCCATACCAAACCTTTCTGTTGTGAATACAATTGATCTTTCCACTATATGTTATTCACCTAGTTATAAATATATATATTTTATTGAGTAATTCCATTGATTTATTCCACATTCCTTTATCATGGATTTAAATTTTATGAAATATGATCTTATTTTATAGGGTAATTCAATGTATTTATTCCATAATCCCTTACTATGGAATTAAATTTGATTAAATATGATCTTTTGTTGTATTATCTATTTAGAAAACTTTTGTATGTACATGATATGAATGAAAAATGTGTTCTTGGAATTATATATCACCATAAATAATTGGGTAATGTTTTATTCTTATTAGAATTTGTGTATAGGATTAGGGAGTGAACCTAATCTATTGTGTTAATTTTTCCACCATGTAATGACATCTGGTGTTTGTACTTATTCTAGGTTTATGATCTCATAATAAATTTTGTTTCCACTTTAACATATTTCCCTTATGTTATCATTCCTTTTTGTTTATGTTTTTTGTTTTCACCCATTTTTCCAATTGAAATTCCAAATATATAACACGTAATAATTGCAATATTCTATGCTTTTATTATTAACTTAAATGGATTTATAATATAGACATTTCTTATGTATGTCCCAAGGTAATCAGTTGTAGTTTTAATAATTATGAAAGATTATGATCATGTTAAGGAATTTTTAAATAATGTCAATGTACCACCTATTTTTTAGTTGTTGTGTGATGTACTAAATTACCAAAATACACTAGAATTCTCGGTTTTATTGATTGTATTATGTGTATTAATATGTAATAAATCATTAATTATTGAGTAATAATGAAAAGGGTTATGAAATTCACCTATATGATGACATAAATTATGGAATTATTACATTTAGAGGAAAGATAAATTTTATTTTTTATTCATTTATGAAGGGGGTGTTCTTATGTTGGTGTTCAATGTTCTTATGAGGAATAATTAATGAATGGTTGTTTTCTATTATAAGGATATGATATGAAAAATAATTTAAATGGACACATCCATTTTGAAATGTCATGGGATGACTGGGTTGGCGAGGAGTTAAGTCTAGATACATGTGAAAACTAGTTTAGAATTCTACTCTGGCTAGTGGCCCTAAGTGTGACACATGTCAACCTATGGTATGGTTCTACTCGATTAGGCAAAGAAAGTAAGGATTAAGTATTTGGGTGGGGCTTCATTTATGTGATGTTTTTTTTCTAGTTCATGGAAGTTTTCTTTATTTATGGTCATATTATCTCTATTTTAGATTGTTTTTCATTAGTAATTTGGATTCCAAGAAAATGAAATATGTATAGTTTCTAATTTAATATTGAAGTAATATTCAAAATTCTGATAATTTTTCCTTATAAATTGTTATATAAAATTTATAAAAAAATTAATGTGAATATAAATTGTGGTTTTTTTGGAAAAAGTCTCATATTTTTGAAAATGTAGAGTTTTCAATGACATCCATTTCATAATTTTTTAACAAAGAGAATTAAAAAAATAATTTTTTATCCTTACTTCTAATGATAAACGAACAAGATTTTATTTTAATGTTTTATGGTTTGGGTTAGGATGGGCAAATTAATGAGGTTCTAGACAACACATATATATCTTATAGGTTTATTAGTTTTCTTGGAACTACATATATTCATATATGTCTATGTTCAAGTTATGGTGTTGGTCTCTTTTGGATTTCTACACTTACACATAGAGCTATTACTGGATCATGGTATATGATTTCGTTTTTCAATTGTATCATCCGTTGGTCATATTTTCAGTTATTGAACTCTAAAAGTTTTTTTATTATGAGACATATCATATTATACATCCTTTGGAGTTTCTTTTTTCTATAAATATTTTAATATTTATGGGTTTTTAGGAGATATCATTCTCATATTCTCATTCCTGATTCTCAGTCACTTATTTCTAGATTTTGGGTAATGAAAATGCTTATTAAGCAATTCCATAGATGTCTTAGGTGTTTTTTTTAGATTAATTCAGGTTTTTTCATGAAAAATATAGATCATATATAGTTTTTGTCTTATTTTCATGGATGTTAGGTACCTTGGAGGAAAGAATTTTAGAATACAATTGGTTGGTCAGAGGAATTTTCTTGATCACAACACACTCAAGATGATATTAGAGTGTTCAATGTTGTTAGATATGAGTATTGTTGGTTCATGGTCTTCCAAATTATACAGCCATACTATACACAAAAGATATTTTATTAACACTAACTCTAGTAACCTTGAGATAGTTCCTTATTTATTATATTTTAACTAGATACAAGTGATCATATCCCAGGGATTGAATAGTTTAGTAGTCTTGGAAAAATAGATACGTATATTCTACAAATTTATATTGGAAATAAAGAATAAAACATAGTGAAAATAAATATTCTTCATCGTTGAACACATTCAAAAATAACTTCTTCATATAAAGGGGAAGGGGAGTTAAATGAAGAATTATCTAAAATAATTACTATGGGTTTTATACAAAGTATTAAATCATGGGTAAATAAGGCATACTAAATATGGAAAGGTAATCTATTGAAAAAATTTCCATTCAATCAATAACTTGAGGAAAAACTACATCAGTGGATAATATCAAATTAAATAATCTCATGTATAATAATAAATATACTCTTAATGAAGGAATTTTATAATTTCTGACATCATGATCTCATTGATCATGATCTCTTTACTACCAATGACTTTTCCATAAAATTATAAACTATAGACATGTATAAACCAAAAAATCGATTTAATAAGGCTGACCTACTAGTTTGTTTCATCTTACATATCAATTCATAGTGGGGCTAACTAATTATATGCCGCACCCATCAATACATTTCTAGTGATTTACTCCTATGTTGAATGATAAATTTAATTAAAAAACATGATTACAAATCAATAAATGACTATATAGAATAAATAATACTAAATATCATCATTTCTAAAGTCAATCAAATATCTATCAAAGTAAAAAACCACATTAATAAATGGTATATGGTTTTGGAGATAATCAAATTCATGATACAAGTAATATGGATATTTAAGAGAATTGTAATGTCTAATAATCATAAGAAGGTTATTGTACCTTGAAATATTTAATGACTACAAAATTAATAAGAGATAAAAAGTTACAATCATTTCGTAAAAAATTACAGGTTTTGCAATAAAATCATTTCCCTTGAAGAAATTATAGAAATTAGAGATAAATATTAAAATAATATTTCATGGAATAATTTTTCTTGACAAACCATAAAAATCTTATAAAATAATCTATGATAATAGAATTGTTATGGAGGAGGTAAAATTTATTAATACCATATACATTAAAAATATGATGGAATTTTTGTAAAAACAAAAATTGAACCTTTCAAAAATAAATTAAAATATTAAACAAAATTTTTTATTTAAAATTCAAAGATAAAATAATATTTTCATTGAGTTAATAAAATATAATTTTGTAACAAGAATTTAAAAAATATGTACATTGATGAAAATTTTACTATATAAAATATGGAAAGAAGGTCGCCTTTCCTATTAATGGATTCATTGCTTGATTCAAGTGAATAATAGTGGAAGGTTTGGAATATAATATTTATACTTCATAAATATCCACATTATAAAAAATTATATGGATTTTAAGAATGGTATATCCTAATATTCAAACAATTAAAATTAGATAAAACCCAAAAAATAAGACTTTATTGTAAATTATTACCTCTTTGGTAAATTTTTAATTATAACCCCTTAAATGGGTAAACATGATTTAAAACACAATTCATCAGTAATAACCATATTTTAATTGTAAATTTAACAAAGGTGTTGTATATACACTTCATAAATATATATATGTACATGATACAAAATATGTCTCAATGGAGTGGAAATTAAGACAAACCCCCTTGCAATGATTATATTGATGATGAGAGAATTTTTTAATGAAGTGAATATGTGTATAAATTTTAAACACAAATAAAAACGTTTAATTAGAAAATAAATCCATCAAATTTCATTTCACACATAATCCAGTCAATAGATAGTCAATGAATAAGTGATTTAACCCAATAAAAATAGATTGAGTTATGAAACCCCTCACCTAAAGTTTGAATTTCCTCATACATGATTTTTTCCACCAATATAATAAATTTATATTTATTTTAATTATATATTAGAACCATATTAATTTATATAAAATCATTTATTATCCATTTGCAACATTTTATCACATGTTTATTAATAATGTTTTATTTTTATCATTATTCTTGTTGTTAAATGCTTCATTTTTCATATCTGTGTTGATTCATTAGCTTCTTTACTTGTGACTTTTTCCTGGTTACATAATCTCCAAAATGTTATTACAGATATAAATATAATATATATTTAGTATATATTTATTTATAGTAATCCATAAAATATAGAGATAGAAAAATGAATTACACCATTCATGGAGTGGTATGCCCTATGTACCAGTGAACGTTATTTTCACTTTTCAAAAGATGGTAAAAAATAATGGTGAAATATAATACAACTTTATCAAATAATTATTATGTCATATATTTCATAAAAATTCGTAAAATCAGTCCTTATTACCGTCCCTGTAATGTTGAAATGAAAAAATAATCACATCACTCCATGAGGTGGTAGTCCACACATACACATGAGTGACATTATCATTTTCAAATGGAATATAATGTAAGAAGATATATAAGATATTTTAAATTAAATAGATTTATTTCATAAATTTTATATATATTCATTAATTTAATATGAATAACCATCCATCAAAAGTGGTGATTAAAAACAATTACCCGGCTACATGGAGACGACATGCCATATGTATTGTCACAACCCGTCCTTGGGGCCCGTGCCGTGACTACCCCAGGCCTGCCTTCCATAGGCCAGGGGCTGGCGACTAGCACCAAGGCGTAAATCCCAGTAAAAAGGGAAGGCATTGCCTTTGAAAAGTAATCAAACACCATAGAGCAAGCAAATAGTAGAAGTAAACACTAAGTAAAAACTGAGTACAACAGTAAGTACGGAAAAGTATGTGGGCCAGTATATGAACCCAAACTGAAAGTAAAGTACAACTGTAAGGGAAAAACAGCAATTGAAAAGTAAAGCTGCAACGTCGAGCTGTCCAGTGGAAATCCCACCTGAAGGGTGGGCATAGATAGCCTCCACTACTCCTGGGGTCCAGCCGACCGCTCCGAGTACATCCCTCCCAGTGGTCCACCTCCAGGTACCGTCCTGCTATGCAAGCCTAAACCATGATCAGCGTTGTCCGTCGTCTGCAACCAACACAACGTAGTGCGGGCATAGCCCATGTAGGGGTGAGTATAATCTACTCAGTGGGGACCTCGAGACCCCCGAAGGTCTCCTAGAATCCACAAGGATAAAACACAAAGGAAAGATACAATCACGAAGTAATATCCGACACTACTTATGTATATTCCCATACATATACCTAAGTCATCAATCCCAGTACGCTCCAACATCCGAGCTCAAGTACAACCCAGTCCACAAAGGAAAGAAAAACGTAAATCCACACAAGATAGCACAACACAATCCAAAAAGGAAAGAAAAACAGAATTCAGCTCACACAGGAAATACTTCTTTGTATGAATATAGAGATGATCAGATATTGCCACTGATTCATCTAAGCCATCAGACCCACAAAGGATCGAAATGTACTAACCCCTGCAATGACCCACACAGGATCGATCATGAAGTTGAAACCATAGCTATTGGGAAACTCCTTCTCAATCAAGTAAAGTGGTTGTGCCGCTACAACCAAGCGCTTCCCTCTAACCTTGGACTGCTGTAGTACTCCACCTATCGAGTACCGTGGGCCTGATGCTACAACTAAGCGCTTCCCACCATGGGTATGCCGCTACAAGAAAGCGCTCCCCCTCATAGCCTCTCGAGGTACTCCTTCTGTTGAGTACCACGGGTCTGCCGTTACAACCAAGTGCTCCTCTGACGTGGGTCTGCTGCTACAACCAAGTGCTCCCCCAGGCTCCTACCGCCAAACGCTCCTCCGTCGTAGGTCTGCCGCTACAACCAAGCGCTCCTCCGTCGTGGGTCTGCCGCTACAACCAAGCGCTCCCCCTCATAGCCTCTAGAGGTACTCCTTCTGTTGAGTACCGCGGGTCTGTCGCTGCAACCAAGAACTCCTCCACCGTGGGTCTGCTGCTACAACCAAGCGCTTCCCACTGGGCTATCCATAACACACCGAGTCATTCGATCAACCGTCTTCAAGTCTCAACCGGTTCTAAGGTTTCCGTACACAACATGATCATTCTGGGAGGGTCCACTCCACGAGCCAAGTGGTCGATTCATCAACTGACATGTAGTATGGAGTTGATATATCCCAAAAAATTTACCGTAGTGGTCACTACCGAACCCACAGAGGATTCCCGTACTGTCTTCATTGTCGTTGCAGACGCAGCCAGCTCTAGGGTTCCCGCACACAGCAACCTCGTTCGGGAGGGTCCGCCCCACAAGCTGAGGGGATGATACATCAACTGACACATAGTCCAGAGTTGATGTATCCAAAAGTTCCGTATCGTTAACAGGAACTCAACGTCACAGACGGCGCGTCAATCGGACGCCCGGTCTGAGAGTTATTATCCTTTTCGTCCCAGGCGCCCGGTTGGTTTTTAAGGCAAAACCAACCCGATCGTACTCCACTTGTGTCCAAAACTCTGGCAGCATAAGCCAAAAGATCCTTTTCACTTATAAGAATCCAACAAATTTGACGACACGTCAATCGGAAGTCCGGAGTTTAAGATATAAGTGTTTCCGCTCCGAGGGCCCTGTTGGTTTCGTGTACGAACCAACCCGGCCAAACACAAAGTACTCCGAAACCTTGAGTGCGATATACTGAAACGACTACCTCGATCCAAGGATCACATCGCCGCTAACGGTGCGTCTATAGGATGCCGGAAGCTCATGTTATTTGGAAAATACTGAAAGGGGTCCGAAAACAGGGGGCCTGGGCCCGAACCGACCCGGCCCAACCCCCCCTGGGTCGGCCCAAACCGGGTCGACCCGACCAGGGTCCTGGGCCGACCCGGCCGGTGCGGCCCGGCCTGGCCTGGGTGGCCCGACACGGCCTGGGCACGACCCAGCCCGGCCCACGCGGGCGCGGCCTGATCGCCAGGCGGGTCGGCTGGGCCGGTTACGGCCGAGCGGAGCGGGGGGTGTGCTGCCCCCATGTGAGGGTACCGCGTCCCCGAGTGGGGCCACCCTTGCCAGTGGATGCGGCTGGGCTTCCGCATCCCGTTCCCCTCCAGTCTCACACGGTTGCGGGACTGCGTGCTTCCGACGCGGCTTCAGCCGCGACGGTTCCTTCCGGCGGCGCGCCGGGCGCCGCCGCCTCCTACAGACGGCACCGCCGTGCCGGCGGGCTGCTCCGCGCACCACCGGACAAGTTCCGGTGGTCGTAATTTCACGCCGTCTTCGCCAAATGCCCTCATGGGGTCCATCCTTCATTGCGAGGTCCTCTCATCACCCGTGCGGCTTGTTCTATCAATGTCTGCCATTTCGCACACCAAGAACGAATGGGGCGCTAGGTTCGGACTTGTTTGTTAGTCCGCACTCACCGTGTTAGTGGTTTTAAAAGTCTCACAACAAATATTTAATCATACTCCGCGGATATAAATCACAAATATTTAAATGAATCAAACCCCTACCTCAACGTTGTCGTCGAACGTGAGTTTTTCGCGGAATTGACCGTCACGGAAGAAGAGGATCGTCGCGTCGCGGAAGGGGCGTCACTGTCATCGCGGTACACCGCGTCGCGTCGACGATCTCCAAGGGTTATAAACCCACAGATTAAATTTCACCAATTAAACCCATGTTAAGGATATAATCTAGAAGGGAAAATTAAAAGAACCGCAATCCCCTACCTTAATCGGTTGTTGATCGAAGGTTGTCGCGGGGAAGGAACGCTGAGGAAGAACGTCGCGGAAGGAGAATCGTCAGCGTCGCGGTACACGGCGTCGCGTTGTCGATATCCAAGGTTTCAGCATTTTTCGTCGCGTTTCATCTAAGGATGGCGTTCTTTATCGGTAACGATGCGTTCTTCGTGTTCTTCGCGTTCTTCGCGAAGGAGTATGAAGATAGAGTTTTTCCAAATCCTCTTAACAAGCAACCCTCCAGTAAACATGTGTTGGTCTTATTTTATTCTTATTCCAACAAACGAAAAACAAAGTTAAGAAACGAACCATTAATTGGATGAATTAATGGTAACGAATTAACTGCCCAATTAATAGGGGTATTAAGAATTTAAGAAAACTCACCGGTTGACTTTCATTTAAAATAGGTTTTCTCGGGTGCGTTACTTAGAGGAAAAGAAACGGTGGGGCTCGTGCAGGCCCCATCTCACAAATATCTTACCAAGTGGGTAGGATATTTTTTGTTCCACCCTATCCACTTCAACTTAGATTATGTGGATTTAAGTGGCTTTAAGTGGATTAAGTGAAATAAAATAATGCTGTCGCACCACTTTATTTTATTTCTTAACATAACCCCAAAAATTAAAAACCACACCCGAGAAAACGCAACTCCGAAAATGGCGTTTCTAAGCAAATACCGGCACTGCGGTTCAATCGCTACCCTCGGAATTCGATTCCGAGCACCGGTTCAAAAGTTAGAAAAACCCGCTCGTTCGTTCACTGAACGTACCCGATCCAAACTTCGGAAAATTATTCCGGGCACACCGGGCGTCGGAATCAAGTGCCATCAGAAACTGCGTTCTTGTAAAATTCCAATGAAAATTAAAAAAAAATTCCCCGAATTTTATGGGTCTTTACTTCACTCCCACCTCAGGGCTTTACGTCCCCATAAAGATACATCATAAACTAGGGAAATAAAAGTGGGTACTGAGCACACATCTGAGCCTCCCGCTCCCAAGTGCTCTCCTGGAGGTTCCCATGCTGCCATCTGATGCGCACTAGAGGAATCGACCGTCCACGTAGGAGCCTATCCTGTCGATCCTCGATCTCCACCAGGACCTCAACAAAAGTCGCCCCATCTTCAACGTCCATCTCCCTATGGTCAAAGATATGTGTCAGGTCGTGCTCGTATCTCTCCAGTTGAGATACATGGAAGTCTTTGTGCACCTGGTGCAACTGAGGTGGGTGGGTCAAGTAGTAAACCACCTCACCTACCCTGCCGAGGACCTAGAGAGGTCTGTTGAACATCGGAGATAACTTTTCTCCTCGGCCACATCTCTGTAACTCATGTCGAGGTGTGACCCGTTGGGAAACCTGGTCACCAACCTCGAACTCTAGTGGTCTCCGCCTCCTGTCAGCAGAAGACTTTTTCCAGCTCTAAGTTGTTCTCATCCGCTCTTGGATGACTTGGACCTTTCTGGTCCTACAAGAGCTGCTGAGATTTCTTCTTTGCTGAGAAGAGAAATCTGGTCCCATTCCCTGGATGAACCACGTTCTTCACCAAATACAGTCAATCTCAGTCATGGATGATACTAACCATAGCAAGGATGACGTCGTAAGGCCTCGACGCTACTACCAAGAGATCCAACCGTTACACTCGCCTCCAAGGGTTGACTCACACTGTCGGCATCAGTGTGTGGTCACTGGGTCTCCTCCAGTAGGTATCTCAAAGTGAGGCTCAAGTCAACAGTTTTTAAACCGGAACCTCTTAGTATCAACACAAAGAGAGGACAGGAAGGTAAACGCCAAAATAAAGGTGTCTTCTATTACTCGAGCTCAAAGTACAATGACACAATACATCCACAATGCTAGAAGCAGCAAAAACAAAAGTCTCCAGGTCTGGAGCTAGACCCGCTCCTGTCCATTTGCTCCCGGAGCTCCCTGATAGTAGGCCTCAGCTGCCTGAAGCTGAGCTATCCCATGTCCACCAGCTCCCTACAGTCGGGGTGGACCTCCTGGTAGTGGTGGCAGCACATCAAAGCGCCGTCCACCTCCAGCTGCATGGCCTGCTCCCCTGCCACGATCTCCTGCTCCATGCGGTCTGCCTCGATCAAACCTTTTCCTCTGCCTGGGAGGTCCTTCGTTTATCTTCTGGTCATCCATATGGGGGGCTAAACAGCCATGAGCCATGTGACGAACCCCGCCGCATGAGTAACACTGTCCGCTCATGGTAAGGTGTTGTCCACCCCGGGTGCCTCGCACAAACGATCATGTGTCACGCAGTTGACCACCTATTGGTCTAGTCCTCTTGGACCTCTACGTGATCTATCTACTGCCAGCTGTAGATGACTCTACCGCATGCCGGATAGTGGTGGGTCCTGCTACTGGAGACTACTTAGCAAGGAAACTCTCCAATAAGAGGGCTCGCTCCAACACCCTTGTCTATGTCGGAATGCTGTGAGAAACAACTGAAGCTCTGATCTCTCGCCTGAGCCCCTGCTCGAAGGTTCGGGCCCTGAAGAATGGATCCCATACCATGTCCATCAAAAAGCGTGAGAGATCGGTAAACCTCACTGCGTACTGGGATACTGTCATGCTGCCCTGCCGCAGCTGAAGAAGCTCCTGGATGCGCACCGCACGGAGGGTGTCCGGGATGAACTACGAGCAGAAGAGGCTCTCAAAGTCCGTCCAATGAAGAGATGCCTCATCGTGCACCTAGAGAATCAAGCTCCACCATCTTTCTGTTGCCGCATGCAGTAGGCTCGCCGCGAGGATCACCATGAGGTCTACTGGTGTCCTCACTAACTGGAAAACTCGTACCACTGCCTCCAGCCAATCCTCAGCTGCCTGGGGGTCCGTCTCCCCGCGGAACCTGGGTGGTCGCTGGCACTGGAATTCGTGCAGTGCACTAAGGCGATGTGCACCGTCAGCGGCTGGGGCTGGTAGCATCGGTGGCTCGTCGGGTAGAGGTTCCGCCGGTGCCCCTGTTGTAAAAGGGCCCTATACCGAGGCCTCATCGCTCGGTGGGCTGTCGTCACGCTCAAATATCGGAACCCTAGCTGGCTTCCATCATGGGGCTATCCGGAAAAGAAACTGGTGCGCCACGGTCAGAACAGTATACCTGGTGAGATTAGATAAAGTAATCACAAAGAAAACTTGACACACACATGTAATCAATGTTTTCGTGCATTAAGTCGGAAATCAGAAGTCAGGGTCTTGGTGTACGGATACGTCAGCCGCCACACTAACACTAGAATCCCTGGACTGATAACCACACTCAATACTCTTAACACTATTGCTTCACATAGAAAAGATCAAAGTCCTGAGTTCTGCGGTAGAACTGAACTCCTCTGATACCAATTTGTCACAACCCTTCCTCGGGGCCTGTGCCGTGACTACCCCAAACCCGCCTTCCATAAGCCAGGGGTTGGCGACTAACACCAAGGCGTAAATCCCAGTAAAAAGGGAAGGTATTGCCTTTGTAAAGTAAACAAACACCACAGAGCAAAAAAGCAGTAGAAGTAAACACTAAGTAAAAACTGAGTACAACAGTAAGTGCAGAAAAGTAACTGGGCCAGTATGAAAACCCAAATTAAACATAAAGTACAACTAGAAGGGAAAAACAGCAACAGAAAAGTAAAGCCACAACGTCGAGCTGTCCACTGAAAATCCCACCTGAAGGGTGGTCACAGATAGCCTCCACTTCTCCTCGGGTCCAGTCGACCGCTCTGAGTACGTCCCACCCAGTGGTCAACCAACAGGTACCGTCCTGCTCCGCAAGCCTCAACCATGATCAGTGTTGTCCGTCGTCTGCAACTAACACAACGTAGTGCGGGCATAGCCAATGCAGGGGTGAGTATAAGCTACTCAATAGGGACCCCGAGACCCCCAAAGGTCTCCCAGAATCCACAAGGATAAACACAAAAAGGAAAGATACATTCATGAAGTAACATATGACACTGCTTAGGTATATGCCCATACATATACCTAAGTCATCAATCCCAGTACGCTCCAACATCTGAACTCAAGTGCAACCCAGTCCACACAGGAAAGAAAAATGTAAATACACACAGGATAGCACAACACAGTCCACAAACGAAAGAAAAATAGGATTCAGCTCACACATGAAATACTTCTTTGTATGACGATAGAGATCATCAGATATTGCCACTGATTCATCTAAGCCGTCGGACCCACAAAGGATCGAAAGGTACTAACCCCTGCAATGAACCACACAAGATCGATCATGAAGTTGAAACCATAACTATTGGGAAACTCCTTCTCCATCAAGTAAAGTGGTTATGCCGCTACAACCAAGCGCTTCCCTCTATCCTTGGACTGCTGTAGTACTCCATCTATCGAGTACTCTGGCCCTGCTACTACAACCAAGCACTTCCAACCATGGGTATGCCACTACAACCAAGCACTCCCCCTCATAGCCTCTAGAGGTACTCCTTCTGTTGAGTACCACAGGTCTTCCGCTACAACCAGGCGCTCCTCTACCGTGGTTATACTGCTACAACCAAGCGCTCCCCCGTGCTGCTACCACCAAGCACTCCTTCGTCGTAGGTCTGCCGCTACAACCAAGCGCTCCTTCGTCGTGGGTCTGTCGCTACAACCAAGCGCTCCCCCTCATAGCCTCCAGAGGTACTCCTTCTGTTGAGTACCGTGGTTCTGCCGCTACAACCAAGCGCTTCTCCATCGTGGGTCTTCTGCTACAACCAAGAGCTTCCCACTGGGCTATCTGTAACACACCGAGTCGTTCGATCAGCAGTCGTCATGTCTCAACCAGTTCTAGGGTTTCCGCACACAACATGCTCATTCCAAGAGGGTCCACTCAACGAGCCAAGAGGTCGATGCATCAACTGACATGTAGTCCGGAGTTGATGTATCCCAAAAAAGTACCATAGTGGACACTACCGAACCCACGGAGGATTCCCGTACTGTCTTTATTGTCGTCGCAGACGCAGCCAGCTCTAGGGTTCCCACAAACAACAAGCTCATTCGGGAGAGTCTGCTCCACGAGCTGAGGGGCTGATACATCAACTGACACATAGTCCAGAGTTGATGTATCCAAAAGATCCGTATCATTAACAGGAACTCAACGTCGTAGATGGCGCGTCAATCAGACGCCCGGTCTGAGAGTTATTGGCTTTTTCGTCCCAGGGGCCCGGTTGGTTTTTAAGGCAAAACCAACCCGACCGTACTCCACCTACATCCAAACCTCGGTCGGAGTAAGCCAAAAGATCTGTCTCACTTAGAGGAATCCAACAAAGTCTACGGCACGTTAATCGGATATCCGGAGTTTAAGATATAAGTGTTTCCACTCCGAGGGCCCGGTTGGTTTCGTGTATGAACCAACCCGGCCAAAATCAAACTACTCTGAAACCTTGAGTGCGATATACCGAAACGACCGTCTCGATCCAAGGATCACATACCCACTGACGGTGCGTCGATCGGAGGCTCGTAACTCATGTTATGAGCAAAAGACCAAAAGGGGTCCGAAAACGGGGGGTCTGGGCCCGGACCGACCCAGCCCAACCCCCCTGGGTCGACCCGACCCGGCCGGCACGGCCCGGCCCGGCCTGGGCGTGACCCGACTCGGCCGGCGCGGACACGACCCTATCGCCAGGAGGGTCGGCTCGACCGGTTAAGGCCGAGCGGAGCGGGGGGCGTGCTGCCCCCGCGTGCGGCCGCCCTTGTCAGCGGACGCGGCCGGGCTGCTGCGTCCTGTTCCCCTCCGGTCTCGCACGGTCGCGGGACCACGTGCTTCCTCCGCGGATGAAGCCACGACGGTTCTTTCCAGCGGCGCTTTGGGTGCTGCAGCCTCCTGCTGCCGCCGCCACCGTGCCAGTGAGGCGCGCCGGCAGGCTGCTCCGCGGACCACAGGACGAGTTCCGGTGGTCGGAATTTCATTCCGTCTTCACCAAAGGCCCTCCCGGGGTCTTTCCTTCACTGCGAGGTCCTATCATCGCCCGTGCAGCTTGTTTTGTCGACGTCCACCGTTTCGCACACCAAGAAATAAAGGGGCGGTGTGTTCGGAATTGTTCTTTAGTCCGCACTCACCGCGTTAGCGGTTTTAAAAGTCTCACAACAAATATTTAATCTTACTCCATGGGTATAAATCACAATGATTTAAATGAATAAAACCCCTACCTAAACGTTGTCGTCAAACGTGAGTTCGTCGCGGAATTGACCGTCGTGGATGAAGAGGATCTTCGTGTCGTGGAAGGGGCGTCACTGTCGTCACGGTACATGGCGTTGCGTCGACGATCTCCGAGGGTTATAAACACACATATTTAATTGCACCAATTAAACCCATGTAAAGGATATAATCCACAAGGGAAAATTAAAAGAACCGCAATCCACCTACCTCAATCGGTTGTTGATCGAAGGTTGTCGCTGGGAAGGAACGCTGTGGAAGAACGTCATAGATGGAGAATTGTCAGCGTCGCGGTACACGGCGTTGCGTTGTCGATCTCTAAGGGTTTGGAATTCTTAGTCACCTTTTGTCGAAGGCCGAAGTTCTTCATCAGTGACGATGCGTTCTTCGTTCTCTTCGCGTTCTTCACGAAGGAGGATGAAGATAGAGTTTCTCCAAATCCTCTCAACAAGCAACCCTCCAGTAAACACGTGTTGGTCTTATTTTATTCTTATGCCAACAAACAAAAAACAAAGTTAAGAAACAAACCATTAATTGGATGAATTAATGGGAACGACTTTACTGCCCAATTAATGGGGGCATTAAGAATTTAAGAAAACACACCAGTTGACATTCATTTAAAAGAGGTTTTCGCGAGTGTGTTACTCAGAGGAAAAGAAATGGTGGGGCTCGTGCGGGCCCCACCTCAGAAATATCCTACCAAATGGGTAGGATATTTTGGGTTCCACCCTATCAACTTCAACTTAGCTTATGTGGCTTTAAGTGGCATTAAGTGGCTTAAGTGAAATAAAATAAAGTTGTCGCACCACTTTATTTTATTTCTTAACTTAACCCCAAAAATTAAAAACCACACCCGAGCAAACACAACTCCGGAAATGGAGTTTCTAAGAAAATACTGGTGTTGTGATTCCATCAGTGCCCTCGGAATTTGATTCCAAGCACCGGTTCAAAAGTTAGAAAAACCCGCTCGTTCGTTCACTAAATGTACCCGAGCCAAACTTCGGAAAATGATTCCGGGCACATCAGGCCTCAGAATCAGGTGCCGTCAGAAACAGCCTTCTTGTAAAATTCCAAAGAAAATTAAAAAAAATTCCTTGAATTTTACAGGTCTTTATATGTATACCCAAGTGATGTTATCACTTTTCAAAGGGTGGAAGAGAGATGTAATAGGTTTTAACCTAATAGTAATAACATATATTTATATTTATGATACTATATATATTAATTTACATTTTTTATAAATAATTTTGATGAAGAAATAAATTTTAATGTGCCTGTAAACATGAATACCTCATATTCAGTAATCTTACTTTAGATCTCCACTATGGGACCTAGGGTCTGTCTTTTGGAAATACTAGAACCTCAAAAACCTATATAAGGATATGTAAACTAGAAATTTTTAGTGTCTTTCAGATATATGTTTCTCGTTGTGGTGAAAATAAAATAGAGTAGGGGAATCCTTATATAAGTTAGTGTTGGTGAATTCTTGGAATTTTTAATGTATTTAATTTATTTAAATTATTTATCGTGTCAAAATGAATTCAAATTCATATAATTATAAAATAAAATAATTATGAGTATAAATAATCACATATAATAACATTTTTACAAGTTTTTGTTATGTTTTGACCTTTATATGTTAGTTTTAATATCTTGTTATCCATTTTTACAATTACAACAATATTAATTGTTTTTACACTTTCAGAGTAATAAATGTTACCGTAAAAGAAAAAATGATGCATAAATGGACCATTGTTGACAGTTTCAACCAAATAAAATTAATTATGAATAATTTAATATTTTCATTATATTTAAATAAATAAATAAAATATTATTTATTTTGAAATATCATTAATGTTATTTTCAAACTATTCATTTAATTTGACTATAAAGACAACAATAACTATATGAATTTTGAATTAATTTCCTTTAAACATCCATATAAGGATACATCTTTTTAAGATAATAATTATTCCATGAGTTATTATTTAAATATTTTTAAATCATTTAGTTTATTTTTGTATTTATTTCATAAAAAATATGTTGGTGCTGCATAAGCATTTATTCTAAATTTTCAATAAATAAAAATAATATATATATTACCATGATAATTTTTTTTTTAAAATAAATATTAAAAAAGCATCACAAATTTTTACCTTTATATAAAAATATTAAATACGTTAAAGTCACAAAAGTGAAATTTTTTATTGATCCTTCTTTAATATATTTTAATAGTCAATATCAACGAAAAATTCCACAAAGTGAACATATATTAGAGAAATGGATGATAATATTCTCACCAGAGACATCGAATAGGATAAAATAAAGTGTTATATAACTTTTAATGACATATCACACTTTTTTTAACCATGTCTTCCCATTTTTCCCTTATAAAGGTGAGAAGCATTTACAACGATTACTATTAATAATGTCAAAAAAATTAAATTTGACTACATACCCAATATGAAAATCCAGATTTTAAATACTGAATTAATTTTTATTTACTCAATTTCAATAATAGTGAGGAATTAATTTTAATATAAATTCATAAATAACAATGAATTTTTTTTGAAAATGTGTTCTAAGCATTAAATTTAACTTATATTAAAATCATGTAAAATTATGGTCCTTAAGGAATTAATTATATTATAAAAATAAAATTATTCTTATTTAATTTTTATAAAAAATAAAAAATTCAAATTTTATTTTAAATTAATTTATTTAATGTAAATAATTACTATTTTTACAAAAATTTGTATTTTTTACAATTCAATAAAAAATAAATCTTTTTAATTAAATAAAAAAATTTCAAATTGTGAAATATTTTTGTGCTAATTTCAAAAATAAATTTATTTTACAAAATATAATTTCCAATAGAAACAAAAATTAATTATAATTTATAGGAACAAAATTTAATAAAAATATTCTTAAGTAAATGCATTAAATGACCTTAGTAAAAAATTGAGTGCTTATTTCTTAAGAATTAATCAATATATTTTTTTGTGGTTTAAGATCACCATAAAAGTTTTTAGATTTTTTTACACATATTTATACTTTTTAATTCAGCAGCTAGGTTATAATAGTCACATTAAATTAATAATATTTTTATAAAATATCTTAATTTTCCAAATGTTCGGTGTTGCATATTAAGATACATATTGAACACTTAAAATTATTTAAAGTGATATATAAATTAAAATATTATGATGATACACTCTACCCCTATAAATAAAATTCACACTAAAAATTATATATTTGTCAACCAAGGTTCAACCATTTTTAAAAACTAGCATCATACATATGGATAATAAATATTCTTTTCAAAATGGGAAGTGGGAGACATAAAGTTTACCTAAAGTTTCACATTTTGGGGTCCCAGAAAAGAATTAAAATAGAGGTATGTTAAAATATTGACATAGAATAGAATAATAACTTCTATGTAGTAATAGAGAGTGATAGTAAATCATGTTCTGAAGAAAGATAACGACAGAAAAACCCAAAATCCATGAGTTGTTAAATGACCCTCAATTCATTAAAAAGGATTGTAAAAAGATACAAAATTTCAAAATGATTTTCCAAAATTTAAGGGATTATATTTTATATTTATATAAATATTATGATAAAATATTCTTAATTGATAAACATCAATTTCATAAGAGTAGTTTCAAACTTTGGATGTTCTTTGATGAATTTACACTTTATATATAACTCCTTGAAATTAACATTGAAGATGAATGTTTCATTCTAGATGCATTAAAATTAACTTCTAACTGATCATGTGATCCATAAAATAATGAAAACTCATTCTTTATATCACTAAATATTTACCAAACCCAAAATTATTAGAAAATTTTATCTAACATGGATAAATATTTATATAATTAAATAATAAATCAATCTCCAAAATACAATAATAAAACAAAATGTTTATCATAGATAAATAAATAACCCTATATCATAAATAACCTCAATATTAATGAATAGTTTAATATCAATGGTTATCTTCTACAATTTAGATTATACCCCCCAAAACTTAATAGCATTCTTACCAAATAATAATTTACATTAAACCTAAAAGTTGTATATACCTCATCCAAAAAACACATCTCCTAAAATATAAAAAATCCCTAAAAAATATCAATTTTTTTGATCCTATAATATTCTTAACAAAATCATGTTATTTTTGATACGTATAGTCTTTTAATTAAAATATTTTATTACTAACTAATACATCATGTAGGATAGTCATAGAAGCTGTACCCTTATTTTAGTTCGATTATGGGTTCAATCCCCATGGACATTCCCGATTTGACAAGTTGTTTACTAGTCCACAGGTTATCACTTATCTAAAGTTATATTAATATAATTATTCTAACACTCCTAAAAATATGATGAAAATCATCAAAATAACAATAATCATCAAACTGCTTTTTAAAAATTATGTTTTTCATTATATAGTATTTTTTCCACAAAATAAAATAATATTAATTGACTGTTATTACCTTAATATGAATGATCATATTAAATATAAATGTTTCCAATAAAATAAAACTTATGACCATAAAATATCATATAATTATTCCTTAAATAAAATTATCACTAAAATATATACAAATCTAAAGGGTTTTATTCTCATAAATATCCTCCAAAATATCTTTATTCCTGTTAAACCCCCATCACATAAAACCTCAAAATGTGTATCTATGCCTCTGAACTATGATTTACCATAGACTTATCAACCCATGAAATGTTTTGTTTATCCCATATCTTTATATAATATCATATGTTCCCAATGTTTTTCTCTTATTCATCATAATTGATTATATAGAAAAGGAGAAATAACCCAAGCATATTCCAAGGGAGTGTCGAACTGGGTGCCCACTAAGGGAACACTCATCGTGCACCTAAATAATAATCAAGATATATCTGATCGGCTCTTTCTAGTTTATTAACCCTAGATGTATATATTCCCAAAAAATTCCCCATTTTAGAATCTAGATAGGGATTTATTGCAACGAAAATAGAGTAATCTATACCATACAAAAAATATGATTTTACTCGAAAATTAGACGTATCCTAATATTTTATAGGGTTATGTTTCATAATTTATGTTTTTATAAGTCTAGTTCCCAATTTTTCTCTTTGTCTTACACTAATACCATCATTAATGGCCATAACTCCAGTATCCCAGAGCCAATGTCTTATTTAAAACATTGGAACTACATATAAGAGATCACATTTCAATAGAACGAATAGGTTCAGAGTTTCTTTTGACTAGATACAACCATTTTTACTATTTTACATTTGATATAGCATATAACACATAGTAGAAGTAAATTTTATGAATTCTTTAACATAATCATGGATTATTTATTCATATACTAGGGATTTGAAAATTGAAGGTTGAGCTCGGATTCTCAATGCGGGATAAATAAATTGGAATCTATAAAGAATAAATAATGAATAATCAATTTAACAAGGTTAATAAGAACATTATTCTAATATTTATTTACTAAATGGAAATGTCTTATTAACAAAAATTGTCATTACTATATATTTTTTTCTTAGATGTTGATTTATTTAATTTTTAGAAATAAATTTTTTGAAAATTATTTCGTATAAATTTGTAAAAATGATTAATCAATCACACATTAATTATTAAATTTCTATAAAGAAATATAACATAAATCCAAGAAAAAATGTGTACATTTTCTAAAAAATAGTTTTCTATTTTCCTAGTGTATGTTATATTCAGTAAAAAAATTAGTCATTATTAATGAGTTATTTCATAAAAATGTGAAGATAATATATTCAATAATATAAATTTTCTTCCATGTAACGGTTGTTACCATGAACTAAATGACCATAAAATAATTTTTTCCCTTGAAGAATATTAAAAAAAATTATTTAAAAGAATTTGTATATGGATATTATAAATAATTTCTTACACTTAGAGTTATTGAATAATTTAAAATTTATTTTAGAATTTTAATTATAATAATAAGTTTTAGTTCATCTAATTAAAATGATTTTTATCCCTAATTAATAGGTACTATCGAAAAATTCTAATCAGAAACAGTAATTGTTAAAATGGTTAATGATAGGATTAATATAAGAAAAGAGTATAATTAATATTAGGAATTGTTTCCTCTAAACACTTCACCCCACATCCTATAGGATTTTTTCCTAGAATACCCATCCATGGAAACTTAAGGTGTTATAGAAAAGTGATTATCTAAGTGATATGAATATTTTATTATCATCCTTATTGAACATTATTTCCTCGTAGACCTCATCCAAATATTCTATAACTATTTTATCAAAAATATACCAGTATATTTACTATAGTAATTTAATCTATATAAATTGATAAACCATTTTATATGTTATTTTCTTCCAAGTGAAAATGAATTTGTCCCTCAAGAATATTTTTGAACTACCATATCAATGAAGTGAGGTAATTAATTTTTTATCACTACCTCTTATAGAATTATAAATAGATATATTTAACAAATAATATATTTATGATATAATTATCATTATATAATGAAATTTCATTATTTACCTTCCTATGTTTAGAAACATTGAAAATTGAAAACATCATTTGTGTATATGTACAAGCCACTACCTCCAAAAAGTCATGTCATTCCCTTTAAATCACCACATTACCTAAGTTTTTATAAAACCATCAATAATGTCTCAATATATTATTTATGAAATGATTAGGATATTTTAGATTATTAATCCATGACTAATGTGCAATGTCTATAGTTTAAAAATAGAAACATGCATGAAAAATGAAACAGCTAACACCCAGAATATTAATTTTAGTAGAAAATTAATATTAAATGGTAAATTTAAAAGTATAAAGGATTAATTGTTTATAAAAGTATGATTTTCTAATTATAATGATTTATAAAAACATAAAATTTATTATGTTGTAGGATAGGGAATGTATGAACCATGTTACTGCATAAGGTAAAGGTAATTTTGTAATCTCTTTTTTAATCGAAATTATTCATGTCTAAATCTACATTGGGGAAATTATACCCCCACAAAATAATCAGAACCATTAGCTTTATTCCCCTATAGATTTTTATAGTTATTATCTAATATTTCCCTATTTATCGTCTTTTTTACTCAAAATGACCATTATAATACTTTTATGAAAAACGTACCATATTTATTCTTTTAGTGAGGAATATATTTCTTCTATATCCATCTTTCTACATATTTTTTTAAAGAGGTTGTTACCAATATTTAAATTATTTTAAAATGTATTTATATACTATAAATTAATTTCCATTAAAAGCTTATAATATAATATTTTTGTCAGTTTCCAAATAACTTATTTTAACTTCCTTTACAAAAGAGTGAAAATAATATTTTTTAAATAATGATGATATGAAATTATTTTCCTACCATAATTTAATTTAATCAACATAAATCATCCTTTATATTTCTAAAATAAATCCAAATAAAATACAATTCCCATTATTTTATAAATTTATAATTTTTAAAAGTTAAAAAATAGAAGAATACATTTTTTTTCAATACAAATTTCTAATGATCATATAGAAGTATTTATCATCTTTAACAATTTTTTATATATATTTTTATGTTTTACTATGGATATAATCTTATTATACCATCCAAAAAATTCATATATATGGAATATTTTGATGATTATTATCAATCTTTCATGAAACACATTTCTATATTAGAGGTTAATTAAACTATGATCAAATAATGAATTATATTGTGTTCTAATGGATATATACAATTGATTTATTATTATATTATGAGTGGGTCCATTATAGAACTCGAATTAATATGGTAATTATTTATGTATCATGTGATTATTAGGGTACATGTGTGGTTTTTAGAATTTTATGAGGGTACATGGCTGGTTATCCCAATTTTACTCTGTGATGATTATCATGGTGGGAATCCTTAACATATGATTTCTATAATTATTCTTACTTCAAAATTTTATTCAAAAAATAATAATTTATTTCATTTTTATATGATATCATTAATCAAGATTGATTATTGATAAATCTATGCTTTTATGACTGTTTCCTTTTCTATGATAATGACTTATTACATAAATCTTGTTTTATAGATTATAGGATATTTTTTATGATATTGTATGTTATGACCATGTTATTATACCCATAATATTTTATTATTATCATTGATTAATTTATCTCATATTTACCCCAACTGAAAATATCATCTCATCCTTTATTATAATTTAATTTCTTAGTGTTAGGAAGAAATATTTTAAATATGAAATGTCTATGAAGGGTCCCCTATTTAATGAACATTTGGGGAGATAATAAAGATCATCCCAATAATAAGGTGATTATGGATCTAGTCTCTAAATACACAATGCTTTTACTTTACCCTGGAATTTAATAATTTCATATTTATTGAATTTTCATATAATATGATTTAATATATGTGTTTGTAATTCTTGAGTTGGATCAATGGTTCCAGATATCATAATAACATCCAAAATATCTAAGGGTAAATGTGTACAATCAATTTATTTTTATAATTACACTATTAACTATATGATCATAATACCAATTTTTGGGAAATCATCCTTTGTATGAGCCTTCTCAATTGGAATGCAACATTTAGTTCACACTTGGAAACCATCTTAGTAGATATTCACTTTTCCACACTCATTGGATTGATTGGATTTGGATATAGTTTTCATGAGGTTTCTAGATAAGATATCATAATTGATTTTTTCACATGGTAGGGGAAAAATACATTTGATTTTGGAGAAATAGAAGTTATTGACTTGTGGGAGTTAATTTAAATGGTTCACTTATATATTTTTATTCAATATGTTATACAATATATTTAAATATAATTTATTGACTAGTGATTTTGGTGAGGATGGGAATAGAATACTATTTGATGATAACATATAAAATTTTGAATAAAATAGATAAATGTATAGTATCTGATAAGACTTGATGATAATATAATTACAAGTTCACATTTTTTTCTAAATCATCCATTTATAATTTACATTGGTTAAGAAGATATTATCTAATATTAATGTTACACTTTATTATTATGAACACATAATGTTAACTTGGTTGTTCTTCCTTTGTGTTTGGATTACATAGCATATATTTTTCATCACGCCTACTATAATATTGAGGATTAATTATTAATTCTAGTGGAGTTATTTGGAGTCATGATCTCGGTGACTCGGGTGGATATAAGGAGAATCATGTTTTAGTTTTGTTTTATGTAAAACTATATTAAATTATTTATCTTAGTTTTATTTAATAACATTGATTTAATGACTTTTTACCAAATTTTTAGATATTATACTATTTTTTCTAGTTAGTATTAAATTGATGCATTATATATTAATATAATATCAAATAATTATATATTTTTTACAACTATGGGTCTCATGCATGGGATTTTATTTTCACATATTCTGTTATATTATTCGAAAGGAAATTCCTCCCATTTATGTGATTAATATTCACAGTAGTAGTCACCCAAAAATATCCTATTGAAGATATGATTTAGATTCACACATTTTTATTTGACTTACTTGGTAGGGAACTACTATAACAAGTTCAAGAAAGTCTGCTATCAATGAATTATTTTGAGATAAATGTTGCCGTTTAAGGTAAGAAAATGTGAGGATTTGATTGTGTTGATGAGGTGGATGTACATGATAACATAGTATAGTATTTATAATTGGTAAACCATATATGGATGAATGGCGGTGACATATTCAAAAACATTTACAATATTTATTCATTAACAACACCTAATGTATGTATGTGCTTTACAAAGTGAATTTTTCTATGTATTTTACGATATATGTTATAGTTACATATAGGAAATGATATTCATGTATGAAAATTAGGGAATAAAAATTCTTGTGAGGCTCATATAGGGAGTATTTTTCATTTTTATTCATTCCACATACCCCAAATATTAGAAATATTATCTTTATTTTTCTTTATTTTGAGACATGGGGTTAATATCTAGCCCAAAAATATAGTGATGATTATAAGAAGCATAAAACAAATTAATAAAATTATAAATGTTATGTTGATTTTTACATTTTCATATTATTTTAGAACCAATATCATATTAATTATGTAACATTTATATTATTTCATGGCTGGACATAGATTCTGTACACACCTACTATTATATAAAAGATTATATTTACATTGGATAACATTATGGTAGTTCTATTTAATGTTTTAATGAGTCATGATTTGAAATATTTGTTCTAGAATATAAACAAATGGGGTGATTATAATGAAATGTGAATGGATTTTGTTTGAAGAGTTAGGGATGATGTCTCTCCAATAGATAAAATCATTGTGACCAATACTTTCTCTTATTGGAGATCATATTTCAGAGTTAAAATATAGGCGAGGGGATGTGATCAATTGACATCATGGTATGAGTATATTGACAAATAGACTATGTTTTTATTCATATCTAATGTCATTGAATATTGATTTTAATTGTGTAAATTTTAATGAGATATATGATTTGAGAAATTGTTTTTGTAAAGTATATAAGATACATCTTGGGGTAGAATTATTTTTTTAAGAGAAACTGAGTAATGTGGCTTTGAAGTATCGTTATTTTTATGAGTATTTATGGATGAGAGAAAATAATTATTGTGAATATAATTTTATTTTTTCTATAATAATACATGATTTTAAAGGATCATTACACTTGAGAATATATAAGAATTTTCATTCTATATATATATGAATAATTTGATAAAATTGTATGGTAGAACAAAAATTATAATGGGATTCTTTGATAGATATATGTTAATATAAATTATTATTAATCATATTAAACTCAAGGGTAGTGTGTTATAAATTTAATAATATCCATTGTAATGGTAAGTTGATTAAGATATTTAATGTTATGGGCTTAAACCACTATTATGTTATAATTATTTATTGATCTGGATGAAATTATAAGACAAATTTTTAGTAGTGAACTAGGAAGATGTTTTTCTTGATGAAAATAATGAAGTTATTTCTATCATGAGGGATATACTATGGTTATCATTTTTTAAGATATAGATAGAGTTTTTGGAGTATAAAGTGATTGATTTAGGACTAATGTAGAAAATTTTATATTATTAGGTAATACCATAATCTCTTTCTCTTAGATTATGGGGGTGAGATTCTTCGTAGTTTGCATGTTTAAAGAGATAATACACATGTGTTTAGTGTAATGCTGAATATTCATTTTATTAGTTCTAACAGTTTTTATCCATATACATGATAATTGTGATTATGATTTTAATATGGTTCTTTTTATAAATTCTATATATGAATGGATTAAAATATTTTAATGTGATGTGTATTTGGGGTAAAATCATGTCAAATGATTTTGTTCTATGGGATTTTGTGAGGGAATTATGTGTTTGAAAATTGGAAAATAGACATCTATTTTTAGCAAAATTGTTTATACAATTCATTTAATGATAATTAATACATTAAATGAGTAATAATTAATTGTTAGGTAATGTGGATATCAGGAAAAAATTTACATGATTGAAAATGAATAATTTATTAACCATCATAATCTTGAATTAAATTATTAATGAATATTGGATTGCATAAATATAGGAAAAAGTGAATGAATCTCAAAAATTTATGCAAATAAAATTTTCACTAGTTTCATTTCAATGTTATTATTTAAATACTTATGATGAGATGATATTTTTGAGTGATGAATTGAAGATAATAAATGTGAAAATGGACTATATATGTAAGAATATGTAAATTTATCTAGTGGTCAGCCTATTCAAATGGAAAGATAATTTATAATATGCCAAAATGATATTGATTTTCTTCTAAACAAATTTTTAATAAAGATAATAAGATTATGAAATATATCATTGATAATCACGTAATAAATTCCCTGTTTAAATGAGGATTATAGATATGAATGATTTAATGATTGTGTTTATTAAACCCTTTCAATATCAGAGATTGATTATGAGTGGGGAGAAAAAAATTATAGGGGACAATGATCGATATTTCATATGAGATATGATTATTGTATTTATTTTAAAATGGTTGGTTTATGGGGGGATTACAAATTATCAAATGAGAATGGTTATAAGTTATAATTTTAATCACCATTGAGAAATTCAAGGGTAATTTTGTGTTTCTAGATAATTGCATTCATTAAATAATGTCGGTTATATTTTTTAATGGTTTTTCATGGTGTTAATTTTAGGGGGATTCTTTTATTTAGTTATATCAAGGACATTTTTATGATTTATCTTCCATGAAAGATCATAAACTAAACCTTGTTATATTTATTGTATTGCGAGTCTTGAATTTTTAAGTGTTATATAAAAGTTTTTATGGATAAATATTTTTGAGGTGTATCTAATTTTAATATCATGATTTTGTTTTGATTTTTTGAAAAACTTAGGGAATTTTGTAAATTATTCATTTAAATATTTAAAATGGCAATTTTACCTTATAAAAAATCCTAAAAACTTTTTTTGATAGTTTCTATGATATTGTAATGAGGTGTTTTCTTTATGGTGTATGGTTGATGATTATTGGGTATGTTTTGACTTACAATACAATCAATAATATAACAATATAATTATATGAATTTTAACTTGTACTTTTTGGTGAAAATTATTAATTATTAGGTGAGAATATTCATAAAAATATTATCTTACAATGAATGTTTTCCCAGTATGTATCATTTTCCAAATTTGTAATATTTTCTATGATTTGGGACATCATAAATTTTTATGATTTTTTTTATTAAAAAAAATTGAATTAATTAAAAAATTATAAAACATAGTATTTATTTATTTTTCATCCAAAATACACTTTAGGTATTTATTTTTCAAGTATAACTTCTACATAATTATTTTTATTTAAAAGAGACATAATTTCATATATGGATCAGGGACCAAGTAATGTTTTATCCGCACTCATTTTTATATAAATAGATAATCATGGTATTTTTTGAATAGTTTTCACATGGTTCATGGAGAGGATATCTGGAGGTTCTATAGAGGGTCTATTGGTCTAATCCATCTTTGAATATGAGATCCCTTTCTAATTTTTATTTATATATTTCATTGATAGTAGTTAATTCATAATTTTTAATCAGTTTTAATGAACATATAAAATAAATTATTTATATTTAAAAAAGGATTATTCTATAAACTTAGTAGTAAGTTAATTTTGAGTAAGATTATTATTATTATCATATATTCTCTGGTGTTATGATTATTAAACTATAATTTTTACATATATAATAAACTCTATGTCCCACATCTATGGGATGATGAAAAAAACTTAATCACTACCATTCCATCCCCAAAAAAGTTTTTTCTGGCTTCCATGACATTATTAACACTACCTTTTCACTTTTAATTTTTTTCTTCCATTGGTTCCTAAAAATAAAAATTAGTCTATTAACTCAATTAAATGAACTGTAGGAGTGACGACCAATGATGGATTCTTGTTCCCATTCAAAATGCGACTGATAAAATAGAGAGGCTTCACGATATGTTCATGTCAAATTATAATTCCTTGTAGTAGTTAAAACTCATTTATAAATTTTTTGGGTTGATATATATGATATGTAGAACCATTGGGGTATAAGAGTATAATAAAATTATTGTGATATCATCCCCTTAAATGTGTCAACTATATCAATAATTCAATATATGTGCAGTCTCTCAATGTAAAGATCATAATGTGAAAGAAAAAAATGAATGGTTATTGTTCTGCGTAAATATAGTATAATGAAACTTAGATGAGTGAGGTGGATGGTGCTGATAGTTTTTTAGAGAACACAGTTAGTGTTTTAATGCAATTGGAACAATAATGGAAGAAATGTATGATTTTATTATTTAGAAAAATAATCATTTTTATCACCATATTTTTGGTAATGTAAAATAATTTCTAATTTATATGGATATTTTTGGCTTCTAATCATAAGTTTTTGAACAAGATTGAGGTAATGAATTTTTTTGATAGGTTGTTCTTTCCTATAAATTTATGAAATAAAAAATAAAAGTCATTAATTTATTTGATCTAACATAAGAACACATAGACACACACACACACACACACACACATATATATATAATATAAATTCATTCATGGGTAAGTGGATTCCATATGGAATGATATGTAGGAAAGGTAAAATGAAGAAAAACATATGACTAGAAGGAAAAAAAATTGGGTGTAAGAAAAATAACAATAAAATTAATAACTAAGTAATTAAAAAGTCATAAAACACATATTCAATATATAATATATATTTATTTATAATTATATTAATCATAATTTTATAATAATATTATTAATTTTTTATTCATAAAATTTCATTTCATATAACATCCAAAATTATTATCTATCTAAAACATTGATGTCATGACATCGAGACAAATAATTTATGACTAAATTGTGATAAGTTATTATAATCAATAGCATAGACCACATACCTACTATATGATCAGATTTATCATGTTTTATTTAAATACATAATTCTATTTTGTATCTATTTTACAACAAAATAGTTACTTTTGATTATTTTCCCATGTATGTCATCATATTATGATTTTAAATCGATCCCTAGTTCATTTAATGGGAATGTTTTATATCTTAATATATTGGATATAATATTAAATCTTATTGTAGCAACAAAATTTTTGATGTAGATTTTGGAAAATATTTTAAAAGTAGATTTAATGTGTGGACTCTATTAGATCATTTGATTATTTAAAGAGGTTTAATTATCTAAATAAACATTTTTACAAGGGTGTGTGCATATGTGATTGGGTGAATTCAATGATGTTAATAATTCTAAAATACATTGCAGTAGGACTCAAAATAACATGTATAAATAATAAAAAACTTATTTGTAATTGATTTATCCTAATATATAGTTTTTACTATACTAATTATTATCACGGACTATAAAAAACTGTTCCGTGAATATTATGTGTCAACTAATAATTGAAAAAAATATTGAAGTTAAAATATCGTAACATGTGATCTAATTGTAAAATATTTTTATTTACATTTTATTTAAATTAAATATTAAAATATGAATTTATCTCTATATAGTGGAAATTATGTACTCAAATTTTTGAGAGTTTTTAATTAATGGATGACGCATTTTTTGATAGAATTAATGATCAGGGATTGTACTATGACGTGGCATTTCTTCCCATGATATTCATGCTCGTTCATGTTCATTATCATAAGAGTGTAATGTAATTAAAATTAATACATTCTACATATCCTAGTGATAAATATGTGTTTGAAAGCTATAATACTACATATAGTCCGGATTACTAGTTGTCTAAATCATTGGGTAGTCATGGGGAGTGGAATACTTGGTTTATTATATAGTCATGGGGACTATTTAACTTTGTTTATCTAACTATCATATGGAAAAAAATAATATGTATTTATTATTATATTTTTTATGTTATTTGTGTAATGGTAACACAATATTCTATGAAAATTTTCAACCAATAACGCCTTATCATGTGTGATAGAATATTCTGTTGAAATGTGTAATCATAAAGGCCACTTTTGTAGACCCTTCCCCACCACAACATTGTGTTTTTATTATAAATTGATTATATTTTTGAGATTTAAATGTTTGTGATGTAATAATGTATTTATTTTTCACGTCTAAATTGAATGTACTATGATTACAGTAGTGGGGTTTCCACAAAATATTTTATATTTGGGCCCCATTAAATAATTAATAGAATTTGTTATACTATATATATGTGTATTTTTTTGAGTGATGTTATAGGTGAGGAAGGGAAAAAATTTCATTGATGATAATGTGTTTACACATAGAATTAAATAATCATGTATATAACATTTCATGTTACTTAAGGATAGTATAATTCCCCAGTTGGTGTTTGATCTAGGTTTCCATTTTGAAATTTTTTTATAGTATTAGAATATGTATTATGATTATTTTTATTTGTTATTTTGTGGTATTGTTATTTTAATTACTGTTACTCTTTAAGGTAAGGCCTAATTAGAATATATTCTTTCTTATTTCTATGTATATAGATTGTTTTTATGGATTATTTTTGTGGATTTTTCATGTGAAATTAGCCATGCAACTTGGTCCAATAATTGGGGAAATGTTTTTAATATATTTTTAATGCATCATAAACAATATTTTTTTTCTTGGTTTTATGGAATTGTTAGTTTTATTTTCATTATTTTTCCACAGTTATAGCTATTTTACATTTTGGATCTCATTTTGGGACATGAATTATTTATATATTGTAATGATATAAATTTAATATGATATATTTATTCCTCAAGGTGAAGTGATTTATATTTTATTTTATAGACTTCCATTATTATTTTTGAGGGAAATTATTATCATTTTTGTGATTTATACAGTTTATGCTAATTTACATTATGAGACCAATTGGATATGGGCTTCAACGGTCACACTTCATTACATAGATGACCAAAGTGATGTCCTAGAAGAATATTTTCATGATTAGAGTGGTATCTGAGATGATATATGTTATAGATAGATTTTAGTGTAAGAACATAGGAGGTTTTCATCTAGAAAACATGGATAAAATTACCTAATGGATTTTAGTTCAATAAAATTTTATATGGAACCTAGATATTGAATGTAGAAGATGAAACATTCATCCAGAAGGAAACTAATCATTTTTTGATAGTGTCAAATAAATAGTGAACTATTTGTAATATAGTTTTGTTTGAACATTTATATTCTTGTATTTCAAAAAGCATATAGAAGTAAGATATCTTGTGATAAGGGAAAACCTTTTTATTGTAGTTTAGGAAATTTTAATCATATAATTGTGAATTGATTTTTTTTATAAAAGTCATATAAAATATAAATTCATTTTGAATGTGATACAGTAGTTTACGTGAATTAATTAATGAAAATGTTTATTGAATTATTGACTATCTTCTTAAATTTCCACAAACTATGGTAAACCATTATGTTAAAGTTCTATTCATCTAGGGACCTGAGTTAAAAAACTTGTATTTTCATTTGAATTGAGATAAATGTGGTTATAAAGGTTTATAATGATCATGATGATATAATGATGTATGATTTATAAAGATTGAGATAAATTGTTCTATGCGGTATCTTGTTTCCTAGAATAAAATCCTTGAATGAAATAGAGATATATGTTGGCTACCATATGGACAAAACTTATATCTTTATTACTATATTTCATAATAATCTAGTCTCATCATGGTAACAATATATCTTTTTAGGACCATTTTCCTATGTATCTCCTAAATAGTGACAATGAGTGTTCTAGAGTTTTATAGAGTGGAAAATGATTTCTCTTGCTATAGTGGAAAATAAACTATAATATATTGGAAACATTAGATATAATTATATTATTTCTCTGGATTTATCTCCTTGAGTTTAATGAATAATCCTTTATACCAACGATATAAAAAGTGATGATATTTTAATGAATCAATGATATAGTTATTCTTACTAGATAAGATATATATGTATGTTTTATCTATATAATTTTTCATCGACATAATGTATCAAAATGATAATTGAATTTTCATTATATATGTTGAGTAGTTATCGGCTGAAAAATAAAATTTATGTTCCAATAAATGTAATTCTGAGATGTTTTTACCTGATACTATAATTTTCAAAATATGAGTTACTGTAGGATTGGCTAAACTACTATTACGGGGGAGTTAAATTAGGGGTGTTAGTATTTTATAATTTACTTTTTAAGAAATAAAACTACACATCCGGTTGATATTTAATACTTTCAAAAAAAATTATCATCCTTTTATATTAGAAAGGAAATATAAATAAGGAAAAGGAATACAAAAAATTTCAAAAGGTTTAATCCCATTGTGGGTAAATACTCATTATTTTTTATTGATTTTATCATATTACATGGTTTTTCGACTAATAATGTATCATCAGTAACAAGATTGTGAAGAGTTACCATCATCTACCATGGTGTGTGTTTTAAAAATAAAATTATCCCATTGGCTTCATGCATCTTCCAACTAGTCATAATATAAACAATAAAATTGAGAAAGATCACATGAGAATCAATCTTTTCTCAATAGGTGATACATATCTTCCTCTCAAACCTTCAAGATAAACATGTCATAATATGATCACCTCTTCATTTTCTTATACCTCTAATTAAACTTGATAAAAATATATGAATTTGTCGAACATAATGAAAATATGAAGTATATGTTATTGATTTTCTTCTTCATGTTATTATAAATTTGGTTCACTAATTGGATAAGATTATGCATGTTTTCATATTTTTAACAAAGAAAAATATTTAAGATTTTTTATTCTCTCTTTTTCCTATGCCAGTAATATCCCATTAAGTACCCAGAACCATGTATCTCAAAAAAATATTCCCAACATCTGGGCATTCTTAGAAATTAGAGAACTAATTAATTTCATAAATAACATACAACTCAACATTATAAAAAATTCACATAATTTTTTTTTAAAATAATATCATTTATTCATTTACTCAATCTATTTTCATATGGGTATGTTTGAATGAAAACCTAATATTATTATCCTCATTTAAATGATCTCTCTATTGAAATTAAAAAAAATTACCCTTTTTTGTTATCTCTATATTTTTAATGATATATAAAGTTATTGTAAATTAAATAAACACTGATCAATAAATAAATTAATTATAAAAAAATTATTTGTTTATTAAATAAATACCCTATAGTGATCTCATTTTATTTAGATTATATAAATATTAATTTAATCATCTTCATGAAAATAATAATCAGATGTTGTTCTTTATTGTTCAATAACATACGAAGTCTCAAAATATTCATAATTACAACACATGAAACAACTTCATGAATCATTATTTTATTTTTATGTGTTTAATTAATTTAAATATTACAAAGAATCATGTCATTTAACATTAATAATAAATTTTTGAAAAGTTCTATTTAATATATTCATTATTGTTTTAATATTATAGTATTAATGGTTTTCTAAATGTGATCATCTTCATCATGGAATATAAATCACAATCTATTCACATATCAAAAATAAAAATATTAACTTCAATTTTTTTATTATGGAATACATACATAAGAATAAGATGATATGATTCATTAATGAATCTAATTTTGTAACTGTTCTAATTTTTTCATGTTTTCAACTCTATATCATTGGTAGGAAACATTATACACATCAACACAGTAATGTTGAACACTATAGAAATCAATAAATATATCATTTCTTGTTTTTTAACTCTATAAATTCCTAATATAGGTTTCATGAATTTTTTCAAATAAAATAGGTCAATTAAATTGAAAAAATACTTTATAATGTATAATATACCTTATGAATGAAATGAAAACTATAAATATCAATAAAAAACCTTGTGAAAACTCAATAAATAACCCTTAAAATATATTAATTTTCTCTTTTCTCATCTAGGTAAAATATAATAAGTATTTAACTTGAAAGATAAATGAAATATATGAATAATGATTTATCCTTAAACTGTTCATAGAGTATAGAGATTAATAAAAATTCAATACTTTTTTATAAATTATTATAGTTTTGAAATAATTAAAATCATATAAAATCACATTAACTAAACATAATGACATTCGCAAATCATTAAATATTATTATAGAAACATCCATTGATTCTAAATTATGATTAAGAAAATTAACTACAAAAAAATTATATTGGTCACTTCAGATGATGATGAAACAACATTAATTGCTAACCATTATTTCTTGTCTTCCTTTTTATTGAATCAGTTGGAGAGTAAAACTATAACTAGTAAAGAGATCATCTGGTGATTTCATATTCCATTACATAGGAGGATTTCTCAAGTAGGGATATCGGGGAAGTGATAAATTATACACCATGGATAGATAATGTCCTATAGTACTTTATAGAAAAATTTATATATGTTTTTTTATTTTATTATTACTATTTTTTTATAGATAACAAATTTACAGTCATTAATTAGTGGTAATAAATAAATATATAAACTTGAGATTCCAATAATAGTGATATAAACAATAAATAGTTGATGACATGTTTTTTTAGAATAATATGTTTATTTTGAAATGATGTTGTATTTATTTATATGATAATTATATACATTAATTCTCAAAGAAATTTCAATTTGATATCGATAAATTGATTTATTCCAACCATGGTTGATGTAAATTAATTAGAAATGTATTATCCAAGGATCTTCGGTAGATATTTCATGTTCATAAATTCATGAAATTCATATTCACATTATATTAGTATTGGTTCTCAATAAACAATTTACTATTTATGTATTATTTTTAGAGGATCGAATAGTGAAATCATCATTTACATGACCTCCACTATAGAAAGATCAAGGAACATCAGAAAATTACTGGATTTATTTATTTTGGGATTGTTTTTTGAAGCCCAAAAACACATAATCAATTTAATGTTTTCATTGAGTATATAAAAATTAATATCTAGAGATATAAAGAAAATCATAAGAAAAATTTCTTGGTAATATGAAATTCAATGTGGGAGATTTCTATTTCTCCTACTTTAAATTGACGTAATTATTATAATCTGCAAGAGTTTTTTATAAAAATTTTGATGATTTAGAAAGAAAATTTTTACTTTCAATTATGATATAAAGATTTAATTAACCAAAAATCAGAATCAATTAATGAAAGACCTGATTTTATTAGATGAAAAATGTAGTAAGCTAAAACATAAATTTGGAAATAATATTTATTTAGGTAGGTATACCTATTGTTAAAAATTTATCACCTACTAATGATGATGTTAGAATATATGTTGTAAATATTTCTATATAAAATTCAAAAGTGTTATATAAATGGTGAAAAAGATGGAAACTATCCAATTTAGTGTGATAAATGATTGGGATGTTCAAGTTATGGTTTTCATGACAGATACAATTGAGATTTCTAGCGGATCAAAATATACAAAACTGTAAATCATTGATAGATATCATGATGTGATCATATGTTCACTTGTTACCCACAAGATAAAAATTAGTAAATGTGGGGAGTGTGATTCCCCAATTAAGGTAAAAGATGAGAGATTACATAATCTATAAAAGTAATTATTCCCTATGATTACACTTTCATTAATAATATGTATCCTTTCATATTAAATGAATCATCCATAGGCTTAATAAAAACATTTATGAATTTGTAGAGGAGGTCATGGTAGATTATTTAATTAATTGCATACCCATTATTTTGAAAATGATAAATGGTGAGAAAATAAAGTTATTTTTATGTCTTCTATTGAGTATCAAATAATACAAGTGAGTTGATATAGTGAAAAGTTTCATAATACGACATCTTAATTTTATACAATTTTTTTGACACTATCTTAATAAAAATTGACTACTTGGACTAGCTTGCTTCTCTCATTAGTAGATCATTATAATTACTAGTAGATGATTCGATAAAATATACTATCCATGTGTTTATAGATGTAAAATGATCTTTTATGTTATTTTTTTATTAAATTGTTATTATTTTAACATATTTATATTTCTTGTATCAATAAGATCTCTTAATTAAATTTTTGTTTTGAATTTATGGTTGTTACCACATGTTTAGTATTGTAAGGACTGACCGACCCATGGTTATTATTATCACAATAATATAAGTATACAATTTATTTTTCAATTAATTATTCTTATGGTTTTTTGTAAATAATAAAATTTCATGTATAGAATGATCAAATATATAATTATTTTTTGTAATATTTATATGGTTGTTAAAGTTAATGATTTGATATTGAAAAGAATTTTTCCATATACATGATTAACTTTGTGTTATTATCCTTAAATTTATAAAAAAAATTATAAGAAACATTATAGTTTTAATAGGAATTAAATTCATTATCTACTCCTCAAGACATATTTATAATTTTGGGATAGAGACCGTTATAGTTGTGGAAAACAATACATCAAAAATCATTTCCTTATAGGGACTAAGCTTCTGGTAATAATTATGATTTCATTTCGTTTTTATGAGATTTTCCATGATATATATAACTAAATATTTATCTTTTATTCTTTAACCATGTACAATGATATGTTTTGAATATAAAAATAATAATATTTTTTTTCTTGAGTAAGTCCGCCAAAGGAAAAGAGAACAATTTTTTAAAAAACGATATTCTGGGATTGAAAATCTATTGTCACACCATTATTTTGGGATGGGATTTTTAGTTCTGGGTGGAATTATTTTTTTATAATCGTTAATAATCTAGATATATTTTCCCCTATAAATACACTATATTCCTTCACAATAATAATTGTTTACATGTTTTACATGATGTTTGATTACGAGGATAGAAAGGGAGTATTGATGGTACCCACCAAATAGTATATTCAAAATCACATTGAAAAATATTTCCATGAAAATTAAGGAAAACATGATTATAATATAAAAATAGAGTTTTATTTTATATACAAATATTTTTTAAATAAATTTATTTTATAATTTAAATGGTGGAAAATGATAAATTCCCACCCAACATTCACCATTATTTCTGTGGAGTTCATGGTCTACAATAATACTATCATGGATAACACACTCTAGTTCTAGTTTCTAACTACATAAATATTATTAGAAAATTACACTATTAGGTTTTCCCCGAAATGGTGATGAACTCCCATGCTCTGGGTTATATGTGAAAGAGATAGAAACCCAATGTCCCATGTAAGAGACTAAAGATCAGGTAGAGGGGTTATATAATAGATATTATATCTAATTTTTAGTAATTATAGTGTTGGTATGGTATTGCATCAGTTGTGGAGTAAATCACTATGTTCCATTTGAATGGATCAGTATTTAATTGAACTAAAACGATTATTTCATCACTATAGTGTTGGATAAGAAACCCAACTATAAGATAAAATTATAGAATTAGGAAATTATAGTCCTCTAATGTAATGGTGATGAGGGTGAAACTCAGATAATTTTTTAGATTGTATAATAATTTTATTAGTTTAAATGATTCCAAGTTGAGGTGGTGGGAAACTATTAAACCAAACATTGGTGAAGTATCCCAATGTTCCCAAAGTGAAAAATGATAAAAAAATCCAGATTCCATTGAAAAATGGGTCAAATTATTCTCAATAAAAAAATTAATTAAAATTCAAAATTCTTTGAGAATTCTAGTTGTATAGATATAAATAATCATTTATAATCATTTTTATATAAACTAATATATTATAGTTTTAAATTTCTTTTAATATTTTTTAAATGTGGTTTTCAAATTTTTTATAATTGAATGCTAAATTAAATAATTTATTTATTTGGGAAAACTAAAAGAGTTTCATATATTTGATTTCTCAAATAAAACAACACAATGTGATACATTTTTTTTGTTTTCATATCCTAATATAATTCAATTTTATCTAAAATTATTATTTGAATTTCAACATGGACGTGTTTTATATGACAATATTAGTGGTAACTATGTCTTATAAAGAGATCTTAGTGGGACCTCTAATCCCTAATATAAGGATAAAATTTTATTCCTATTAATTACTTAGAGAGAAATAATTTTTTTTTTTTATATTGAAAAATAGTTTAAACACTTTAGGGTTTTGATGATATATAAATTTTTTTTCAGTTTGATGATTTAAAAAAATTTCACTATAGAATTTGAAAAACAACAGATCAATTCTAAATTATATTTATACATTATTATTATGTCATATAATTTTTACACCATTAATAATTATAATTAATAATAGGGTGGTTATTTTTAGGTGGTAGTTAGTCAACAATTCCCTATTCAGTTATAGTAGGATAACAAACTTATGAAAAAAATCATATAATAATTTATTAAATTAACCAACCAAAGTACATATAAAAGATATTCTAGTGAATATTTTCTTATTATATGTTTTTTTGTTGGTAAGATAAAATATTGATCTGTTAGAAGACCGGTCTCATAAAATATATATCGTTTCCCAATAGAGGAAGGGTGTCTATGATGAGATATACTTCCACCTTGGTTTTGAGGTTTTTTGAGTTAATGTTATGATATATCTCCTTATGATGATGACTTCATAAATGGGGTATTATCTATTGGACCACCAATTATTTTTTTTCCTAGTGATAATATATCATCTAGAAAATATTCTAATGTCCATGAGTCAGTATTAATGACATATTGGAGTTGGTATTCCATTTTTCATCATAACATAAATAAATTGAGGGTTTTATATATGATCATTGGAGTTTTATAACACCAATTTTTGGTGGAATTATTGTGTGTGAGGTTAATATATATTTCATGTCATATAATCCTTTTAATTTTGATTATACTCAGTTCATTGAACGTCCTACATGTTAGAGAAAAAATGTAATAATCAGAAAGCGTAGATATTGAAAAAACTATTGTTTTGTTTGATAACATACATTATATACAACAATTAATGAAAAAAACCAAAATATATTAAGATAATTTTATTAATAAATCCATAATAAAGACTATGATTATATAAAATTAAATATTTATAGGTTAAATAATTTGTATGAGTTAATATTTTAAAAAGGTTATTTCAATAAAATCCATTTTCTTTGTATTATATATGTTATTATAATATATATATATAAGTTTTAAAATATAACTTTTATAAAATAAAATTCATTTTTTAATACCTCACATCAAAATTTACTCAGTATATTATTTTTAAAAAAGTTCAATTTTCTTTGGAAAAATAATGGTTTTCTAAAAATTATACTTTTTATAATTTTTTTCATTATGTCATCTTTTCAAAGAAGAATAAAATACCATTTAATTAATAAAATATTAATTTGACTAATAAAATTATTCATTTTAAAATATTCAATAGCCACATAATCCAATGTCCAATATTTTTAAAACTAAAATAAAATGTTACTTTAATAAACCAATGATTTTCTATCATTTCCTCTAATTAAGTGTTTAGATGGTGAAATTTGGTATTATATTTCAATAAAAGCCTCCAAAATTTAATTTATTTTATAAAAAATGAATTTATATAATTAAAATCACTATCCATGATAAATATAAATTATATATAAATTTAAATTTTAAAAGTGTTATTTTTATAAAAAAAGTGTTCTATCTGATTAGGGTTGTTTAATTTAAAAATAAAATTTTACACCTTTTGAATTTTAATATGTTAGAATAATTTTGAAATTTGAAATATAAAATTTTCATTAACTTTAAATTATAAAATCTTAATTTTTTTTGGTGATGTCACGTACTAAGGTTAAATATTAATTACCAGGGAAAAATTTAATAATGAAAAAATATTAAATGAAAAAATGCCTTAAATCAATTTTATCTTATCTCAAAATAAGAGGATGGGATGATATTTGACCTTATTTTATCTTGAATCCCATATTTTTCCTCTTTTTAGATATTGACCCTTCAATATATTCTAAAATATGTTAAAAATTTTGTGTGTTCCAAAAAGGTCAATTTTCTTCTATTATAAAAGGATACCACTTCAATTATTTCTAATTACAATTAACATTGAATTATTCCATAAAACTCTTACATTTTTCTACTAATATTACATTATTCAATATATATAATATTTATGCCACATTTTGTTTTCATAAGTCATTCACTTCCAAGTAGTTTTCCAATAGAAATCTGAATCATCCTATGAGGTTGGATCCCATTATGTTAACAAATAGTAAATATAATGGGTTTTGATGAATTAAATATTTACCTAGGAACATAATCACTTCAATATTTATGAAACTATTTCAATTACAATTTTATATATCATAGGATTATTTTATTTTTTGTTTGTGCCTTCTTCTTTGTGAAAATCTAGATTCACAATAATCTTTACTTCCATGATTTATCCATTGATTTGTGGAAATGAAATTTTATTAACAATAATTCTCCTATCATATATTTTAACTTTCTTCTGTATTAATGTTTTTTATTATTTCCAATTCTCTCCATTCCCTAGTGGAAAATAAAATTGGTCTAATCTCCAATGGACATTATATTCCCCATTATTGTAAAATCATAGTGTTAATATCCTTTTATTGATGGGATTTTTTTAATACAGTTCTTTTCAAATATTTCAATGGATTATGTTTTCAATGATTATATATTATTCTCTTGTAAAATATATTTTGACCTATGATTTATTTCGTTTCAGGGTAAATTTATTGGAATTTTATTTCTTTGATATTTATTTATATGTTTCCTTTTAATTTTCAGGGATTTGTTGTGGAATGTCATTCACAAATTTCATATTGTAAGATTATATGAATAATATTGTTTTTTCGAAAATAATTTTTTATTTCTATTTCATTTTCAATGAGTTGTTCACTAATAAATTTTTGGTTCATCTATAAGTTTATATATTATATTTATGGTTGTTCATGTATTTCCTATCAAATGATCAAGTTTATTTTTGTGATACCACCTAGAAATGTTTTTCAACCCATTTTTAAACCCATGACTTATTTTGGATAAGATGAATGATATTATTTTAAAATGAACTTTTATATAGGGATGATTACGTGTTTGGTCCTATATCACCCTCCAATTAATTAGTTATGGTTTTATATCTCATGGTATAATGATTCAATAATATACTAAGATTTGATCAAAAATTTAACTGGTCTACATTCATGGATTTGTTAACAATATTAGATGGTGGAAAAAGTTGTATTTATTCATAATGTTTTCCAATACATATTTTGGAGAAACTAATTTTCAAAAATGTGCCACATTTTAATACTATTAAAAAAGTTATTACATGTTCCAATGATATTATTCTTTGTTATTTATTGAGTTCACGTTCATTATATGCTATTAATACATGTTTTTTAGGATAATTCATTGGCATTATGTTCTTTTTATGTAATCCTTAATGATCCATAAAATCTTTTGAATTATGATATCAAGATATTTTTATTAGATATTACTACCCTACTCATGTTTTACCACATATTTATGATTTTATTATTATGACTAGTTGATATTTTTCCCCTAATAAGGAATCTAAAATTCCCCCTTTTATCTATCCGCTGCCCTGGGTTGAAATATGGTTATGTTATATGATATTCCTAAAGAGGGTCTAGATGAGAATGGTTATCAAAAAATATTCATAATTGTTGTAAAATAAGATATTTTATTCTCTACTCTCTGAGACATTAAAAATTTTATTCCTAGTTTGTGTGATTGTTTGTGAAATGTCATAATTAAATCATAAAATCAATATATTAGTGATGTATATTTATTTAGGGAATCCATATTTAGTAATAGAAGGATAATTTTGTTATTTGGAGGATTTGTTTATAGAACATTAGTAATAAATCTAGCAATGAGGTTAAGTATTGGATAAAATATTGATGTTTTGGTAATGATTATATTATACTATTTTCCTTAAAATATATCCCTTTCTTGATATTGGAAATTGTATGTTTCTTTGGCACAAATACACATTTATGTAATCACCCCAAAATGGGTTGGTATAACAATGAATAGTTTTTAGCATTTATTCTTGATGTGTGGCCCTAATATTCAAAAGTTAACTAGAAACCATTGGGGGATGCTTTTTCTTTAATTAAAATCATATTTTTTAAAAATGATCATGGATTTGGATATAGTTAGCTTTGAGAACATAGAAATGATATTATCTTCGATAACATATATTAAAGACTAGATGTTTTAAGGTGAAGATATGTGTATCTCTTTTGAGTTATTAATTTTAAAATCATTATTTTATATCCCATCAATCACAAAAATATGTCTATAAATGTTATTATAATTTTATTAATCACTATAAGAAGGAGGAAATGATATAATAAGACGTGTGAGGGAAACTTTGGAGACTATTTTAATGATCAGCCAAATGGTATGGGAATTCAGCATATAAAACCTCATAGATATTTTTACACAACTATTTCAAGCTATTAATAATTATAGGAACCATGTTTTGCTCAAAAATTCATAAAAAGAGGGAAATATCCTATTGTATCCTTTATATTTCATCGTCTACTCTCTTTCAGTTGAACTTGTAATCCTATTATTAAAAATTAATGGATCAATTCAATGGAAAATAAATTTTCTATCCACCAGTTTTTATATAGGGTGAATTTAATTTTTGTTTTTTATCATTTAGGGGGTGTGGTTGACCAATAGTGGAGTCTCATTTAGAATATAATATAAAAGGATGAATTATACTATATGGAATGGGTGGATCTCAAGAAATTATTTCTCATCAAGAACTTTCCAGGAAATCTTCATTCTGATATCGGGTAAGAATTCATTGAACTGGAATAAAAGCAGAATGAATATGTGGGAACTTTTTTTGAAAGCACCATTAGTATATCAAAGTATTCATATGGAATTATCTCCCAATATGAATAAAATATCGGCCATTTCTTTTGTTTATTAAATCCATGTATTGGAAGGGAATTTTCCATAAGATAAATTATAAGATATTATGAGTATTTTTGTTGTTCCTTAAAGGTCAAGATAGAAATTTAGGATTGTATTTATTTTAGTAACATGAATATAAATTTGGGGTATAATTGAATATATGATGGAAATCTACATGGGGGAAAGAAGTTACATTTACTTATGTGTCAAAAATGAGCGAGGAAGCACCCATGAAACAACCTTAAGGATTTGGTAGGTTTTTTTTAAGTGATTTTGGTTATGTAATAATTCAAAAAACATTCAAAGTAGTTCAAAGAGGATGATAAACACAATAGAAGAGAAGAATGAAATAAATAATGTTCTACCCACACTGTTAATTAATGGTAAATTTTTTGTGTCATTATGAAAATATATTACCTAACCCTAGAGATATTAAAAATAATAGGCCTAATAATCCTATTAAAAAAATAGATAAATAGAGTCTATTTTATCACTATTGTTGAGGAGGAGTATAATAATGACTTGGTGAAAGGTAAAATTAGTCTTCACTATAAAACATACCTGGTGACTTAATGATATCATATAAGCTATATAAATTTTTTTGATATATTTTTAAGTGATATTGTCACTATGGATCCTGTTATTATTCCCATATATGAATTATATGTGTTTTAGGTATGGATTGGTTATCCCTACAAAATGTGCACATCAATTTTCAGCATTAAGATACCTAATTTAATATCCCCAACCATAATGTTATCAAATAATAATGAAAATATGATTATTACAACCCTTAAAAAAGAAATTTTATAATAATGATTTTGATAACAAAAAATGAGAGACTCATCAATAAAATTATTGTGTATATAGTCAAAATTAATGCCCTTCTAGTAATATGGAATTATAATTTTTTATTTTTATATGAAATATTTATCCTTCCCCTAGAGCATTTGGTTGTTTTCTCAATTGATATTATACATTGTTCTATGAATATCTCAATGATTCATTATATAATTCATCATATTGAGTTGGAATAATTAAAGAATCAAGTACATGAGAATCTAAATAAGTGATTTATATTCCTGAGTGATTCACCATTTGGTGCACTATTTATTTTTATTAAGAAAAAATATTAAACAATGAACCAATACATTTAATTTTATGAACATAACAAGATCATGAAAAATTTACAATATCATCTTCCCCATATTCATAATATCTTCAATAAACAATTAGGAGCTCAATATTTCTCAATGACTAACATTCAATTTGGATATCATCAATTGAGGGTTTGGATAGAGGATATAACCAACATAACTTTGTGTATGATATATAGACACTATGAATTTATAGTAACACCATTTAGGATTACAAATTAACTTTTTATCATAGGGGATTTAATTTATGTAGTCTTTATTGATTACCATAACTATTTTATAGGTGTATTTAGTAATTAAATTCTCATATATTCAAAGAGAAATTGAGATTTTGAATATTATTTTGGTTTTGTGATATGTACTATATAGAAGGATAAATTATATTAAAATTTCAGTAGGTTAAAATTTTGGTTGAAAAGAGAATCCTTCGTATTTCATGTTATAACATGTAATAGTATATCTTTACACTCATTAAAGATTTATGTAATTGAAAAATGTATTAGGGAAGACTCTATGACTAAGATCCAAAGTTATTTTGGATTAACTGGTTACTATAGGAGTTTTTTTTAAAAACTTAACATATTTATAAAAGACAATAAATAATTTAACCTATCAGGGAGTGATGTTTCTGAAGACAAGATAATGTGTGTAATGTTTCAAGGATATTTAAGAGTGAGTGGTCCTTTTACATTTTATTGTACTATCATGAAGTGCTGAAGGATCTTTGATATAGAGTGAATATTTCTGAAGGGTTTTGAATTTTTTATTATATAGAACAATAGTTTAATTTCATATACATCGGTAAAATTAAATACTCATTAGAATAACAACCTAACTCATGATATGAAGTGGGTGATAGAAGTATTTGTATGGTGTTTTTGGTAAAAGCATCTCTATATTTAGATGCTTCATATTTATATTGTACATAAGTTCCTAATGTATATATCCACATAAAAAAGAGATAAACTTTTGATAACAGATACTGTTTGAAATTATCAAGGAATCTGACTTCAAAATACATTACCACAATGGAAAGGGAAACAAGGTGGTTGGTTCTCTCAGTTTGAAGATTCATTTATTATTATCCATGATAAGGATTCAAAATTAATTAATACTCATGTATTTACAATGGATGAATCATGAAATTATAAGGTAATTATAATAATTATATATTATCAAAATTATTTTTCAACAATTCAATGATGATAATATCAATGAATCCTATAAATATGATGAAAAACTGTTGGGAAAATGTTGTGAGGATTAAAGAGTTTATCCTTGATAAAGAAAATTTTATATCATTTTGAACCTAGATATGAGTCCCATAAAAAATATAACTGAAGAAGGAAATTTTTAACGATTCACATATATCATCCTTGTATTTTCATTCAAAAAAAATTGATATTCATTTTGATCTAAAACCCATATTGTGGGTGTAGTGTAAATATGTAATTCATGGATTTCACATCTTGCTTATTGGAATAACAACAAGTTAAGGATGAATGTGTAAAATAAAATTTCATGTTTCTACCAATAACCATTAAATAATTTAAATGGGGAATAATTTCGATGCATTTTGTTGGGGGACTCCCCAAAACATCTATGGAATGAGATACTATTTAGGTATTAGTCAATAACTTTAAAAATATTGTGCATTTATTCAGTATCAAATATGATTTTCTCTTGACCAAGTCTACATGATATATATAAGATAAGTGGTAAGACTATATGGGGTTCATCTTTCTAATTTATCTGATATATATTCATGTTTTATCATAAGATTATTGAAAATTGTTCAGAAATCATTGCAAAGAGAGCCTATTTCTAGCACTTCTTATCTTCCTCATACATAGGGTTATTCGAATAGAACCATCCAAACCCTAGATGATATATTGAGATCCTTTTTCATGGAATTAGAATTATGTGTAGATCTAAAACATCCCTCCATTGAGATTTCATTTAAAAATGGATTCCATTTTAACAATCATATGGAACCATATGAGGTTCTATATAAGAAGACATATAGGACTCCAACATTCCTGGATGACGTTGGAGAGTGGACGGTGATAAGTCGTGACCTTTTCTATGAAATGATGGATAAGGCTCAAACCTCTCATCATCATAAGAAAGAATCACAAAGTTAGAAAAAGATCTATTGAGATAACATTGATGTTATCTAGTGTTTTATGTTGGTGATAAGGTATTCCTTTGGACATCTCCATGGATGTTTCTTATGTGATTTGTGAATAAAGGGAAGTTGAGATATATATACATTTATCCATTCTAGAACCTTAATTGAGTTGGTTAGGTAGTTTATCACAAAAAATACCTCCAGACCTCTCACAAGTACATTTTTTATTCCATATATCACTTTTGAGGAAGTACATACCAACCCCATTACAATAACTAAATTCATATGTCATGAAACTATAACATGATCTCTCATTTTAGGAATAACCATTGAAAATTATCGATTGAAGAGCTAAGGTACAGTGGAATAATACCACTCATCTAGTCACTATTTTTTTCAAGGTGTCAAATTTTAGAGGAATATGCATTGAAACCTATGGTCACAATGAGGTAATAGTTCCCTCCCTTATTTTACAATTTTCAATAATGTTTTGAGGATGAAAACATTTTAAGCGGGTAGAATGAAATTAACCAAATTTCATGAATGTTTAAAACTAATGTTATGTTTGATTACATATGTTTCATTATAAAATAACATAAAAATAGACCAATGAATATTATGATAATTTTTAACGAAATCATTAGTAAAGAATGATATGGTAAACTATTCAATATTCAGAAGGTAATTAATTAACATGATTTAATTTTTGAAATGTTATTTTCAAAAAAACACAATTAGTTTATATTATGAATTATCTTTTAAAAGATAAATTTAAAATATTTAATAAAAAATTTTAAAATATAAAATTAAATACAAAATTTATCATTTAGAAATTTAATTAGTATTAATTTTGTAGTATTTTATGAAAATGTTGATTTTCATGGGAAAAATATTGTCTTAGTAAAAAGTACTCTTCTTATGATTTTATCATTATGCACACTAATCCGATAAAATTATAAAACCATTTATGTAATAAATTTTATATTTAGGGAATAAAAATGAATTTTAAAATAATAAAAAAACATATAATCATATGTTTAATATTTTTAATAGTAAATTAAAATGTTATTTTAATTGCATAATTTTTTTTAGTATATTCATATAATTAATTTTATAGATAGAGAAATTAATTTTTTGGTTTCCATAAAATACACAATACTTTTATTTTTTTGTAATCAATCAATTAATTTTTATGAAATCAAATTCCCTCATAATTATATCTTATATATAATTTTAAATCATAAATAAGTTATTTATGTAAAATTATTTTTTTTGAAATTAAGAGTGTTTATTTTAAAAAATACATTGCACACGAGTAGAGATTTTATTTGTTTTAATGATTGTAGAATTTGAAATCATAGTTTTGAAATTAGTTAAATGTATCCTATATTAGACTTTTTTCATTGATGATATTTACTAAGGATACAAACTAATAACCTATATAAATGTTTATTTTGGAAAAATGTTATAAATAGAAAAACAATTATATAAATCACACATTCCTTATCTCAAAATTAATGGATGGGAAGAGAATTGAACTTATCTTATCTCACATCCCCTGTATTTCCACTATTGATCCATTTAAACTTGTATAATGTCATAGAATTATAAAATAATTTGTGTGTTTGAAAAGTTTACCTTTAAATCTCCTGTAAAAGGATACCACTACCACATTTTAATGTTACACTTCACCTTTTAATTACTCTTTGAAACACTATAATTGTTCTCCTATTTGAACCTTCATTATCCTACGCAATACATTGGGCACGAAAAATTTCATAATTCCTTCACTGGAAACAAATTTTATAAGAGAAAACAGAAGCTTCTAATAATCATTGAGAATATTTGACTAAACATGAGTAAAGGTAAGTTGATATCATGAATCAAATACTTCCATTAAGTTATAATAACTAATCTATTCATAATAATTTTTCATTTATTATCCTATCTAACTTACTATAATTGAATGATTTATTTCAACATTACTTTTTGGGTAAGAAATGTTTCACACCAAATTCTCCTTCCAGGACATTTTTTTGGAACCTATATTTTATTGAGAATAATTCTCCTCAATTTTTATCTACTTTCCTCTGTATCAAAATCTTATATCCCAATAATGTTCCTCATTCCCTAATGGAAACTAAATTTTTTATCACAAATCACCATTATATTCCCATTTATATTGAGGCCGTGGTTTTTTATAACCTTTTAATAATTTGGGTTTTGCAATAAAGGAGTATTCCAATATCTGAAAGGATTTTCTTTTCGTATAACAATAATTAGTCCATTATTTGACACTTTTTAAATTATGATTTATTTCTTTTCAATGCCTTATTATTGTAATTTTTTTCAAATATATTATTTAATATTTTTCCTCTTTATTTTGAAAAATATGGTTTTTGTATTGGGACTAGAAAATCACATATTTTTCAAATTATATAATGTAATTTTTTTTAGAAAAATAATTTTTGTGATTTCTCATTTATTATAAAAGGATTCATCTCTAATAATGTAATTGTTCATAAAAGAACAGATTTTTTCTTTTTGGGACTCATACTATTTTTTGTATCAAATGATTTTGTTTTTTATCCGATACCATTTTTAAAATCTATAAAATCCATTTTTATTCTTATGGGTTATTTATGATAAGATGACAGATTTTATTTTATGTGGTACTCATATATATGGATGTTGATGGGTAGGGTCCTATGTCACCATCCAATACATTTTTTATCATTTCATACTTCATGCGATAATTATGCATGAACATATATCGTTATTTTTTTAAACTAAAGGGTATATATATTTTTATTTGTTTAAAAAAGAATGGGGGGACATAGATGATTTTGTTCACAATATTTTCCTATGATTATTATTGTGTCACTATATCTCTAAAATGATCATTTTTAAAATTAAGGAATAATTTTTAGTATTCCATGTTCTAATAGTAATATTATTTCTTATGTGTTCAATTCATGTTTTTTATGTGTTTCAAATTAATTTTTATGACCTTTATTTGGAGTTATGTTCATGGTCTAAGATCATTAATGATTAATATTTTTTTAAGAACTAATGATCTCATGATATTTTTATTTTATATTAGTCACATCATCATGTTTTCCCTCTAATTTAGTATATAACCATTATGACTGGTGAATATGTTTTCTTTTTTGATTCTTCAAGATCACCACTAATTTTTCTTTCATTTACCATGAAAGAAATATGATTATATGATATGACATGTTTAGAAGATGATCTTATGGAGAAATGTTAGGGAGATATTTTCATATGTGTTTTAAAATAACTTTTTTATATAACTCATCTCATATACTAGAAACCCTTCGATAATTGGTTTGTGAGAGTGTTTTTTGAATATTTTAATTAAACAATGAAATCCATATATTATTTAGGTTTGTTTATATTAGGAATCCTTAATCAACCTAGTAGATATATTATATCTTTTATTGGCAGACAAATTCTCCATGTATAAGGATAAATACTATTTTATCAACAATATTCATTGTGTTTCTCTATTAGATATTTTATTTGATGAGTCATTTTTGGGGAGCTATTGGGTTAATTTATTCTATTTATTTTTATCATTGGATGATGTCATTTAAACTTCAACAACAAGTTATATTGGTATTTGATGTCATGAAAAATCATGAGGATAGAATATTATTCTAGTTTATTGATGACATAATTTACTGACATGATTTTTTAATACTAAGTTCAAAAATAATATTAATATTTCATTTTCTGTTGTTGTTATGTAAACATGGACAAGGATTGAGTATTTTTTTAGAACATACAGTGTCTAATTTTATCATTATACTCACCCATGTGTAAACACCTGTGTGGTCACATATTCATGGATTTTTATCTATTTTTAATATTATAGGAAATGTTATATACATAATATATTAGTTGTCATTAATTATTCATGTTTTCTATTTTCAACAATCATTTTTCATTAATATCAAATATTTATTTGTTGATCAAGATGTAGTAACCATCTATGAGAATTTATGAGAATGTTCTATTTTTTTAAATGCATATGTGCAGGAATTATATGTTTTATTATATTTATTATTTCAAAAGTTATTAACATTGGGAATTTTATTTATAAGTTAAAGAGTCAATGCCTAATATTTTTATGTTTACCCACTTCATGTAAGTCACTAACACCATTCCTATTTGAAAAAGTATTGGAGAAGAACCCATGGAATTTACACTAAAATAGGATGTATCATAGTACATTAATTCATTTCAAAGATATGTGTGGTTGTGAGTTATGGGTTTATGAGTAATTGGATAGGATAATAGAGGGATGTTTGGGTTTGTAAGGGGAGAAAAAAAGATTTATAACATATTTTTTTTGAATAATACCTATTATCATATTACAAAAAAGTTTCAGATGTTTAATGATCCTGAAACAAAAAAATAGTCACATCCATAAGGGCTATAATTCATAACACACTCAACCAAAAGAGTGGGTCCTTCAAGAGGTGTAGCTGTCAAAAAATATACTATAATTTTTGGCCCATCTGGAGTTGGGTTAATGTGGGTTTGAGATAAACTATAAAATAGAAAAATATTATGAGACCTAAAATCAATGATCTATGGACCAACCCTAATGGATTGGGTTCATTGATAATGTGATATTAATAAAAATAAAAAATCAAATGGATTTTTTATCAGTCTTATAGATGTGGGAAAATATCAATTAGGGTTTTAAGATGATTAAATAGTAATTTATGTCCATAAAAATTTGGTTTTAATATATTTATCCATAAATCCATTAGAATGAATATACCAATCACCAAATAGTCACATCAAAAAGTCATCATTTATCACACATAATGTGGTACACACCCTTCATTTAAAGAATACTTCTATCTTGAAATTATAAAATATATTATTTTAGGATTCTTTTTATGTTTTAAATATTTTAACCGCCAATTTGGATGTCATATAAAAGGAAATTTAGAAAATGACATTTTGTTCATTTTTTAATGTAAAAGATAGTGGTATATAATAATAGTCCGTTTGGTGAAACTGGGATAGAATTTTACCATAAAAATACTTAGATGTGTACATGTGCATGGGTTGTTTAATGATAGATAATAATGTTGATAGATGTATAGAGCTTCGAGTGGGGCCTATTATCTATATAATGTCAATGATGGTCCTTAGAGAGAATTAATGAGTTAGGATATTATAAATCAATAGTGAAATACTTGTTTCCTCATTTTAAGGTATATTTGTTTAAAAAAGAATCATTGTGATATAAAAAGGAATTATCTTTAGGACATACCTTATCAGTGATATAAAAAAAATTAATGGAAAATGTGTATGTCATTAGTTATTTTGTTATTTAATGATTGACTGTAATAGGTTATCTAATGTATTTTTTTCATAGAGATCATGTTTTTAGGAATGTGTTATTCATTTTATGGGACTAGCGATACTCAGAGGAGTTTATAGGAACATTCACATCAAGATATAGATTTTAGGATAGGTTAATCTATGATATTATTAGATATCTCCTTCCATTTAATTAACTATTAGGTAATTGACCACTGAAATTAGTTCTTCATTGAAGGAATCTAATATCTCCATCAATGTCTCATGGTTTCAAGGCATGATATTTGTATATTATTTTTCAAGTTACACATATATTTTTTATGATATAAATATGGTGATACGTCTTTATACTATCAATTGATTTATGGCACCACTCTGACTAGCACTACTCTCGATAGGGAAATGATTTTGCACAAATGAATTTTGGTATCCCATTGAATGTTTTTAAACTCATTATGTATGTGTCAATTATATTATACAATTAATTAGAGAGAGTGTATTTATGTCATGACGATAAACCTGTAACACCCTAGTTTGAATTTTCTAAACAGTGAGTGTGTGCAGTGATGTAATCTAACATTATGAAGGAATACCAAAAAATAAGAGGCTTACAACTAGTAAAAATAGTACATTTGAACAATTAGGTATATTTTACTTCAAGTATTATACAGTAAAATAATATTAATAGAATAATAATAAATTGTGAAATAAATATTATAATATGAATATGATATTAAAAGTGATGGTAAACCCTCCAAATAACTTGATATCATGCCATATAAAGATGAACTATATGTATCATTTATCACATACATAAGGAGGAATCACTATATTTAAAATTAATATAAAAAATAAATAAACAAAAAACACAATTTCTCTCCTCAGTCCCTTCTTCAAATCCCATAAAGATAAAACAACATGGTCAATCATGCTACCAGTTCTAATAGCTACATAAGAATCATGAGGTCTACATGTCTACCAATATTCGCATATTGGGTGTGACTATAATAAAAAAATTTCTCACTTATAATAGTAAATATAATATATTCCACAATATATTTGTTTATCAATGAGAAAAAAAATAAATATTTCACCCATGACTTGTAAGAAACCACTTTGGGTTATTTTGTCCAACCGAGGATACCACAATCCTTGAACCCACATAATTCAATAAATTTCATTGAACTAAATATATAATTTTATAAATCAGTTGAGATCATGGTTATTATAATATGACCACACACATAGTGAATACATCATGGAGAATCTGTGACCTATCCAACCATATTGAAGAAGAACCATTAAAAGGGAAAGGAATTACATGGCTAGTCCCATGAAAAAGAGCATGTAGTGGATATGAAGAACTAATTGAATGAAAATATGGGAATTTAATAATAAGATAAAGATACACCCGACTATTTTTTCATCCTAGTGATGGATCACAATAGAGTTATACAAAATAATATTCTATTCTCAATAAAAAAACATGATCCCATCAACATATTACATTATATCAAGATTATGATAATAAAAAATATAAAAAAGTTACATCCCAAATATAATATCTTTGATAGTATATCACACTTTTTCCACCCTTATCCAAACTCTAAAATTGAAAATTATTAATCCCAATAATATCCATACATACCAATTGAGATCCAACACTCAATATTCCATATAAATTATACCTGTAATGTTATACCCCAATTCAGAAGTTGGGACATATTTAACAAATAAAATTACCCATATCACGCATGGGAAAACACTATAAATAATTCATTAGAACCCAAATAATGTTCTAAAATATTTTAATCAACCTATTATTTCTACCCTTTATGTGATTACAATTCTAGTAGGTCATTCCCAATCACATGACCCCAAACACCATATATAATGAAATTTGTATATATATCAACAGAAATAAAATTACTCTACCAACCCTAAGTTATAGAATTCACCCATGCTATCCATGACATATAATAATCTTCCTTAGGGTTCAAAAACTAATTTTAGTGTTATATAACTTTATAGGGGACTCATATCCAAATGACCAACTTCTCTGTACAATCAACTAATAATTCTCAAAAGGTAGGACTCTCATTAAAAATCAATCAACAAATATTTGTAATAGAATTTTATACCAAAAATACCCAATGCCTCCGAAGGATTATTAATCTCCATAAAACACTCAAACCTAAATTTACCCCTTTTAAAAAATTCCCATATTCCACAATAAACATAATAATTTTACAATCACTCTATAAGATCAAATCACTTTACATAACTTTCTTCAACCCAAGAGGGTATATCCCAGACTATTAATTTTTTTTCTAGGATTGAACATATATTCAGGACCATTCATAAAAAATAAGTCCTTAAACCCCTTAGTGACCTGATTACTATATATTTTTCTAATCAGTAATCCCATATAGATATAAATTTTTTATTTATAATTAACCCAACATAACCAATCTAAATATATAAAACAATTTTTGTTCCAATTTCCATTTCCAAAACTATATCCTCCATTCAAACACTCATAATCAAAATGAAAAATAATATATTTATTAATATATAGAGGATGAATTTCTTTGTTCATAGTAGAGTTATCTTATCTAGTATCACATGTTTTTTAGCTCAATTATCCTAAAATTGTATAATTACATATATATGGCTAAATTGGGTGTTTTATCTAGAACACAATGAGATGAAATATGCAGTGGAAGTAAATATGGTAGGTACCTTTGTTTTCCCCTTATGAACATAAAATTATAGTTTGATCATTGAATATATTTTGATTGTGGATATGGGAGACAACTAAAAATGATTGGAATGTGGAAATGGAGGATGAGGTGTTAATCTAGTTGGGTTGACTAGATAAAATTTGTGTAAATATGATTTCATTTAAATTTTTTAATAAAAATACTAATAAATAATATATATATCCAAAAGGGTACTTTGAAGACAAAACTGGATACCCATAAGACCATCAAAATCATGGTTTGAGTTAATCAGCCACCACATGGACACACATGGCTCACTAAACCTACCAACATATACCTAATTAGGATACAACAGTACCTGGTGGTAACTATATAATTTTTCTCTAGTTCATCATTATTTTATCCTTTATTTACACATTTAAAATGATACTCAATACATTAAAATATCTATATGTTCCCTTTAATGGGGTATCATTCCTCGAAATACTAATATAAATTTTCAAACTCTATATACCCCTACTCCAAATTATTAAAGGATTAAATTTATATAGATCAACCTACCATTAATGACGTGGTTCGATAAGAAAAAAAGAACCATATGTATTATCATATCAGCAAATCATAAATGAAAATCTCATAAATATTATTAGATCCATTATAATTTACATCTCATATCGATAGTGATTCAAAATAATATATGGATTGAATATCCATGTACATGATCTTGATAAGAAAACTTGTCTCTTAAAACTCCCACTCTAATATATATTGGTCAATATATATTTCTAAAATGAAAAATATAATTCCATTTTGTCTTTTTCTATCATTATGACATACAAAAACAATAACATGATCCCCCACAATAATGGATTCCTATAAATTTACCATAAAGAAGCATTGATATAGTGACCTATATAATTTTTACATAATTATCACATCATTTTAATATAACAAACAAAACAAAAATACAATCCATAATAGAAAGGTTTTGTATCTTGGTAAAATTAGATTCATATATAGTAATAACACATTAATAAAAAGATATAATTCAATCCATCCATTACGATCGTACTAATAGATTCCATTATTGTCTAAATGTGAATATTTACCATGGGACAAATATCAGATAAAGGGGGAGCTAAAAGTATCAAAAGGGAGGAATAATAGTTAAGGAACATGAGACAGAAATTAATACAGTATAAATTTTTTCATAATCATCATCCTAATTTCATAAGAAAATTATCAGAATCATAACTAGGAGAGAATCATTTCAAAGTGAAATAAAATGTGACATATGAAAAATAAATAAATTTTATAATATTCCAGTCAAATACCACATAGAAATTGTGAAAAAACTATTATCATGTTGACACATAACATATTAGTCAAAAATATCCTTTCATTATAACATGAACATGAATTCCATCATGTTAATACAGAATAAAATAAATGAAATGTGATATATCACATTACCCAATGAATTTTATGGAAAAATAATTTCATTCTCACCCATCACATCATAAAATGATCATAATAATGAATGCCCCAAATAATGAAATCATATAATAATAATAATATAAATCATATAAACTAAACAAAATAAATTTTTTAATAAATCTATCATAAATAGTATTCAAATGAATAATGGTGGTGGTTTCCAAAATGAGAAGGGCAAATGTTTATTTACACATTATATACTAGAAAAATTTATTGATAGTTTTGGGAAGATAAAACAACTAATTAGGAATCAATAATATTATTCAAAAAATAATTCATTTTCTTGAAACATTATTATGGTTGGATTAAAAATAATCTCATGAAACTATAATCTTTTCTATACCAAAAAATAGATGTGAAAAGGAATATTGAAATGAAAATTTCAATTTATTATAGAAGAGTTAATGTTTTAAACAAAGATAGAGTGGTGATACACCCAAATAGAGAGATTTTGTGTAACATTGTGAGATTTTAATAATAACAATACTATATTTGATATGATGTATAAAAATTAACATTGGGCTTAAATAGTTCACAAAAAATATTTCATTAAATATAACCTATTCGATAACATGCAGAACATTCAACCCTGAGTCTAAATGAACTATAGGATACTATAACATTATAACATAGATATTAAATTGGAGGGTATGAATAGAAATAAATAAATAATTAAAAGTATAGTTATCTATTTATTGTAAAAAAATTAGAATCGCTAAAAATAAATAGAAATGTTTTCTTTGAAACACTATATGTCATCTAACATAGGGTTTAGTCATGGTTTGGGCATATAATTTAATATTAAATTTAATCAATTTTAGTAACTTTCTTTGATAAAATATAATTCATTTTTGAAATCATAATATCATAATTATGTTTGGGTAATTTTTTTACATTTTTATGAAATATGTCATTTTTCAATCAATAATGAAATATAATGAATTCTAATTGAAACCTACCTTATTTAAAATTATTTATATAGTTAAATATTAGTTTTAATTGGTATTAAATTAAAATTAGTTAAATTATATATCAATTATCCCAATTTTCATCACTAGAGTAAATCTCATTTAAAATTTCGATTTAAATAATTTGTAAGCTATCGAATATTTTCTCTTTAAAACAGGATTTTATATTGCATCTGTGGGATTAATTTCAAATTAAATTAATACATTTAGGTAAATTTAATTAGGAAAAATGGATTCAATATTTTTAAGTAAAATAATTTTTGTTATCTAAAAACACCCACTTAATTTTTCACAAGAATGATTAGTGAGAACAGTTAAAATTAAATACCATGATTATGTTAAAAATGAGTTTATTAGGGGATAAACTTAAGAGATATGGGGTAAAATGAACTACCAAATTTTCCAAAACCAATTTTCATCATTATTAAAAACTTTATTAAATTAATCTATATATTTATGAGTTTTTGGATGAATTTTCCCCGCAATGGACCTATATAATAAGTTAAGTAATATAAATGTCAAAAGGAACCATTTTCCCTTTAATGTATATAAAGCATTAGGGTAGGAAGTAAAAAATCATATGTTAGGTTATAAATATTATATAAAAATATATTTGTGTAGTTTTTATCATGATAATTTATTTGAAATTTTTAGATATGAATTCATTACTTAAAATGTTTAAGAAACATCATCACTGGAGTAAATTTGGGAATAAATAAATAAAATTAATGATACTAAAAATATTAAAAGTGAATTAAATTGAAATAATTAATTTTATTGCCTTAATTTTCTTGAATATTTTATCATTATTTATAATTTTTAACTTAATGAAATTGAATTTTTTTTCATATCTATATTTTTATATTCAAATTGAATGAATAATGTAAACATTTACTTTAATGTTGTTTTCTGATAAATGATATTTTAATAAATGAATTAAAATTACTAAAAATACTATATTTGATAATTTAATTTTTTAATTTTATTAAATATAAAAAATTTTCCTTTTATGTACCAAAATATCTTTTATAATGACTATATTGACATCTAAATTGAAAATACTCTATTAGTCTGATTTAGGTTAAAATGATATTTTTTCTTATTACATATGCTTGTGAAAAAAATAATTTTCCACACATTTAAGATTTATATTTGATAAATTGGATTGATTATTTCAAATTTTTTGGTCCAATAATATAATATTTATCTTTTTATTTTAGTATCAAAAGGAAAATTAACATAGTAAAAAATGTATAGTTACTGTGGTAAAAAACCTAAACTGTAAAATTGAATAAAATTAGTGGCAAGAAAATAACATGGGAAAAATGTTTTTATTTTGTGTGTTTGTGGTTTTTCTCAAACTTATCATCCATACACTCAATTATTTGTCACTTTTGGAGTAATATTAAGTAATAGATACATTCTAATGGTGAAATATACTGAGTATTTTCCAAAATGGTACATCTCCTAAATTATAAAAGGGCGCGTTCAACCATCACATACACACATCATCATGACCTTTAGATCGACTAAAAACTAAAAAAAATAAATTAAAATATTATTTCCTATCATCCCATAAGCCTTATTTTTGTTATAAATTCATCTTAGGAAGGCTTTGGTGAAAACCTAACGAGGATACTTGAGAAGATGTAACATTCTTCAAGGAGAATATTTATTTCTTTTCAGTCTATACCTTTTCCAATTCTTATTAAAAAAAGATGATATAATAACATAATGATGTTAAATATACTGAGATATTTTTATGTTAAGTTTATTACCTAAAATCATCTCAATTTCAATCAAATGGGTTATGAAAACACCATTCATGTGTACGGTAGACTACCACATCAGAAATGGATGTCATTATTTTTTCCATTACCAGAACTCATGGTTGGGTATGATGATAAATATAAAGTATATATATGTTATTTATAAAATAATTATAACCCTATATTCAGGATATAATATGTATCTTTTTTTAATTTCAATTTATTATTGGTTAATATAACTTCTATCAGGTGTACGATTAACTACCACCTCGCACGGCAATGTGATTCATTTATCAATAACACATTAATGGAAGATAATAAGGACAAAGTTAGTGATTATATTTAATATAAATGAAATAATTATGATAATAATGACATATTTATCCTTATAAAATGATAATATATATATCTTTTATTTCATACCATTTCACTCTATAAAAATGATAACATCATTCGTTTTCATGTGGACTACCACCTTAAAGTAATGTTGTGAATCTATTTTCGTCACTGCACCAGATGGATGATATATATACATATATTTTAAAAAAAATTATATAGGTTATTATGGTCATTATATAATGATAATACACTAATAACATTATTCCCAAAATGATCTTTGGGAAATGGGAATGTTACTCGTGCATACGTATAACATACCATCTTCATGATAGTTATAAACTTAATTTATCAAAAACTATATTCCATGATTAGTTATATTAGTATAATTGAAATATAAATATGATAATCAGTCATTATTATTATTTTGGAAGTTATGTAACTATATAATATGCACAAGAATTAGATCATTCATGATAAATCATAATTGAGAAAACAAGGTGATTAACACCCAAAACAATGAAAATGATGAAATATTATTAAGAAATGGGTGGAAACATTTTATAATATGAACATATATGATATAATAAATATGAGTATGGTTCTGGTATAAATTAATAACTCGTTTTATACCAACATACATGAGTTTAAAGAATGTTCAACTAAAGAAGAGAATGGTGTAAAGGATTACATCTCAATTCACATTCCACTAAGACTTATTTATTATTATTTAACAATTCACATTTATGCATTGTATATAAATATCCTCTGACATGTAATAGAATAAATAATTTATAATTCATTGTATTTAATTTTCCACTTTAAATCATTTTAGCCTAGTGTATTTGACTTCAAAATTACTAAGTGGTAATGTAATTGTACAATATCAATTTATTAATTGATTGTTAACATTCCCTTGAAAAAATCACATTCATGTAATCATTTTTCATTAAAAATTAAAATTCTCATGAATAAATAAATTCTTGAACAATGGATATTATTGTTACTTAAACTATATCACATTTTTAATTGCGTATTTTTCATTGAATATTATTTAATTAATTGGGGAAATGTTGGTAAATCAATATCATTTAGTAAATATATAGATATGATGATAAGGATTATTGATTCATGAATTAACTCGATTATTATATATATAATGAATTATCTTTCCCAATGGTGATGATTGGGGCTTGGTATAATATATCCCCTTAATTAATAAATATGTCTCATGATACAAAATAAATTAGAAAATTTTTCTAGTGTCATCCTAGAGTATTTTAAATGTCTTGTGAAAGGTATTGACAGTAGAGGTATCACGATTACTTAGATAATAATGTCTAATAATTATGAATTAGGTTAATTTAAAATGTATTTATTATTCTTATCCATGAGAGTTTCACAAATATATTATGTGTTGATTAATTTCAATATCAACTATTAATAAAATGACATGTGTTTTTAGTTATTTAAATTTTCATATTGATTACACTTATTTATTATGATATATTTCTCTTTACTTATCAAATATAGATAATTTTATCTCATTGATATTTTTTTCCTTTCCCCATGAGTTGAAGAATAATTCTTTGAATGAGTTTTCAAGGATTCAGTTCATCTAATTTTCTTATGCATTATGTTTTTTTATTCACAATGTAAAATTTGTGTCTTGTATGTGTATGGTTTACAAGGAATTCTAAATTATTCAGTCCTTCATTATAATATTTCATATATCTTATTCCAATGTAATAATGAAAATCACATGCTTTGGACTTCTGGGGTCATGGTCGTTATAATTGTTATCAGATGAAGTTTTGTAGAAACCTTACGAGCTAGATTTAGGGAAACATTGATTAGGGATCATAAACCTATAATATAAATTGACAAAAATTATAAAATAACATAAAAATGATTCATTAAAGTAGATAATATATATATTTTTATAGAAATATATCAATATTTGAATATTAATATTGTTCAAGAATATGGATAGTTGAAAATTCAAGAGAAGTGAATTGAGTTCCTAGAAAGTTTATTACAGAAAACCACCCTCTTCGGATATAATGGGTCAAAACCGTTTTCTTAAAATGAAATAGTAGGGGAAATATAATAAAATAAAGTAAATAAATTGAACACATGAGATTTATAGTGGTTTAGGGAACAGAATTCCCCTAGTCTCATCAATCAGCACTCTACTCAACAGATTCATGATTTTCACTGTAACAACCTTTTTATTGGGGCTCATAGCTAAGTTTAAGATGATATCACTTAATAAAAAGGACCAAGATATTTCATCTATTCTATCCCATTACAATAAAAATATGTGATTGCAATACACACTTTCACAATAGTTGTATGAAGGAAAGGAATGAATAAAAATTTGAAGGTCGAATATAGCAGATACTTGCAAGTAGAAAATGGTAGTATTTAAATATATATTTTGATAATATGATAGTATTCAATGTGTAGCTTAGAATTAACTTTAGTGAAACTGATAATAAGAACTTAATAATTTATTTTGTATCTTAACTATGTATAACTATTTATATTATTCATATATACCTGCATTATATTAGTTCTTTATATCCATATATATTCAAGTAGTGACTAACATATCTTTTTTATATCTTATATTTGAATATAAAACACATGATATAATCACAACTTTCAAGAAACTAATCCATTTACAAGTTAATAAGACTGGCTATTAGGTTCATGCATCCATTCATTCCGAATATATAAATTACTTTTGCAGCGGTGATGCTAGAAATCTTCTTGTCCATTATATCATTATAATAATGGAAAATATATATAATGTACAGATCCATATTTCCATAAATGGATAATAAATTCTATGATATGGTCTGAAATCATGAAAATACTTATCAAAAAATAAAAAAATTAACCATGAATGTTTCTGCCACTTTCTACCAGGGCGAGCTTCCAGAGTGTGTTGACGTCCACTGACAGTGCGTTGTACCTCACATTTCCACTTTCCAAAGGCTGGTTCCATTCACCACTTATTAATAGACGTATGATCCTTGATCTAAATGAGGTTATGGTATGTTTTTCCCTCCTTCATTGGATTCCTCCTCATAATTTGTCTCTTAGTCTGGGTCTCACATATAGATTAAGATATTGATTTTGAAACTTGTTCCAAGTTACATATATTTGTGGATTCTAGTTAATTACACTACTTATATTAGAAAATTATAAAGGTTAAATCTAGGTATGAATCCTTTAGTGAGGAGGGTAGTGATATTGGGAATCGGTGGCATGTCTGGATGCTGGAACATTGGAACACCTATAATATTCTTCATCAGAGAGCATCTCAAGTGTGTTGAAACCCGAGGCTTCCCACATCGATTTGAGGGTATCATATTATAGAGGAATGACTTCCACGGTTTTCCTTAGGCATCCAATGTTTAAAATATGTTATGTCGTGAGTTTAATTTCTAGAGGAGATTAATTAGACTGATTGGAACACTTGTGACGGTGGATTAGACTTGTACACCCTAATTTAGAGAACCTGGAAGGTTTACCGGATGGATGGATAAGAATTCCTAATGGGGATGGACTCGAGAGTGTTGTGTCCTATAAAGTGAATATTTCACACTATGATGGCTGATCTAGACACTACATAGGGGCGAACCCAATGAGGAAGACACCAATGATTACCATTGGTTGGGATTGAACCTCTTGGAGACTTCCAACGTACCCTATGTATAATATAGGGATCAAAACCCACATAGTATAGAGGGGTGTTTTAATTCTTCCCCATGCATAGTTTCTCATCGTAGAAGGATCACTCTTGGTTGAATGAATGTGGGTTATCTGGGGATTACACATGGTGAGTTTTTTGGGTGATTCCTGGAGAAGAAATAGGGTGAATGGGGATTATGAACTGAGACATCCTATATGGATGGTGTGATCCCACTGGGATGGGTCAGTCCATGTAAAATCAGGATGGATTATGGGGGATTGGATGAATTATAAGTAATGGATGATATGGAACTAATGTAAGGATGATGGTGTTTCTATTGATCATTGGGGAGTTTTCCTATGTTTTCCAATTGTATTGGAATCTATGTCCATATTGTTCTGATAGGGGAATTAAGGATTACACATGCTTAGATTCCCCTGAAAAATGGTAGATTTGGTTAGCTTTTATGCATGGTTAGTCACCCAGATGGACTTGAATGAGAAGTGACCTCAAGGTGGGGTGTGATCCTCCCAAGATATAGTGGCTAAAAGAAAAAACTAGGATGATAATGGATTATTGTGGATACTGAGATCCAGGAGGTTCATCCATAGAAGGAGGTCACAAGGGTTTACTAATGGTTCATATTGATCCTCAAGGAGTCTTCTTATGTACCCTTTTTAGAAGATAAGTATGACAACCCATGTAATTTGAAGGGGTTATTTGGGACTTATTCTTGGATAGAAGCCCATGAAAGAGGAATTTGGGGCTTATTCCATGATTTCTTCCTGGAATAATGTTTTCATAGTCTCTACAAACCACAAAGCCCACATGAGTTAGCCATAGTGTGTGAAACAGAAGGAGGCAACATACAAGAGGTTCACATTGCGATAGATGTGTTAGTGGGGGATGGTGTGGTGGTTATTCATAGAAGCATCCCAAAGAGAAGGAAATTGGTGATTACTCCAGGAGGCATGAACAGAGATGATCATGTTCCATGTGAGGAATGTGTCATTCCCTAGAAGGTGGGTGAGTATGATATCACTCCCATGGAGATGGGTGGGTGTTGGGAATTCTCGTTGTGAGGCACCCCATGTGCATTGCATAGGTTGAGACTATAGATTAATGTCATGTATGAAGGATGGTGGTTTATGGAAGTTAAATATCTTACAGCTCGAATGTCGAGGATTCAATCATCCCCACTATGTATTTACATAACTGATACCCTCCCGCACTAGGGGAAGGGAAGACATTAACAATTACGTATAGAAGTGAGGTGGATGAGTGTTCACTCGAGGGGTTTGTGGTAGTGTCACTTTGTGAAGAAGAAATATCTATTAGCATATCTATTCATGGAAGAACTAGGTATCCAAACACAATATGGAACACCACATGTGGGATGATGAAATTCTCACATACAAGCCTAGAGGGCTTCATGGAAGATGGTCTCACAATGCCAGTTTCTCACTGAGATGTGATTAGTGAAGCTCAGGTGCTTGGTGGAGGTCACTTGCTTTGTGATGATAAGAGCTCTTCAATGATAGAAGAGTTGTGAAGCAGGGTGACCATGCATAGTTATATATACATGATTTGTGAAAGGAGTTCTCTGTAAAGTCTTAATACCCCATGAACCCTCAATTACCACTATTGGACAACCTTGTTTAAGAAGGGAATATGACTTCATAAATGGAATCCCTATAATATGCAGGGGTATATCAGGACAAGGGAATGGGTGCTTCACGTTGCTCCAGTATGTTGGAAAATTTCTAATTCTCTCATGTTTTCAGTGCATAGGAGATTTTAAAAGAGGAAACTTGGAAGGTGAAAAGTGGGGGTAATGATGATTATTGGGGGTGGTGAACCATTTATTTACAGTAAAAGGGGTCTCGCAAAGCATAGAGGTGTGACACATTGAAAAAGCGATCTCTTCGAAGAGGAACAAGTCTCTTCGGACTTGTGGATCCCTCCATCAACTTTCTTTGTAGTGAATTTGGGTCTTTTTATACATGAAGTGACTTCATCAAATTACTTGCGAGTTCAAGAGAACCAGGTTCTATTAAAATGTGCTTCGTGAGGTAAATCCTTTTAAGGATATGTGGGACATTTGGGGGTGGATTTCATCACAACCGACAGTGGCCTACCATGACTTATCCCCAGAACCATATTTTGGTTCCAAAAAAATACCCCCCTTAAAATGGTAGCTGAAAAGAATGTTATTGTATGATTATGATGATAGATCTCCCTAGAGTATGTGGTCGCAGAGCTAGATCCTGATGAAGTGTGTACAATGCGTACTATATAAAGGAAACCATCGAGATCAGGAGCATGAAGGCCACCACGAAGCTCAGTTGGATGTTTCCTATATATAGAATATGAGGGAAATGTTAACTAGGAAGGATCTCCCTGAATGATATTACCTGATCCCTCTTTTCACAAAGCGATATTCCCTGTAAACATTTCATTGCGTACCATGATCATCGGGCCATTGCTCCGTGAATTAATTTTAGTGAACTAGGGCACCATGATTCTCTATTTTTATGCAATATGTGTAGCGACCACTACAGCTCTAGGATTTGGTTTTCCATGGTAATTCATAATGAAAGAAATTCATGAATAGGCTCAATAAAATTGAAAAAGTCTATAATATGATAGCCACCCAAGAATATTTTCAGTAGTTCCTTGCAGATACTTCCCAAAGAGAGGTTCTGATGAACAATATCCTGATAGTGGTGGAGTTTTTTTGATGTCATTTTGATCCAGAGTCACTAATAGAGGTGATGATAGATGTGTTGAAATACTATACTCTTTGAAATAGATAACCATTGTATGGTTTCTGTCTTAGGGATGATGTCCCCTTCTGAGTGGAAACTAGGGAAAAACCAACATACCGGTTCAGAGGCACACTAGGTCAGTACTAGTGGTATTGGGATACTAACTTCCATATCTAGTGGTATCATTCTCCAATCAACACATACTACCTTTACAACCGTATCAACAATTTTGATGTGAAATCATTGTAGCCAGAGATATCCCAACTACAGTATCAAACTATTTTCAAGACGGGGTTAGGGAACCCAAAAAAAGGATGGACTAATGATTGAAACCAATGTTAGGGAAGAAATTTCATTAGGGGATGGGCCTGGTCCTACTGGGTATGAGCATCCTGTGTAGAACGTGTAATAGAACTAAGGTGAGAAGGTCTATATGATGTCTCTTGGGCTTCCCAATTCAACATTTACCAGCCAAAGGAAATCATGCCCAAGATGCTAAGTAGATGTAAATCGAGGACCAATTCTTTTCATCTTCATCATAGGGAGGTCAAAATCATCCTCTGGGTCCTCCATAATATTTCAGGGATTCCCATTCTGGGGATAATGTATGGTGAATTTTCCCCCTGGAGAATGAAAGTGAGGATATAAAGCAACAACCATTTCTATAGAAGATTCTAATAAATATGGTTTCAGGTGTATACCAAGCCAAGTAGATGATAAGGGATGTCTACTTTAAGTAGTGGTTTGGTCGTTTTTTGAACTTTTTCATAGAGAGGCCAACTAAGAGAGAGGAGGAAGCCATGAAACCTCCCATAAGGTCATGAACCGTCCCTAGAGGGTCTCAATGATGCAAGAAGTGTTCTTATCGACCAATGGTATCTAATGGGTTAAAACATAAACACCAATCATAAACTGGTATTTAGGTTTGTTGGGTTAATATAGGCCCTCATTTTTTTATGGATGCTTCCAGTGAGGGATGCTCACATGGGTGGGTGACCGAGCATGTTCATGAGGTCAAAATTTTTTGAAACATGGTAGCGCAACAAAAATAGGGCTCTAGTGTTGGAAAACATGAATAGTGTTCTTTTGAATATTATTGAGGGGAAGAAGCAACCATGCATATATAGACCACTCAACTTCCATTATGGATGGATTTCATCAAACATGAGGGGATATGAATACAAAAATCACATTTCTCTTCCTGAGTTGAACTCTCGATCAGAAATTATAAATGCTATAGGAAGTTCTTATGCCATGCTAAACATAAAGGAAATGATAAATAAGATTTAGAGGGAAGAATAACTCATCTTCAATTCAATTATTTTTTCAACAATATTGTTCACTAAAGATGGTAAGGCAACTGAAGTGCATCGTTAATATCTCATGGATTTTTTATGTGGGATACTGGTGGAATGGGTGGATTGCGAGCTGATCTATGAACCATACACCCCGCGTCAGTCTTAAGGCAGTTTATATGCCTATATATAATTTCCTGAAAGTTGTAAAAAGGGGTATAACTTGATTATCATCGATGAGTGAGATTTTATATTTCACTCAAGTTCACAGAGAAATTTGGGGAGATGCGGAATGAGTTCCCTCCACCCACTACTACCTATGGGCTAGACGAAGCATATACAAAGATCTAGGAGGTAGCCTTAAATGGGGAAACCCATAATCTATTGATCATTAGGGACAATGGTGGAGTGGCCCCTCCACCTCGAGGTCAGGTCCAAACAGATATGAGAGTATGTCATGGTGGTAGGGGCGATGCACATTGTAGTGGTGGGGATGCATCAACATAGCCACTAGTTCCAAGGCCTACATAGGCCATAAATTAAGGAAGTGAAATAGTAGAAGGCCAAGTGGTCCCAGCTAGGTGGACTTGAGATTAAGGGGGACCATCTTGAGGGTCCCATATAATAGATTCCCAAGATCCCTAGAAGTGTTAGTGTTATGTGGATGTACCTATGGATTTCGTCTACCCCAAGGCATGGGAGACCTGAGATGTTAAATAGAAACTTAATAATCCTTATTAATGATGGGATCACCTCAACCAGTTTAGGATGGATCTTCTATGAATTTTTCTGTAAAAATGCAGCTTTTGGAATCCCAGGAAGATGGGAAGTAGTGTGTGGTTGTGTTGGAGAACATAGTTTACTCTTGAGGCACACCAAATATAACGAAGGGTCATGAAAATGTATTACTATATCTAACATCACCCAAAAACTGATAGATGTTGATATAGTGTTTTTCATTCATCTACCTAAGGAATCAGATGGGTTTTGGGGGTATATGCTAATAGAGGGAGCCCTTTAGAGGAAGTTGAGTTTGCAAACTCAGAGGAAAATACATTGTGAGGATTTGATGAGGAAATTGAGTTAATCTATAACTAAATCCCTTGTGTTTTAATCTCCCTCATGTTAATCTAGGGTCTTTAACTTACATGTGGTCTATACATGATAACCTTTCATAAGATACAAATTCTCGTGAGGATGGAGGCATGATGACAGCCGTGGAGAACCAATCACTCAGACCCACGTCTGAAGCAATAGTGGCTACAGGGTCCAGTAGTTTAGTGGAGAACCATGTGGCCTTTATAGAAACATAATAACATTTAATAATATATGGGGGTACATCCTGATATCCTAATGATGAAAATCCGAAGGAGGGAGCCTTAGATTCCATCACCTGCCACCAATTTGTTTCCTTCCTCATGGAGTCATACTTGATGTTTGGTCAATCTGATTGAATGATAAAACCCTTATCTGAAAAATACACATAGTATCGAGTGATCTGTATGTGATAATGATCAGAGGACCGAGAGAACATTTATTAATAGGGTACCATTTTAAATAGAGACAAGATTCCTAGGATTTCAAGACACGACTTGTAGTTATTGGCTGATTGTGGATGTTGGTGGCTCTTCCTTCAGGACAAATATGGAAAAAATTGTCAAGGTAGGATCAAGAGATGAAGATAATCCTCATGATATAGATCCCAATCTATATGAACGATTCCATAGGATGATCCTACTGTTTAATTCATAGACTCATTTTTGAAGTATAAACTGACAAACCCAGAGGAGCTGTATGAGTCTGTATATGAGGATATTGAAGAAATTTGGACACATGATGTCAGACATGGTAGTTGGCCAATAATTCCATAAAAATACTCTAGAACCATAATGGATAATATGGATGAGATCACTTCACCACTTTCTACAGTACCTGTGAACTTTAGGGGTGGAGGATTGAGGTTTTCAAATTCTCATTCGAGACTACCTCACCTAAAAATATGAGAAATCAGTCAGCATTAGGATGCTTCTTGGTGCCAAGAAAAATAAAAAAAAATATCTAGAAGATCCATGAGGTATAACATGATATTAAAAACCTTAGCATGAAGTTAAATAAGTGCATACCCTTTGTCTACGATCAATAATAACTTACCATTGGACTTAAGGTCAATCTTAAAGTGGCCCCAAAGAAGTTGAGGTAAGAGAGCAGTCATGTTGCCGAACTCCAAGCTGAACATAACCAGTCACTAACCAAGGATAATGAGATACTATCTATGGTCGTTGATAAGGATAGGGAGATCAAAAATATATAGCATGATCTGGATGACACACTCTAGAATGTGGAATTTTTGAAGCATTATATTGAATGGGAAGATCCACATGGTTCATTTTTTCAGTCTTATGAAACATACAACCTTGCTTGGTTTCCAGTTTTGAACTACGTGGAGGGAAATATTTCGTGTTTACATTAATTACTGCCACTTGATCTTATCTATGAAGTAACTAATGTTTCATCCCAAATATCATGTGGCCCATGCCTAGTGTGAGAAACTAGGGATGAACCCATATTCATTCACTTTGTATCGTAGTTCTAGGTAATTATTGAATACTCAGGTCCCGCTATTATTGATTGACCACCTAGAGTGTATAGGTTGTGAGTGGATGTCACTAGAGAATAAGGCTCGCAAAATTAACCAATTTCATTTCCAAAAATTTTATAGTGCATGACTGGGATAATACCAGGGGTGTTGGAATCAATCCAAACAAAGGGGAAATAGAAATTGTGAATCATGATGCCAAATTTTTTTAACACATAGTGGATGGAATCATGTTATAGGAAAACCACCGATCATATTTTAAATATATAATCTATATTGTTAGCATGTAATGAGGATGAAAAATGAGGGTCGTTCATTGACCATGTTCAAACTCAATACCGCATTCGAAGTGTCATCTGATGCCTTCTGAAATGTTGGCCCATGATGGTAGGTGAGTTGATATGGTATAGAAATACCATTATGGAGTCCCTTAAGATATGAAAGGGGATGAGTATCTAAATATGGGTCAACAGAATCATGGGTTGGAGTGGTGGAATTTTCAAAATGATTCCAAAAATATTGAAATTAAGCCACCATGGTTAAATCAAATTGGTGTAGGCACATTATGATGAATAAAAATAAAACATTTTCCTCGTAAAGGAACAATATAGTGGGGGTGTATGGTGCCTTTCAATTTTATGTCAAGAAGGTGAGGGTGATTCATAGCATAGATTAATTCCATTTTTTTCTCAAAGTGTCTCGCAGTTTAACATTGTGTGGTAGAGACGTTACACATATTTTAAGGTCATATTTGTTAGACCGTGGCCAATAGTTTTGAGTCGTATTACATGTACTATGGAAATGTATATTCCTATAATATATGTGTGGAATGGATGAGATAGAATCTGATATAAATGAGGACCAACGATATCCCTACCAATATATGGGGGCATACAGGATGTAATCACATGTTATACGATAAGAGGAGAAATCACAATGAAGCCTTTGGTTTATGGTTATACAGATAATATTATAAATAGGAATGAGGTGACCAAATAGAATAATGATCACATGATGTTTCCAAAAGGAAAAATTTATTGGTTTCACAACATATTTCATAAGATTGGGAATCAAGATGTACGTAGTTCTTGAACCTACTGTAGTTAGAGACCAACAATAGTAGGGGAATTCCTCTATGGGGAAAAAGTTGAAACATCTCGTAATTATCATATGGCCTCCTAGACATGATAATTCTATTGTTTTATTTTACTGTCATGAATTTTGGATGGGGGATTCTTAGTTTATGGTCGTAGAGTTTGAACAATAATCTGTGGTATCTAAAATGGGTATGTATGGTGTGTATTGTGATAATACCAACATGAATTAGGGAATAAGAGGACCGCTTCCACACACCACATATCAGAAGAGAACATGGTCAATCAGATCATAGTTTAGGGTAATAGAGTTTTGACCATGGGACTCATAGTTTATGTTTATGTAGTTTGTACCATAATGAAGAATGATAATTCCAAGGGCACACAAGTCACATGAAAGAGATAAAACTCAATTTGAATGAGGGATAAGAGAGACCATGTGGTACATGGGCATCTTAATATGAGTTATATATATTTTACGGTCATATATCTTTGACCATAGGGATCCTAGATTATGGGCGTAGAGTTATGATCATAGTATGCACTGTTTCCACTAAATATCTAAAAACCGTACCAAAAATATTAAGCCCACTTAAGCCATGCTCAGTATGGGAAATAAAGATTGTTTTTAGGATATCCTTGTAACATAAAGAATCATAAAATGTGGGATTTATCATTCAATATGTGAAAATTCATAGAGTAAAAACACCAGGGGTGTTGGAGTTCCCCTAGAGCATAGGGAAATGGAAAGGATGCAAATCGAAGCATTCGGGGTCCGGATTAGGGACATAGAGAATGATGAGTATGATAACTATTGATCATATTCACAACGTAATATCCATAAAATTACTTATCAAAAACGTGGAATATAAATTAATAATCGACTGTGAACCTAATTTGAAAAACAATAATTCATGTTCGTTGCCAAAAATCCATTTGAGAATTAGACCAGGACCCGAGGTGAGCCAAAGCGGTAGGAGACCATTTCCACTATGGGGTCTTTCTAGATATGAAAGATGATGGAAATATGAAACTATAAATACTAAATGTGTGGAGATAGGTTGGGAATATGTACGCATAGAACATGAAACCATCTGTCTCACACTCCAATGCATTAGGGAATGTTAGTGGTAGGAAAAAACTGAATCTAATATAGAAAATAGTTTAATGCCATTTTGGTTGGACAATGGATTCCATGTATAAAATTATGTGTGTGGGATGTATCTGTATAGTTTAATTGAATGGGGAAATGATGAAAATACAACATAGTTTACTGTCATGTGACTTGAACATTATGGGAAAAGTGGATCCCTTGAGAGGAAGTGGGTGGCATGAAAAAATTACTCCAAACTAAAAGAGGCCAAAGAGGCTCAAATCGTTCCGCATATTCCTAAGATAACCTTGAAAAGGCTCATAGTTACAGTCATATAATTTAGACCTGAGGGTCATGCAATAATTTATGTGGGTACAAACCCTGCCAAAACTCCTATGGCCATGTGAGCCCTGGTCAGCGTGGGAAATAAAAAGTTATGTTAGGTTTTCCCCATCACATGGGAGCACACAACAATGTAAAGGAAATTCTAAGTGGGAAAAGACCCAACCATTATAAAATTCCCACTCAACGTGCAAAGATTCGGGGAGGGACAACACCAGGGGTGTTGGGGATACACAAAAACATAAGAAGGTGGAAAAAGCGATTCATTTCACCCAATACATGGAAATCAATGAGGTTTGTGTGACAATGAAGGATAATTGGGAACTTTATTTGAAATAGAGATAAATATCATATTACTAGGGATGGGGATAGACAAATTATGCTCAAGAACTTACCATATTTGAAATATGGGACCTGTCTCAAAATATAGTCCAATGAATTCTAGGTTGTTGTCCCAAAACGGTAGGTGAGCCGATAGAGGATAGTCAGATCATTAAGTGGGTACCATTATATGTGGAAGAGGTTGGGGAAATAGATAAATGGACATGTCGAGCATGATAATATATTGGTAGAATATTTTTTAGAATCCAACACTCTTTGTCTAATACTAATGCACATTCAAGAATGTATGTGTGGAACACCAGCAAGAGGGATTTGATCTTCCTTCAAGGATTGAGTTCTTAGGTAGGGTGTTGCGATTAGTTTAAGGGTCTTGTTTGTTAGACCATAATCTCTCTGTTTAAGGTCTTAGAGTGTGGAATATAGGTTCTCTATTTAACATCATGGTCATGTGACATACCTGTGTAGTTTAAAGTCATGCAGTGAGGATGAAAATGTGTCATAGTTTTCATTTTTCAACAAGGACATGTGAATCCCAAATGAGAAGTGTGTGGTGGGGAAAATAAAACGCAATGAATGAGGACCAAGTTGATGCACACCTCACCACATTTTCTCAATGTATAGCTTAAGAAAATGGTCCAAAAAGGTGAATCTAAAAATTTGTGTCTTGGTTCGGGGACAAAAAACATGAGTCTTGATATGTATCCTATTAGGGTAGGAATCAAGAAACATGTATTTCTTAAATATATCATGGGAAATATATAGTGCCAAAAGGGGTGATATCCTCACAAAAAAATCATGGTTGTTACAGAATTTTCTGTCATGAGAACTAGGATATTGAAAATATTACATTAAGGTCAAATAGTTTGGATTGAAAAGAGAGGAGATGAGTAGTGTAGCACCATGGTGAAACACGATGTGAATGGGGACAAAAGAGATCCACTCCACACAACACACTCCTAAATGATACTCTCACCAAGGGGCCAAATGGATGAAATTTTGGCAAGAGCCAAATACTAATCTATTGTGCATTTCTAGCTATCCCAAAAGTATGGGAATAAATATATATTTATTTATCAAATTCTGTGGAGTTTTGTATCAGGTGGAAAGGATGTGGGTGGTGTTCCTCAAAAGGAACATGTGTGGTCCAGACACCATAACACGATAGGAATGAGGACAAAATAAATACACACTATACCACACCTTCTCAACAAGGAGCCCCAGACCAACAGGGGAGAGAATGCATATTATTATTTGATTGGTCCCATGTAGAAGATGTCTAGACATATATACATATCCCATATATATGGGAATAAATACCCACATAGTTCTAAAAGATGGCTCAGTGGGTTAATGATGACAAAAAAGCAGAGTTGGTATTCTCTAAAATTAGAATATTGTGGTTGTTGTACATTTTATTATCATATAATGAGGGAACTGAAAATATTAGTTTTTGTCATAAACTTTGGCCCAATTAATGGGGATATATAGAGGGTGAATCCATGAGGAAACCTGCTTTGAATCAGGACCCAAGAGGTCCACACCATATAGAACATTCCCTAATGATACCCAGGACTAGGGGACAAAGGGGTGATCTTGTGATTATACGTTTGGGCCTAGGGACAAGATGTCTAGGTGTCGCTACATATCCTATAAAGATGGGAATCAATCCACATGTAGTTGATGGAGATGTCACGGAAAATGATTGGTTCCAAAAGGGGAAATTTAATCCCAGGTGAAGACATCAAAATGTATAGTGCATCACAGGAACAAAGAGATCCACACCAGACGATGCATTCATACAAAGAACTCACACACATTTTAACGTCATGGGAGATAAAGAAAAAGGTTTGGGATAGTTTGTGGCTAAAACCAATGACTATGTGTTTCGATGTCATTAAGAATCCCATAATGATGGGAACAAAAAAATATGTAGTTCATGAAGATCCTTGCAATTTAACATCATGGAGTAAAGATGACGATGTTGCATAATTTAATGTTATATATGAATGGTGAGTTTTAAATCATGGGGGACAAAATGGAAAATTCCATCTAAGGTTTTGAAGAAAGGACCGTAAATGATTTACCGTTTAATGTCTTGTACATAGGACATAGTAGATTATCATCATATAAGATGATAGAGATATTAGTTTAAGGTCATAGAGCCCAGAATAGTGGGTGAATTTTGTAGTTTACCATCATGAATGATAATTAGGCAGCTCTATACAGTTTAACTTCTAATGGGATGGTACTTTTTCTTATTCAATGTAATTATTTAAGAACTTGGAATTGGTGGGAGGATTAATTCACTCACCATCCATGGTGACCAAAGAGTATTCACCATTGGGATAAATATTATGAATGATATAAGGGGCTTCCCATTTGGGCTCTAACATTGATGGTTTCCTTCTAGGAATCATTGGTATCCTTAGGAACAATACCGTGACACGTTGAAGGAAGAAGTGGAGAATAACTCTCTTGTTGAATGATATGTGAGAACAATGTGTGAAAAATGTGAGAAATCTCTTGTTGATTAGACCAGATGATGTAATTGGCATAAAATTTCATCATCATAGCTTCTTATAAATTGGTGTTGTTATCTATGAGAAAAATGTGTGGGACTCCAAATCATTGGATGAAATTGGAGCTCATTAACTTAACAATATAGTGTTTCTTGACCTCATTAAGAGTAATCACCTCTTACCAATTGGAAAGTAAATTCATTATGGTCAGAATAAACCTTCACTGGAAAGCTATTTCTCGTGGATATGGTCCCTTGACATTGAGTCTCAAACCGAAAATGTACAAGAATACTTGGTGGAATGGAGGGGCTTTGGGAGGCCATTTATAAAGTTTTCATGCACCTATAATTCATGTCACCTCATAGTGAAATAAATATATTTATGGACCATTATGGTGCAATAGTAACCCAACATTCAAATATTGTGGTATAGCTTTTACCCTGCCTTATGAGCATCACATAATCTAACTTGAACATCCTAAATATCCTAGGAAATCTCAATAACTTGAATGTAATGGAGGATAAATAAATAAGTCCCACATTTGCTGAGGATATTCTCAATTCTTAGACTACTCTAGAGGGTAAACTGAACTACACAATAATTTAATTATTAATCCTCATCTATCTATATAGGGAGATTTTCATGTCAGAGGTACTCAACGAATGGAACCGTCCAATGAGAGGTGTATTCTATTATGTCTTGCATATCTAGATATAACACCCCGACCACAGTTACCTAGATTCGGTGCATTATTATGTATCATTTTCATGATCAGAAAAGATTAAGTCTATAAAGATCGTTTAATTTAGTAGCCTTTGAAGTACTAGATACATTCATATGGTTTACATTACATCATAAAATAGAAAACTATAAAAAAATTGTTTCCATAGACAACACTGACATCCCATAGACTATCCCTACAGGTCAGTCATAATATACTTTTTCGCATCCTAGGAAAAATAAAACATAGAAAGGTGTGAGATCAAATTCTCAGCAAGGATAATATTATAGCGGAAACATTCATAAATAAGCATAAACATTTAAGAAAATGTATATAACTAAAACAAAATCCCTTTAAACATGAACTTAAACAATAATATGGAAAAGTTAAATTCAAAATAATTCCATTTACTTACTCTCATGGATATTCTACTAGTTGAATAATTCCATTAAATATCAACAGACACTTTCATAATGATGTAATTCATAATACCATACTTTCATAACCATATAGTCATGGCCTTATTCCAAGACTACAAATAAGATTTTGTCAAGGCCTTTGCAAGACACTAGTTTGTCTCATGAGACATATCGATGCATCGAGGAGCTATAGCGGGCTACACCCGTCACTTACTAAGTCCAATGCATTTATCATATGAAAAGGCTTAAACATAACATAAACATTCGTATTAAAACTGGAATACAAAATGTCAATACGTTATCCAAAAACCATTAATGGTATGAAATAACACATCCACATTCAAACATATCACAAAACCTTTAATACAATATGGATGTTTTTTATCATAATAAATCAACTTCAAACAAACTTAAAATCCATCAAAGGATGTTGACATAGATGAAATGAAAACGTTTTTAGAGAAATATCTCATTCTATTTTGAAATCATTTAAAGGGAACATAATTATAAAAGAAAAAATTTATATTTGAAAATATTCTTATAAGCCTGTGAGGGAAGATTCGACAATGTTGTAATGGGAGAAAATAGCTGGACCCACCGTATAAGTTAAAAAAACATTCTTACCTTAAATTTGTCGAAAAGGTCAAAAAGTACCTTGTTTGGAAAACGACGGATAGATTAATTTATAAAAATATTATAAAAGTCAAACAAGGGTATAAATGACTTTAACCCATAGACAGTAAAATAGGAATAATGTTTTGAAATTCATTTTTATGAAACATCGATGTGGATGATAAAGAGGTCCTAGTAGATAATTACTTATAAACAAGCTTGGATAGTGAAGAGATGGTAGAATTAACCCTTAAATTTTACTTTTCCGTGGTTAGGGGTTGGTTAACCTCTATTATAAGGGTGAAAAAATTGTTATTAAATTATACAATAATCATATACATTAATATGATATCATATTTGATCTTTTGTCATTGCTTTGTTAATAATATCTTAGAATTATCGTCATTTCGGGTGTTAACGGATTCATTTTCCTTTATATTATTTGTTAAGTGGGTATTATTTGTTATGGATGGGATGAATCTTATTTATATCCAAAATGATATCAACCTTTAAACATTATTTGTAATCATAAAATTAAAATTAGTCTCGAATGGATACGATGGGGAATGAATCTAATCGCGTTTGGGGAGACGGTAATCCGTACGTACGAATGAGCGACAATATCATTATTTTGATGTTAAAATAAAATATAATTGGATTTTATATCATATATAAATTATTATTATCATGTTATAGTTATTATTTAAATCAATTACACATCATTATTATACCCATCTAAATAATAATGTATTGAATAACAATTACACCACGACGTGGAGACGGTAAGCCGCATGTACCCACGTATGGTGACATTTCATTCAAAGGATGGATAGAAAAATGAATATGGTTGTACCATATTTATATTAAAATCATAGTATATAGAAGTTACTGGATTAATTATTTTAGAATAGCAATTACAAAGAAAGAGGAAGTTGAAGAAGAAAGGAACTTGAAAGAGATGACGAAATATTTACCTCTTCTTCGGGTTCATTCTTTTGATTTGATCGAAAGGGCTCCATAAGATTGTATTTCTGACTAAAGTAAGGCCTATTGGATGAAGGGAGGGAATTTGATAGGGTATTTGTGTAGAGGTTGTCCGAGCAAAATGGCTTTGAAGTTGTGAATTAGAGAGAAGGTGGAGTGCCCTTTTATAAGAGGGGTCAGGGGAACCTTAGGAAAAGCAAGAAATATTATTTTAAATTAAAATAATTTTTGGTTTCTAATTTCTCCAAAAAATATTATTTAAAATCTATGCTGGGGATGGGTCTAAATCCACTCAACCAAATTGGTTTTAGACAGGTTTGGATCACTATATTAACTTTATCTTTTAGATTTTACTTTTAGTTAAATAGTTTGACATTTACCATGTCACTTTGTATTTTTATATTATATGATTAATAAACTTACTATATTCCCCTAATTGAACCCCAAGTGGTTAATTAATGATAAACATATAATTATATAAGACGTTTGGCCAAACCTTATGTTTTTAGAAATAGAATATTAATTAATAATATAATATATTTGTAAAAAACACATTTATGTCAATTTTGACACTATTTGGTATTTTGTTTTTTCTAAATTCATAAAAAAATTATTACTTTGATAAAAATTCATATAACCAACCCTAAAATGTAATATTAACCTATAAAATTAGTGGAAGTCAAGAAAAGTCTAAAATTACATTTATTTGGGTATTATAATATCAATTATTTTAATATTCCATGAATTGGGTAATTACTACATCATCATTGTGTCATAAATAAATTAGATTATTTAATGTCTAAAAAATTTAAATAAAATACCATTATGTAGGAAATATTTTAATATTTCTAATTAATATTTACAGTTGAATTTATCTTATGCATAACGCTATATTAAAAATGTTTTAGTTTTTAAACATTGATTTTAACTCTCTTAACTCTTCTTTGAATTAAATAATAATAGATGTCCTAATCTAATCCAAGTGAACCAAAGAGGTTCATATTTTATTCCTAAGGTTATTTTTTGTCGAATTATACTTATCCAATAGAGTTAGGACATGTGTTAGGTAATAATAATATCGTTTTTACCCTTTAATTACCCTATTTACTTTTAATAGTGGTAAATAAAAGTAAAAAGTTATCATTCACCAAAAATTATTTTCATCTTATTAAACCAAATTTTACTTACTAATATCATCCATGTCTCTTGGATTTTTAAAATACCACTGAAAGTAGCAGTAAATTTATGTTTTATTTGAATTTTAAAATATTCCTAAGAGGTGTGTAAAAAACGGTAAAAAGTTCAATAAAATTTTTACATATCTAAAATTATTATAAATAGACCCCAATGAATTACATTGAACTTATATATGTTTTATGTATCTATTTTGACCTAAAATAAATTTAAATAAAAAAAATAATTATTCAAATAAAAATTAGGTTTTAAACTATTACTCAGTGTTTTTCACTATTAATCAAAAATTTAAAGTCATCAGAAAAATACCAAAAATTCATCCTAGTCTAATTTCGATATTCTGAATCCAAAAATGAAGACCATTTTGAAAGTTAAAATTTATAAAATTTCAAAAAGTGGGTATTATTATTCATAATGGCTAGTTTGATTGGTTGTGGTGTGTTAGAACTCATAATTGTGTACAACACACGCTATTGTATTATTCAAAGAGAATCATATTGTGGAATCTTGGGGTGTTACATTCTCCCCTCATTCAAATAATTTTCTCCTCGAAATTTCTAGAGTATTATTGCGTTAAAAGAGTTGGGTGGTTCTTTATCATATGTTCATTTGGTTCCCATGTTTCCTTTTCCAACTTATGGTTTCTCCATAGAACTTTAACCAGACGAGTCATATGGTTTCTCAGCACTTGTTCTATTGTATCAAAAACCCTGACATGCTCTTCGTAATAAGACAGATCAGGTTCTAGTTCTAATTCATCATAAGTGAGTACATGCGCTAGGTCAGACATGTAATTTCTCAATAGTGATACATGGAATACATCGTGAATGTTGGAGAGACTTGGCTGTATTTCCAAAGGGTAATCTACAGCCACAATTCGTTCTACAATTTTGAAAGGTCCGATGTACTTGGGACTCAATTTTCCTTTCTCACCATTATGTATAACACCCTTCCATGGAGATACCTTCAAGAAAACATGATCTCCTACCTGAAATTATAAATCCTTCCTTCGGTTATCCTCATAGCTCTTCTGTCTACTTTGAGCTACTTTGATGTGGTTTTGAATTAACTTCACCTTTTTCATCGTTTCATCCACAAATTCTGGGCCTGTGAGTTTTTTGTCACCAACGTCATCCCAACAGGTTGGTGTGTGACATCTCTTTCCATATAATGCTTCATATGGTGCCATCTGAATACTTGAATGGAATCTATTGTTATAGGAAAATTCTAACAGAGGTAAATATTGATCCCATGTACCTTGAATGTCATTTGAGCATGATCTCAACATGTCTTCTATGGTTTGAATAGTCCGTTTTGATTTTCCATTAGTTTGGGGGTGGAACACAGTGCTCAAGTGAAGTATAGTATCTAGGGATTTCTGGAGACTTTTCCAGAACCATGATGTAAAATGGTGATCACAATCAGAAAAAATCGATAGTGTTACTCCAAGAAGTCTTACAACTTCATTAATATATAGTCTTTCTTGAATTTCCAGTGGTAAATCATCTCATATAGTAAGAAAATTTGCTGACTTGGTAAGATGATCAACAATGACCCATATTGCATCGTTCATTCTATGAGTCTTTGGTAGTTCCATGACAAAGTCTATCATAATATTATCCAATTTCCACTCAGGTTTGGGAAGAGATTGCATGACTCCTCCAGGATGTTTCCTTCCAGCTTTCACTTTTTGAAAAACCATACATCCTGACACAAAATCAGCAATCTCCCTCTTCATGTTGTCCCACCAAAAATTTTCATTCAAATATCTATACATCATAATGTTACCAGGGTGTATAGAGAAGTGGGAACAATGAGCATCATCCAGCAATTCCCTTTTTTAATCAGGTATATCTGGAACACAAAGCATCTTTCCAAATTTCAAAATTCTATCTTTATACACAATGTCACTCAATCTCCCATTATTCACAGTTGTAATATTCTTTTTAAACTCTTTATCACTGGTTTGAGAACTATCTAACCTTTCTAGTAAAGGTGGTTTGGAAACAATTTGAAAAAGCATTGATGTTTCACCTTCCATAGTTATTTCCATATCCATCTTTAATAGGTCCATGTATATAGTATCCTTTTCAACTCTCATCTTGTTCAAAACTCCATGATCCATTCTACTCAAACCATCTTCCACCTTATTTTCCTTCCCTGGGTGGTAGTGTATAGTGAAATCATAATCCTTGAGTATTTCAATCCATCCCCTTTGCCTCATGTTGTGTTTTTTTTGTGAGAAAATATACTTCAAACTCATTTGATCGGTATATATCTCACATTTTTCACCATATAGATTGTGTCTCAAAATCTTCCAAGCAAAGATTACAGCTGCTAACTCAAGATCCTGAGAAAGATAGTTTTTCACATTGATTTTTAGTTATCGTGATGCATAGGAAATAACTCTATCATTCTACATAAGGACACAACCAAGTCCTTTCTTTGAGGAATCACTATAAATAACAAACACATCATTCCCCGATGGTAGATTCAATATAGGAGAATTGACTTATCTTTTATTCATTTCTTAAAAACACTGTTCACACTCTTTTTTCCAAACAAATTTAACCCCTTTACGTGTGAGCTTGGTTAATGGGTTAGCCAACCGTGCAAAATTCTGGAAGAAACTTTTATAAAAACCCGATAAACCAATAAAACTACGTACCTAAGTTATACTCGTCGGTGCTGGCCATTCGTGGATTGCTCTTGTATTAGAAGTATCAATATAGATTCCATCCATAGAGACAATATGGCCAAGAAAATAAATATCCTGAATCCAGAATTCACACTTGCTAAACATCCCATATAATTCATGTCTTCTAAGAGTCATTAGGATAATGCACAAGTGATTTTCATGATCTTCATAGCTATTGGAGTAGACCAAGATATAATAAATAAATACCACTAAAAAGTTATCAATATATTCCTTTAAAAATATATTCATTAGATCAATGAAGACAGAGGCTGCATTAGTCAATCCAAAAGGCATTAATGTAAACTCGTAATGCCTGTACCTAGTTCAAAATGTTATTTTTGGAATGTCTTCTTTCTTGACACACAACTAATGTTATCCAGATAGAATTTCAATATTTGAAAAGTATTTATCTCCATGATTTTGGTCAAATAAATCATCAATGTGAGGTAGGGGATACTTGTTCTTTATTGTTATAGCATTTATCTCCCTATAGTTAATGCAGAACCTCATAGATCCATCTTTCTTTTTTAACAAAAAGAACAAGGGATCCCGATGGAAAAACACTAGGGTGAATAAATACCTTATTTCTCAATTCATCTAGTTGCTTCTTTTGTTCCAATAATTCCACATTGTCCATTCTATAAGGGGACTTCAATATAGGCCTTGAACCAAGAATTAAATCAATAGAAAACTCAATTTCACATTTTGAAGGATGTACAGGTAAATCATCGGGAAACACATCCAAATATTCTTTCACAATAGGAAATCATCTATTTGAACATTCCTTTCCTCACTCACAATCATTTTATTCTCTTCCTACCCTGTAATTGAATTTAGTTGAGCTACTGGAGGTGGATCTAGATAAGAATTACGTGGTCTTGTTTCTGCTCTAAAGATAAGGTACTCCTTATCGCCATGAAAAATTGTATCCTCTTTCTTCTTATAATAAATTTTCACATCATTGTATGAATTCCAATCCATACCAAGGATTATATCAAGTTCCATCATGGTTATAACGATGAAATCAGCAAATAAAGAACATTTACATTCCCTAAGGGGGACTGATTCACAAAACATTGTTGCAATGATACTTCCCTTAGGAGTTTTGACTGATAACTACCTTGTTAAATCAAATTGCAAATATCTAATTTTTTATGAAACTGGGAAGATATGAAACAATGAGATGATCTAGAATCAAATAAAGCATTTTCTAAACTTGAGGAAACCATTAAATTACCTGCCACCACATCTTTCGGAGCTTCAACCTCAACATTAGTGATAGAAAAATCATGTCATTTATCCCTTGGACTTTTATGAGGTAAGTTCCAATGACTCATAGGAAATTCATTAAAATAATTCCCCCTTTCTCTAAAATTTTATAAATGATCATCGACAGCCTCTTTTTTCCCCATGCAATCACGAGTTTGGTGGCCTTTTTCACCACACTTGTAACAGACTCTTATTCCCTTCAGACAAGTACTGGGGTGTTTCTTCCCACATTTTCTACAATATGGATATTCAACTTTTCCCTTATTCCCCTTATTTCTATTTCCATAGTGTTTGGAAAATCTCTACATCTCTTGCTTTTCTTTAAAGTCATAAGACACGGATAATTCATTTTCAATCTTGATAGCACATGAGGCAATATGTTCGAATGATGAGAAGGATTGTGAGAATAATGCTCGACGGAGAAATGGTTTTAACCCATCAATGAAATGGTAAATATTACTTCTTGGGTTATGTATATAATCAGCAGCATGCCTTGCTAACCATGTAATGTTAGCTTCATACTTTGCGACATTCTCATCCTCCTTTTTCCTCAGACTGAGAAATTGTCTTTCCATATCCACTCGATGGTCATGAAGAAAGTATTTTTCTACAAAAATTTCTTTAATCTCCCTCTATTCCATATTTGATACTTCATCATCTTCATTTGTGATTTGAATCAATGACCACCATTAATCAACCACCCCAGTGAGGTGGTAAACTGCCATGACAACTTTTCCCTTTCGCTACTCCCCAAGGCATGCTATATTTTCTCTAAGGAATTTATCCATTGCTCCACCACTAATGGATTTGTACCCCCATTAAATGTTGGTGGTTGTTTCCTCTTGAAGAGATATAACATTGATCCTTCACACTGCGGATCAGGGTGGTCCATACAGGTAAGGTTATTATTCATAACCTGAGTGAGTTGTCCCAGTATGGGGATTAGCTGATCAACACCAATTGAAACACCAGCTCCACTATAATTATATTGAGTAGGAGGGAGATCCCTACATGGAGTGCGTGAATTGGTACAGTTTCCATTCCATGGACTAGGTTTTAGTTCTAAATAATGTCATAAACTAAATTAGTTTACGAATCGAAATACACAATTCCAAACTTCTAAAACACTTAACATAAATTGAATAGTTTATGGATATAATCCATAAACATAAAAATGTCTTCTTTGAGTAAGTATATACTCATAAACCCTTCATAATGGATTATAAATAAAATGAAAATTATCCTATGCATATCCCCTGGGAGTATCGTAACCAGGAGTGCAACGGGGCCTATTATCGTTCACCAGTTCCCATTCGAGTCTAGTTCAAAGTAGTGTTTTCAGATTATACACCTAGGAACATCTGTTCCATAATTGCCCCTACCTACTTGTATCCAGATAGGGATGTATTACTTGGAAAACTCACAAAATATTTACAATAGCAAAATTATAAGAAGTTATTCTATACTAGTCCTCAAAGTCTGTCTTAGGCCTAAGTGATCTAATCAGAGTTTATCAAAATCTAGTTTCTATGGTTTTTACTAAACTTCCTCTGATACCAATTATAACAACCCAACCCCAGTTACCCAGAGTCATTGTATTATTATGTATCATTGGCATGATCACCAAATATCATCTCTCTAAAGATCGTTTAGTTTAGTAGCCTTGGAAGTACTAGATACATTCATAAGGATTACATTACATCATAAAATGGAAAACTACAACCACATTGTTTCCATAGAAAACATTGAGATCCCATAGACTATCTCTATAGGTCAGTCATAATATACATCTTTGCTTCCAGAAAAAAAATAAAACATAGAAAGGGGTGATCTTAGATGCTCCGTAAGGATAACAATATAGCGGAAACTTAATTAAATAATCATAAACATTTAAATCAATTTATAGAACTACAACAAAATACTTTTAATCTTGAACTTATGCATAATATATCAATGCTAAAATCAAAATAATACCATTTACATAGTCACATTTATATTCTACTAGTCAAATAATCACATGCAATATCAATAGCCACTTTCATAATGATGGAATGCATAATTCCAGACATTCATAACCACATAGTCAAGGCATTGTGCCATGTCTACAAATAAGATTTTTTCAAGGCCTTGTTCAAAGACACTAGTTTGTCTCATTAGACCTACCGATGCATCGAGAAGCTATAGATGGCTCCACCTGTCACTTACTAAGTCCAATTCATTCCTTATATTAAATGGTTTAAACATAATATAAACATTCATATTAAATCTGGCATACGAAATTTCAATAATTTATCCATACACCATGAATGGTATGAAATAAAACATCAACAGTCTAACATATAACAAAACCTGTAATACAATATGGATGATTTGTATCATAATAAATCAACTTCAAACAAAATTAAAATCCGTCATAGGATGATGACATATATGAAATCAAAGCCTTTTTAGAGAAATATCTCTTTGTATTTTGAAATCATTTAATAGTCACGAAATTATAAACTAAAACATTAATATTAGAATATATTCTTATAATATTGTAAGGGAAGCTTCTACGATGTTATAACGGTGGAAAATAGTTGCACCCGCCGTAAAAGTTAAAAAAACATTCTTACCTTAAATTTGTCGAAAAGGTCAAAAAGTACATTGTTTGGAAAACGAAAGAAATATTCCTTTATAAACATATTATAAAATTACAAAAATGGTATAAATGAATTTAAACATAGTCTATAAAATAGTAAAAATGTTTGGAAATACATTTTTAAGAAACATGGATGTTGATGATAAAGAGGTCCCAGTAGATAATAACGTATAAACAACCTCGAATAATGAAGAGATTGCAGAAATAACCCTTACCTTGTACTTTTACTTTGTATTGGGTAGGCTAACCTCTTGTATAATGGTGAAATAATTGTTATTAAATTATAAAATACTCATATATAATAATATGATATCATATATGATCTTTTTACATTGCATTGTTAATTATATCTTAGTATTATCGTCGTTTCAGGTATTAACGAATTCATTTTCCTTTATATTATTTTTTATGTGAGTCATATTTCTTATGTATGGTATTTATCTTATTCATATCCATAATGATATAAAGTCTTTAAAGAGTATTATTAATCATCAAATGAAATTTAGTCTTGAATGGATAAGATGGGGAATGAATCTCTTCGCATTTGTGGAGACGGTAATTCATACGTACGCACGAGCGATAATATCATTCTTTTGATATTAAAATAATTTATAATTGTATGATATATCATATATAAATAATCTTTATCATTTTATATTTATTATTTATATCAATTACTCATCATTATTATACCCATCTATATAATAATTTATTGAATAATAATTACACCATGACGTGGAGACGGTAAGCCGTATGTATGAAGGTATGGTGATATGTCATTCAAAGGATGGATAGAATAATGAATATGGTTGTACCATATTTCTAATAAATTCATATAATATATAATATACTAGAGTTATTATATTACAATGTAAATAACAAAGAAAGAGGAAGTGGAAGAAGAAAGGAACTTGAAAGATGTGATGAAATATTTACATCTTCTTCGTGTTCTTCCTTTTGATTTGATCAGAAGGGCTCCGTAGGTTGGATTTCAAACTAAAGTAAGGGCTCTAGGATTAATGGAGGACTATTGAGAGGGTATTTTGGTAGAGTTTGGCCGATCCAAATGGCTTTTAAGGTGTGAATTATAGAAAATGGGGAGTTCCCATTTATAAGAGGGGTGAGGGGCACCTTAGGAAAATCTAGAAATATTATTTTATAATAAAATCCTTTTCGTTTTCTAATGGATACAAAATGGAAAATTTAAGTTTTAAGGTTGGGATGGGTCAAAAACCACTCATCCAAGAGGTTTTAGACAGGTTTGGGTCACTATATTAACTTTATCATTTAGATTTAACTTACAGTTAAATAGTTTCACATTTATCATGTCTGTTTGTATTTTTATATTATATAGTTAATAAACATACTATATACTTCCAAGATAACCCCAAGTGGTTCATTAATGATACACCTATCATTATATAAATATTTTTGTTGAACCTTATGTTTTTAGGAATATAATATTAATTAATAATATAATACTTGTTTTAAAAACTATTTTATGTCAATTTTGACACTATTTGGTATTTTGTTTTTGCTAAATTCATAACAAAATTTTTACTTTGAAAGAAATTCATCTCACCTACCCAAAAATGTTATTTTAACCTATAAAATTAGTTCAATTCATAAAAAGTCTCAAATTACATTTATTCAGATATTTATAAAATCAATTATTTTAATATTTCATTAATTAGGTAATTACTTCATCATCACTGTGTCATAATAAAATTAAATTATATAATTTCCAAAAAATATAAATAAAATATAATTATGTAGGAAATATTTTTCGATTTCTAATGAATATTTATAGTAGAATATATCTTATTAATAACCCAATATTAAAAATTGTTTTGTTATTAAACATTAATTTTAAATGTTGTAACTCTTCTTTGAATTAAATAATAATAAATGTCCTAATCTAAACCAGGTAGACCAAAGAGGTTCTTATTTTAATCATAAGGTTGTTTTTTGTCGAATTATACATATCCAATTTAATTAGGACATGTTTTAGGGTAATAATAATATCAATTTTACCCTTAATTACACTATTTAGTTTTAATTGTGGTAAATAAAAGCAAAAAGTTACTATTCACCAAAAAACTATTTTCATCTTATTGAACCACATCTTACTTCCTGATATCAACCGTGTCTCTCAAATTTTTGAAATTCCACTCACATAAGCGGTAAAATTGTGTTTTATGTGAATTCACAAATACTCCTTTGAGGTGGGTAAAAGACGGTAAAAAGTTCAATAAAATTTTTATATATCTAAAATTATTATAAACTTAATCCAATGAATCAAATTTAACATATATAGGTATTAGGAATCTTTTTTGACCTAAAATAAATTTAAATAAAATAAAAAATTATTTATATAAAAATTTGGATTTAAACTATAACTTAGTGTTTTTCATTATTCATTAAAATTGAAATTTTTCAGAAAAATACCAAAAATTTTCCCTAGGCTAATTTCATTATTCCGAATCCAAAACTGAAGTCCATTTTTAAAAATAAAATTTATAAAATTTCAAAAAGTGGGTATTACTATTAATAACAGGTAGTTTGATTAGTTGTGGTGTGTTAGAACTCGAAGTTGCGTACAACACATGCTATTATATTATTCAAAGAGGAGAATAATGTGGAAGCTTGGGGTGTTACACTGGAGGTCCTTATGTAGAGAAACCAATAGTAATATGGCATAATTCCTAGTTTTAGTCAACGTCCACTACCATGGGATAGATGAACCTTTAAAGAACCATATAGATAAAGAGATCATCTTGACTGGTCTCTGAAAGGGAACTATCTAGACAAGCCAGGGAATTATCTCAACCATTTTGTGACTTGGGAATGTGTCTTACCTTTGGTTGAGAAGTGAAATAGGCCATTAGTTGGAGGGTTCACTCTAACCGGGGAACATGCTCTGGATTCTTGAAGATGCAATCACTGTTTATATGCTTGATGACTAACTCAAAGTCTCCCTTCACATGTAGGAGGGTAACATCAATATTGGGATCCAGATGAAGACCAGTCATGAGATCCTGATACTCTTCCTCATTATTGGTGTATCCTTCTGATAATAGGAATGAATATGGAAAGACAGAATGTGTAGTTGTGGTTAAAATGACTCTCAGGACTACTCTGTTGAGTCTGGGGTCATTGAGCCTCATACCAATCGGACTCTCGGAGGACCCATGAAAATGAATCTACCAACAATTAATAGCCTTATGCAAAAATAGGATGGACCCATATGAACAACCAAGATCCAGGGACTTCTCTGTGTAGGCCAGATGAGCTGTAAGAATGTCTAATAGCACCTAACCCTTGACTTCCTTCTACAGAAAAAACCTGTAGTTGAATAGATGAGGGATCACTACCCACCAATCTATAAGACCTGTCGACATATTGTGGGGCATAATATAAATTATCAGATCCACATAAAACACCAACAGTATCTCAGGACGCTATATATAATGCTGCAACTTCTATATAGAAAAACCATAAATAGGATTCTCTTATAGGTAGAATAATATCCAGTATCTATGTCTAGGATAATGTGAATAATATATTTCCATCTATTCTCCACCACATAGGTGTATTATAGGTGATATGGGATCTGAGGGATTGTTCCAGGGAGGCTATAGAATGGACCATAGGATTAATGAATATAGGTTGCATTAGAACCCAAGGTTGGAGTAGGTACTGCTTTATTTCCTTGAAGGTGGTATAGAAATCATCATCCCAAGGATAGATACCATCTTTCTTCATGATTTTGTAAGATGGATTACACTTTCCATCCTGATTTTTTTTGGAATCAGTGTATATAGGCTAAGTGGTCTAGAAAGCCTCAGAGCTCCCGGTGGGTGCTCAGAGGTGGAATCTAACTGATGACATTAATCTTATCTGGCTGTATCTCAATGTATCTGTATCTAAAAATGATTCCAAGGAACTTTCTAGAGCATAACCCATGGGCACACTTCATGGGTTTCTTCTTCATATGGTGAGAGAAAAGGAATTCGAACACATTTTCAGGACCACTAATATGGTCCAGATGTAGGTGATATTTGACCACAAAATCATTGACATAGAATTCCAGAAGCATCCCGATGATTGGTTTGAATATGTGGTGCATAAAAACCGATATTCATCTCCTAAATTATTCAACTCGAAGGGAATAACCTGATGGAAGAGGGTACCATATGGGCTCCCTGAAGGTGGTGCACTCCTCCTCTTCAGGAGCCATCTGGATATGATTATACCCAAAATAACCATATCTAAAGGGTGGAGCTTGGAACCTAGTGGTAGAATCAATAAACAAACATCATATTAGGTTTAAAATCATCTGTTTGTTAGTGGAGGTTGAGATCCCAAAATTCGATAAAGACTTCAATTTTTTTGTTCATATTCCTAAAAGGAACGATGTTAGCGAACCAGCTTAAGTAGTCTACTTCCTTGATGATTTTATACTTAATGAGATTATCAAATTCAACCTCAATAATTGAACCATGGGATGGTTGAATCATTTTGGGATGTTGTTTGAACTCATGATGACTCACCGGGAGGCCAATGAGATGGACTACGAACTGAGGTTCTAGTCCTGGAATCCTATCATAACTCCAGAAAAATACAACATTTTGTTTCATCATGAAATCAAAAAACTACCATTGTTCTTTAACAGGCATTGTTTCACTAATTATTTTTGGCCTTGGGTTTTTCTTAGTACCAATATTCAGCTATACCAACCCATCAATAGTGTTTTTAAAACCACTTCGATTGCTGGAGGATAATCTTCCAATTACTATTCATTTCCCAATGTGAGTGTATAATAGGAGGATATAATTCTTATGAGTTAACTGACTTTAGAAGAATTTTGTTTCCAACATGAGAGGTGGTGGAATCTTCATCAGGATACCCACACACTATGAATATCATGGAACCAATTTTTTTGAAATGATTCAATCAGGCCTTCGATAGAGGGGATTATGCTTGATGATGTCAAATCTATCGTGGTGGGTTAGTATTTGGTGAATTATCCAAATCTGGTGATTCATGATGGTTTGGTTTATATATGTAGCCCTGATACGAAGGTATTTATACCTAAAAATGGTATGAGGCTCTGGTATCACTCTATCGTTACCTATATATGAGTAGGAGGCAATATTCTGAAATTACTTATAACTAGGAACACGTCTTTCCCTCATCGTTGAGATGAAGAAACAATGACCCAAGTTTGGTGTTGTAGCCTCTAGCTAGTGAATCAGGAGGATGAAATAATCGTCCATGCCCATACATGGATCAACCATAGTTGTAGTATTATCAGCCTCATTGTTTTAAACACGTTCGTCCATACTCTTGTAGTAGTCGACATCTGGATAGTGGTATTCACAATATGAAAAGGGAGATGAATCACCCTGGAGAATGCCCACTTGATCATTGAGGGTGTACTTGAGGAATTAGTGAAATGGGGAGGAATAAATTACATGTACATTAGGGTAGGATCTACTCATTAGTTCATGGTAAGTGGTATACTATGAGATGACCATTAATTTAGTGATGGAAATCAGTCAACTAAACTGTGTCTTCAGGTGAATAATTCCACACAGCCTCTTCTGGGTCCAATCATATCCCTAAATCTTCATCTCAAAGGGACTTAGATCTACTTTAGATGGTCTAATATTACAGAGCATCTAGTCCAGGATGAGATTGATCCTATAACCTAGGTCAATGAAATTATGATAGAATTCTATGTAATTGAGGTTTCCTGAGATGTTCAGGGGATGGATTTTCCCCTTAATGGGAGATCCTTTTTCTTATCTTTCCAATGAGATAATATATTGTCATTTTACTCATTTTACATACTTATCATTAAAAGAATATGTTGCCTTTACCTCTATTTTGAACTGGATGGTGCATCTCAATGCCTCTACGATGACTTCATGCATATCATCCAACAGGAAGAGAGCCTCAAGGATATAGATATTTTAAAGAATGTAGGAAATATTATTTGGTAGATCATACTTATGTTCTGGATGCACACTTATGTCTGCATGAGCTATGGATGGAACCTTTGGTCGAACCAATGTATTTTCACTGGTGTTGGGGATGTAACATTCCTCATTGGATAAAGCCTAAAAAATTACTATCATATAACTATACAATGATTTGGGCATGGAAACAACTAAAAGATTCTGATCGTGGTTATGTCACAGTGGCTATTCCTGGTTAGGTAACACAGACAATGGTGGAAGTGAATTTAAGAAGATGAGATGATAGTACTGCACATGCTAAGCTCTTTTCTAAGACTGATATTTGTTCTTGATACGATGCACAACTTGATTGGAAGCACTGGCCTAATAGTTCCAATTATTCAATTATCAATAGCCCCATTGATGATGGTGTGGACCTGTAACATTGGGAGGATCTTCCGGATGCTCCTCACCACAGGGAACTATGTAAGGATCAACCAAATCAACAGTATTCAATGAGTAATACTCATGATGATCATCCATGGAATTCTCCAATACTATGAGATCAATGGGGATGATTCTCATTTTTTTAGGCATGAAATAACTGATAGTTTAATATGTTTTTGGCCCTGGTGGGGGATTTTCATTCCATTAATCCTTCAGAATCTACTCTTTAGAGAATAAGCAGGTTGGTATGTAGTTACTGAAGTGACAACTAATGAAGTTGTAGAAACATCAGGAGGCTCAGAACAATTCAAAAGGACATGAATTATGAAATGGGAATGATATACCAATATACTGGTTAAACAATCATCATACGTCTAGGAACCCTGTCTGGAGACATGATTCCATTCACATTCAATGTCAGCATCTATATTTATAGAGAGACACGCCACCTATGTCAAGGTAGGACCCAATCTAACTATATTATTATAAAACTGGTCTCAGAGCCGGTCCAAGAAAACATAACATCTCTTGATGTTATGTCCATGGAATCATTGATAAGGCCATTATTTTTGGCCATCACAGAAATTGGTCTCCAGGGGCTTCCTATATTCTTGAAAATTTATGATTCACTAATCCAAGGAACTATAGAAATAATTGGGTACCTACTCTTTATCTAACGTGTAGTTCATATTTCACCTATCGAGGAAAGTAACTCTAGGAGCCGGTCCCTGAGGAAATGTTTCTTCCCTATGGGGGGGCTAGAGCATAATTGTCTCACCTTAGAGGTTGTTCTTCCTGGAGTGGCACCATCTGATTATGTGGTCGGCTATGCCGAGACTATGTCTGGCCTTAATCCTATTTTCCTCAATGAATTTATAGAGGAGGCTCTTCTGGTAAATATTTTAGTTTCATGGGGCCCCCTACCTAATCAACAATAGCATTCTTGTCCTTCATAGGTCTTCTTGGGTGAGCTTGGGGAGCCAACATTCATTCCATTTTAGTTTCCTACAAAGATTTCTCAGGGAACTGAGCCTTGTCTGGGAAATCCCAAAATCTACCTATGAAATTTTGAGTTATGAGGGAGGGAAATAATTTTTTCATTATCATTCCCCACACACATCTTCATCATCTATTCATGATTCAGGAGCATGTATAGTTAATACACGAGTTCTTTCAATCTGGTGACAATGTCTTCGACTCACACATTTTTCTAATTTTTTCACTTGAAGAGGTCAAAACACTTTTATTGCATGCACTAGAGTTTAACTAATATAGAAATTGTCTATAAATATCATTCCAAATAGAAATGTACTTAATGGATAACTTACTATATGAGATGAATATAGGCCGTTCCAATGTCTATACAAAACATAGGAACATTGGGGATTTCTTCTATTTTCGAGTTCTCATCATGGGCCCACACCATGAAATAAACTGGTATAGATGATATAGTGGCTCATTCATCGCATTGAAGGGGAAAAAGTAGTCCCCCTGAAATCTGGGGGTTCTAGCATATCATCCTGCCACACTGGATAAGCCTTTACATCAGGATGGATCACCACCTGTTATGTCTCAAGGGCCTCGACGAGGGAGATGAGAGAATTCATGGGACCCTGCTGATGGGGATTCCTGTTTTGGAAAGGATTCTTAACTCTCTTTTTTTAGGAAGTCCTATGACATGGTATCCACGCTCAGCGGCTCATGGAGCAGTTGGTGGAACCACTGGATGAAAGGAATGAGGAACTATTGGGGGAATGACCTGAGGAGACACTAGGGAAACAACCTGGGGATCTATAGGGGGAACGTCCTTGGAATGGACTTGAGAAGGATTCTCATGCAACTTTGGTGTATTAAGAGATACATATCGTGGTAACTTTTGGAAACCTCATATCTCTACCCTATTAGGATGCACATGACTGTCAAGATTAACGTCAGGCATCTAGCCAAGGAGGGCCTATAGTTTCCCATGCTGCCTCAGTGTGGGAGGGATGGTATTATATCCAGGATCACCATAGTCCAAACACTGGTCTATGAGGATCTCATCAATGAACCTCATCTATTCAGAAATTTGGTGGAATAAGGTGGTCATAGTGCTATCAACCTCTTTCTAATAAACTGAAATGGATATGTCATAGGGCTTAGAGGTCTTAATTAGTCCTTTACACTTATTGGGGTCTCATCCTATTCTTAATGACACCAAGGGCTCTATAAGGCCAATATTCTGTCTTTTCTAGTGACAGAAAACACTTTGGGTACAAACAAATTTTGTGATACCACAATGTAAATTTTTTCTCCATAAAATAAAGCATCTAACACCCCCACTTCCTAGCGCATCCTTAGAAAAACCATATTAAATTCAATAGTTACCATAGGTGTATCCTCGATGTCCCTAAGCATTTCCATCTTCCATAGGATAGGACTAAATTGAAGAGCTTCATACTACACCAAAGAAAGGATTTTAATTTGTGGGATTACCTATCCGATAATTCTACAGAGCATAGTAATACTCCATTCAAATCTTTTATAAAGTTTCTGGTGATATCTGAGTGATACATGGTGCTGATATATTAGAAGAGATGCTAACCCAACCATGAAACACTACTGTCCATTTTCATCAAAGCACTCTTGACTTTCTGGATAGTAGAAACGATATCTCAATATGCTATAATGCGTCACCCACATGGTATAATGGAATAATATGATTTTTTCTCGGGGGAGAGACTCTGAAATAACAAATTTTTGAGTCGTGATAAGCCATAACATCTCAGACAACTTCTCTTTGGAAAGCATATCACATAATATTCTCTTCTCAAAATTGGTATCTGACTCTTGTTTTCCCCACTCTTTGACTAGGGGTGGATGAGGAACTAAAATCAGCACTAATGTAGACCATTGTGGTGGTGGACTAGCCATAGAGGGAATTATGTGTGAGCTAACATGACACTTCTAACCAGGTCTTCCCTTGGGAGTGGTACCAACAACATCATCATCCCACTATAAGACAGCGTGTTGAACACCGCTTATTATGCGAGGGATGTGGCTATTTATGGTGATTTTTTCAGGTTCTCATCTTCTAAAATTCCCCATAATAACACTCTATGATCTATTATAGAGGTATAAAATTAGTTTTGCGATAGTGTAGAAGAATACATGGAGAGACCTAGAATGGGAACCAAATATTCCTCCTACTACTAGTATCAGTGGACGGATTTAGAGATCATGTGCATCTCACCTTCTGGGATGAAAAAAATCACAATCCATGTCTCATAACCATACTATAATATATAGGTTATAGGTGAAGGATCTATCATCTAGTTGTATTCCATTTCATAATTTAAGAAATGAACTATAATGACAACGATATAGCAATTCTCAGGGTTCTTCCTTTGGTGTAAACAATTCACCCTTCTTCCCTGGTAAGGATATTTTGGGCAGGGCAATTCTTCAAAAAGGGGAGGACATTTGTGTGGTTTTATGCTAGAGAAAAGAGGTCCCCTAGTTGATCTGGATGAGATATGGGGAGGACCTCCATACCCGTTGCTGAATTAGTGTGGAGGAACTCTGCTTTGGTGAGCTGAGGTGCGAGGTGAACCAGTACATATTTCAAATGAAAAATAGGGAGGAAATCTATAGTGATTGGTGGATAAATGGTAATGAACACCATTTGTTTGGAGATTTGGAGCAGGGAGGGCCTCTGCAGTAGCTATTGATAACTTTCGGAGGACCTCTTTATTGGTTGACGGTGGAATGGGGAGGAAATATGCACTAGTTCATAGTGGTAGTCAGAGTATGGACTTGGTACTAATCTAAATGGACATGGGGAGGACCTATATGTAGACTATCAAGGGTGTAGGGAGGACCTCTTCATTCATGGACACCGAATTGGGGTGGACCTCCACTAGAGATGAGGAGAACATAGGGATGAACTCTTTGTTGATGGGTGATGGAACAAGGAGGACCATTGCTATAGTTCATGCTGCTACCAGGAGGAACTATACCTAAGCTAAAAATAGTGCAAGTAGGACCTTCATGTTTTTGATCTAAAGAATGGGGGGACCTCTATATATAGAATCACAAGAATGTGGAGGACCTCCATTCTAGATTTCAATAAGACAAGGAGGACCTCATCTTGGACAGATGTTTTTAACATTTGGAGGACCGACATGATGAGTGTGAGATAGGAGAGGAGCTCCACTATGGATAGTGATGGAATGGGGAGGACCATTGTACTGGATGTCTTCATTATGGGTCATCCTACAACGACACTGAATATACCAGAAATTAAAAGTGCCAATGTAGTCTTCTAATGAGGTGGATGAGGTCTCAATCCCGATTGGGTGTAATAGAATCCTTGGTCTATAGTAATAGGGAAAAGGTAGAATTCACATGTGGTGGCATGGGCCACTAAACCTATTGAAGATGACTCCCTCTTATGTTTTTCTACCTGTGCTTTCATCTAACATTGTTCTAGGTAATCTATACTAGGGTTGGTTGAGAAGGAGTATAGATCACATGTTCTTTGACCTTAGGGACCAGTAACTTGTGGTGTTGACATGTCATGGAGGAATCCCTCCATCACTACTCCCAGGTGTTAGTCATAGCTAGGATGACTCATATGTCCCTTAACTCATCAAAATAGTGGAGCGATTCGTTGGAACGTTGAAAGGAGAATCTCTCGAAGTGATTAGATGCCCGAATGGGGAGCAGTGGTTCCCAGCGCAGCCCTTGGGGGAGATGGTGACAATGAGGTACAAAATCCTACATGTCCTGGTGGTCCATTTCCCTCATGGGAATGACCCATCATACACATATCATTGGACTAGAACATCAATCAATCTCCACTAAAAAATTTATAATGGGGAAATGGGGCATGGGATCCCAATATTTGTGGGAATAGATGTTTTATGGTGGTGGTGGAGTCATGCAGAACATCCAAATTATTACTCCTCCTTCCACTACATATATGGGTAGCAGAAATTAGTTTCATGTATCTTTAGTCTTGTAAATTAATAATATTTAACTATCAATATAGATAATTTGAAATAAATTCCAAATTCCCCATCATCGTTCAATCTTCCATTGTTGGAGAGAGAGATCAACACTAATAATTTCACATACCAGAATGAAAAATGATTAACTATCCCAAATTCTTTTGAGTTTCATTCCAGGATCAACATTTTGTAAATGGGACTTAACATTAGATTGTTGGATTTGGTGAAATTCATATCTTCAAATGTCTTTTGTGTAACTAATCGCCTTGATTAAAGGAGAACTAGTTTACATTGGGTTCACCATTTCCATTTCTAACTCTTTCCATCAAGGCATGCTTCCTAAGCATGTCAATTTTCGTTGATGGTGTAGTGTACCTCACATTCCCACTTTTCTATGGTTGTTAAATTTCATCACCTATTCATAGATTTCTACCCCTTGATCGAAACTAGATAATGGTATTTGGATCCCTCTTTCTGTGGATTCCCCCTTTGAATTTTTCACATATTCAAAGTATCCATTATAGATTAAGATTTTGATCATAAATATCTTGCTCCAGGTGATAACTTTTTGGATTCTAGAAAATTATGATACTTCTATTAGGAAATTCCCAAGGTCCATGCTAGGGAAGAATCATTTGGTCAAGAGAATAGTCACGTTGGGTATCTGTAGCATGTCTCAATGCTTGAAAATTAGAAAACCTATACTCTTTCTTATTAGAGGGCTTCTCAATGGTGTGAAAACTAGAAGCTTCCCACATAAATTGTGGGATATATTATTCAATTGGAATGTACTATGTGGTTTTCCTCATCAATATAAGGTTTAACATGGGGTATGTTGTCAGTTTAATGCCTAAAAGAGATTAATCAAACTGATCAGAACACTTGTGATTGTGGATCATATAGGTAAATACCTATGTTAGAGAACCTTGAATGTTTTCCAGATATATGGATCAGAATTCCCAATGTGGAAGCTCCTGAGAGCAGTGTCTCCCTAAAAGAAATATTTTACACTGTGAAGGTTGATCTGGATACCAGAGAGGGTGGACCATGGAGGGTGGCCCTCAATGACGGGGACACCAATTTTTGTCAATTGCTATAATTAATCCTTGGGGAGGCTTCCAACATATCATGTGTAGAAGTTAGGGATCAAACCCCATTTAGTTTTAAGGGGTGGTTTGAGGCTTACATATGGCTTGCCTCCCATCGCAAGAGGATCACTCTTGGTTGAATGAATGTGGTTTTTTGGGTCTTATCCATTGTTTGATTCCTGAGTTCTACTAAGAGCAGCAATGGGGTGAATGAAAATTACACACTATGATGGCACATATGGATGGCCTGATCTCATCAGGGTGTGATGGAACGAGTAAAATTTGGATAGATTATGGAGGATTGGATGATGTGGATGGAATGAATGATATGGGACCATACTGAGGATAATAGTGTTAGGATTAATCCTCGAGGAGGTTTCCAATGTATCCCAATTTGATGGGGATCAATTTCCATGTTGTTCTGATACTGAAAATCTGGTATTATTCACGGTTATCTACCCAGGAAAAATGGAACATGTGGTTTGGGTATACTCATGGTTAGCTGCACAGATAGACCCTAAGGTGATGTGACCTTTGGGTGGGGCATGATCCACTCGAGATATATTGGCTTGAGTGAAAGACTAGGATGTGAATTGATGATGGTGGATACTGAGATATAGGAGTTACACCCCTTGGATGAGGGCACTAGGGTTTACTGATGGTTGGGATTGAACATCACGGAGGCTTCCAATGAACCCTTTTTAGTATACAGGGACCAAAACTCATGTAGTTCTAAGGGTTGATTTGGGGATTATGAATGTCTAGTATCCCATGAAGGTGGATGCTGGGTATTATCCCATGATGGATTCCTAGAAGAAGGGAATCATGATCACTACAAACCCTTAATCCCATGTGATTCATGCTTTGTGTGAGAAATAAAAAGAAGAACTATCCCAGATAGTTTCTTCATTAAATTTAGGTCGATAAGGGATGGTGTGGGGCATACATGTAGAATTGATCCAGGGAGATAGAGATTTAGGATTACTCTATGAGGGATATCTAGAGAAGATATCTCTTTGAGTGAGGAGGGTGACATTCCATTCTAATAGGGTGATGAAGATATCACTCCTATAGAGATGAGGGGTCATAGAGAATGTTTGAGGTATGACACACCATATTCATTGCATGGGGTGAGGCTATAATTTATCATCATGTGCTAAGGATGATCGTGCCTGGTAGTTTAACATCCTATAGCTCAGACATGGTGGATTTGATCCTCACCCCATGGGAAAACATAACTGATACCCACCATCAATTGGTTAAGGGAAGGCATTAGCAATTTCGTACATGAGTGAGGTGGTAAAGAGGTCACTCAAGAGGTCTGCATTAGAATGGCTTTGTGAAGAAGAAATATTTATTATTATACCTATATGATGCACTAGGTATAGAATCACGAAATGTAACACCACACAAGGGACCAGTATAATAATGTTTAGGGTTTCACTTATAGGTGCTTCATAAAGGTCAGGTGCTTCTCAATGGTTAGTGGATTCATGAAGATATGAGCTCTATGAAGCAGGGTGAACATTATTTGGAATTATGTCAAGAGTTATAAAGGGAGTTATTTTTTTATTAATTAATGCTTCTTGAAGGTCATCCATAAAATAAAAATTTTTAAATTAGAAAAATGGAATGGGGGTCTCATGATGCTTCAGTACCTTTCATAATTCACTTTTCTCTTGAGTTTACATTGATCGAGGGAATCAATAAATGGGAGCTCGAGAGGAAAAGGTTAGGGTAACAATGATTATAATGGAGGGTGAGATAGAAATTTATAAGAAAAAGGGGCCTCGTAATGCTTGTATGTATGTCATGAAGAAAAATTGATCTTTAAATAAAGGCATGGGGCTCGTCGAACTCACGAAGCCTTTCGTAAACTTTTTTAGTGGCAGCCGGAGGGCTCAATAGACTCACAATGCCTTCTATCATCACATTTCATGTTCTCAAGGGCTAGGGGCTACATTAATATGATTTTTGAGGTTGACCCATTTGATGATATATGGGTCATTTGAGCCAAGAATTCATCTCAACCAGCCTTGAACATCCTTAACTTATCTCAGGGAATGTATTTCAGCACTGACCAAGAGATTCTTCTTAACAACTAGATCATTGTATGATTTTCAACTAATGGTTCTATTCATTATAAGATAACTTCTTAGGATACATCATTAGATAAACTAGTTCATTGAATTAAACTGGGTGTAAGATAAACTAACTTTATAATTTCATAAGATAAATCATCAACATAAGATAAATATGTTACTATGATGGGATACTTATCTCTCGTAATTTATTAAGACTTTTTTAAAATAATTCATTAAAAATATAATTTTAATAAGATAAAGTCTTCTCAAAACATTATTTGATATGAAATTCTGATCTTTGACCATACAAAAACTCAAAAATAGTTTTTGCATGAAAATATACTATGTTGTAAGATAAACATTAAAAGCATTGTTTTTTAATTCAGAGTGGATAGAAGATAATCCTCTATTATCATAAGATATAATAATTTTTTATACAACAAATGTGTCACGAGTTGCAATATAATCACTTATAGAATCAAAAAAAATATTTTTTTTAATAAATGTAATATGAATCACTTAAAAGAAACTAATTAGAGTAGAAATATTTATTTTTTTGAAACATCAAAACATATATAAATATGGGATTTGTTGGGAAAACATAGGTCTGCCAAACAATCTCCCTCTTTTTTTATGAATAAAAACCCAGGAAATATAAAATAATGATTTCAAAAAATTTATATTTTAAAAATTTATGATATTGGAATAAAACATTTAAATCATGTATTCTCCCTCTTTCTTAGAATCCTTTGATTAATTTGGTTTTTCTTATTCTCGTTTTCTTTTATATAAAATAACCAATTAAACTATTTACAATTTGTATTCTTCATTTCTTATCAACCTTTTTTTGAAATCAAAAAAAAATTAGAATAAAGTATTATAATTAATATTTTCCACAAAAAGTATGAAATAGTTTATGATACAGATTTTGAAATTATTTTGGAATCAAATAGTGTTAAAAACAACTTGTAATAGAGATCATTAAAGAATAGGGAAATATAATCACGAATAGGGAATGGATAATAAGAAAAAAAAAGAACAATAAATATAAAAAAATATTATACAATAGAGAGATAAATAGATTATAAGACAGGGATAGTGAATAGATTCTAAAAAATAAGATGGAATCATATTGAATACAAACACTTTAGTATGAAAAAATGCATTAAAAGCATTAAAAATAAGAATATAGATAAAATTTTCCATTAAAATGTATTAAAAAAATTCATAACCAATATAGATTCAAATGATTATGAAAATTCATTGTCCTGGACTGATTGTCACTCACCAGGTCCCCGAGCTGGTTAGTCATATGACCTCTAGGATGCCTCCTCGTACACTAGAGGCTCCCAAGTAGTAGTAAGGGTCTAATATCATTCATGGAGAGACTAGACCCTCTTATCATTAGAGTAATACACAGACATAAAATAAGATATAGCAACACAATAATATATTATCAGTAACTCTGAAAAAATAGTATATCAAGATGATTAAAAAGGGAAATAAAATATCAAAATTGAATATAATAGATACAATAATAATGTTTTTCTCAAGAATCAAAATTAAAAATCAAAAGTAAAGACAAAAAAAATCTCAGTGGGTCCTCAACCATGTGCATTTCCCTCATCTATGATCCTTCCCAAATTAGCCACCTTACACTGGGACTTTTCCCTTAACCATTCTTGCAATCATGTAATCTATTGGGTACTAATTTGGTGCCTCAAGTTGGGTGTGAGTAAAACTTAGTCAGCCACCACCAATGACTTCTAAAACAATACCCATTACAATAATAGTGTATATATTTGTGTAAAGGAAATAATTAAAATGCATATATAAATCATTATCACATTTTCAATTAATATTTTTAACCCACAGAAACACTAACGTTCCAGTAAAGACCCTTAATTATGAACTTTTTTGGATCATGATGGAGCCCAAACAATCCTTGAGGGATATAATATATCATATTACCATTATTTCTATTATTTATCTCAATCGACACATAAATTCCATATTTACCATTTAATCTTCTTATTAACAAATGAATTCCATTATTATAACTCATTTTTGTCAATTGACATGTGAATGTCATTTTTAACACTCATTATATTCAATTAACACATGAATTACATTGTTACCACTCACTATTCTCAATTAACACATTAATACCATTTTTTACCACTCAATGTTCTTATTTAACACATGAATAACATTATTACCAATCAATTTTTTCATATAATCATTAGTTCCATTGTTACCATTAATTGATCATGTAGAGAATCAATTTTGTTGTTTTAAGACATTAGAATATTTATACATATATTTGAAGAGCAAGGCACAAAGACAAAGTGCGATTCGGAGGCCCAGTGAGCCTGAAATAAATTTTATAAAAATATGAATTATTTTTATACTATTCACATGACCGAAATGGGATATCTCATAAATGGTATATTGGATCATACATTCGATGGTATAGTTGAGTCCGGAGCATTGTTTCTACCATAAGAAAGACGTAACTTTTTTCAGAATGGTTCTTCTATAGAAAATTCCATCGAGGATGAAACCATAATAGAATAACTGAAATAAATAATTATTTCTCTAATGTCTTTTAAAATAACATTGGAATTTGGTCTCGTATAGGTAATTTGATACCACTGTTGAGTTTGGAATGGGGTGTTTAACCTAAGTGTGACATATATGATTAGGCGTAGGAGGTTTAGATTCCAGAACCACTATTATTTTTCTTTAAATAGTTGTTTAAGGAAATGAGCTAGGGTTTTCCCATTTGTCCAATAGATGAAATTGAAGATCATTCATCTTCTGATCGGTGAATCGACATTGAATCCTTGAAATATCATGACAGAACTTCATATCCATGTAGAGAATAGTGCATTGAATGCAAAGATGGATCCAAAATCTCAGTATAATTGTTCTTTATTATTTTTCATTCCCCAATTGATGTTTTTGTTGTAAAATTTCCTTATCAATTTTATTGCATTAAAATATTTTGTTGATGACCAAACTGACATCATCCATCAGCAGTTTAATTTCTGGATCACTAGTTATTTATCGTTCTTTTTGGTTCTTCATCATTCTTTATCATTATTCAATGTCTACTTTTTTAAATTATAAAACAAAACCCAAACATCAAACATGGAATTGATCTTTGAAGGTTGTGATCCAAGGATTCCATAATAATGACAATTTCATGTATCAGGAGACAGAGGTGTCACGAAAAAAAGTGGAAGAGAATCCTAATTTTAGTCACATTGAAATGTCGATAGATATTCAAGTGGATAAAGGTTCTATGAATATCTCATCCCAAGAATCCCCAATCTAGTCTCAGATTAAATTTTGACCAACTGGGGTGTTCTCGGTGGTCGAAAGAATGGACCACTGATGTGGTATCGGTGCGGCGGAATCCGTAGTGGTCGCGGGTTCATGTGAGGTGGGGGGGGGTGTGCGGGAGCTGGTGCCAAGAAATCTTGTGGCTTGGTGGCATAGCCATAGGGATCCTCAGTAGAGTGGTCCAAACTGCAGTAGCTAGTTCGGGCTGAGGTGGCTGGAGCAGGCCGGAGTTGGCCGAGTCTTCATGTTGCAGATTCAAACTGCTATATCTCCTAACAAAGAGTTTTTTTTGCATGCCATCTATGTCAACACATTCATTTTAGTGAGGTGGACCTTTTGATGTTTATTTGGGAATTTTATATCTTGAGCATGTGGATTGGGGCCCCTAAACACAGAAATAATATTAATATATTATTATTATTACAACTTTGACCTACCATAGCTTCTGCAAGCAATGTCTGATTGATGTGTCGTCAGTAGCGCTGTGACCCCGAAATTGAGGAGGAAATTTGAAGATTTATTTTCTGGTGCACAAACTGAAATCAAGGTGTGGTCCCCATATGGTTTGTTTGGGTGATTTCTTTGATATGTTACTTTTTAACTGGGGGTCCATTTTGGATGAATGATTAGCTGATCATGTGTGTTATTTATGAGGATCATAATGGTGCAGTCAGTATGATTTATTTCAGGATCAATACATGGGACCCACAAGGCACCACTCCGGTGTAGTGCTGTGAAATGGAGTTTCTTCCCTGGGATTCCAATTCAGATGAATGAATAATTGATACTATGGGTTTTCCCCAATGATTTTAATGGTTTAATCTGTTTAGAAATTTAGGGTCGTTTGAGGAGGCATGTCAATAAAACTACCATTTCCCTCTAGATCAACGACATGCATCATACGCTCACCAGCCTTTTGGATAGATGTTCCATGTACTCTAAGAGTACACTGGAACTCCTAGGGATACATTCTCATAGTTTACTAATGAAGTATGTACAGGTACATAGCCAGCCGATGAGGCAGGGCCACATTTCATGTGGGCCCCACATCTATCGTGTGCCACTTTATGGACCTTTTACTTTGCATATCTTCTAATTTTGGACTTTCATACTGGCTTGCGAGTAGCCAATACTGAGTGTTTATTTACATAGAACTCGACTGTAACACCACAAGCATCCATGATACGATACTCTTCGAATAATATAATAGCTTGAGATGTACGCAACTTCGAGTTCTAGCACACCACTACCAATTAGCCTTTCTGTTATGAATAGTAATACCAATTTTATAAAATTTTATAAATTTTATTTATCAAAATTGACTTCAGTTTTGGATTCGTTATATCAAAATTAACATAGGTATAGTTTTTGGTATTTTACTGAAAACATTCAATTTTTGATGAATAGTGAAAACACTATGTTATTGATTAAAACAGACATTTTATTTAAATAATTATTTATTTTATTTAATTTTATTCAGTAAAAATAGATATATAATACATGTATTAGTTCAATGTAATTCATTGGAGTCATATTATAATAATATTAGAAGTATCATTTTTATTGAACTTTTTAACAATTTTACCCTCCTTCTAGGCACGTTAGAAAATTTGAATAAAACATAATTTTACCAATTCTATGAATTGAATTTAAAAAATTTGAGAGACACATTTGAAATACGTAAGTAAAATTTGGTTTAATATGATAAAAATAATTTTTGGTGAATAGTAACTTTTCGATTTTATTCACCGGGGTTAAAAGTAAATAGGGTAATTACAGTTAAAAATGATATTATTATTACCCCAAAACATGTTTTAATTATATTGGATAACTTTATTTTGACCAAAATAAACCTTAGGAATACAATATGATCCTTTTTGATCAACATGTATTAGAATATGACATTTATTATTATTTTATTTAATGAATAGTTAAAAGTGTTAAATTCAAATTTTGATAAATAAGACATTTTTAATATAGGGTTATACATAAGATAAATTCCACTATAAATACTCATTATAAAGATAAAATGATTTCATACATAATTTTATTTTATTTATAATTTTTAGACATTAAATAATTAAATTTCTTTATGACACGATGATGATGCATTACTTACCATATTAAAGAATGATTAAAATAATTGATATTATAAATATAACAACATATGTTCATTGAGAAATATGATGCATTCCATGATTTTTATAGGGTAATATACCATGTTAGTATTGATTTAAGGTATTTTGTTTGATGAACTAAAGTTTTGTTGACTTTCACAAAAACCAAATACTAAATAGTGTCAATATTGACATAAAAGAGTTTTTTAAAAAAATACTATATTATTAAATGATATAATATTACTAAAAACATATGGTTTATCCAAATAACTTATATAATTATATATATATTTCATTAATTAACCACTTGGGGTTCTCTTGTCATTTTATTTTATGTTTATTAATCGTGTAATATAAAAATACAAGAAGACATTATAAAAGTAAAACTATTTAACTGAGAGTAAAATCTAAAAGATAAGGTTAATATGGTGCCCTAAACTTGTCTAAAACCTATTGTTTGAGAGAATTTAGATCCATCCCCACCTTATCCTATAAGTAAATCCATTTAGATCCATTATAATCTGAAAATGATTTTATAATAAAATAATATTTCAAACATTTTCTAAAGTGACACCACCTCCCTTATAAACGGGTGCTTCCCTGTGTATCAAAAGGATACTTCCAAATCAAATTGGCTTGGCCATACCCTACTAAAATATCCATCCAACTACCCTAACCTCAGATTATAGGCATTAAAAAAATCTGAAATCCATCTTAAATAACCCTTTTAATCAAATCAAAAGGAAGCACCCGAATAAGAGGTAATATTTTTAATCACCTCTTTAAATGTTCTTTTCATCTTCCACTTCCTCTTTCTTTGTTGTTTCCATACAAAAATAGTAAATACTATACCTTATATAGATTTTCATTTTATTATAAATATGGTATAACCATACTAATTATTCTATCCATCCTATGAAGGAAAAAGTCACCATACGTGTGTATGTACGGCTTACCATCCCCATGTCGTGGTGTAGTTTGTTATTCAAAACATTATTATTTGGATGGGTATAATAATGATTATAATTGATTTTAATAATAAATATTACATGTTAATGATTCTTTATATATTCTATAACATCCAATTACATAAAATTTTACCATCAATAGAATGATATTGTTGCTTCTGCGTATGTACGGATTACAGTCTCCACGAACGCGATAAGATTCATTTCCCCACCATAACAATTCAAGAATAATTTCAATTTTATGATTTAAAATAATTTTGATGAAATTAATATCATTCTGGATATGAATTAAATATGTCATATCCATAAAAACATGACTTACATAACAAAACATATAATGGAAAATGAATCAGTTGACACCCGAAACAATGATACTACTAAAATATTATTAACAAAGAAATATTAGAAGATCATAAATGATATTATATATATATATATATTTGGTTCTTGTATAATTTAATAACAATGATTTATATAATATACATGAGGTTAACGTACCCTGTATGATGGAAAATTTAAGGTAAGGGTTAATTTTACATTCTCTTTTCTTATTTGAGGTTTTTTATACGCAAGAATCTACTCGGACTTCTTTATCATCCACATCTATGTTTCTTACAGATTTTTTTCAATTATTTTTTAATATTTCACAGAATATGGGTTAATATAACTTATACCCTTTTTGACTTTATATAAAAATTTTTTAATGGAATATTTCCATCATTTTCCAATGAAGGTACATTATGACCATTTCGACAAATAAAGGTAAGAATGTTTTTTTAACTAATACGAATGGTGTGGCTATTTTCTGCCTTTATAAAACCTTCAAATCATCCCTTACTATATTATAAAAATATTTCCAAAATAAATGTTCTATTTTATAATTATGTGACTTTTAAATGACTTCATAATTGAAAGAGATATTTTTGTCAAAAAGTTTTGATTTCATCTATGTCAACATCATTTGATGGATTTTACTCTTGTTTGAAGTTGATTTATTATGATACAATATTCCATATTGTATTGATGTTTTTGTGATATTTTTGACTATGGATGTATTGTTTTTATACCATTCAGGGTTTATGGTTAAAGTATTAACATTTCGTATGCTAGTTTTAATACCAATGTTTATGTTATGTTTCAACCTTTTCATATGAGGAATACATTTGACTTTGTAAGTGATAGCTGGATCCCACTATAGCTCCTCGTTGCAGTGGTATGTCCCATGAGACAAACTATTTTATTTTCATAATACCTTGAAAAAATCTTATTTGTAGTATTGGAGCGAGACCATGACAATGTGGTTATGTGTCCGGTATAATGCATTCCATCATTATAAAATTATCTATTGATATTACATTTGATTATTCGACTTGTAGAATATATATGTGAATAAGTACATGGAAATATTTGATTTATCTTTTCCATATTACACTGAAGTTACATTTTAAAAGTCATGTGTTTTAGTCTTATACATTTCCTTTAATGTTTATTCTTATTTATGAATATTTCTAGTATATTGTTATCGTTATTGAGTGTCTAAGCTCACCCCTTTCTTATGTTCTATTTTTTCCATCATGTGAATAAGTATATTATGTTTGACCAGCAAGGATATGCTATGGGATAAGAGTGAGATAAAAGGAGACATAATGTTGTTTTTTTATTATTTAATGTAATGTAGAAATTTGGTATGTATCTAGTATATACAAGGTTAATAAATAGATAGGTCTTTTAGGGATTGATCCCTTATGATCATGCCAATATAATTTAATAATTCACTGAATTGGGGAAACTAGTGTCGGGGTGTTATAGTTGGTATCATAGGATGTTTAGTACCATCATTGAAAACTAGATTTAGAAAAACTATGATTAGAGGACATTACCCCAAGATAAACATTGAGGATTACTATAGAAGAACATCTTAGAATTTCGGCAATGTAGAGATTTTTTCTATTTTCCATGAAATGCCTCCATGTATGGATACGAGTAGGTAGAGGCAGCTTTGGCATTGATGTACCTAGGAGGGAAAACTCTAACAAGGAGTTTCGGGAATGACCCGGGGTATCCTGAAACATGAAAATGGGCCTTGCTGCACTCTTGGTTATGACACTTTTTGGTGATATGCTTAGGTCAATTCACATTTTATTTACAAGACATTATGAAGGATTTATGAGTAAATACTTCCTCAAAGAAAACATTTTTACGATTATGGATTATATACATAAACTGTCCAATTTATGTTAGGTATTTTAAAAGTTTGTAATTATGCATTGTGATTCATAAACTATCCTAGTGTATTCCATTGTTTAGAAATGGAACCTAGTGGAGGGAATTGAAACTGTATCAATGCACATAATCCATGTAGGAATTTACATCAAACTCAAGATAATTATAGTGGATCTGGTGATGTAAATGGTGCTGAACAGCTTATAACAATTCTGGGAAAACTCACTCAGGTTATGAATAATAACTTTACCTATAAGGAGCACCCTGATCCACAACGCGGATGAACAGTTATAGAATGATTCAGGAGGAAACAACCACCAACATTCAATATGACTAGAAATCCATTTGAATGTGACAAAAGGATAAGTTCTTTAGAGAAAAATATTTCATGCTTTGGGGAGTAGGGAAAGGGAAAAGGTTTTCATGGTAGTTTAACACCTCACAGGAGATGCAGATCAATGGGGGTCATTAATTAAAACACAACGTATGATTAATAAGTATCAAATATGGAATAGAGGGATTTTTATGTTCTTTTCATAGAAAAATACTTTCCTCGTTACCATCCAGTGGATATGGAAGGACAATTCTTGAGTCTATGGAAAAAGGAGGATGAAAATGTTGCAATTTATGAGGCTAACTATACAAGGATATCAAGGCATGATACAAATTATATGCATAACCAAAGGAGTAATATTGATTGATTATTTTATGCGTTAAAACCATTTCTCTGCGGAGCATTAGTCTCACAGTACTTCTCGTCATATGAAGATATAGTCTCATGTGATATCAAGATAGAAAATGAATTCTCTATGTCTTACGACTTTAATGAAAAGTAGGAGATGAAGAGATCTGCCGAACATTATGGAAATAGAAACAAGGGGAAGAAGGGAAATGTTGAATTTCAATCCTGTAGTAAATGAGTGAAGAAACACCCTAGTACTTACCTGAACGGAATGAGAGTTTGTTAAAAGTAAGGTGAAAAAGTCCCCCAAGCACGTGATTGAAAGGGAAGGATAGAGTATGTCAATGTGGAATGATATAATTTTAGATAAATGGGGTATTATGAAAATTAATGCCCTAAGCGCTAAGGAAACATACATAAAAAAAGGCCGAGGGAGCCATGCCAAGATTATGCAATCACTACTGCTGAGGTTGAAGCTTTTAATGACGTGGTGGATGGTACTTTAATGGTTTCCTCAAATTTATCCAATGCTTCATTCAATTTGGGATAATCGAATTTTTCATCTCCTCCCAGTTTTTTAAGAAAATCAGATATTTACAATTTGATTTAACAAGGGAGTTGTCAGTCAAAAATTCTAAGGGATGTATAATTGAAATAATGTTTTCTAAATTTTTTCCCATTAGGTAATATAAACGTTCATTATTTTTTGATCTCTTCATCATACCCATAATTGAATTTGATATAATCCTTAGAATGGATTGGATTTCAGACCATGATGCAAAATTTTATTATAAGAAGAAGGATGTTACAATTTTTGATGATGACAAGGAATACATTATCATTAAATTAGAAACATCACCATGTAATTTTTATCTAAATCCACCCTTTGTATCTCTACTAAATTGAATTATTTGGGAAGAAGAGAGTGATATATATGGGTGTAAAAAGAAATGTTCAAATAGAGGACGTACCTATTGTTCAAGAATATGTTTATGTATTTCTAGAGGATTTACCTAGACTTCCTCCTGAACGAGAAATTGAGTTTTCCATTGATTAAATTCTTGGTTCAAGGCCCATATCAAATAACCCTTTTAGAATGGATACTGTGGAATTAGTGTAACTAATTAAACAACTAGAGGAATTTAGTATTCAAGGATTTATTCTCCCTAGTGTTTCTCAATAAGGATCCACTGTTCTTTTTTTAAGATGAAATATGGATCTATGCGTTGTGCATTGAATACAGGGTGATCAAAAATATAATAATAAAGAAAAAGTATCCCATAACTCACACTGATGATTTATTTTATCAAATTCATGGAACACAATATTTATCAAATATTGACCTTCGATCTAGATATCACGAGTTTTGTGTGAAGAAGAAAGACATTCTGAAAAAATCATTTCGAACAATGTAGGTGAATTAAGAGTTCACGATAATTCCATTTGGAGTGAAAAATCAACCCTACGTTTTCATGGATCTAATGAATAGAGTTTTCAAAGAATATTTTGATGAATTTATAGTTGTATTTATTTATGATATCTTGGTATAACAAAAAAGCTACGAAGATCATGAAAATCACTGGTGCACTATTCTTAAAACCCTTAAATGAAATGAATTATATGGGAACTTTATGAAGTGCGAATTCTGGCTTCAAGATATTTCATTTCTTGACCATGTTATCTTTAAGGAAGGAATCTCCATTGATCAATCAAAGACCAAGGCAATCCAAAAATTCCTATCACTAACATGTATAACTGAGGTATGCAATTTTATAGGTTTAGTAGGTTATTATTGGCATTTCGTCCAAAATTTGGCCTGATTGGATACCCCATTAACCATGGTCTCACGTAAAGGGGTTAAATTTGTTTGGAAAAAATAGTGTGAAGAATGTATTGAAGAATTGAAGAAAATATTAGTCAATTCCCCTATCTTGAATCTACCATTGGGGAATAATGGGTTTGATATTTATATTATTGCTTCAAAGAAAGGTCTTGGTTTTGTCCTTATGCAGAATGATAGAGTTATTTTCTATGCATCATGGTGGCTAAAATTTCATGAAAAAAACTATCCCACTCATGGTATTTATTTAGCAGCTATAATATTTCCTTTGAAGATATGGATACACAATATATATGGTGAAAAATGTGAGATATATACTGATCATAAGAGTGTGATGTATATTTTCTCCCAGAAATAACTCAACATGAGGAAAATGTGATGGCTTGAACTACTCAAGGAATATTACTACACTATAAACTACCACATAGAGAAAGAAAATAAGTTGGAAGATTCTTTGAGCAGAAAGGATCATGGTTTTATGGAAAATATGTGAGTTTAAAGGGATCCTATGTTCATGGATATAATAAAGATGCATATGGGAATAATAATGGAAGGTGAAACATCAATACTATTTCAAATGGTTGCCAAACCATCTTTACTATAAAGGATAAAAATTATTGATACTGTTGATTAGGAGTTTCAAAAGAAAATTAAAGCTATGAACAATGGGAGATTGATTGAGTTTGTATATGAAGATTAAATTTTGAAATTTGGGAAGGGAATTTGTGCTCCTAATTTTCCTGATCTAAAACGGGAATTGTTGGATGATTCTTATAGCTCCAATTTCTCTATACATCCTAGTAGCACTAATATGTATATAGATTTTAAGGAACATTTTTTTGTGGGATAACATGAAAATGGATATTTATGAGTATCTGTAATGATATATGGCTTTTTCCACATGTTAAGGTTGGAAGAAAACAACATAGGGGAGTCATACAACATATTCAAATACCTAAGTGAAAATGGCATGATATTATGATGGAAATTTTCATGGGTCTACCAAAGACTCCAAGAAGAAATGATGCAATATGGATTATTGTTGATCATCTTACTATGTCAGCAAATTTTATTGATATAAGAGAAGATTTACCACTTGAACATTTAGCAAGACTATATATTAATGAAGTTGTAAGACTTCATGGTGTACCCAATCTATTGTTTCTGTTCATGATCCTCATTTTACATCAATATTGTAAACAAGTCTTCAGAAATTCCCAGATACTGAACTTTTTTTGAGCACTGCCTACCACCCTCTAACTGATGGACTGTCAGAATGGACTATTCAAACCCTAGAATACATTTTAAGATCTTTCTCACTTGACTTTCAAGGTATGTTTGATCAATATTTACCTCTAGTAGAATTTCCCAATAACAATAGCTTCAATTAACGTATTCAAACAACACCATATGAGGCATTATATGGAAAGAGATGTTGCACACCAACTTGTTGGGATGATTTTGGTTAAAAAATACTCATAGTCCCAAAAATATTTTAGGAAATAATGGACAAGGTGAAGATTATCCAAACCGTCATCCATGTATCTCAATGTAGGAAAAAGGGCTATACCGATATCTGAAGTATAGATTTAGAATTTCAAGTAAGAGATCGTGTTTTCATGAAGGTATCTCTATGGAAGGTTTTTATACAATTCGGTAAGAAGGGTAAATTAAGTCCCATGTACAATTGACCTTTTGAAATTCTAGAACAAATTTTAGTTGTAGCTTACCATTTTGAAATGCCTTCAAGTCTCTCTAAAGCTAATGATGTGTTCCACATATCACTATTGAGAAAATACATGCCTGACCCAACACTTATACTCACCTATGAAGAAATAGAATGCGAACTCAATCTGTCTTTTTGTGAGGATCCAATCAGGAGTGTTGATATTAGAGAACACGTTTTGAGAAACCAGAAAACTCGCCAAGTAAATGTTATTTAGAGAAACCATAAGATATAAGAGGCAACATGGGAACCTGGGTAACAGATGATGAAGAACCACCAGAATATTTTTATGCAGTAATATTCTAGAAATTTTGAGGACGGAATTATTTTAAGGAGGGAGGAATGTAACACCCCAGGTTTCTATGGTATACTTCTTTTTGAATAATACAATAGCTTTCAATGTACACTACTTCAATTTCTAACACCCAACGTCCAATCAAAATAGCTATTATGAATAGTAATACCCACTTTTCGAAATTTTATTAATTTTATATTTCAAAATGGACTTTATTTTTGGATCCATGATATCAAAATATTCTTACGGTGATTTTTTTTATTTTTCTGAAAACATTCAATTTTTGATGAATAATGAAAAACACTGTGTTGTTGTTTATTACCAACTTTTTATTTAAAAAATTATTTATTTTATTTAAATTTATTTATGTCAAAATAGATACATATTACTTTTATTACTTCAATATAATTCATTGGATTCATTTTATAATAAGATTAGATGTATAATATTTTATTGAACTTTTTAAAGTCTTTTACCCGCCTTCTAGAAACGTTATAAAATTTTCTTAAAACGTAATTTATTCAATTCTGTGAATTGAATTCCAAAAATCCATGAAAAGGGGTTGAAATAATTAAGTAAATTTTGGTTCAATAGGATGAAAATAATTTATGTTGAATACTAACTTTTGGATTATATTTACTATGGTTAAAAGTAAATAGGGTAATTAAAGGTTAAAATGATTTTATAATTACCGTAACACATGTCTTAATTATATTGGATAATATTATTTTAACCATAATAAACCTTAAGAATATAAAATTATCCCATTTGATCCACTTATATTATATTAGTACATTTATTATTATTTTATTTAAAGAAGAGTTAAAAGTGTTAAATTCCAATTTTAATAACTAAATTTTTTTAATATAGGATTATACATAAGATAAATGAGACTATAAATATTAATTAGAAATATAAAATTATTTCCTATATAATTTTATTTTATTTATAATTTTTAGATATTAAGTAACTAAATTCATTTATGACACAATGATGATGCAGTAAGTACCTTATTAATGAATGTGTAAAATAATTGGTATTATAAATATTACCAGAAATGTAAATTGAGACTACTGATGAATTGTATGAATTTTATATGTTAATATGACATGTTAGGATTTATTTAATGTATTTTATATGTAATCAAGTTTTGTTGACTTGCACAAAAACCAAAAACTAAATAGTTTCAAAATTGACATAAATGAGTTTCTAAAACAAATATTGTATTATTAAATGATATAATATTCCTCAAATATATGAATATTCCAAAGGAATTATATAATGATATATATGTCATTAATGAAACACTTGGGGTTCTCTTGGAATTTTGTAGTAAGTTTATTAACCTTGTAATATAAAAATACAAGAAGACATTGTAAAAGTTAAACTATTTATCTAAGAGTTAAATATAAATGATAAGTAAAATATGGGGACCTAAACCTATATAAAACCTATTACTTGCGAGGATTTATACCCATACACACCTTATCCTCAAAAGAAACCCATTTATAGATATTATAATCCAAAAATGATTTTATAATAAAAAAACATTTCAATCTTTTCTTAAAGTGACCCTCATCTGTCTTATAAAATTGTACTTCCCTTCTCTCAAAATCACACTTCCAATGCAATTTTTCTCAGCCAAAACTTTCTCAATTATCATACCAAATTCCCTCACTACAACCTAGAGGTCTTACATTGATCATAAAGTCAACCTAACAAGCCATTTTTATCAAATCAAAAGGAAACACTTGAAGAAGAGGTAATAATTTCATCACCTCTTTCAATGTTATTTTCTTCCTCCAATTCTTCTTTCATTGTTGTTTCCAAAACAAAATAATAACTATAGTAACTTATACATTGTTTTCTATTACTATAAATATGGTACAACCATATTCCTTATTCTATCCATCCTAGGAATGAAAAAGTCACCATACGTGCGTATGTACGACTTTTCTTCTCCACGTCATGGTTTAGTTTTTTATTCAACAATTAATTATTTTGATGGGCATAATAATGAGGATAATTGATATTTTTAATAAATATTAAATTTTAATTATTCTGTATATTTTATATACCATCCAATTAAATACGATTATACAATCAATAGAATGATATTGTTTCCCATGCGTACGTACAAAATATCGTCTCCACGAACCCAACAAGATTAATTTCCCCATTGTAAACATTCAAGAATAAATTTCATTTTATGATTAAAAATAATGTATAAGAACATAATATAATTCTGGATATTAATATAATACATCCTTTCCAAGAAAAATTACTCATGTAACAAAACATATAAAGGAAAACGAATGAGTTAACACCAAAAACAATGATACTTCAGAAATATTATAAAAAATGAAATATTAAAAGATAATATATGATATCATATTAATGTATGTGGTTCTCGTATAATTTAATAACAATTACTTAACTATTATAACGTAGTGTAAATTACCCTCAACTAAGGAAAAATACAAGTTAAGTGTTAATTTTACAATCTATTTACTTATCTGAGGTTTTTATACGTAAGTATCAACTGAGATATCTTTATCATCCACATCTGTGTTTCTTAAAAATGAATTTGAATTTTTTTTAAAATTCCCTAGAGTATGTGTTAAAGTAATTTATTCCCTTGTTTGAATTTATTTAAAATGTTTTCAATGGAATCTTTTATTCATTTTCCAGACAAAGTACTTTATGAACTTTTCGACAAATTAAGGTAAGAATTTTTTTTCACTTATACGGTGGGTGAGGCAATTTTCCGCCATTATAAGACCATCGAATCTTCCCATACATTCTTATAATAATATTTCAAAAATAAATATTTTCTTAAATAATTACGTGAGTTTTAAATGATTTCAAAATAGAAATAGATATTTCTCTCAAATAGTATTGATTTCATCTATGTCAACATCCTTAGATGGATTTTAAAGTTGTTTGATGTTGATTTATTATGATACAATCATCAATATTATATTAATGGTTTTGTGATATGTTTGACTGTAGATGTGTGTTTTTATACCATTCATGTTTTATGGTTAATGAATTAATATTTCATATGCTAGTTTTAATAAGAATGTTTATTTTATGTTTCATCCTTTTCAAATGATAAATGCATTGGACTAAGTAAGTGGTGGGTGGAGCCCGTTGTAGCTCCTCGATGCATCAGTTGGTATGAAGAGACAAATTAGTGTCTTCAAACAAGGCCTTGAAAAAAAATCTTATTTCTAGTCTTGCAACGAGGCCTTGACTATGTGGTTATGATGTCCGACATTATGCATTCCATCATTATGAAATTAACAATTGATATTACATACGATTATTTGACTAGTAGAATATCTGTGCGACTATGTAAATGGAATTATTTGATTTATCTTTTATTTATTATTTTGAAGTTTAATTTTAAAAATCTTGTGTTTTAGTCTTATACATTTCCTTCAATGTTTATGCTTATTTATGAAAGTTTCTGCAATATGGTTATCCTTAAAGAGCATCTGAGCTCACCCCATTTTTATGTTTTATTTCCCCCAATATGTGAAGAAGTATATTATGATTGACCTGTAGGTATAGTCTATGAGATATGATTGTGTTCAAAGGAGACTCCATTTTGTTTTTTATTTCATAATGTAATGTAAAACTTATGTATTATCTAGTATGTCTAAGGCTACTAAAATGACCAGACTTTCAGGACTTGATCCCTTGTGATCATGCCAATGTTATTTAATATTGCACAGATTCTGGGTAACTAGGGTTAGGGTGTCACATTGATGGATCCATCCATAGTGGATTTAGAGATATGATCTGAGATTATTTGAGCATGATGTCTATCTGAGTTGAAGCTTGATGTAGGCTATGATGAGAGTGGAATCCACAATCAGCATGGGTTGGGGTCCTCTATAGTAAATTCTGATTTGAATCCCCCCGGATGCACTTGGGTGTATGTCCTCGATGATCAGAGAGGAATCACCCATTAGAATGGGCTTGGTTAATCTATAGTCACTTCTGAGTGGAATCCTTTAGACACACTAGGATGTGGGTCCTCAATGATTAGAGTTGAATCCCCCTTCTTCATGGGGATGGGTCCTCTGTAGTAACTTTTGAGTGGAATACCCTTGATGCACTATTGTGTGGGTCCTAAATTATCTAGAGTGGAATTCCACATAGATATGTGAATGGGTCCTCTATAGTTACATCCATGTTTTATCCCCATGAAACATGGGGTTTCAAGTCTTCTACATGGAGTTTACACCACCAGAATATGTAGATCCATGACGTGACATATTATGATGTAATCTTGGATTCTTTAGTATGAGGGGATCTTTTACCATCATGAAATGACCAATGACACAACTCAAAACTATGGGGGTGAGTCAGTGAAACCGAAAGAAGAGATTATCAAGTTGTGGTGACTAAGACCCTTTTACTTGCATGTTCATGTAGTATGCGTAGGATTCTAGGCATTGATAGTGGTTACTCCTAAAACTATTGGTGACTCATTTCCTGAGTTGAGTGGTGAGATGTATATCCCCTTACTTTCTTGTCTGGGTTTCTTTGACTGAGTATATATGTATATATATCCTAATGCAATAACCACTCTTTGGGATTTTGTTACTCTCCTTCTAGGATAGGTGAAGACATGTGGGGTGGTCCACATGATTTCTATGTATATATTCTCATTTTTTTACAAGTACACAATCCTAATATTGGTAGAAAATAATTGATGATAATTTCACCATCTCACAGTTTCTAGCTCCTTATGTATGGATGAGCTTACTTGACTATATTTTTGTGTTGATATGTACTATTTTAGTTTACCTTTTCCTATCTACTACCTTCCATTTCATTGAATATCTTAAATACCCCACTTTAACTTTTCATGTTGTCTTACTGAGTATTTTTATACTCTCCCATGAATGGGTTTTTCCCACACATTTTGTTCCATATGCAGATGACAGACACTTTGATCATGAATTCAGAGGGGCATAGGGATAAGGGTGTTTACAATGCATACGATAGTTGTATCATGAGAACCATTAGCATGGATCTCTCATATATTTCCCATTTTCAATTACATCTAGTTTGTGTCACTTTTCTAGTTGGGCATGTATTTTTCCCCATTTTCCTTTTTTATTGTACCATACTTGAAACGCTTATCTAGTATTGCATGCTTTGTTTATCGAAAGAAGAGTTGTATCTTGTTTTCCTTTCCCTATTCACTTTTTATTTCAGTTGTATGTGTGTGTTTGTTATAGGTTCTTAGGAAAAGGACTCCCCATGTTTTTTGTTCCTTAATTACTTGTCACCACCCCTAGCATACAAAGGCGGGCTTGGGGTAGTTGTAGCTTGAGCATCAGCTTGAGCCATGTCACAAAAAAGAGGTATCATCGATGGTTCATCCCTTGGTATGTTGTTCAGAGATTTACATAAAAATATTTTGGTTGGCTTTAGGCAAAAAAAATTCAATGTGTCTCGATAGTGGTTCTCAGACGAGGGAGTCCAGTGATGTTGTCACGGTCGACGTAGCAATTCACCAGGACCCTGATCACTCACTTGTCAACTCAACATGCTGAGACATTTATTACTAAGATCATTGTTGTTTTCTTCGTATAGGAATGAGTCCATGACCATCATTCATGAGTCATCACTTATTTATTTTTGATATATATATATATATATATATATAAACACACTCATTTGATTGCAGTAATCCTTGATTTTTTCAAGATGCCTCCATGATGATATCCTTCCATGATAGTAGCTTCGGATCATGATGACGACCCAATGAGTGAAGATTCCACAGTTCAGGATACATAATATGATCCCCTTCTTCAAGGGGGGAAGGAAGAAGCACCTACACCTGTTGAGAAGTAGTTAATCCCAATAGATAAGGCTGAGGATGAACGTAGATAGAGCACACTATGTGAGTTTTATCATCAGAGACCGCTGAGGTTCCACATCAAGCCATATCCTCAGGCAGCAAAGGATTGGATAGAGTTAGTGGTCCACCCATTTAGGAATGTTCAGACACCAAGAGATTGGATGGTGACTTTGGTACCCCTCCTTTTCCCTAGAGCAACTAGACATTGGTGGAGCTTGGTTTCATAGATGCAAGATGAGTCGGTACTCTCAATGGATGACATCCAGCAGTTGTTCCATGAGGATTAATACCCCTCCTTATTAAGCTTCATTCTTTCTTTAAAGCCTCTAGATCAACATTAGATAGGGATGATAGTGGATGAGTATGCGACTAGGTTTGTAGGCCTTACACGCTATTCTCTAGACATGATCTGTGATGTCTACGATTATGAAAGGAAGTTTGATCAAGGACTCCAAATAGAGATATGTGTCGACGTAGTTCCCTTGTGAATCCCCACCTACATCAAGGATCTTGAGTAGGCACTGATGAAAGAGAGAATTCATTCATTGGAATTATAATTTCCATGATTTGGAAGTAGGCACGTCAGAGCAGAGACGTTTTCCGCAGCTAGCAGATGTCAGTTGGAAAGACAACGATGTAGGAGGCCTTCCCATGATTAGACTTTGGAACTTGGTATGGGATATCCAAGAGAATTGGGGAAACCCATATAGGGAAGATTTAATATTGTAATTGGTGAGGTCACATGGTATGTGACTACCCAACCAGACCTGGTGAGATTCCTTGGAAGAAGCTAGATCTTCAACAATGATAGAAACAACGCTGTGACTAGAGACCTTCCTGTCAATTTTAGAGTTATCCCCATGGAGGCTGGGCTAGAATAGGAGCAGGAAGAACTATAGTTTGTGGATGATTCTATGAGGTCATTCCACCACTAGGCGGCCCAAATCAGGCTCAGGGAGCTAGTAGTTGGGACCACTTGTAGCACCAACCAATGGATGTTTACGATTCGGTAGATCCCTATGTAGAATGAAGTACTCCATGTGTAATTCATACCTTTTTAGTAGAAATTTTTAGATGCTGTGTGAGGTAATACTTCTTCCCAACTTCTTTCTTGATTTTTTTTTACCAGGGTGACAAGGGGCATCAGTGTAACCCAGTTTTGGTGTGGTTCAACGTAGCTTTGAATGCACGAGCAAGAGGGGTCCTTCCCCCATCGAGATGTATTTTTATTACATGAGAAATTTCATGAGGGTGAGTCAATTCCACCCAAATTAGATATTATTGAGGTGTGGTGGATGATTTCATCTAACTTGTGCATTCATGGTGGGGTTTTGTAGTTGAGTGTTAGGAATGGTCATAGTATTTCAAGTGGAGTTTTTCAGTTTGACCTTATTTTTTTTAAAACACCACTAGTGTGTGTGGAAGAGTGCCAATTTTGGGGATTACTCTCCATCCAAGGGAAGTGAAGGCACATGAGGTATGCCACATGATTTTCATGTCTACATTCTTGTGTGGGATGATTTCACTCACTTTCACTATTCGTTGGTAACTTTGTGTGCTATATTTCAACCATGATACAATAGTAATCAGGTATAGGTCAAGGTGATGAAGACCCCATGAATAGGACTTTGTAACTCACTACCTAGTGCTGGAAGTGTTAGTCTTCTCCTTGAGGATGTGGAGGCACTGCCTTTTGGGTTAGAACATCATGGTTTGTTTATACCACTATAGCCTCTAGTACGTCCTCACTCTGACAGAATTGAAACTGAGTTAGTGACGTTGGTTCAACATACTAGAGGACTAGACTTTGAGATTCTCAATACTCCTGAAATGGTCATTATTTTTTCCAATTTCCTTAGAAGGATGTCCCATTCTCACCTAGTGTGTAATGTTTTCGAGTAGTTGGCTTCCTTATAGCTGCCCCTAGTGGAGCAAGAAGGTATCATATTTCATCAGTCAGTGGTTTTCAATCATTCGCTTCTTGAGTGTGTAAGAGGGTATCTGTTATGTTGCATTGACTGTGAAATCTAGAATGACCAGATATCATTCGGTGATTCCCAAAATAGTTATTCTAAAGGAGGTAATCAAGAGAACTTGATCCTAGTATACATAGTGGTTCTAGATGCAATGTGGGTGGAGCTGATGTGAGGGTTATACACTTCTCCCTTATAATTACATCTCAGTGGGGGAGGATGTATGTGGATATATAGTTTTAATTCTTGTATTTTAGCATGAGATGAAGCATATCTATATTCATCTCATGATGCCTCACCAATCTGCATGTGAAGGATGAGCACTGAGTTCCAATGAGTTGATGTAGCCTCTAAAAATAGTAGGATGGAAATGGGATGACATATCCCTAAACTTCATCAGAGGACTTCCCCACATAGTGAAGGTCCATGACACCATCTGGGTAATAGTTAACAGACTCATGAAGTTTGTTTGCTTTATTATGATCATGGATTATATTTTGGTGGAGTGTTCGAGGTAGTTTTACTTATGAGAGATCATCCACCTTCACTGGGTACCCACAATGTTTTTCTCTAATTGTGACTGGAGGTTTACATCACTGTTCTGGAGAGGACTGCATGTGGTGTTCAAGACCCAACTATAGATGAGTGAGAATGTTTACCCCTAGAACAATGGAAAAACCGAGTTCACTAGCCAGGTGTTAGAGGATTTGATGAGGGATTGGGTGTTGGTTTTCGATCAAGAAGGAAGGAAATCCATGATGTTCATCAGGCTATTCATTTTCATGTAGAGTGTTAGTGATATTTCCCACCACCATGACATATATCCTTAGTTGGAGTGGGTGTACGATGTGTTCCATGTGGTTTAGTTTAGGAGATATGTGTGTAATCATACACACGTCATCAACAGGATCAGACCATACATGGACTGACAATCCCCTTGGTTCATGTGTTGTGTCTGCACAGAAACACCGAGGAGAGTTCTTAGGAGTGGTAGAGCCATTTGTGAGATTAATATTCTATGTATTCTCCCATGTTTTTTGGGGATGAATATATATAAGTATGGATTTATTTAGATACTTTTTTTCTTGTAATACATTGAATTATCTATATAAATATATTCTCAGAGCTAGGTGCTAAGATAGAATGCGATTTCGAAGCCAAGTGTTCTAGAAATTAATTTTATTGAAATATTATGCATTTTTAAAACCATTCACATTATATAAATGGGTTATCTCTTAAAATGTAGTGAATATCAAAAATCCAACCATACAGTTCATTTTGGAGCATGGATTTTACCCTAGGAGAGACATAACTTTCATCGGCACGATCCTTCTGTAGAAAACTCCATAGAGGATGTAACCACAATAAAATAATTGAATTAAATTATTTTACCTTGGACCACATTTCAAATAACATTAGAACAGGGACCCGTATTGAGAACTAGAGACCACCATTGAGTTAGGAATGAGCTTTTTTACCTATGTGAAGGATAAAGTGAGTGGGCACAGAAGGATCATATTTCACGATTGTTGGAGGTTTTCTATAAATAGTTAATTAAGGAAATGAGAATGGGTTAGCACATTTATTTGACAGATGTTCTCAATGATCTCTCATCATCTGATCAATGAATCAATGCTGAATCCATGACATATCGTGATAAAACCTTTGTTCTAAGTAGATCAGAGTGCAACCAACACAACGATGGATCCAAAATATTGGAATCACTCTTCTGTCTGATTCTACTTACCAAAATTCATGTTTTTGTGGTCAAAATTGATTATTTTTCAATTTAACTATTTTTAAATCCATTATTGATGGATAAACAAAAAATTTTCATCAACTATTTAATTTTTGGATCGCCCTTTATTCACCATTCTTCATTGTTCATCATCATTCTTCATAATTCATCGACATCTACTTTTCAACATGCTGAAACGAAATCCAAATGTCGAGCAGGGCATGGATCTGTGAAGCTCATGATCCAAGGATTTTGAATCCACAATGGTATCAACATTTTAGCACTATAGGAGGTTCAACTGAGATAAAAAGTGATGAATACTTTTCATCATGCCAAAACATTGACGAATCTACTAGCAGAGCACAAGCCTATGAAGATGTCATCCCAAGGAGCCCCGATCATGTCTCATGTTAAATTTTGGGCAATCGGGCTGTTCTAGTAGGTCTGTGTAATGAACCACCAGCACACGGAGGAACCCATGGTGGGTGTGGTTTCAGGTGAGGTGGCATGATGGAATGCAAGTGGCAGCACCGAGATCCAACGTAGCAGGGCGACAGAGCCACGACTGTCGGGTCGGGCCGAGGTGGTCAAATCGAGCTGGAGTGGGTTAGGTCTTCGTGTTGCAGATTCAAACCACTATATATCCTAAATAGAGAGTTTGTTTTACATTTAGTCTGCGGAAACACATTCCTATCATTGAGACAGACCGTTTGAAGCTTCTGTGAGAATATTATATCTTGGGCATGTGGCTTGTGTCCCAATCAAATAGTAATAATATATTATTATTATTACAACTTTGACCCTCCATAACTTCTTTATACAATTTCGTATTAGCACACCATCAGTGGTTCCATGACCCTTAAATGAGGTGGAGGTTTCAATACTAATTTTAGGTAATTAAACCAGAATCGAAGTGTGGGACCCATGAGGCCATGTTTGGGGGTTTGCGGTGATATGTCACTTTTTCAATGGGTGTCCCTTTTGGATGAATGATTTTCTGATCCCATTTGTTTTCCATGAGGATTGTAATGGTGCAATCCATATGATTTTTATTAGGATTGAGACATAAGAACCCTGAGTTAGTACTGATGCACAATGCTACAAAATTCTGTTTCACCACCAGGAGTCAGATTTAGATGAATGAACAGTCCATCTTTTGTGTTTTTTCCACAAGGATCAGAGCAGTGTAATCTATTTGGTTATCTGGGGCCATTTGAGAATCTGTTTTAGTAAAACTGTGTTTTTTCACTCTCGATAAATGACAAGAATCATGTTCTCACCAACATTTTGTCTAGAGGTTCGATGTACTCTAGGAGTACACTGGCACACCTTGGAGTACCTTTACACAGTTTAGTAACGAATTATTTCCAAGTCCATGAATATGCGATGAGGTGGGGTCACACATTTTGATGGCCCCAAACATGTCAAGTACCACATTATGGTTTTTATACCCCATGTATATATTTTTTCTGGACATAGATAATGACCTGTGAGTAGCTTAACCTAAGTGTTTTTTCATGTAAAATGAAATTCTTCCCTCTATAGTGGACTTTGATATACAATGCAAGATTATCTGAGTGTGACAGCAATCTTAGGTGATTCTTGATGATGGCTATGATCAGAGTGGAATCCCCCATCGTCATTGGTGTTGGACATCTATAGTTACTTCTCATTGGAACCCCACTGACGCACTAGGGTGTGTGTCTTAGATGATCAGAGTGGAATCCCACATCGACATGGGTTTGAGTCCTCTCAAGTTTCTTCTAAGTGGAATTCACTTGGAACACTAGGGTTTGGGTCCTTCATTATTATATTGGAATCCACCATCGATGTGTGCATGGGTCCACTATAGTTAATTCTGATTGGAATCCCCTTGATGAAATATGGTGTGGGTCCCCAATGATATAGAGTTTAATCCCCCATCGACATTGGCATTTTTCCACTACAGTTACTTCCAATTGGAATCATCCTAACACACTAGGGTGAAAGTCCACTACTTCAATTTTACATCACCTAACAGTGTAGATTTGTGATGAGATGTAGTGAATATTTGACAAAAAGTTCATATTCTCAATATTTCTAGCTCCTAATGTATGGATGAGCATACATTAGTATCATGTTTGGTTGAACTAAACTCTTTTACTCTACCATATCCTATTTGATGCTTTCATTTTCAGTTTATCTCTTACAGATCCCCCTTTTTTCAAGGCATCCTAATGTGTATTTTTATGCTCACCCTTTCTTGGGGTTTTCCCGCACATGTCATACCTTATGAAGATGAATAACATGTTGATTGTGGCACAAGAGGATATTAGGGGTACATGTGCTTGGACTGCATATGGTGGTCGTAGTTTGATATCTAAGAGCAGTTCTCTCTCAGTTTTTTCTCTTTTTCAATTTCTATAAGGTTGTGGAAAATTTATATTTGGGCATGTGTTTCTCCCCATTTTCCTTTCAGTTTAATATACCATACCTTTATTATTTATCAGTTCACTCATGCTTTGTTTATTAATTGAATCATTGTATCTTTTATTCCTTTCCCCGTGTACTTTTTCATATTGTTGGTTGGGTGTGTGCATAGGTTATTTGGTAAAGGCCTCCTAGAATTTGTTGTGACTTCAGCACTTGTCTCCACCCTTGGCATATAGACGATGTTTTGGGGGTTGTTGTGACTCAAGCCCTGATATGGTCTGGTTCAGGAAAAATCCAATTTTTTTTAGTTAATCCCATAACTAATTAATCTACTCATTCTCATTTATTAAAATAAAAAATTATTTCATCACTTCAAACACCTTAATCAATTCCCCCATTTAATTAACAACACATATCGCAATAATTAATCTTCCAATTAATTAATCAATGTTCACAACCCAATGTCACATAATTAATTCCACAATTAATGATTCAATTTATGATTCAATATCCTAATAATTAACTTAATAATAAATTATACCCAAATCCCAATTAAATATTCTAATAATTAAGTCAACAATTAATTATCCACAAATCACAATTCAATATCTCATAATTAAAAAAAAAATTAATTATTTGAAATAAAAAATTCACAATATATCATAATTACCTCAATAATTAATTATCTCAAATCAACAATCTCAATATATCATAATTAACCCTACACTTAATTATATCAAATGAATGATCTAATTAAATCATAATTAATTCAAAAATTAATTATCTCATATAATATAACTCAATATATCATAACTATATAGAAAATTAATTATCTAGAATATATAATCAAAATATGTCACAACTAACTCAACAATTAATTATCTCAAATCCATAATATCAATATCCCCAATTTCATTTTCCCCTCAATTAATTAATTCATGAAATTAATTAATTCGATCATGAACTCAATTTCTAAATATAAAATATCATATCTAGAATTACATACCCATAATTTCAATCAATACATTAGGTTTTGAAATATAGAGTACCAACCTCAATTCATTGATGAATTATCACCCAATAAAAATACATAATTTCAACGGAATGATGATGTATCATGAGATCTAGATCTAAAATCTTAATCGCCGCTTGAAAAAAAATCAAGATCCCTAAATTATAGATCTAGATCCAAAATTCCTAGATCTAGGTCAATCAAAATAGTGGGTAAAAACCCACCAAAATAAAAGAAGAATAATGGGAGAAAGTTGAGAAATCAATCAAGATGAAACCACGTACCCAATGAAAAGAAGGACTTCTAAACATGCATCAAATCCCCTAGAATGGAGGTGGGCGGCCTTGGAATCTCCTCAGGAGGATTTCAAATTAAGATAAGTCAATTTTAGGTCAATATACGGCGTTCGAGGGTATAATACAATATTTCTATAGTTTTTTAATAATATCTCAGGGATTCAAATTTTGTACACAATGTTTGCTTCTTAGGGAACACGATTTACCATAACTATGTCCTAACCATGTTCCTATTCTACAGGGTTCATGTTTTCTCTTATGTGGGTGCATGTTTTGAAGAAACCATGTTCCATCCATGAAAATCCACACTATCTAGGTTTGTGGGGTTTGCTAGGATAGGTCGTATGGTTAGGGAATACCACGTGCTAACTGTGTACAACCCTATTTCTTTCATTTTTCACAAATTCCACCCATGCACATCCCAATATAAATTGAAAATGAATATCACAAAACATAAGTTAAGATAATTACTATAAATGAGCCAGACATATCCATATAATTTCAGTATCTTATAATATCCCCCAATTATAACAACTTTTCCTCTAGATTCACTCCCAATATCTATAAGCTTCTGAGTAAACAAGGTTTTTCCACTGATCCCTCATTACATCTTCTCTGTCTGAGGATTCATCCTAAACCCATCCATGTTGCTAAAATACATGAATAGTTGGAAGAGTATTTCCCACAATACATTATCATTGGTATCCAACACACATATTAGATTCTTCGAAAATGATGCATCTATCTCAACTCATCATCATCCACATCGATCACTTGAGAAGGTTTAAGGTGATACCATTGATGTACTGACACCAAGAAAAAATAATTCAAATTAATATATCATTGATGATGAGAAAATCGGTATTACACTGACCTCATTCTCTCCCGGACCTCAAACGGTCTAAAACTCTTAGGTTCTAGCTTTCCCTACATCCATATCCCATAGTGTACCAATCTAGGTGACACCTGAAGGAATACATGATCACCCCTATAAACTATTGGGTTTATTGTGTTATATAAAAATACATCTTCCCTATTCTTGTATTTTTTCCATATGCTTCCGAATCAGTTGTACCTACTCTAATGTATCTTGTATGATACTTGGTCTTAATAACTCTGACTCATGTTCCTCTATCCAGTGTAGAGTTTTTCTTTAAGGACTACCATAAAGTGCCTCATATGGTTCCATCAAAACAATTTCCTAAAAACTATTGTTGTAGGAAAACTCCACTAAATCCAGGTGATTCTCCCAAGAAACAACAATGTTAAGAACACATACCCGTAGAATATCCTCATGAACCTGTATGGTATGATATGGTAGCCCATCTGTCTTTGGGTGGAATGTTACACTCAAAATAAATCAATGATCCATGAACCTTCTTGAAACCATGCCCGAAGCATGAATTAAAATGATGTTTCAATCAGAAATAATATTCTATCACAGCGTATATAGATGAACTATCTTCTAAACATTCAAATTATCTATACATCTTCACTAATAAATTATCTCACAATGTTAAGAAGTTTTCTATCTTCATTATTTGAACCACGATAAAACAAATATTGTCTTTATTATGAGGAATCCTTGGGAGACCCACCAAAAATTATATGGTCACAATAATAGCCATCTATTCTAGAATAGGTCATAATTGTGGAAATCCATGAGGTCATTAATGCTCAGCCACCACCAACTTATAAGTGTAGCATCATGCCACAATACCTTATATTTCCATTTACATGTACGATACAGAAAATGGTCAACATAGGTCATGTTACATTTTGGTCATACTTTGATGTTCCATCAACTTCAAGGAATGAAACTCCCTGATCCATTCCTCCCACATGCCTGTAGTCACAACAAATCGATTCCTAACATAGATGATCTCATCCTCATATATGGTCTGACCTAAATGTGTATCCCTACATTTAAGGCCTTCCCTAAAGTTTCAACTTTCTGGATCCACATAATTTTTATCCATGATCCATGTTAAAAGTTCTTACTCCACTGAAATTGACATGAGGATCATCACCCCTTGACTCTCATAAATAAAAGTTTACATTTTATCTAGTAAATTCATCATCTTTCACTAAGTACTAGACTCTTAAATCATCTGTGTATTAGTTTTACTACTCTCATAATCTACCACACTATTTCCCTTCATGAGAATATATTCTAGCTCAAAATAAAATGAATTTATATAATCAACCCATCCCCACTACTAATGATTCAAATATCATCCAGATAATATATAATTTATGTTATAGTGATCCGTATACACTATAAACTTCTCACCCATTAGATAGTGCCTCCAACACTTCATGGAATAAACAATTAATACTAAATCGATGTTGTGTACATGTTAGTTCTATTCATGAGGCCTGAAATACTGATACCTATATGCCCCGACCCGATATCTCGACATCAAAATTGCTCCATTCCCTATTCAATAATCTTCAAAATACAATGTATATTTCTCACATGGATTAGGTAGTATAAAGATTGGTTTCAATTTAGAGTTCTTCTTTAGATCTTGGAAAACATTCTCACATAATCTAAGTCATTAAAACATTATCTATTTCTTGTTCAAGACCGAATGTGTCTATGCCAAATGGGAAAGGTTTTTGATGAATCTTTGATAATATCCACCTATCACTAGAAATAAATTGATATCGAAAATGTTCTTGGGATTCTATTAAGATATCACTACCTACCCCTTATATGGGTCTACTGACACACCTTAATCTAAGATTATATGACCAAGGAAGTGTACCTGATCAATCCAAAATTGAAACATAGATTGATTGGAATATAGTCAATGAGCTCTCATTTTAGTCTAGATGGTGTCAAGATAATGGGAATGATCATCATGAGTATTAGAGTACACCAAAATTTCATCAAAAAAAATACTATCACAAAATGATTTTGTTATGTATGGAATATTATACTCATCAATTCCATACACATTATTGATGCATTCTTCAACCACAACATCATCAAAGTGAACTCATATAGGGAATACCAACTCCTGAATGTTGTCCTTGGTATACTAGATATTTGAACACTAAATTGATGATACCCTGATCGCATGTTAATCTTTGAGAATACAATAGCTCCCCTCAACTAGTCAAATAGACCATTGATACATGGAAGATGATACCGGTTATTCATAGTCATCTGGTTTTACTGTTGGTAGTTGAAACACAAGTGTAGAGTACTATCAAACTTCTTAAAAAAAACAAGTGAACCCCAAGGTGATATACTCATCCTGATAATTCCCTTATCCTCCAACTCTTCTAGTTGAGTCTTCCTCACTTGAAACTCAGTCAGTTCCATTCTGTACAGTGTAATGGAAAATGTCATAGCCCTAAAATGAGCCCCATAAAATTTTCCACATCTCTCTCAGGTGGAGAACTAGGGAAGTCTTCAAGACACAAATCCATAAAATGATCCACTATAGGTGGAAAAAATCCTACTTTAAACCTCCATAATCCATAAATATACTAGAATAATGGGTTATGGTCTCTCCCAATTGGTGAGTAATTGGACTTGGTCATCTGGCATAGACATCCCACCCTCCACGGTGAATATTATTGTCACCCTTAGGATATGTACTGATCACTATCAACAAGTAACAATAGATGTTGGTTCAGTATGTTACTAGACAATCAATACCCATAATTAAGTCAAATCTTGACATGTCAAGGATTTAAATACCCCATAAAATGTGATACTCTCCAATATCAAGAAAAAAATCTTCTTCACAAATTGATGTCTCTCTACCATATCCCCAAATGTGTGTCTATAGTCAATTACCCACTCACGAAATCCCCTTCCAGGCTCAATATATTCACAAATTGTGTAGAAATAATGTAATCAAAGGAACCGTTATCAAATTATTCACTAGAAAATGTTGAATCTACAAAAATAGTACCTCTCAAAGTTGGTGGTCTATCCTTATAATCCATAAGTGTATGCTACAGAACATGCAACATTCCTTCCCCTATACCTATGATTCAACCAATGTCCCCTATGCCACACCACATTTTTGATATGGGTGCTCTTTCCCAGAAACTCCACATCCACTACCTCTACCACCATGGCCAATTGAACTATAGTACTTAGTCTGATCTAGTGATGAGGGTACCCTTCCTACACTATAATTATTCCTAGTTTTATCCCCTCCGACCTCTATCTACTAATTCATGTATAAATTCTATAGATGTACCATATTTCTTCATGACAAGAACCCTAATAGTGGCTAGGGATAGTGTCAATGATAGTGTCCCTGACTACCAAACCGGTGCCATACTATCCATGTTTGTTCCAATGTGACTTAACTTTCCCTAGGGCCACTCTTCCTGCTACTCCCATGGATAACAACCCTATAAAGATTCTTCTTGAAATTGGAATTCGTATCTTCTGATCATTAAAAAGTAAATTTTTTTGTTGCACTAGAAGCCTCATTCAGGTTCCCCTCAGCTACGAAATCCCGATCTACCACCTCAGAAAATTTCTATAACCAAATATGGATATCCTAGGACTTAATATCACATTTTTGAATATCTTAAAAATAACTCATTGTAGCCATCTAATCCTCTGATAACACTAGATAAAAGAACTATAAATTTCCATAAAATCTGCCATATTCCATAATAGACATTATCCCCTATGTTAGTCTCATGAACACAACTACTCTCTCCAGTCTCTGTGTATTTGGATAAAAGTTCTCTAGGAACCTCTCCACAAAGTCCATCAATGGAATACCTTCGATCATTCTTGTATGACCCTAAACATCCCACAAGCTCTTTTTCTGATCCCCATAGTATATATATAGTAAACATGACATCCTTTTTGTAGGAGTATCCAAATTCTCTAGTATATTCTTGATAGGCTAAATCCAGAAATCATCCCCATAGGTCCACCCTCTATGGTAAAAGTCGAAGGGTTCTGTAAATGAAACACTAGAGTGAGGTTAAACATACTCCTCAAAGCCTACTCTATGTCTCTTCCCCTGAATTTAATGAAGAAATAAATGTTCTCCTAGAACTGTTATCCTACTTACTCACCTAGAACTATCGATACCTTAGGTTTCACTACTGGTACATCACCTTTATCCATATCCTAATTTCATCCTCTTAATAGGCATCCTGATGGAGGAATCTCAATACAATGGAAAAAAGAATCTTGGGACACATAACACAACTTTATCACATTTACTTAAGAGTAAAATCACAACTGCTCAAAATATGTTTTCCCCAAACATCACCATGCAGTCAAAATTGAGGCATTATCATGACCCTTACCATCAAACACCTATGTCCTTGTTAACAAGTGTAAACAAATTTTCATATCTAGTTATTCATTAGAAACACCTTTATTATTATCTTTCATCAATTTTTTTTATAAATTTCTTGTTAGGCACCAATTTAATTTCAATTTCACAAGATAGAAAAACAGTTAGAGTTGAACAACTTTTCCAAAACTTGTTGGCCCATTTATGCCTAAAATGATGCCTATAATAATAATCCCGAGTTCCAAGAATAATTCATGAGACTCAACTCTCATTCCACACTAGGTCAAGATTAAATTATCAATAATGGTTTGAATCAATATTCACATCACACAATAAGTGTTTCACCCAAGGTTAAATAATATTCAAGTATATTATAAAACAACAATAACAATAATCCCACCATGGGTACATAGGTTTTTTCCCATACATGGGTTTGTAACTCCCATTCATGAGAACATAACCAAACCACGAATCTTCCTTTTATCCTTTATACCATTCCCAAATATGAAGACAAAATAAAAAAAATGAAAACACATATGACACAACATTGTAAAATCTCAACCCGGGTTCCACTCATTGGTGCCCTGATCCGATTAGTCACATGACCTCAGGTACAACTTCCTATATACAAGAGGTTATCTACTGCAAGTGAGGGCCTAAAATATATCATGGTGATACTATACACTCTTTTCATCAGTGCAATAAACTAGCATAAAATATGAGAAAATAAAAGAATAACATATAATAAAAAATAATCTAAAACTAGTATCTCAAGATGACCAAGTCTAGAAATATAATATCATAACTAAATAGTAGATATTTCATTCTAAATTATGTGCTATGTGTCAAAATAAAACTTAAAATTAAAGACACTGAAGACTCCCAGCATATAAAAAACCACATCTTGTTCCCTCAACTATTCTCCATCCCTAATAATCCATCATACACTAGGAATTTTCACTTGACCTATCCTTCAATCTTGTAATCTATTTAGGTAATGATTAGGTAGCCTGTGTTGGGTGTGAGTACAACTTAGCAGGCCACAACAACGATGTCTAAAACAACATGAAATCAAATAATAGTGTACGAAATTGTATAAAGTAAATAATTGTAATTCATAAATAAATAGTTATCAAATTATAATTTAATCTTTATTTCACCACATAAACCCCAAGGTTCTCGTAGACTCCCATACTTCATCACATCCTTCGATAATACCACATCACAAACTATCATCGAGGGATATAATATCTCAGATTCCCATTTCATCCTTTCTTTATCTCAATTGACACATAAATTACCTTGTTAACATATGTTATTCAAATAAACACATTAATGTAATTTCTACCACTCATTATTCTCAATTAATATAGGAATACCATTATTACCACTTATTATTCTCAATTAACAAATGAATGCCCTTATTACCACTGATTGTTCTCAATTAACACAAGAATGTAATTTTAACCACAACTTCCACTCAATTAACACACAGATTCCATTATATCCACTCATTGTTATCATATAATCATGAATTCCATTATTACCATTAATTTATCCAAGTTAATTACATAATTAATCTAACATTTAATTAATCTTCTCATTCTCTTCTGATATTTCAATAATTATTTCATAACATCAACTCCATTAATTTGTTCCCCAGTTTTTAAGTACCTAAATAACCAATATAATTCACCAATTAATTAATGAATTTTCGTACCCCAATATCACATAATTAATTCCACATATAATTATTCAATTCATGATTCAATATCCTAATAGTTCAATAAAAAATTATTTATCACAAAATCCCATGTCAATATTCTGACAATTAACTCAACAATTAATTATCACCAAATCAAAAAATAAATATCTCATAATTTATTCAAAAAATAATCATCTCAAATCAACAGTCGTAATATATCATAATTAAATAAACAATTAATTATCTCAAATCCAAAAATCTCAGTATATCATAAATATCTCAATAATTAATTATCTCTAATCAACAAGATCAATATATCATAATTAACTCAAGGAATAATTATCTTAAATAAAAAAACTCAATATATCCTAATTAACTCAATAATTAATTATCTAAAATCTAAATTCTCAAAATATCTAAAAATAAATAAATAATTTTCTATGATCAATAATATCAATATCTCCAATATCATATTTCCCTCAATTAATTAATTAACCAAATTAATTAATTCGATAAATAACTCAACATCTAAACATAAAATATCAAATATACCATTACATAAACTCAATTGATATCAATAATTTGGAATTTGAATTAAAATATATCCTCCCTCAATTTATTGATGAATGATCTCCCAATGAAAATCAACAATTTCAATAGAATGAAAACGTAGTATGGGATCCATATCTGAATCCAAGATTCAAGAATGAACAAATCAAGATCCATTAATCATAGATCTATATCCAAATTCCAATATATAGATCCAGAAAACATAGTGCGAAAACCCTAGAAAAATAATGGTAGAAGAATTGGAGGGAGGCATAAAAATTAATCAAGATGAAACCGGATTCATAAAGATATACAGATCATCCAACTAGGCATAAAATCTCCAAGAAATAATGTTGGTTGTCCTTGAATCCCTATATAAGGATCTAAAATTCTTATAAATCAATAACGGGTTGATTTAGAGTGTTTAGGGGTATATGACTTGGCTTTGGTAAATTTTTCAATAATTTTCCTGGTATTATTATATCTTACACATGGTTTGCTACTTGGGTCGCTAGGGATCCCCTAACTGTGTGCCTAACAATGCACCTCATATGGGGGGTGCACGATTTCACCTAAGAGGGTGAAATTTTTGATAAATAATGTTCCAACCATGATATTCCCCATTATATAGGGTTTCACTATTTATTGGGATAGGGTGCATAGTTAAGGAACACTGTGTGCCAACCATGCACTACACACTTTCTTTAATTTTTCTCAAATATTCACCCAAACACAGACCAAAGAAATAACCAAATCAAAAGTACTAAAAAAATGAAAAAGATTACCTATAAATGAGCCCAATAAATCTATATAAAATTAAAAGATTTTTAAAAAAAATCATTGAAATGTTTTTTAAAACCTATTCAATCAATCATTTAAATTGTTATAATTTCCTGATCCTTCAACGGGAAATGAATTTTTTATGTGTGATATTTTTGAATGATAAGGGTTGGCTTGTATATAGAGTGGAGAGTGGAATAATAGCATCATCTGTATCTTCAAAAACTTCTCCTGCTATAGGTAGGGAAGATCCATGACAGGCATGATCACTTTGAGTGGTCATTTCATGTGTGGATTCTTTTTTTGTGAAAATATTTACTAACCTATCTCCATATAAAACATGTCTCTAGGTACAAAGAATAGTTTATAGGGTTGGTTAGGAAAAGGTAATGAAAAATATTATTCAATATTGAGTATATCCCATAGATAAACATCAAACAAGTTAAATATATCCATTAATAACTAGGAATTAAAATCATGACAATCAACTATAGGATGTATTAGATGATGTCTCCCTTGCAAATAAAATAATCCATAAGCATAAGCATTGATTTATTTTAATATGTCATTATTTTAATAATCTCGGATATCTATGAACCCATTACATTCCAAATTTTATATATTTTCTTATAAATTATCTATATCTTTTTTCATTGAAACAAAAATGACTAATTTCTATAATTATTCATATTAATTATCTGAAATTCTCTTTGGATAATTAATAGAAACAATTTATTTTTCTTTTGTAGAGTTCTTATATTCTTTACACTCAAAACATGAATTCACTTTGTCTTCATATTATTTATATAAGATTCACGATTTAAACAAATTACAAATATCTGATGAAATATTTCAACCATTATCTCAATAACCTTGAAATTATTATCCAAATAACTACTTGTTTTTTATAATCCAGATATAATGAATGTTACAACCCTCTTCACATAATATTTTGAGCTCAATACTTATGGAACTTTTTCATTGAAAAATAGGATATATAATTTATAGATTTATCAATAATTTTAATATATTTTCATTGAACTACTTAGATGTTTCTTAATTCATTAACATTATCTTATTGAAGATCATAAATGATTTTCTTAGGGATTAGTTTTCACTGTTTTTAAGAAATGGATGACGTTAATGTGTCTTTTAATTGATAATCACCATCTAACAATGAAAGTAAATCCCTTGGATTTTTTATTTCTCTAAAGGATTTTTGAGAACATGTCTCTTGAATTTATTGAACACATAACACAACATTATTTAATTCTTCTTTAAAAATCGATCTTTCATAAAGATACAAAATTTCGTTTGTAGATTCAACTAAGTAGGTGTTCATAGGTCACACTTCTTGTAATAGCTTAGATAAGATTTCCTGATCTCTGTCGATAGAATATATAATAAATTCATGGAATTTTTAATTTCTATAGTCTTCATAGATATGAGATTATCTATCCTTTTGAACTTCTAAACATTCACCGCAAATTTGATCATTGTCTTCTGTCTGAGGTAATTACTCAACATGGCTTGATTCATCATATTTAGATATAATTATTATTCAGGTAGATAATTTACACAATTCATGAGAATAAGAATAAAAAATAATAGGGTAATAGGTTTATATTATTTAGATGTTTCATTTATGATTAACAGAAAAAAAATTAGTAATAAAAGATGATAACCTTTCCCTATTGACTGGAATAGGAATAAAAAATGGATTAGGAGGTGAACTCACATGAAGAGTAGTTCATTATCTAGAAAAAAACAATTACTATGACCCCATTTTAATTTTTTATGGACACTATCTTTTATCATCTTCTCTTACATCAACACTTTCAGCTATTTTTACTACAAAAAAAGGTATTTCTTCCAGGGGATGACTCCCCCTCAGTTAAAGTGGGATAAAATTTTTCTTCTTCTCTAAATACAACATGAATCAACATATTCAGTGATGAATTATAAAAAAAACTGTTTCTTGTGATATTCAAACATAATATTGTAAGACCATGACCACAAACTATGATATTTTCATCTTGGAAAACTCTATCATTGTGAAAAATGAGGGTAAACATCCTTCCAAAATTATAATAATTTAAATATTTGTTCTAAACATGCCATATGTATCTCAAGTCATATTATGCCAATTTGGTAGGTTCTTTCAGTCATGAACAAATAAATTAAAGTAACACCTTTATGGAAACATTTTTCAAACTCATCATTCCTCTATGAAATTGAAAAAATATATATATGATGAGAACATTTTTATCTGGATCTATGTCATTTTTTAGTTTCGTTTAAATATCTATTGTTAAAAATTTTAAAATATTCATTTTAGGCGAGTAAATCAATATGAAACAACTAATGATTTTTTAGATAATGAATAGCCTTCATAAGGTATCATTTAATATTTATCTATCTCATTGTGGTTATGGAAATATTTTTCTAGTTAACATTCTTAGTGAACAAGTCATCATTACCATCCAAGTGATAAAATATAGAATCATAAATACCAGGGACATCATTTCAAATAAAAACCCTTTTCGATAATCATCCAAGAAACCTCTAATCCTTGTTGATTAACAAATTCCTTGAGTATTATCTCTATCTTATCTAGCTAACTTAAATAAATTTCTTGTGCACACAAAAATATTCTTTCATGTACTTTAGGTTTTTATACTTCTTATAGAGTAAATGTTAGTTATTTTAGTTTTTTCCATTTCATAATAGGTTTGTAGGTTTTGGGAAAATAGGGAATGGATGGTTTTAATGGTAGAGATCATCGATGATTCAATGTTTTTCAATAGGTTTTACAAAGAGGACTGACAAAAATTATTTCATTTCAGGGTAATCAAATACTCAAACCGAGATGTGTAGAGTAATCATTAAAATATTTAGGTGGTGTTTCCTATTTTATAGGACTAAGGTGAAAAATAATAATAAAAAATATCTGATAAGATATGGATAAAAATAAATACTACATTACAAATTTTTTTACTCCATAAATAAAATTGAAATCAAATAAAATTAAATAAACCAAATTATGATCTAATAATATCAAATGTATTACAAGGAAATGGTTTATTAAAATTGTCTACTGGCTAATGTTCTATGAAAAAAATTCTAAATAGACACCATTATTTATTTCATTCCCCCATAAAACATGATTTATTAATTTATTATCATTTTTTCTCGAATGGTTTATCAGATCTTTAAAATATTTATAGCTATCTTGTTATCACATTTGATTGTAACACAATTAAAATTAAATCCAAAATCCATTAGATTTTGTTTTTTCGACAAAATTATGTAGATTAAATTCCAACTAAAAAATATTCTACTTTATTTGCTAATAATTTAACAGAGTGTTGTTTATTACGCAACCAATGTACTAGAGATTTACAAAGAAAATGATATGTTCTAATGGCGATTTTCCTATTTAATCTACATCCCAAAAATTCAATATATGAATATGACGTAAAATTCATGTCAATTTTTTTTTAAATAGATGGAAAGATACATAATTCTTTTTAAATAAGTTAAAATTATTTTGGCATAATTTGAGTGATATTCTATAGGATTGTATTGAAATCTTGCATGAAGACATATTAAAAACACAATGTTTGGTCCAATTTTAATATGATACAGTAAACCTCTAATTATTCCTCTATACATATTGTTGTCAATGTTTTTTTAGATTCATACCCATATTGTTCAATATAAAAGGTCATAGGTTCTGAGTGTGTATGACAACATTATAGTCCAAATGATTTATGTAAATCATTTTTTTATTTTCATTGGCTAAAAACATTTCCAATAAATTTTTAATAAATTTTAAATCATGGAGAATAGTTTAATGGACCCATCAAACTCATTTCAGTATTTTTCATAATTTTTTAACTATAATGACATAATTTTTGATTTATTGATCCAAAAAGGACATCACCCACATATATTTTTTCTAATAGAATATATTTGGATGAATTTTTCATAAAACAATATGGGGTATTCTCTCCTTATAAAAAATAAATATGAAAACATAAATGAACATAATAATTCATATCATGATTTTTGTGATTATTTAAATATATAAATAGATTTTGTAAATTATAACATAGAATTTTGAAAGTGATGAACATTAAAATTATGTGGTTTATCTATATAAACATTGTACAAAAGTTAAAAAAATTATTTAACATCCATATGATATTATTTTAATTTCATACAAGATTTATATTCTAGAATGATTTTAATTGCTTCTAACCTTGACATAGGAGTAAAGGTTTATCCATTGTCTATTAATTATTTTTTATTGAAACATTTTAGAACTAAATTAGTTTTATATTTAGTGACTATACCATGATCATATTACTTATTTCTAAATACCTGTTTTTTTTCTAATTATAAAATAGTCTATTGGATTTTTAACAAATTCTGATTTTTTTACTCCAGATCTGATTTTACTCTTCTTGGATTTTAAATATATTAATTTAATTAGATAAATACTATTATACAATTTTAGGTTATAGCAGAGACAAAAAGTTATAAAATTCTACCATATTTCCGATATTTCTTCAAGTTATAACTCTTTAATATAGGTTTCCTATCACTATTTCTAAAGGATGCTCTTTACAATTACTAGTAAACCAAGGAATCAAACTTTCTAGTTCACTATTATCAACCCTTGTGTATTTTCATTTAAAATAATCAAGTTCTAAATCAATATCCTTATTCATTTAAAGATAATTACGAGTCTCATATTCTTGGGTGAATCACTCTGTTCATTAGTTTGAGTAATTTAGTGATCAAAAGGATGGAATTCCTCAAATATCACACGTCTTGATTATTTAGTAATCCTTGTCTTTTTCTGAAAATAATAAAATATTTGTATGTAGTAGAATAACCTAGAATGATACGTTTATCATCCTTTGGATAAAAGTTTCCAATATTATACATGTTGATGAAGATGTAAACCTTGAATCCAAATACACTGAAGTATCCCAACATTATTTTTATTTTTACACAACTATTTTGGTGTCTTCATCAAGATAGGGATTATTAGAAATTATTTAATGACCTATAATTTCATGATAATATATTCAACCTAGAAATGAGTGGTCAAGTTATATTCAAAAAACATGGTTCTAGAAATTTCATAAAAAGTCAAATTTATCCTTTTAAGAACACTGTTCTGCCAAGTTGTCCAAGGTGTAGAGAATTTTTTCAATCTCATGCTTTGAGTAATACGAATTAAATTCTTGATAGTCAAATTATCCTCTATGATCACTTCTTGAAAACAAACTTTTGACAACTTTTATTATTTTTCACATGTTTATAAAAAATTAATGAAAATAGAAAATGATTCAATTTTAATACTTATAAATTAAACCCACATTTATCTTATAAAATAATCAAAAAATAGATAATAAATAAATTTATAGAATGAAATGTAATTCGATTAGTTCCAAAGAGATCCATATAGATGAGTTAAAGAGGTTTGGATGTTAGAACCACATTAATTTCTGTAAAAGTTGACATATGTTTCTTTCCCATTTGACATGAATCACACAACTTATTTTTCTCCAAATTATGGTCAGCTAAATCAGAAATCAAAAATTTCCTTCCCAAACATTTAAAATGTTGATCGTTACATTGTCTAAGAATTATATACCAAATCAATTATTCATATATTTTAGCATTCAGAAAAATTACATATTTCAACACAAGTAATTGAGATCTAGTGTGTTGACATTATCAGTTATAGGTGCTTTGATTTTGGGAGTCTTATCTTTGAAAACTAAACTTCCAGTGTTAGAAAAATAATTTGAATAAGCATCATCACAATATCAAGATCTAGTTATCTGGATTTTCATTATTCCTTTAATATAAGGATATTTTTTTTGAAGATAATTGATATAGGATTTCCAATAGATCAAACGAACATTATTTTTACATTTTTATTTTTAGAAAATGTAACATATCCTCCACCAATCATTGATAATTATGTTTTTTTGAAATATCCACTCATATGTCTTGAAAAACCATAATCCATAAACCATTTTCCATTTTTATTCATGGGGTTTATTCTAATAAATTTCAAACAAAAAAATTAATTTTCTTTTACTCGAGCTTTTTTGGATTCATTAATGTTAGCTATAAGAGACTATTGGATGCAAATTTTATTTTTTTCAAGAAAATTTATCTCTTTTTCTGATAAATATTTTATAACAAAAGTATTTTTCATTTGAAAAAATTATAGATTTCTTATATTATAGTTGTTATCGTAATATTGTATTTACCGATAATAAAAACAAGTATGTTTTTGAAAGGTTATATTATTAGAACATAGAACAAAATATTTTTTACAAAATTTGGGATTTTCACCCTGACTTCATATTCCAAACATTTCATTTTTAATTATATTTTGACCATGATTCTTGATTAGAAAATATTATCCATTAGTAAAGAAACATGTAAAATCATTAATGTTTTGAAAAACCTTCTCTACATTTTCAATTGTATTACTATTCTTGGTACATGAGGCATTAGAATTTTAAAATTTATAATTCATATTTAAATTTTTTATACAGGTCCTCCTATTCAAAAAAAAATTTATTGTTAAAATTTATGGGGGCTTAATTTTTCTTTTTAATTAATTATTCTTAGTCTCTACCATGGAAAAATATTTATTTAATACTTCAAGCGAGAAATGTTCATTTTCAAATGCATGGTCAACCTCATAAACGTAAGAAGTATGTACTTTATCTGATTTTTTCATAAATCATATGTTTGTATTTTAATTAAGATATTAAACATCTGATTCTAATTATGTGAACTCTCTAGAATCATTAGAGTAACTCTAGGTGGGCATGATAGACTTATTATATATCTTATTATAACCAAATTTCATGAAGTATTTATTTTCTACATTTTTTTCATTCTTAAGAAGTATAAAATTAGGATTTATGCGTCCTATAATATTTCACTCATAGAAACATAATTATTTATAGTTTTTAACATGCTTCCTTTACTTGTTGAAAGGTCTTATATATCCTCTTCTATTATTATATAATTTTTTGAAATTTTTGAGAAAATCATGGATTATTATCATTTGACTTGGAATATCATGAGGATGATACATCTTCAAATTTTTCGAAAAAATTATTGTTTTTTCATTTTATCATTAATAGAAGTTAAAACGTTCAAGGTAGTATTTTCATTCTTGATTATTTTATTTCCTAAAACTTCATATTCCATCTTATTATCACACATAAAAGTAGTTATAATGATATCATTGATTTTGAATTTTTTGAATTCTTTATATAATATGGTTGAAGATAATATTCCAATACAGTTGTGTGGTAATACACTGAAGCTTTTTTATGTTTTCTCAGGATCAGTAATTGGAATTCCTATAGAATGAAAATTCATTTAAAATCTGGTTGAGTATTCTATTATGTTGAGTAATAGATTCCCACTAAACCATTTTGAATGTTTCAAACACGTTTTCGGTTGTATAATATCTCAGAGCCTTCACACTTTCAATACCATTATATGAAAATTCTATAGCAGTCTAAATTTCATGAGCTTCTTGACACTAAGACACTATATTAAATACATATAGTCCTAATATTCGTAAAATAACGGTCATAATGTTGGAATTATGTTCATATTTTTTTGAATATATAATCCCGTGTTTTTTATTTCTGTATTTGGAATTTCATATAGCTATACTACATTATGATAAACTTTTAAGACATGGTTCTTCGAATAGACGGTCATGTAAGCCTTACAAAAATTATTATTTTCACCATTAAAGTATAGAACACCAACCATTAATATACTTTCTTGATTATTATCTATAGATGCCTTTTCATAATATATAATTGGAATTAAACCATTTATAACATTGAACTTAAGATTCCTGAGATATTATAATTTTTATTTCTAGAATCTAGATAACTGAATACATAAAAGGACAGTTAATTAATTTCCTCAAATTTTATTCATAGTTGAACTTCCACCTCTAACTATGACAGATCAAATCATTTATAATTTAAATAAAATTGAATGGAAAATATATAAAATTAAATTAATGGTACGAACCTTTTGATATATATAGTGGTTCATGGAATAACAATACCCTAGTTGACTCCAAAAACACTCTACACCATGAGTTTGAAGATTTATCTATAAAAAACCTTTTATTTGGGGCCCACAACTGTGTACATGCAATTGTACCTTAACAAAAAGGTATAATAACTTTTAAACATGATACTAATTTACAATACCTATACATGGTATAAACAAACAATCATAAATTCAGGGTAAACAAAAAAAATCAATAAATAAAATTTTGATAACCAATTACAACACAAAGTTTCAATTATCCATCGACAGGGGTTGAAGATATGTTTGTAGAAGACAATAGTAATCAAGGTGCAACTCATAATGATCTTTAGTGAAACTGAAAAAATTATAATTAAAACACAAGCATTTATGCTTGATATTTTATATATATAGAAATTCAGAGTATTCATATGTACGAGTATTCTTTATATTATTATTATCCATATATATTGATCCATGACTAACTCATATTTTCTTTTTATTTTCATTGAACATAAAACAAATGAGTTAAACATAATGGTTGGGTGAGTCACCTATTAAGAATTTGATAAGATGGGCTATTGATTTAATGCATCCATTCATTCTAAATATTGAAATTACTTATTTAGAAGATATTTCATATATATTCTTGTACTTTGGATATTTCAATTCATGGAAAAGTGATATAATTTATAGATCAACCATTACATAAAAATTAATTCTTATTGGATATGATATAAAATCATTAAATCAATTGTTAAGAGATTATAAAATTAATCATTACATTCTACAAAATAACTAGATCTTCATAGGATATTCAACTAAGGGCATTGTTCATCATAAGATAACATCCTGAGAGGATTTATAAGATAAATTATATATTTTAATTAAAGTGTTCATAGGATAGAATGAATTTAATATTACATGATATAAAACATAAGGGTAAGTTAAATATGTTACTGTGATGTGATACTTAGATTTCAATTTTTTTGACATTCATAGGAGATAATTTTCGGAATATCATTTTTGTATGTTAATAGTTTCTCCTAAATTCATTCTATCTGAAATATCTAAAATTTATCATACAATAAATCAATCATTATTTTTGTAAGATAATATCTTATATAGAAAGATAAACCATTACCACTGAGTTTTTGTATTTACATTTTATCGAAGATAATATTAAATTATCATAAAAAATAAATTTTTCTTAAAACAAATACATCACATGACATATGTTAAACACTTATACAATCATCATAAGATAAATTATTTTGATAAATTTAATCTAAAAAACATAATACAAACTAATCTGAGTATAAATGGGGATTTTCTAAATCATAAAAAAACTAAGATATGTTGGATCAAAATAAATTTATCCCATAACTACACATGGAAATGGATATATAATAGATGTAACTAGGTGTAATAAATCCCAAATGGGTCATTAAGATAGACACGATCATCACCTGGTGAATGAAAATGGGCCTTACTAAAAAACTGGTTGGACACTCTGAGAGGAGTGGTTATGATTATTCACATTTTATTTAAAACCCATTAAAAATGATTCTAAAATAAATATATCCCCAAGGAAACCAATATTATGATTATGATATTAACAATGCATACTTTTTAATTTATTCTACATGTTTTACCATATTTGGAATTATAAATTATGATGTAATATTCTTAATTTTATGAGAAAATATATTAGATTCCATTGCATAGAAATGGATATTAGATGGAAGAATGGTATCATTACTCATGGAAAATATAGATATTTCCAACCTATAGATGTAAATACAGTGGGTATTATAACTGAGAATCTTGTGGAAATATTAGGATAATGTAATTAAGTAATGAAAAATGACCTTTCCTAGATAGATAAATTTATTCCCAAGGGATAATCTCCTTTGTTGGAAATATATATATACAACATACTACCCCATAATTTGGTTAGAATACTAATTTAATTGTATTTGAAAAGAGAATTAAGTATATATAAAAGATATTTATATCCTTGGTATGTGGTGAAAAGGAAAAGGATTCATTTGTAGTGTACTTATAAAAGGTGATACTGATTAATGGATGTCATTGATCCATAATACTAGGGATGAAGGGGAAACAAAACTTAGGGAATGAAAATATTTTATGGGGTAATTATTTGAAAAATATAGTCATTATGAGCAAGAATATGTTTCTTATCTTAATGAAAATATAAGAATAAAGTCTTTTGGAATTTTAATACACCCTAAAAATGTTAGTTAGGTATGACATGGATCTCGTTCTGAGCATGGATTTTATGATTGAACATTTCTTCGAAGGGATTAATCCATTTTTTTATGGTCATTGGTCACTCAAAATGTTTCTTCATATGATGAAGCTTTTTTATGTTCTATCAAGATAGAGAAATAATAGTCACGTATAATGGATTCAAACAGAATAAAGAGAATAAGTTTAATGAAGAACACAAATTTGTTAAAGGGATTAAGTAAAAAAGTATTTTTCCACATGTGATAATTGTAGAAATAAACACCCTGGTACCTACTTGAATAGACTTGTAGTTTTCCACATGTGTGGAGAGAAATTAAACCATGGTAATTATTTGAAGCTAATGAAATAAATCTACAATGTGAAATTATTTCACTATAAGGATATGGGGAACTACACAAATTAATTCCCCATGCATCAATGGAATATACTTCAGCTGATGCTATGGGATCAAGGTCATGAATTTGAAATTGATACAACCAAAGTGGAATGATTAACTATTTTGTGTATTTGGATCTAATAAATATTTTGAAAGAGTATTTTATTTGTAATATTTTTTGAAAGAATTATTAGACATTGAATGATGATAATATGGTATAATTTCAAAGAGGATATAATTTTTTTGTTAAATGGAATTAGGAAAAGTGATTTATTAGAAAGTTGAAATTCTGGGAAAATACAATATTGAAGGAAATATAACCATTATAAAGTACATTCTATTTAGGTAATTGTGTAGGTATAAATTGATGATTGATATGGATACATAAAATTGGATATTACTAACTACTTTGGGATTGATTAATGATCTGTTGAAAAAGTTATTTAACCTATTATTTGTAGATTTTGCAATAATTTTTGACTTAAAGACCATATCAAATAATCTATTTTTTACATAATGAATAATAAATAATGAATGTTTTCAATAAGTTTTTTTGGTAATTAATGTTGGTAAACTGTATTTAAGAGAAACATGACGAAGGAATTCACATGTTTATTTTGTTACATTTAAGAGACACTTCATGCTATTTTAGAGATTAATGATATGTTCCTTTTACAAAATTAGGGACCTTATTTTTAATGTTTTAGATCATACTATTTTTAATGTTAAAAATTTTAACCATTTGTGAAATGTTTATTTTTAAACATTGGATGATGTTATGGAGATTAATGTATTAATTCACCAAATAGAGGTTTAATAATAGTATATTACCTACGCAGACTATTTAGTCATAATAATAACTAGAGATATAAGGAATTAAATACCTGTAATGACCTGGAAATTTCAGGGAAATTTTTTTTAAATAATTTGGAATTTTACGAGTCTGTGGCTTCAGACGACGCTTGATTCTGAGGAACAGTGTGCCCGAAATCAATTTTTGAAGTTTAGCTCGGGTACATTCAGTGAACGAACGAGCAGGTTTTTCTAACTTTTGAACCAGTTCTTGGAATTAAAATCTGAGGGCACTGATGAAATCGCAGCGCTGGTAATTTCTTAAGGGGACACTTACCTTAGATGCGTTCGCAAAAGAGGAGAAGATAATTTTTGGGGGTTTGTTTAAGAAATAAATAAAAATTTTCGGAACAATTTTTATTTATAAAGGAGGTTATTCCCTCCCATGGGTAGTTAAGGATGTGTCCCATAGCCACTTAATTACCCATGTGAGGAGGTTAGAGAGGTGGGGCCCACACGAGACCACTATTTAATTCCCTCTAATCTCTTTAACATCGCCTCATTAATTTGGAAAACCTCCAATTAATGCCAATCTCTCCATTAAATTATATCAACCCATAATAATATGAGGAACCTTCCTCTTTCGTCCTTTTTATTTATTTTCCAACACGTACTTTGAAAAGGGACTCTCCCTCTCCCTTCCCCAATTAAATTGTCGACACATTTTATTAAATGGGATGATTTCATTCAGGGAGTTTCGTGCGCGTGTAATTAAATAATAGGGGGAAACTATTATTTAATTTGGGAAGAGCCTTCTTTGTACAAAAGAGAATGGGAGAGCTTAGAGCCTTTGGGTGGAACACCGGTATCTGATGAAGAACGATGAAGAACGTCGGCTCCTCGATGATCGACAATGACCCACCCTTTCTTTTCTCGATGATAAGAGAGGAGACGCCGCTTCCTCCTCGGCGTGCTCTGATGATGCGTACGATCCTCTTCCCCGTGACACCGACGTCCAACATCAACGGTTGAGGTAGTGGTTTTTGTATAAATTTCTTCATGTGATTTTTATACCCTCGGCATGGCAAACTTTATTGTTGGTGATGTTTAGAACCACTAATGCGGTGGGTGCGGACTAACGAACAAGTCCAAACCCACCACTACTTTTTTCATGATGCGCGGAGTCCTTGGAGATGACAAAATGAGACCGATAGGGTGATTGGATGCCAGCTCATTGATGTACGGGTCTCGAGATGACCACAGGTGCAGATGGGAGAAAGAACGGACCACCGGAATGACTCCGGTGGCCTGCGGAAATCTCCGGCAGCGCGGGTCGCCGGCGGCAACCCGGAGTTGGAGGTGCCCCGACATGCCACCGGAAGAAGCCCGCCGATGCGGATGCCGCGACGGTGATGAAGTGGATCCCTCGGCCGCGCGGGGTCCAGGGAGATGCCACGCCAGACGCCGCATCCATGGAGCACAAAGGGGGGACCGCGTCCCCCCTGCTCGGCCCGCTGGCCGAGCCAGTGCCCCCACCCCCCGGTCGGTCCGGGATGGGTAGAACGGACTGGGCCGGACTGCACCCAGCTGGGCAGGGCCACGCCCTACCGGGTCGGACCTGGACCCAGGACGGGTCCGCCCGGTTCGGGCCGACCCAGGGGGGTTGGGTCAGGTCGGACTGGGCCCAGACCCCCCCACTTCGGACCGTTTTCGGTCTTTTGCCCATAACATGGGCTGTAGACCTCTGATAGATGCACCACAAGTTGCGTAGGAATACTTGAATCAAGAAGACCATTTTGGTATATTACAATCGAGGTTTCAGTAATGTTTTTGTATGTCTGGGTTGGTTCGAACCCGAAACCAATCGGGCCCTTGGAACGAAAATGCGTATAACTTAAGGACCGGATGTCCATTTGATGCACCTTCTATTGAGTTGGGTTTCTTTTGATGAGACAGGACATTGGGATAAATCAAATCCAGAATTCATGACAGTTGATGTATCAAGTCTCTTTTGATCGAGGAGAAGACCCTCCCAGAATCGAGCATGCTGTGTGCGAGAACCCTAGAGCTGGCTGCGACTGCGACGAAGACGGCTGCACTTGGATCCTCCATGGGTTCAGTAGCGACGACATATACACTTGGATCCACCGTGGGTTTGGAAGTGACTACGAACATACATGAATCCTTTGTGGGTTCGATGGTGATGACTACTGTTCTTGTATCATATGTGGGTCCGACAGTATTTGACTCTGTACTTGTATCCTATGTGTGTCCGATAGAGTAGCTGGTCTTTTATCCATTGTGGGTTTGACAGCTTAGCAGGTCTTGTATCCTATGTGGTTCCGATAGCGTAGATGAATCAGTGGCTACATCTGATCATCTCTATCACCTTACGAAGTGTATGCCTGTGTGAGCTGAGTTTTGATTCTCAATCATTATCATCAATGTGATTGTCTTGCTTTCCTGTGTGTACTGGGTTGTGTTTTCCTGTGTACACTGGATTGTATTTTTCTGTGCAGACTGGGTTGTGCTTGGGCTCGAGAGTAGGAGTCATTATGTAACTGCTGACTTAGGTATATTTATGGGTATATACCTAAGTAGAGTCGTTTGATACTTTGTTATTGTATCTTTACCTGTGTGGTTTACCCTTCGTGGATTCTGAGAGAACTTCGGGGGTATCGGGGTCCCTACTGAGTATCGTATACTCACCCCTGCATGGGCTATGCCCGCACTACATTGTGTTGGATGAAGACGATGGACATCACTGATCGAGGTGGAGGCATGTGAAGCTGGATGGTACCCGGAGGTGGACTACTTGGCGGGACGTACACGGAGCCGACAGCCAGACCCGAGGAGGTGAGGAGGCTATCTGTACCCACCCTTCAGGTGGGACTTCTAGAGGACGACTCAGTGTTGCTGTTTTAGTTACTAATATTGTACTTTCCATTCAGTTGTAATGTACTTTCAGTTGGGTTTGTAAACTGGCCCATTTACTTTTCATCACTTACCTTGTACCCAGTTTTACTTAGTGCTTACTTCACATGCATACTCTATTTTGTATGTTACTTCATAAAGGCAATGCCTTCCCTTCTTTTGGGATTTTACTCCTTTGGTGATAGTCACTAGCCATTGGCCTTTGGAAGGTGGGCTTGGGGTAGTCACGACATGGGCCCCAAGGACGGGTCATGACAAATTGGTATCAGAGGTGTCGATTCTACCACAGAACTCAGAAATCTGATAATTTCTTCTATGTGGAGCAATAATGTTAAGAGTATTGAGCATGATTTTTAGTCCAGGGAGTCCAGTGTTGGTGCAGCGGTCGATGTATCCATACACCAGGACCCTGACATCAGATTTTTGACTCAGTGCACGAAAACACTAATAACGTGTGTGTTTACTTTGAAAAGTTTTCTTTGTGATTACTTTATGTCAGATCACCCAGTATACTGTATTTACCATGGTACACCTATTTCTTTTTAGGATGGACCCACGATGGTAGCTAGCTAGGGTTACGAGCTATGTGTGAGATGGCAGCACACTGAGCGATGAGGCCTTAGTGTAGGGCCCCATTACAGTGGAGGCACCGACGATACCTCTACCCGCCCAACCACCGATGCTACCAGCCCCAGTGGCAGAAAGTTCACACCGCATAAGCGCATTGAACGAGTTTTAGTGGAAGAGGCCGCCCAGGTTCCTTAGAGAGACGAATCCTTAGGCAGTTGAGGATTGGATGGAGGCTCTCGTCAGAGTCTTTAGATTCGTAGGGACACCAGCAGACCTCATGCTGATCCTTGTCGTGAGTCTCCTGCACACAAAAATAGGTAGACGGTGGAGCCTGATGCTTCAGGTGCATGATGAGGCATCTCTACTTTGGATAGGATTCAAGAGCCTCTTCCGCTCAGATTTCATTCCAGCCACCCTCTGTGAGGTGCGAATCCCGAAGTTACTACACCTACGACAGGGCAGCATGTCTGTAGCCAAGTACTCGGAGAGATTTACCGACCTCTTGCGCTACTCTACGGAAATGGTACAAGACCTATTCATCCGGGCTCGGACCATTGAGTAGGGGATGAGGCATGAGATCAGAGCTTCGATGATTCCCCTTAGCATCCCGAAGTAGGAGGGGTTGCTGGAGCGAGCCCTATTAGAGGATATCTTTCTCGCTGAGCATCCATCAGCAGTGAGACTCACCGCAGGACAACACGGAGCGGAGTCTTCTGCAGCTGGCAGTCGACAGTTGACGCAGGGGTCCAACCAGACCAGGACGACAGGTGGGCATCCTCAGGATTCTGGTTCAGCTGTGCGGGGCACACGGCGCAGAGCAAACCATATGAGGAGCAGACAATGCTATGCATGGGGCGGGCAGGGCCACATGGCTCATGACTATCAGACCCATCATGCAGATGAACAACAGACTGTGGAGGGACCTCCCATGAAGAGGCAGAGGTTCGACTGTGGCGGTCCGCAGGGGGAAGGAGGACGAGGAAGAGGAGCTGGCCGAGCAGCGGGTGGTGGACGATGCTTCGAGGCTCTACCACCCCCACCCCCAGGAGGTCCACCCCGACCACAGGGAGTTGGAGGGCAGAGGCAGGCTCAGCTCCAGGCAGCAGAGGCTTATGACCACGTCACACTCGAGATGATTCGAGGTACTATATGTTTCTACTCCACCCCTTCTGCGGTTCTTATAGACACAGGTGTGAGTCATTATTTTATTTCTGCTGCCCTTGTTCAGAGGTCAGAGATTTTGATATAGCTGTTGGATCGATCCATATGGCTCGAGACTCCTACGGTAGTAGAATCAATGATTACACACTAGTTACGAATGTTTGATCTTACTATAGGAGGCGAGATCTTCAGCTGAGATCTTCTTGTAGCGGCATCGAGGCCTTACGATGTCATCTTGGGCATGGACTAGTTATCTACAGTCCATGCTCAGATCGACTGTATTAGGTGAAAAGTGTGGTGTGCCCGCACAGATGGGACCAGGTTCACCTTCACCAGTGATAATGGAACCTTCACAGCATGGGATGGACTCACGCAGAGGAGGGGGAAACCAATCATGCATCAATTGGATAGTATCATCCTCGGAGCAGTTGACGTGCGGAGTCCGAGTTTTTCTGTATTGGTGGACCAGTATGCTGACATTTTTCCTAAAGATGTTCCAGGACTACCTCCTCATAGGGATTTAGATTTCTACATAGACCTGTACCCTGGGACATCACCGATATCCACTCCATCATATCGAATGGCTCCAGCCGAGCTTCGTAAGCTACGGGTACAGCTGGAGGACTTACAGGGGAAAGGTTTCATCCGACCCAGTGTTTCACCCTAGGCTTCTCCGGTTCAATTCACCAAGAAAGCGGATGGGGGCTTGAAACTGTGTGTCGACTACCGTCGCCTAAATCAGGTGACCTTGAGGAATAATTATCAGCTTCAAAGTATTGAAAACATCTTTGATCAGTTCAAGTGAGCACGTTGGTTCTCGAAGATAGACATCAGGTCAGGCTATCATCAGCTCCAAGTGCGGGACGAGGATGTGCAGAAGATGACCATCAGGTGTTGGTATGGCCAATATGAGTTGTTGCTCATGCCCTTCGGTGTGACCAATGCTCAAGCAGTGTTCATGAGTATCATGAACAGGATCTTCCAGCCCTACCTCAATCATTTTGTCATATCCTTCATTGATGACATACTGATTTACTCGACGACCGGAGAGGAGCATTCATACCACCTACGGGTTGTACTGGATACACTCCGAGAGCACCAGATTTATGGTAATCTCTCGAAGTTCCAGTTCTGGCTTCGAGAGGTTCAATTCTTGGGGCACGTCATCTCAGAAGCAGGAGTTGCAGTGGATCCCACGAAGGATGGGGTGGTACTTTCTTGGGAGCCACCCAAGAGCGTGACGGAGGTGCGGAGTTTCCTAGGTCTGGCTGGGTACTATCAGAGGTTTGTTCCAGACTTCTCCAGAGTTACAGAACCACTTACAGCTTTGACGAAGAAGGGGAAACCCTTTGTGTAGTTAGACAGATGTCAGCAGGGCTTTCAGGAGCTGAGGCGGAGATTGACTCGTGCACCCATCTTGAGGCTGCCAGAGGAGGTCGTAGGGTACGTAGTATACTGCGATGCATCAGGGACTAGACTCGGGTGTGTTCATATGTAGGAGCAGGCAGTTATCTCTTATGGTTCATGGCAGTTGAGGTAGCACGAGTAGAACTACGCCACCGATGACCTAGAGTTAGCAGCAGTGGTCTTCGCCCTGAAGATGTGGGACCTCTATCTGATGGGAGAGTGCTTTACAGTATAATCTGACCACTAGAGTCTCGAGTATATTTTCTCACAGAAGGACCTAATCCTAAGATAACGACGATGGTCCGTGTTCCTCCAGGATTATGACTTTCAGATTGTCTATACTCCTAGGAAGGGGAACATTGTGGCAGATGCTCTCAGCAAAAGATCATACATTCAGCTACTTGGGGAGGTGATAGAGAAGTTAACCGCTTTGCAGATATCCTTTGTGGATAGAGATGAGGTAGCCTATCTTCAGTCCCTCACAGTCACTCCTCCACTACTTCAGCGGGTTAGATAGGCATAGTGTTGGAATGTTGACTGTGAGGCGTGACGTGCTCAGATATCCTAAAGGCTAGCACCCGATGGATTTTCTGAAGGGGGAGAGCACGTCATCCTCTATAGGGGACGTACCATGGTACCAGTTACACTATAAGAGGAGGTGATGAAGGAGTTCCACACTTCCCCTCTAGTGGTACATCCAGGGGTAGCAAAGATATACCAGGACCACAGACGACAGTACTGGTGGCCGGGTATGAAGAAGGTTATGGCAGAGTTCGTTTCTTGATGCCTCACTCGTCAGAAAGTGAAGGCAGAGCACCAGGTACTAGTAGGCTTGGTACAACCCTTAGAGGTCTTAGAGTGGAATTAGTATGAGATATCCATGGATTTGGTGATTGGGATTCCACGTAGTTTCAAAGTACACAACTCCATCTAGGTGATCGTGGACTGACTCAACAAGTCGGCCCACTTCCTACTGATCAGAGAGTAGGGATCAGTAGAGAGCTTGGGATGCCTCTAAGTTCAGGGGATCGTATGGCTTCATGGTGTACCATCATCCATCATCTCTGATCGAGACTCTTGATTTACTTCCTGGCTTTTGAAGGGGTTTCATGAGGCCTTTGGGACGCAGCTATGCCTGAGCACTGCCTTTCACCCGCAGATGGATGGCCAAAAAGAGAGGACTATTCAGACACTCAAGGACATGATTCGTGCATGTGTCCTTGACATTGGTTTCAGTTGGGAGGATCACCTACCCTTGGTCAAGTTTGCGTACAACAACAGCTACCACTCCACCATCGGGATGGCACCTTATGAGGCAATGTATGGCCGACCTTGCAGATCACCTCTGTGCTGGACTGAACCTGGGGAGTCAACACTCATAGGACTAGAGATGGTTTAGGCTATGACAGAAAAGGTGAAGATCATCCAGGAGCAGATGAGGACAGCACAGAGTAGACCGAAGTCCTATGATGATAGGAGGTGGAGACCATTGGAGTTCGAGGATGGAGACCACGTTTTCTTACCGGTCTCACCTCAATGTGGGTTATAAAGATGTTACCGCAGCGGCAAGTTGTCTTCGTTCTTCATCGGACCTTTCCATGTCTTCAGTAGGGTAGGCGAGGTGGCTTACCTCCGGGCCCTTCTACCTCAGTTGCACTGGGTGCACGATGTCTTTCATGTATCTAAGCTGAGGAGATATGTACATGACCCGACGCATATCATCGACCATGAAGAGTTGGACATTGATGACGGGGTAACTTTTGCGGAGGACCTAGTGGAGATTGATGACGTACAGGAGCGGCTCTTATGTGGGCAGTCAATTCCTCTTCTGTGCGTTCGTTGGCAGCACGGGAACCTCCAGGAGAGTACATGGGAGCGGGAGGCTCATATGCGTGCTTAGTACCCTCTTTTGTTCCCCTATTTTATGTTATAGATTTATGGGGATGCAAATCCTTTAGGTGGGAGTGATGTAAAGACCCTGGAATTTCAAGGAATTGTTTTAAATACTTTGGAATTTTATGAGTCTGTGGCTTCAGACGGAGCTTGATTCCGGGGCCCGTTGTTCCCGTAATCAGTTTTTGATGTTTATCTTGGGTACGTTCAGTGAACGAAGCAGTGAGTTTTTCTAACTTTTGAACCGTTCCTCAAAATTGAAATCTGAGGGAAATAATGATATTGTAGTGCTGGTAATTTCTTAAGGGGACACTTACCGTAGATGCGTTCAGAAAAGAGGAGAAGGTAATTTTTGGGGGTTTGTTTAAGAAATAAATAAAAATTGTCGAAACAATTTTTATTTATAAAGGAGGTAATTACCTCCCATGGGTACTTAAGGGTGGGGCCCACAGCCAATTAATTACCAAAGTGAGGAGGTTAGAGATGTGGGGCCCACACGATCTCCACCATTTAATTCCCTCTAATCTCTTTAACATACCCTCATTAATTTGGAAAACCTCCAATTAATGCTAATCTCTCCATTAAATTATGTCAACCCATAATAATATGAGGAACCTTCCTCTTTCATCCTTTTTATTTATTTTCCAACGCATACTTTGAATAGGTACCTTCCCTCTCCCTTCCCCAATTCAAATTTCGACACGTTTTATTAAATGGGATGATTTAATTCGGAGAGTTTCTTTCCTGTGTAATTAAATAATAGGGGGAACCTATTATTTAATTTGGGAAGAGCCTTCGTTGTGAGAGAGAGATTGGGAGAGCTTGGAGCCTTTGGGAGGAACGCCGGCCTCTGACGAAGAATGACGAAGAACACCGGTTCCTTGAAGATCAACGATGACCCACCCTTTCTCTTCTCCGTGACAAGAGAGGTGACGTCGCTTCCTCCTCGGCGCGCTCTGACGATGCCTACGATCCTATTCCCCGCGACGCAGACGTCCAAAATCCACTGTAGAGGTAGGGGTTTTTGTATAAATTTTTCAGGTGATTTTTATACCCTCGGCATGGCGTACTTTATTTTTGGTGATGTTTAGAACCACTAACGCGGTGGGTGAGGACTAATGAACAAGTCCGAACCCACCGCTGTTTTGTTCTTGATGCGTGGAGTCTTTGACGATGACTAAACGAGGCCAATTGGGAGATTATAGGACGTCGTAGTGATGTACGGGTCTCGAGATACCACAGGCACAGACGGGAGCAGGAATGGACCAACGGAATGACTCCGGTGACCCACGGAAATCTCCAGCGGTGCCCCGGTGCGCCGCCGGCAGGAGCCCACCACAGCAGAAGTCGCAGTGGCGAAACAGTTAATCCCGCGGTCGCGCATGATCTAGGGAGACACGGCGCCAGGCGCCACATCCACATAGCACAAAGGGGGGATCGCATCCCCCCTGCTTGGCCCACTGGCCAAGACAGCGCACCCCCCAGCCAGGCCAGGACGGGTCGTGCAGACTGGGATGGACCGCGCCCAGTCGGGCCGGGCCAGGTCGCACCCTTCCGGGCCAGACCCGGACCCAGTTTGGGCCGACCCGGTTCAGGACGACCCAGGGGGGGTTGGGCCGGGTCAGACCGGGCCCAGAACCCCCACTTCGGACAATTTTCATTCTGTTTCCCATAACTTGGGTTGTGAACCTACGATCGATGAACCATCAATTGAGTAGTAATACGTCAATCGAGATGGTCGTTTCGGTATATTACACTCGAGGTTTCAGCAATGTTTGGGTACGACCGGGTTGGTTCGAACCCGAAACCAACCGGGCCCTTGGAGTGGAAACGCGTATAACTTAAGGACCAGATGTCCGTTTGACGGACCGTCTGTCGCGTTGGGTTAATTTTGACAAGACGAAACTTTTGGATAGATCAAATATGGGCTTCTTGACAGTTGATGTATCAACTATCCTTTTCTCAAGGATAAGACCCTCCCAAAATCGAGCATGTTGTGTGCGGGAACCCTAGAGCTAGCTATGACTGCGACGAGGGCGACTGCACTTCAATCCTCAGTGGGTTGGGTGTAAAATCCCCAAATGAAAAAGGGTTAAATGACTAAATGATATGACTCATGTCAACAAGGCGCACCTTCCTTTTCGGGAGCCTACCTGATTAGAACATCACAGTTAAGCGTGCTTGGCCTGGAGTAGTGTTCAGGATGGGTGACCTACTGGGAAGTTTCCCAGGGTGTGTGTGAGTGAGGACAAAGCACACTGGAAAGGACATGTGTTGGCCTGTGGGGACTATCATTAGTCAGATGACCTGTTCGGGCACGTGTGTGGACCCTAGGGTGGGCCCCACGTGTCTGCGGGGGCAACTGGGGGTACCAGGTGGGCCAGGACCCGACGACCATGTTAAGGCGGGGTGGCTGTGCAATCACCGGGACCCGGTTTTCACATTTGGTATCGGAGGAGGAACCCAGCCTTAAGTGCGGTGCACTACCTGGGTTGAGATGTAGGGCCCACAACGAGGGCGTTGTGCTCTAAAGGGGGGGTGATTGTAACATCCCCAAATGATAAAGGGTTAAATGACTAAATGATATGACTCATGTCAACAAGGTGCACCTTCCTTTCGGGAGCCTACCTGATTAGAACTTCACAGTTAAGCGTGGTTGGCCTGGAGTAGTGTTCAGGATGGGTGACCTCCTGGGAAATTTCCCAGGGTGTGTGTGAGTGAGGACAAAGCACACTGGAAAGGACATGTGTTGGCCTGTGGGGACTATCATTAGTCAGATGGCCCGTTCGGGCACGTGTGTGGTCCCTGGGGTGGGCCCCACGTGTCTGCGGGTGCAACTGGGGGTACCAGGTGGGCCAGGACCCGACGGCCATGTTAAGGCGGGGTGGCTGTGCAGTCACCGGGACCCGGTTGTCACATTGGGAATCGACGATGACTGTACTTGGATCATCCATGGGTTCTGCAGCGAAGAATACCATACATGAATCTTTTGTGGGTTCGATGGCGATGAATACTATTCTTGTATCCTATGTGGGTCCAGTAGTATTTTTCTCAGTACTTGTATCCTATATGGGTTCGGTAGTGTAGCTGGTCTTGTATCCTTTGTGGGTCCTGCATCTTAGCTGGTCTTGTATCCTATGTGGGTCCGACAGCATAGATGAATAATTGGGTACATCTGATCATCTCTATCGCCTTACGAAGTGTATACCTGTGTGAGTTGAGTCGTGATTCTCAATCATTATCATCGATGTGATTGTCTTTCATTCCTGTATGGATTGGGTTGTGTTTTCCTGTGTGGATTGGATTGCGTTTTCCTATGTGGACTGAGTTGTGCTTGGGCTCGAGAGTTGGAGTCATTTTGGAATTGGTGACGTAGGTATATGTATGGGAATACCTAAGTAGAGTCATTTGATACTTCGTGATTGTATCTTTACCTTTGTGGTTTACCCTTCGTGGATTCTGATAGACCTTTGGGGGTCTCAGGGTCCCTACTGAGTATTCTATACTCACCCCTGCACGGGATATGCCCACACTACGTTCTGTTGGATGCAGACGACAGACATCACTAATCGAGGTGGATTCTTGTGGAGCTGGATGGTATCCGGAGGTGTACTACTTGGCGGGACGTACACGGAGCGGACGGCCGGACCCAAGAAGATGAGGAGGCTATTTGTACCCACCCTTCAGGTGGGACTTCCAGAGGATGACTCGGTGTTACTGTTTTACTTACTACTATTGTAATTTCATTTTAGTTGTACTGTACATTAAGTTGGGTTTTATACTGGCCCATTTACATTTCAGAACTTACCTTGTACCCAGTTTTACTTAGTGCTTATTTCACTTTCATACTCTGTTGTGTATGTTACTTCATAAATGCAATTCCTTCCCTTTTGTTGGGATTTTATACATTTGGTGCTAGTCGCCAGCCCTTGGCTAATGGAAGGCAGGGTTTGGGTAGTTATGGCACGGGCCCCGAGGACGGGTCATGACAATATCATTCTATTATAAATATTAAGTTCCATTAAAAGGTAATTCTAGTTCTTCATGAATGATAATTTTATTTTTTTATATTAATTTATTAGACTTATCAATAAATTTGAAGCTGATAAAATCACAACCAAATTAATAAATTATGTTTATAATATAGAAACATATGAAGTAATTATATTCTCTTGTATAAATATATAGTAAAATATTTATTTAACATTAACAAAATAATCTAGAAAAAAATAGTGTATTATTACATTCATATCCAATGAATCATATGAAATTTTAAATCATCATATATTTATGGTTGTTAGGTCCGTAACTATCTGGTGATCATTTAATTTTTTGTGATCAATGACCTATATCCGTATATATAATTATATACCCTTTAATTTCGCGTCCATGTTTACGTTTACCACTATTGTTACCCTACATGGAAACCACTTCATATTTTATTATATATGACTTTCAAAATTTATTTTCTCTCCAATTAAGAGGATTTTTATTAGGCCTTTTACAATGTAGGTTTTCAAATAATGGTATTTCCAAATATCAACCCTTGATCATTGAGATCATGTTTAAATTATGAGGATGAAATTTATTCATGCTTGGGAAAATGTGAAAACCAAATATTTTAGAAGAAAAAAATTTCATTCAATATCATGTATTAAATTCAACTATAAGAACAAATAACTCAGGATATATACTTCATTAAATTTAACCACATTGATTGTCTGGGTAACATGCAACCCCAAGTTTAAATGTATCGTAGCATACTATACAATTATAAAATAACAATTAAATTGGATTGCATGAATAATACTAAAATAATAATGAAAATTATAGAAATATATTTATTTAAAATAAAATAATAATCATTTAAAATAAATAGAAATTTCTTTTGTAAAACTGTATTTTCCCTAAGAGACTTATTTCTCACGCTTTACGAAAAACAATTAAAATAAAATTTTATCACATTTTTAAAATTTATTTAATTAAATGGAAATTATTTTTTAAAAAAATATAAAAATTTTCTTAGGGTGATTTTTTGTGATTTTTCTGAAATAATTCATTTTCTGATGAATACTAAGAAATTTTAAATTTTAATTAAAAACTACCAATTAATTTAAATCTTTTATAATTTTAAATTATATATTTAATTTGTTTTAAAGTAAAATTAGTTCAATTATATATCATCTTGTTTAAATTATTTCATGGGAGTCATTTTAATATTGAATTTCGATAGAAAATATTTTTATGGATTTGAACATTTTCTCTTTGAAAACCCGCTTTTTCATCGCATCTATAGGGTCAATTTTAATTTAAATCATTCCACTTAAATGACTTAATCAGGAAAAAAGGATTCCATAGTTGTAATAATTATAATTTTTATTATTTAATAAGTTCAACATGTTTTTTTCTATAATTATTAGTTAGAACAATCAATAATAATTTTCGTGATAATTGTAAAAAGAGAATTACTGAGGGATATACATAATAGATATGAGATAAAATGACCTACCAACATGTCCAAAATCCATTTATTGGTCATATTTCGATGATTATCACCATACAATCTATTGTTTTTTGTTTTTTGGAAACTTTTCATTGAATGATACATATATAATAAGATAAGTAAAAAATGAAAAAAATGGAACTTTCATTTCCTTTAATATCTATAAATATTTGGGATATGGAGAAGACATTTTATGTTATTTTATAAATATAATTTTTTGAGATAATTGAATTTTATGTCATCATTATTTATTTTAAAATTTTAGTGATGAAATAATGACTTTAAATTATTAATAAACACAAACAAATTGATTATTTGTTTAATAATTAAATAAAATCAAAGATACTAAAAATATAAAAAGGTATGTAAATTTGATGAATAACTGTGCTACATCAATTTTTAACAATATTAGGTAATTATAAATTTTTTATAAACAATATATATTTATATTACATTATTTTCATTATATTTTTAAATTTAAATTGATTGAATATTTTCTAAATAAACATTAATGTTAATTTATAATAAATGGAATATTATTAAATGATTTAAAAATACTAAAAATCCTATATTCAGAAAAATTATATGTAAATGTTCATAAATATCAAATATGTTTCATTAAATGGATATGTTTTGTTTTATAATTACTATAATGACAATTAAATAATAAATACTCTATTAGTGCCGTTATGGTTAGAATGGAATTTTTTCATATTACATGTGCTTGTGTTAAAACTAACATTCCACACATATCATAATTTTTTTTGATAAATTAGATTATATATATATAAATATTAGGCTTAAATTATATAATAAATATCAATTTATGATAGTTTAAAATGATAAATTAACTTTGTAAACAAGATTAGTTACCTTGGAAAAAAACTAAAATGGTAAAATTGAGTAAAATTAATGAATATTGAATAACTTGATGAAATTGTGTTTATTTAGTGTGGGGGAGGTTTTTATAGAGCTAATAAACCCTAAAATCCATTATTTATATATTTTTTAGGTATATTAGGTAATAGTTACCTCCTGTTATTGACTAATTTTGAGTATTTAAAAAAATGCCACCCCACCTCAATTATAAAATTACACTCCTTCCCCTCTCTTACGCACACCAATCGTACCCTTCAGATCAAAAATACCTTGAAAAAAATAAAATAAAATATTCCCTACTCTAGTCTTATATGCCTTATTTTGGGAAGGCATCCATCCTAGTAAGTCATTGGTGCAAACCAATGGAGGATACCATATAGAGAGGTAACCTTCTTCTACAAGCATCTTTAGTTTATTTCTTCATTAACCTACTGGAATTGTTATTAAACCATTATGATATAATATAATTATTACCTTTAATATACATAGAATATTTTATGTTAATTTAATAATCTTAAAAAAGCTCCACTTCCATGAAATGGGTTACAAAATCATCATTTGTGTGTCTGGAGGACTACATCCTCGTGAACTGATGTCATTCATTTTTTCAGTTACCACCTCTCCCGGTTGGGTTGGATTATAGATATAATGTATATATATAATATTTATAACATAATTAAACTAAAATATTCATTATATATTATTTATTTTTTTTACTTTCTATTCATTATTCAATACGATAGTGTCACACATGTGAACGGTGGACTACCGCCTCACAATGTGATGTGATTTGTTTCTTGATAACAATTTACAAGGATGGTAATAAGGATAATGTTAATGATTATATGTGATATAAATGACATAAATTTTATATTAATTTCATTTTTATCATTGAAAAATGATAATATATTTCATTTTATTTCTTACGTTTTCACTCAATGAAAGATGATAACGTTTTTCGTATACATGTGTATTACTGCCTTCATGAAAAAATGTGAATCCATATTCTTCACCACATGAAATGGATACCATATATGAGGATATTTAAATAAATAATATGGTATATATGATTTCATTATACTTATATGGGTTTAATATAATCCCTACACTCTCTCCATAATCATCATTGGAAAATGGGAACCTTACTCATCTGATTATACGACCTATAATCTCCATTATCATAGCATACATAATTTATAAAAACCATATTTCATGAGTGGTTATAAGTTTATTTGACATATAAATATGATAATTATTTCATGATTATTATTATAGAGTTTATGGAACTATATAATATACATGATAACTGAAACATTCATAACAAATAATAAAAGAGAAAAAAGGATACTATCACCCGAAACACTTAAAATAATGAAATATTATTACCAAAAAGTTAATATAATGTTACTATAAGATCATATATGATATTATAAATATGATTATAGTTCTGGTATAAATTAATAACATATTTAAAACTACCATTTATGAGGATAAATAATACTCAGCTAATGTGGGAGTTATGGGATTTCATCTCAATTTACATTCAACTAATACTTATTTTTTATTATGCACAAATTCGCTTTTACATGGAGTTTATTCTTCCCCATGGACATGTAATACCATAATTCATTAATAATTCATGCTATTTGAAGATTCAATTTGAATCATTTCATCCAAGGGGGTTTTCATTGAAAATTACAAAGTGGTAATGTTATTGTAAAATATCTCTTTATTTTGTGATTCTTAACCTTTTATTAAAACAATCTCATTCATGTCATAATTTTTCATTGGAAATTAAATTTATATTAGGTATAAAAATTATAGAATGATGAATATGAAACTATATACAATTTTGGATATGATTTTTATAATTAAAATCATTTCATTAAATAGAACAATATTGATAAATATATATTTTTTACTCAGTGTGGATACTTGATGATAAGGATTTTTGATTCATGAATTAAATATATTAGTTTAAATATATGGAATTATTTGGAACTATAGTTATGGGTGGTTCCTGGTATAACATACTCCCTTGATGCATTAGTAGGACCCATGTGACAAAATATATTGTCCAAAATTATAAGATTTCTACCTCTAATATTTAAACTATCTTATGTAAGGTCTTCATAATAGAGGTATCATGATTAGTGACAATAAATAGTCTAATAATTAAGAATTAGCATCATTTATAAATCATTATTTATTATTATATAGGATATTTTCACAATGATATTATCTCTCGATACATTTCATTCTATATAATGGATTAACTAACTTGTATTTTCAGTTATTTATCATTCCCGGAAGATTATGATTACTGATAAAAGAGATATAACACAATACTAATATCATAATTATTATTTAATATCACTATTATTTTTTTCCTTTCCCCGGAAAAAAACAATAATTGTAGGAATGAGTTTTCAATGATGCAGTTCATTTCATTTTTTATGCAATCTATTTTATTTTTTATTCATAATGTAAAATAGTTAACATGTATGTATCAGTTTTATAAAAACTAATAAAATGTTAAACCATTAAGGATGTGATTTATTTTATATTATTACAATATAATAATGTAAGGAACTAAAATTACGTTACTGGGGTTAGGGTCGTTACAGTTGGGTTTTACATTCCCCAAATATTTGGTCCTGATTTATTTTATTGTCTTTACACCTCATATATAATAAATTTTTTTCATTAAAATAATAACCATTTAGTGAATTATATTATTATATAAAACTCTTTATAAATTATAATCATTGTATTTTTTTTCATTTTCATTACTAAATGTGAAGTGGGTTGATGTCATGATCCCTTTAAATTATACAATCTAGTTTCAATATCATGATTTTTATTTAATAATATTTATAAATTATCAAAGTAAATAATTAATATTTATCAATTTTATATACCTACATAGCTATACATTATAAATTACATAACTATACATGTAATGGAATGTAAACCATGGACAACATCCTCATAGGTGGATGAAACTGACAATTAACAAGACATTCAGAGGCAAGAAGAGTGTATGTATACATTAAATGAATTAAGATAGTGAAAAATATCACAATAAAATGAATGTAATGTATTAAATAGTTTATAATAATAAAAAAAGCAGTATATTGGGAGATTGTAAAAAAGAGTGAAAATATAATTAAAAAGATAGGATCACAGAGTTACCTCTATGTTACGAATTCAATCCTTTTACAATACCATGAAGTACCAGGAGTGGATGAGTCTTGATTATCCGAATTGTTTTGAGAATACCTTAGAAGAGGTAATGGGAATATTTTTGGATTTATGAAGTGTATTGGGAGTGATTTTTCGAGGGAAGGGAGATGTGGGTATTTATACATGAGAAGAGGGATATTTTGAATTAAATTAATCAAGAAATTGTGATTTACCAAGTAAGACATGTTATACTGTATTTTTTACATAAGAAATCATATTGGAAAAAAATAGAAATTTTTATTAATATTAAATAATTTTATAATAGGTTTTATTAGCTTATTAAAATTTAAAAAATAAAAAATTAAAAAAAAATTAATTGAATACATTACACTTTTTAGCTTTGGAAAATAATTTTGGATTACAAAATTCATTTATTATTTTTAAAATACACAATTATGTTAATAAATATTTATTTCTCAATCCAACCATTCTAGATTTTATTATTTCATTATTACATTTGGAATGATGTAATGGAAAATTAATTTTTATGTAAATATTGCATTATTACTATTCACATAACAACATTGGTTTTACAGAAAATTATATAAAATTAAACCATATAAAATTTAAAAATTCTAATTACAAATAAGATATTCATTTTATAAAAATAATTTTATGGCTTATGTAATTTAAATATTCAATATAGAATATTTAGTTTTTAAAATAAATATGTTAAAATACAATGTTTAACATTCATTCATACATTCATTGAGATAAAAAATTTGAATTTTTATTTTTTAGCATTCTAATATTAATATTTACTTAAATAATTCAAGTTCAACATTGTTTCCATGGAATTTTATTATTTTATTGGTCATGTAACTATTTTAATGACAATGTTACCATCCATAATTTCCATGTTACTATTAAAAACCATCATATTTTCTAATTTAGTGGTCATTTTGGTAGTATACTTCCTATAAATTACTATTGCCTCCAGTATTAATTTTTTAATCTAATACTCTCAATATTTTATATTATTTATTTTTATAATTTTAATTTCATTCTTAATTTATTTATTCATTTTTACGTCGTCTTTCATATGCCAGATAATTATAGGATATAAAAATATTCTAAAATATTCTTTTTTTATTTATTTGTTTACTATCCAATATTAATTTTTTTATTTTTATTAGTTATATTAATTCACTAAATGTAATTTTCCAAATTAATAAATTAATGTGTCCTTGGTTTCTATTATGCAACTTATGTGTTTTATACTCTAATATATTCATAAATATGAAACACATGTTTATTTAGAAGGAAAATAAAATTTATCAAATGTGATGATGTTACATTATTCCTGCCAATAAAAATTTTATCCTTAAAATATGAATGAAAATCATCAATTGAGAAAAGATAAGGGTATGTTTATTTAATTTTATCCTCAGTTTCCCTTGCTCCCTCTTCATGCTTGTAGTCTTTCCAATGTAATTTGATAAGGTGAGTTTTCATATTCCATTGAATTTGGTATATATGGTCCAAGATATTATCTAGTTATCCTATTATGAGAGGTTAGACTACAATTTTACCATACTCAAATTTAGTATATGTGGGGAATAGAGTATGAAAATACTAAGGAGAATTACATGGAACCCATCATGTAGTTATGTTGGGTTTATTGGAAATATTTGCCGATAGTCCATCAATTATATGTGATCAATGATCTAAAAGGGTCCAAGGTTCAATGTCTAAAGATTTCTCTTATTTCAAAACCTAATCAATCTATTCCAAGGGAATATTTTAATAAAAAAATTTACTCTATCATCAAACACCAAGTCTCTTTGATGATTTTTGACATAGACCATCTATTGGATCTGAGATGTATTAATGACATGATGAATAGTATGAACCATTCCTATCATCTATTTCACAAGTTCATGTCCAAGTAGATTCTATTCATTGACTTCAACTGAATATATATTTATTCTAAACCTCTTCTCATATAAAGAATCATATTGGGATATATGAATAAGTGAGTGGATATTGTTTTTGTATGATAACTCAACCAATCAAATATATTGGTCCCAACTTCTTTTTAAATCAATCGAGAAATATCTCATCACATATTTGTGTGTCTAAATGGTTATTTAATTTTTTCAATCATTCTATGGTTTATAATTTATACAAACTTCCAACTCATTATTTATTGTATATTTATGACTCCTCCAAAACCTATAGGTGACCTTAGATCTCAATAAGATTTAATCGTAAATTGTTCTCCATAAAACCTCACTATATCTGTTACATATATCATGGATTTTTTACCATGCTAAATATATTTAACATTTACAATTATGTGAGTATTCTTCATGAGAAGATCCAAAAAATGCAATATTTATTTTTTCCATTAAGCATCTTTTGGGGACCTATTACATAGTCTATAGTGATGTTTTTGAATTTCCATGTTGTAATAGTAATTAGATATATCATCCAATTGTAAAACTGTGTTATTATTTAACATGATGATGTTCAAATAACATTGATGTGGCTCCATGATGCCTTTCTTAATTTTTTCCCACATAAAGTTATGTCATAGATCACAATACATGTTGGTACTTCTAGGTTATATAGAGAAATATATGTTATGTGCATTTCCCAAAAGATCTTTATTTATATCAAGTTATAATTTCATATGAATACTAGTTCCAAATAAAATAATTCTATCTTTTATTATGTTTATGTCATGATTCTTTATTTAATTTTTTTAAATCACCATCTTTTTAATCTCCAAATTACCCCTTTGTGACTCATAAGTCTTATCTTAGAAAAGGGGATGTGAAATAATTTGGAAGCATCAATTTTACTCTATTCCATTATTATTTATAAATCCATTATTGATATATACATGAAGATAATATACTAACCCAATAATTTTTTAGATGTTATTACATTGTTTTAATATAAACATCCATAATAACAACCCAATGATCGAAAATTATTAGTGTCTTTGGATGAATAGGTTCATAATACATAAAATTGAGACTAAATAAATAACATTATTTTATTCTCCATAATGATCTCTTAAATCCATTTGAGCTATTAAAACATTATGGGATATGTTTTGTAACACATAGACAAAAGGGTTCAGCTAAAAATCATATTAAGGGAATAAACAAGATAATGAATTATAACATGTGAGTCAAATGTATAAAATGATATCATAAAAATTAGAATCATGATTACTCAAATAGTAGAATAATGTAATGAAAATTGTATCATAAGACCATATAATTATAGAAATATTCGATGAAATATAAAATATAACATAATCATATGTCAAGTCGTACCACTGAGAAAAAATCACACAGTAGACAGTCCCATGACTGAATAGGTTCACTCCCAAATCCCATACATAATGTATCTTGAGACTAAAACATTACCCAATTCATTAGTGGGACATATAATTTCGGTCCCATAAATCAAATTCATTTAATATACATACATGTGTTTTCTACATAAAGAAATCAATAATACATCATAATCATGAGAATTACACATAGAATGAAACCTGGTTGCATAATCATTCCTCATGTAGAAATGAAATGAAATTTTTTAATGATAGAGTTTGAGAGATGAGCATAATCATTTATTTCCCAATAAAATAAAGGTATAATAAGTTATGTGTATTTTTTATATAATTATATACATAATGTTGAAGCAATCCAAAATATTAAATGTTTTCATCGTTCATGAAATGCCTTTAAATAATTATATGGAATTTTTCAAATGACATTTTCAATTTTTAATAACATCATAAAAATATAAAAAATTCTGAAATAATATATAAAATATTTTATTTAAATACAAATTTAAAATTATGAATGAATATTCGAGTAATGGAGTTTTTATTATGGTGATTAATTTCGTACATGTTTTATATGTTAAAAAACATTTTTCACACTATTATAAAAAGGTTAAAAAGTACTATATTAATAAAATAATAAGAATATTTCATTCAAACAAATTTAAAAATTAAAAAATGTATAAAAAATTATTTAATAAATAATTTTTAGAATTTTAGAAACATTTATGAATGTATTTTTAGAAAACATGGATATGGATGAAAATGGATTTTTGAGAGAAATTATAAATAAAGAATACTTTTCATAAAAGATATCAATAATTTTAAGTATATAATAGTGGAAACTCATAATATTAAAATAAAACTTAATTAAGTGTACAATAATAAGAAAATATATTGGTTTTATGATATAAATACCAAATAATGACCCTAAGGGATACTTACACATAAAAAATCCTAGATAATGACATGATTGTGAAACAAGACTGAGCACATTGGGAACATTGGAATCATAGCCCCTATGAATAATGTAACAGAATATGAAACATTAAATACCATGAATGTAGATACATACATGAAATAAAATTCAATGAGTTAGAATATTTTCCACACAAATGAAATTAGTGGTGAATATGGAATATGTGTCATTGAAGTAAAAGTGATACCAGAAATCGCTTACCTTGAGTCTAGTCATGTCATGTATGTCCTCATTAGGGTTATACCTAAAGACTTCACAGATATAATTTATGACAGATAATTTGATTCAAATATGTTTCCAGAGAAATGAGGAATGTTTTTTTGAATATATTTATGAAGTAAAAAATGTATAATGTGTGTGAAAATAGGATATGTGGTTCCCTTTTTTAATTTAGTGGGAGTGTCATTTTTCTAAATACCCAAAACTATTCAATAATTGAAAATAACGCTCCACCCAAGTGCCTCAAAAATTGATAAATAATGGAGTTAATTACTAATATGGACCATAAAATCCTCCCAAAATAAAAAATACACATATTTTATGAATTTTTATTCATTTACCTCTATGATTACCCAATTTTAAAATATTAATTTTTTACGATGATAACTAGGGTTTTTATGTTTTTACTATTATTTAAGTCCAAATATTATGTTGAACTTTTTAAATAATATTAATTATGTCGATTATCAATTTTTAAACCATTTTATAAAATTAAAATCACATAATTTGTAAAATTTATTTTAAAATTAAACCAATAAAATGTGTCGAAAAATGTTTTACAAGAAATCTATTTTTCTAGAAATAAATGATTTTATATTAACTATAAGACTATAAATCATAATTATAATAAATTAAAATAATATTTATTTATATATAATCATTAAAAATAATTTAAATCATTCCTGATTAGGAGTTACATTAATTAATTAAAAAGTAGAAATATTACATACATTATAATAGTTAACAAAATAATTCTTTTTTAATCCTACAAATAAACTTATACTAAAATACAATATAAATATAACATTAATGTAATTATTTATAAAAAATATGAATATATAATATCTATATTAATTATAAATTAATTTAAAATAATAATGGTAGATTTAAATTATTTAATTTATTAAATGAAAAGTCTGTTTTTAAAAATTGTTAATTTTCACTATTCACTAAAAAATTAATCTTTTCTAAATAATACCAAAATTGAACCATACGTTAATATTGAAAAAAATATTTAAAAAAATATTTTTATTGTATAAAAATAAATTTCTAAAATATCAATAATTTACTTTATAATTTTCCCACAAAAAGAAATAAAAAACATTTTTAATGAAAATGTATTCTTTAACAATAAAATGAATTTATTAAAATTTGAATACATATATGTTATGAATAAATAAATAAATATAGATTATATAAAATAGTTCTAGATGTTTTTGAAAATATATTTTTTCTATTTTATTTCACCATTTTTAATGATTGTGATAGAATTATCCTGATAGTATTATAATTATGTTTTTAAATGAATTCAATATAACTATTACGTGTTATATATGCTATCAATCATAATGAACTTATAAAATGTTGGGTGGTTACAATAAAAACCCATAAATAAATTTTATCCTCAAAATTTTTACTTGCGCTCCATCTGAAATTTTAATATTTCTTTATAAAGAATCACATCATAAAAAAGATTAATAAAATATCCTCTTAATATATGATAATATAAATACATAGGTCGTATTTTAATAGAACATAACATGGTTTCCAAGTAGGATTGAATATGTGGTAATTGAAAATATTAACAAGGAAGGAAAGTGTAAATAATTATGGAGAGTGATTGTGATCATTGATCAGAAGAAATTGAATGATCACGTGAATGTTTACAACCACAAAGCCATAGATTTTTAAGAAGTTAAAATACCATTGATTCAATAGATATGAAGGTAATAAAACAAAATTACTCACAATAATCCTTCAGAGATTTGTGGGATTCTTTTACTATTACAAAATAGAAAATCATAGAATATATATAGATGATAAATTTTAATTTAATAAACATAATTTCATCCTTGTGTTGTGATTCAATCACTATAAAATTAATCTCTCACTATAGTTAATGAGTATACAATGTGATATTTTTATACCAGAAACACTAAAAATAATATTTAATAGATCATAAAATCCATAAAAGAGTAATAAGATTTTTGTGCTATCCTGGTTAAAACCAAAATGTTAGACACAATGTAAGATAATACCGAAAATGAAAATGAATGTATTAATCTCCAAAATTCAGAAATAAAACAAATTGTTTAACATAGGTCATTCATAAAACAAATATCCCAATATTACAAAAAAATGATAAAATTTAGGAGATAAACCTCAAAAACCTCATCAAGATAGAATGTTTTAACCCATATGGTTATCTCATTCTCTCAATGTTTCATATCCTAAAAAAATAATATCATTATTTCCAATAAATATTTACAATAAAACTAAAGGTTATATATATCAAAAAAATCACTAATCACATCAAAATCCTAAAACATATTAAATATTTATTCCTTTAATATGTTTCTAAAAATAAAATTAATATTTATCCACAAAATAATTTGTGTTAAAAAATTTCATAATAACCATTATATCATGTAGGATATTGATAGGAATTTTTTTATTTTCACCCTTTTGTTGTGGGTTCAATCCCTATGGCCTTCTTAGGTTCGATGGGTTGTCGCCCATTTTTCAGGTTTTCCTTATTCTAAAACTATGAAGAAAAAAAGTGAAATCATATTAAAAATTATATTTGATCCATTAAATCTCTCAATAATTTGATGAAAGTCTTCAAAAATACCATTATTCATCATCTCACATTTTTAAAATTTATTCTTTTCTATCTAACTCATTATTTTCCTCAAAATAAAATAATTTCAATTTGCTATAGTTACCTCAATATCAAGCACATATCAAAGATTATCTTTTCCTTAATCATGTATTTTCTATAAAATATCATATTACTATAGAATCACCCACTCAGTTCATTAGTACCATTGAAATTATTCTTAAAAGTCTTTCAAATAAAAAATTAATGTAGTAAAATCCTATGATGTTTTAGGATTTTTATAACCATCATTCCAGAAATAATAATACTTGAAAAACATGATTATCGAGTTCCAACACAAATAGAAATAAATCATTCCACTTCAATGATTGTAAACACATATGCCATTTGGAACTAATCCTTGTGATAGGTAATTAACTCCGGTATGACCAAGTTCCCAATATATATGACATTTACCTACTAGTGATTCATTCAGTCGATCTTTATATTCCTACATATTTTTAACTAGACTCTTCATTGTTCTTCAGAAATTAGCTACATTATACCCTCGTTTTCAGAAAAAATATATATTCTATATTCATTAAGGCATGTTACATGGATCTTCATTAAACATTTTTTACATGTAATAAATTGAATCATCTATTGTTTATAATGATCCCATTAGTTTGTGAAACTATTTAGGGAAATCACTACATTTTCTATGAAATTTTATTTTATCATGATTGTTATTATTTTTCACCATTATCAAATTTATATATAAGTAACAATATGAGATTTTATTAATATAAAAAGGAAAAAATATAAACCTAGAAGGAATAACTTATAAATGATAATTATATCCAAAATTATGAGTCTCTACATTTCAATCTAGGTCATCAATGGTAACATTTCATATTTTGTTTTATAACCTAACAATTTGGTAATTCCATTCATAATGGTTCAAGAAGAGATCGCGAATTTACAAATCATATCCCTTGGGAGTGCTAGACCAGATGTGCAATAAATCCCATCATCATGCATCACATGATGATAGATGTGATATCCCAGACCCAATGTCAACATAGAGGTTTCTTGAGCCTGGTGGGAAATATTGTCTCAATGAAGTCCCCCTAAATATAAGAGGTTGTATACTAGAAATGACAGACTAGGGTGTGTTTTTTGGGAGACTATTCAATCCTTACCATTTTAGAAAATCAATACAACCAATAGATAAATAGTGGAAGTTGTATAATAATGAATAAGAAGTGAAAAAAATATAAAAAAATGGTTGATATCAACAATCAAATGCAGTAAAGTGGATCATATAGAAATGGATGATGAAGTATACCATGTATCAATAAGTATCAAAACAAGGAAACAAGTATAAGACATAAGTACTATATGAAAAATAACAAAATGGAAAATTTGTTCTAGCATTCTGAGATATAACCTAGTCATCTACTACCAATCTCCATCCTAATACATGATCGAAATTCATGTATCAGTAATATTATTCTTCCCCTTATCTACACCATTATGCATATTGTATGTCTTAGTGCCATAGGCGGCCTAAAGAGGGTTTGAGATAAATCTTAGTAGACCACAAACAATTTCATCTATAAATATATATTTTGTGTATATAACAGGGAATAGAAAATATATAATATGTAAAGTTGTAATAAAAATAATAAAATGGTTGGCTCGAGTTCCTGAAAGGAAACTAGGTTGACACTACCAGCTTCAGACCATGCTAGAATCACTATAATCATGTATGAAGGGACTCAATTCCTGGTATTAAAATTATAATGGATGCCATTACCAGTGTTGTAGTATTAATGGAGAAGCATTTTCTGGTATCAAATATCATGGGATTCTATAGACAATATAATAGAATAGGGATTCCAAGCCAAGTGTCCAATATGGGGATGCCATTCCCAGTATCACAGGGGATATCATGCCCATATAGTATTACAAGGGACTTCATGCCTGTATAGTATCATAAGGGACATCATGTATATATGATATTAGAATAGACTATATGCCCATATAATATAAAATTTATATAAGAATATTCACACTCATTTAGATATTAAATGGTTCATCATGACCATTTAGTATAATACAAGCTTAAGCGTCATCAATCCCATTCATTGTAATTCACAAAGGTCATCATGTCCATTAATTACAATTATATGAGTTTTCATACCCTTATTTCCTACCATTGGTAAATAACCATTAGATTTAATATGAACTAAGTTATAATCCATTTCTCATTTACATTTAATAAAGAAAACTGTGTAACCATTGACCATTTAATTAGGTGACATGGGAATACCAATCACCTCTTAATAATTCAATTCATTTACCCTTAATATTAATGAGGGTCTAACCATCATTCAGTTAATTAAATGAAATTTTCTCACTTCTCACATAATATCAATTCATTATAATTGTTAATAGAACTAGTAGTGTTATTCCAATAAATTCATTCCATATCAAAACTATATCACCATTTAGAATTTAAACCCAACATTTTATTAGGTGATTTGAATATATTTTCTTAATATCCAATTTAGTATATATTTGGGAACACCCAAAGTGATGGATATATCTAGGGTTGAAAACTCAATGTTAATTGGCGTTCAAACGATTCATTAGGAACTAAGAAAGGCAAAAAAATTCAAGGAAGATATAATTTTGGGGCAACACATGGTGAAAAAGCAGTGCAATACAATGACACATTCCATAAATTATAAAAAATTTGACTAATAAATTATAGATCACCTACCATGTACTCATAAGCCTCTTCACATATAGTATAAGCCTTTATTTTGACATTGATTGGATGATATTTGAAGATTGGATCAACACAACAGAAATAGGGCATATGATCCAGCATATAAATAGAATCTTCAAGGGAAAAAAGAATGATGAACGACTATTAATGAATGAATATCTTACCGGTGTCTATCCATTGATACCTACAATTCTTGAATAAGACCCCAGATTATAGGGTTATAAAATTACATAGTTTAGACAAGGTTGGGAGCTCAATTAGAGGGAAAATCCTCAACATGCAGGAGAATGTGGAAAATAAAGAGATGTGTTAAAAATATAAATCACTAAGGAAATTTTGGTAAACATTCCCAAGAAATAGTGGTGGCATGGTTTGGATACATGGTTGGCCAAACTGTCGGCCAACCATGAACCTACAATTTTTTATGTAGGGAACATACCTGATTAGGCTGTATGTTTTGGGAAACCATGCACCAACAATGAAATTATCCACTTCCAAAAAACTGATGCCATTTCTCATGAGCATGTGGTCCCTAGTGCAATGTTATGGAAAATCATGCACCATGTTTCAACCCACTATCCATAAACACATAGTTAGTTGTGATGATGTGGGCTATGTCGCACCGTTTCTACATATTGCTCATCCGAGTTTTTTTTTTCAGTAAGTCGAGGTTCCAGGATCTTAACAAGCCATAGACACCCTCATAAAAATTCTAAAATGATAGGGTATCCAAATTAGGTCTTTAAGAAAGAATTATATTATATATAAAAGGATCTATACATGTGAGAAAAAATGGCTTCTAATATTATTCCACCTTAAAGGAGCTCATCCCCATGTTCACCTTCCAAGAGCAGAAAAACTAAATCCGAGAATAAATCCTACCACTGATTGCATACGTCGGCCTCCCATTCCCATGTCGAATCTTGTACCTGAACATTCTTATATAAAACCTATTCTAAAGAGATAGGCTAGCCTTATAAGTCCTTCATGCTCTGATCAACTATGAAAATAGTATATTCCACTGAAGAAGAATCAACATCTTGATCAACATACTTAGGATAAGAAATAGTAGATAGGTTAGCATGATATCAAAAAATCTTTGAAACATGGATGACATCATGCATGGAAAAATTCCATTGATTTTATAACAATAGATAGGATAATGGACAGATTTCCCTATAATCTAAAACAGTCTGAAAAAGTGGGGTAAAAACTTTCCTTGCCTCTATATCTATCTATTCCCAAGTCTGGGTGATACTCATAAGAAAACAAAATACTGGACATCCAAATCTTGTTTCCATCAATGAATATCAATATAAGATATCAATCTAGAATCAGTAGTGTACCTCCGCTTCCCAATCAAATGAACATTTTATAAACTCTCCTGAATGATATGAGGACCCATTATCACTACCTATCATGACTCTAACCAGCATAGGGATGAACAGAATGGCCTAAAATATAGGGCCTCATACAGAGCCATCTGTATCATCTCTTGATAACTGTTATTATAGGATATATCAAAAACATGGGATATTCTTCTCCCAATAAATACCTAAATCAAAGAAACATGATTATTGAATTTTATCAGGTAACTATATAGTCTTCTCTGGATGACCTTCATTCTAAGTTTGAATGGTTGTTCTCAAAAGCAATATTTTATCCATAACCTTTTGCAACCCCTTATAGAACATCAATGTAAATTGATCTTCACTATTTGAAATGAGAGTATGAGGGACCCTGTGAATTGGGATAATATTATGGAAATTTAATCTTCCCAAATCAGAAACTATAAAATAATAATAAATTAGATGTAATTGGGCTATATTCATTAGTAGATCCATGAGTAACCAAACTGCATCACTACCACAAGGCATCCATAGTATGCCAATGAAAAAATCTATAGAAACATTATTTCATTTCCATTATGAGGGTGATAGAAACTACAATAAGACATAATGTCACTGTTTCTCCACCTTTACCAGCTGATATGGAGAACACCTAGTGATAAAATTAACTATCTACTGTTATATCATTGTCCAACAGTATTATTGGTCTATATCATGATACATCATGGAGATATTAGGGTGAACATACAACTCTAAAGAATGAGTATTACACATCATTTTCCCTCACATATCTTTGGAATCCAATATACTCCCATTTATACCCATGATGTGTTCACTGTCAATAAACTAATATGAAGGTGGGTAATTACTTGAAATGATCTCTCATAAAACCAATCGCTATGTATCTGAAAACAGCATCATCTTCACTTCCTCCGAAAGTGAAGATGTCATTGATAGTGAAAAAAATAAATAATTTTCATGATAGTTCTAAACATAAATATTCATCTTAGAAAACAAATACATAAGCTTAAATTCATTATTGGCCTCTAAAACTGAATGTTTTCGAGTCCTCTTACTTAGATCATCCGCAACATCATTGTCTTTCCTAGGATTATAATAAATAAAAAAGTCAAAGAAATTTATATATTTAACCCAACTTTACTACATGAGATTCAGGTATACCTATGAAAAAATATACATTGTGGCCTTGTGGTCCTTAAACACCCCAAAATAGTCTCTCATTATATAATTCCACCATCAACTCAAGCTTTGCACAAAAACTGCCAACTCATGATCATGCATCAGGTAATTCTGCTGATGAGGCCTCAACTACCAAGGCTTGTACATAATGGTTATATCTTCCTACACCAGAACATCTTGTTTCCCGGTACCTGATGTATCATAATGAACTGTACATAACATTCATGATTCTATAAAAATTAGGATTGGCACTAAATTTCATCTAACCTTCATCTCTGGGATGATTTCCTCACTATATTCTAACCTTATAAACTTCACGCCCTTCTTATAAAATCCTGTTAGAGGTAATGTTAATCATTATAAATATAGTGTAAACAACCTCCAAGAACTATTTTTTCCTTTTGAAACCCTATATATCAAATAAATTCATAGTTCTCACCAAGGAAACCACAACACTCACCTTTTTTGGGTCCACTAAATCTCCTACCTATCAGATAATGCGACAGAAGAAGTGTACCTTGTCGATCAAGAAATTATATTATTTGATCTTAGGATATAGTTGTTTCCCTCTCAGTGTATTCCAAAATGATCTCAATATGATTTTAATGGTTGATTCGAGTAAGATAATACACCAATATTACATTTATGAAGACCATGATAAAGGAATCCAGATAAGGATGAAAAACTCAATTAATCAAAGACATGAAGAAGGAAGGGTCATTCTTAAGATGGATAAACATCATGAGACATTTATATAAAACAAAAACATTATGGAAAGTCATATGTGGAATATATAAAGTCCCGACACAATCCTAATGATAGCCCGGTCTTAGTTTAATATTCAATACTAAACTCGATCATCTGATATGGTCAAAATGATCATCAATCTGACGTAAAGAATAATGGGTTTTCACTAAAGGTTGAATCAACTTCATGTAATCCACAAAAATCATGAGTGTTCAATCCACTTTCTTGGAGAAATGGATCTGTAAACCCCAGGGAGAAGTACTTGTCCATACAAAACCTCTAGACTTAAATTCCATTAGCTACCTCTTGAGCTCCTACAACTCAGTAGTAGGCATCCTGTAAGGAGGGATATATACTTGTGATGTTCCAAAAACTATCTCGATATTAAATTATACCTCTATTTTTGGATTTAGTCCTGAGAATTTAGGAGGGAACCCAATTTTATATAGTTTCAGACCCTCCATGTAAATTTTAGAAATTCGAGAAGTCACTCAACCTAGACTAAGATGACCTGGTGTAGTTCTACCATCTTGGACTTCCCAATGGCCTTTTTGAATATACATAACACCCACCAGTGATGTAAAGGGAACCCTCTCATGATAATTTTCTACATAAAATTGATAGAGAACCAACCATTCCATCCAGATAGTGAATTTGGAACCTTTAATCTCATGTAATAAGATCCCTTATAAGAAACGATGGTTGCCTAACTCAAGAGGATGGTCCTTGATCAAGAGTATTCTCTCTGATTTTATACCCAAAGGTGTATCTAGAATCATCATTCCACAAGACTACACAAAATGATGTATAATAAATGATAAAATAATGTGAAACACCTATATAAAATATGGAAAAACAATTGTAGAGGCTACTAGAATAGAACCTTGAATAGTATACGACTTTACATTATATTCATCTGGTATATGATGCGGTCAATAGATTTTTATTGATCCATGAACCTATGTTGAATTCAAACTACATGAATTAGTTCCTCTCTATTGGTGATGAAAATATGAAGTCTGGAAACAAGAATCATGACCTCCTCCTCTCCCTTTTGGCCATTAGTTCTATAGATACCTACCTAGTGAGGTTCTACTAAACCTAGTCATAATGGTGGACCTATGACGAATCCTCTCCCACTTGAAACATAGGTATGGTCATCTAGAATCATGGAAGATTCTTCAATATATCATATCCTTGAAACTCAATGGGATCTTTGTGACACTACTACCTCTTTTTATTAGGCTTCCCACACTAGTTACATTTCATGAAACAATTTGTGTGTGTCAACTTCCTATTGGTTCTCATGCATGAAATATTAGAGTCACATCCAACAGCTTGTAGAATAACTATATTTTATTGGTTAGGATCATACCTAGATCAAAGCATAAACTTCCCTTAGTTTCCTCTTAATGAAGAGGGGTTGGTTGGATATTTTATATATGGCAGTCAACCTAAAAATGTTTACCCGAAAACAAATAGGATGCCTCCGAATATCTGCAAATTGCCTCACCTTCACTAGCTCATCAACAATATTGATTGGAACGGAATACAAAATCTCTTTAAAATTATGTGAATAGTTTATAACTGTTATTGAACCCTACTACAGGTTTATGAAATTCTCCTAATTATCGGCCCTCATAGTCTTAGAGAAGAAAAATCATATTAGACTGCCTGGAAGTCCCTATAAGTTTCTTCACAATACTGACCAACATGATTTAGAATATCCCACCTAGGTTTTATAGACCCTCACAAAATATAGTGGTTAGATTAAATGTACTCTTAGGAGTTGTCTCTAGATGTTGAAATACAGACATAAATTTCTCATTCCATCACTCCAAACCTTGTAGCCGACCATCCATAAAAAATGTGGGTAGATGTTTCTGCTTGAACTCCAAAGTAAACTCTTTTATAGAAGGGGCAGAGTGTAGATATCCCTATAATGACTTCATAATCCAATGTAAATCTCATCTAAACAAAAAAACATCACTTGTGTCTGAAAAAATAAGAGGTTCCATGGCTTTTGGTATAACTAATTGCTCATTGACCACTACCCATGGGGAATGGTCATCACCACCCTCCTTATGTACAACCTCATGACTTTATGGTAGAATTTATCTTCAATTTCAAAACACTCAAATCATATAGGATTTGATAATGACTTAATATATAGATATATTAAAACATAAGGTAAAAAAACATTCTATTAAAAAGTCTCAATCTTCTTCCAGCTAATTGTGTCAGGTCTGGGTGGTATAAATATTTATATCAAACAATAGAGGAACTACCAACTACCCATTACAATTGTTGAGAGTGTGTCATGATCTTTGATTTTAAATTTCAATTTTATTTTAAATTCATTTTTATATTTCAATATAAATGGCTAAATCAAATGGTTCACCACTTTTTCTCAATAAGGGCCTATACACTTTATTAACTGAAATGTGGTGTCTAGTAAATCTATACTATATCACATTCAAGTATCTGTTACTAATGGTCCATGACTCAACATGCCATATTTGACTTCGTAGGGCTTTATCATAGCCTCTATAGGAATACACTATTAGATTATAGCATTATCTCTAAGTACAAACAATGTTTTTATAAATTCCCTACAATATTTTTGAGTAAATAAAAACACTCTTTATATCAGTCAAATAACTCATTGAAATCATAGGTTATGAAAACAACACAATCCTTCTATATATAATGGAATATTCATAACATGTGAATTTCCAACAAGTTTCCTAATATGGTAAATTATTAATGATTCATTTAAATCATCTCATCAAGCCTTGGATAAATGATAAACATCAAATATCAATAGTAAGATCACAATTCTAGTGCATCACACAACGGTGGAATCAAATTAACTATAATAATGATAATGTAGTAAATAGAAATTTTAATTTTCACTATACATGTGCTAGAAAATCTAAATAAAACATCAGTACCAAACCTTATAACCTTCATAATCACCTAAATATTATCTCAAATATTGTATAATAAGAAATTAAGGCATTGATACTACTTTGGGACATCCCAGACTAGGGTGCCACTATGAGGTGTCGAATCCTGGTGGACAACATGCCCTCTTGGGAATCTTCCCAAAAACCAATGTTTTCTGACTTGCATTGAGGTCCAAGGGTGTGTTCATGGGGATACTATTCCCTCATTACCATATTAGTACAATTGTATGACCAAAAAATAAATAGTGGAGATATTATAATAATGAATAAGTAGTAGAATCAAATATAAAAAACCAAGAAAATGATATCAATAATTAAATGAAGTAAATCGAATCATATACATAAGGATAAAAATGTATGTCATGTATAAATAAGTAAGAAAACAAGGATAAGAGTATCAAGTAAGAACATTGTAAAAAAAGGTACAAAAAGGGAAAATTATATCCCAACATCCAAATCTACAGCCTGATAATCTACTACTAAGCTCCATCAAATGACATTCCAAAAAGTTACGCATCGACAAGAGGATGCTTCTCGTTATCTACACCTACTAGAATATAGTCATCTAGAGTTCCATAGGGGTCCCAGATAGTGTGTGAGATAAATCCTAGTATGCCACCACTGTTGAAATCTATTAATATCCACACTTTGTACATAACAGTGTAGTGTGTGGATATAATAAGTAAAGAAGTAATAGAAACAAAAATTGGTCTGGCCTGCTTCCTAGAAAGAATCAAGGATGATATTAACTACTTTTTCACATCCATGAATTACTATGAACTAGAATCAAGGAACTGAATGCTCGAAATCACATTTATAGGTGACACCATGCCCAGTTTTACAATATTAAAGGGGAGACCATGCCCAGTATCATATAATAGGGGAATCCATGCTTAGTATAACATAATATGTATTACATTCTTGGTATGACGTATAAGGCAGTGATGCCCAGTATCTCAAGGAATATCATTCCCATATAGTATCATAAGGGATGTCATGCCAATATAGTATCACAAGGTACATCATGCCTGTATAGTATGACATTAGAATCCATGCCTGTATTGTATCACATTTATATAATGGTCATCATCCCATTTAGATAGAACTATGGTATTCATGCCAATTAGGAATAATACATGTTTAAGGTTCATCATTCAATTTCATTTTAATTCACTAGGGTCATCAATCCCATTCGTTATAATTATTAGGGGTCTTCATACCCTTATTTCCTATCACAGGTAAATTACCATTGGATTTCATAAGAGATAGGGTATAATCCATTTCTCATTTACATTTAATAATGAAAGTGTGTAACCATTTTCTACTTAATGAGGTGATGAGGGCTTACCGCTCACCTCAAATCAATTCAATTCGTTTACACTTGACATTAATGTGGGTGAAATGATAAATTAATTTAACAAGTGACACAGGATCACCATTCACTTCAATTAAATGCATTATAATTTTCTCAGGAACTAGTCATGACATGCCACAAAATTTATTCCACGTCCAAATGATATCACCATTTAGAATTAAAACCAAAAAATCCTTTATGTTCTTTGGATATATTATCATAAAAATATAATTACACAAATACAAGTGAACAATCAAAGGGGTGCATCTATTTATGGTTTAAAAAGAAATATGAATTTGGGATCTAACAAGTCATTAGGCCCCATGAAAGGAAACTAATTCAAGGAAGATAAAATTTATGTGCAACACACTGTGAAACATGTATTCATCACTATGAAACATATTACAAAACATCAAAACACATGGAATGAATTATATGAAACCTACCTTGTACACATACAACTCTACTTATCCAATGTCAGAATTTAGTTTCGCATGGATATAAATAAATATAGTGAATGGATCAATTCCATTAAAGTAGGGAATATTAGCCTATATATAAATTTCTGCATCAAGGGAAAAAATAACTAAAGATTAATTAAAATGAATGAATATCTTACAAGTGGCTATCCAATGAGGCTGATACCGCTTAAATCAGATACTAGATCTGAGGGTTATCAAATTACCTAGGTTACCCATGGTTTAGAGATTAGTATGAGAAGAAATTTTGTACATGATGGTGAATGATGAAAATGAATAGTAGGGTTAAAATAATGACACATTAATGGAGTTTTGGTAAATTTTTCCAAGAAATAGGGGTCGTAGTGTTTGGTTTCATGTTTGTCCAAACTATCTGCAAATCATGTTCCTCCCATTGATTTAGGAGGTCACCATAATGATTAGTAAAACATTACGTCAACCATTTGAATCTCCTATTCAAAAAAACTACAAACATTTTTTCAAATCATGTAGACCTCAGTGCACTATTAGGGAGAACTGTGCGTCCTACTTCACCCCACTATCCAGTCCCACACAGTTAGTATACACCATGGGGGTTGGGTCTCACGATTTCTACCAACCATGCAACTCATATTTTCCCCCCATCATCAGGGGTTCCATGCTCTAAACAAGCCGTCGAAACCCCCAAAACCATTCTAACATCAAAGGTCATCAATATTGGGACCATAATAATTAATTAGTAAAAATATATAATGTTTTGTACCAGATAGAAGAATCATGTTCTTACAATCGATTCTATCTCAATGCATCATTTTTATTGTAATTACCACTAGGTACAATTGTTCTAGAGCCATATCCATATATAATATCCTGATAACGATATATTTTCATGGAAACTATTTAAACTATATTTTCACAAAATGTAACAATTTTTTCCAATGTTTAGTTGTATCCCTTATGCTTTCACTAGAATTTTATAATTCTAATGAAAAAAATCAAATCCATAATTCTTTGAAATAAATTATAGAAACCCTATCCTATTACACATGTTATTACACTATTTTTAAGATAAAAATCCATTAATTAAAACCCAAATATCTAAAAGGCCATGTTTCTTTTGAAGACTTTGTTCACAATACATTAAATTTAGACTAAAATAGAAATACTTTTATATTATTCTCCATAATAAGATCTTGAATCCATTCAATATCATAAAACTTCATTGGATAACATTTTGAATACATTAAAAAAAAGGGATGAGCTAAAAAACACAATTAGTGAATAAATATGATTAGGTAACATAACCTATGATTCAATGATATAACATATATCATAACATATATGTCTCCTGAGTAATAAAATAGACATGTTATGTAAGGAACACTATATTATATGATCATAGCATCTTAGTTAATGTATAAGAAATATAAAATATTACATAAATAAAATTTGAGGCTAACCACCAAGAAAACATCACATGATAGAAAATGTACCATAATGGATTACATTCACTAGCTAATTTTATATAGGGCCTCTCTTGAGACTAAGTCATTACCCAATGCATTAAAAAATAATATAATTCTAGGAACACTCATCACATTTTTTAGGTAAATCCCTATGTTTACCACATAAGAAAATTAATCATAATGAATAAACATAAGAATAACCCATGGAAATAAAATGGGTTTCATTGTCTTTATGCATATCAAAATCACAGGAAATTTCATAATGAAGGCATTTAATAGTTGAAAACAAATAATGTATTACCCCTTCAATCTAAGAGATGTTAATCTTGGTATATATGTTAGATATATATATATATATATATAATTTACAATAAATTCCTAATATCAAAGGTTATCATAATTGATGAAATTTCTATAATGGAATAAATTGAATATTTCTTGAGAAAAAATTCACTTTTCACATAGAAATCATTTCATCCAAATCATAAAATTTCCAAAAAAAAATACGAAAAACTTTATTTAAAAAGATCAATAGAATCTTATAAAGATAAATTCATATAATTGAGTGATCATGATAATGGGTAATTCTGTACCTGTAAAAAATGTTAAATAAACCATTTGTTCATAATGTTATAAAAATCCAAAAATTTACTCATTCGGATAACATTTGGGAGATTTATTTCAAATCATTATGTAAAATGTAAAACATGGATAAAAATTAATTTTACAAGATAATTTTTTCAATGTTATAATATTTTTAGAATATATTTTTATAAAAAATTGATATAGAAGAAAAATTATTTTTGACTAAAGTGATAAATACATTTATCTTTTCTTGAATACAATTTATCGATAATTTTATGTACCAAAGAGAAGAAAATTAAACTATTGCATGAAAATTTCACAGAAACAAATATTATATGAAAATAAATTGTTTTTATGATATATATATATATATATATGAAATAATTCTTCAAAGGAATAATTAAACATAAATAATCGGGACTATTGATGAGATTGTGAAATAAACCATGACAACTTCGTTAACATTTGAGTCATAAGCCACATGAAATCAGTAAAATAAAATGAACCATTAAATAACATGCAGAAAAATAAATTCAATATATAAAATTTAAAGGTGATGTTTATACAGCATATATAAGAAATTAATTAGGAATATGGCATATGTTTTATGGAAGTAAAAGTGGGAAAATAAATCCCTAACATCAAGTCTAGACTTGTCATCAATATACTATATCTCCTTTATAATAAAATTATATAATTTATTTCATAATAATATTTTCCATGTATAAAACCTTATACTTAAACAATTTAAATAATTAATTTTAATTACATATTTAATTACATAATTATTTATATCCACATAGACTATTTTAAGGATGTCCATTTCAAAAATTCAAAACGACATTGGTGTGTTCAATGTGGTAAAAAAGGTCATTATTCCATCTTATATAGAATAATAATCATGAGATAATTTTAATTTCATAACATAAATTATACTTTTAAACCAAACCATGTAATTTGGCTATGAAAAATGATCAACATTACAATCATTGAGATGGAAGGTTGTATGTCTGCATGGTTAACATTTCCAATTTTCAACGATCATCATAGAAGAAATGTAAGTGTTATTTTATATTTATAGAATGATAATTATTTAAAATATTTAATATAATTTCTATAAATACACTAACAAATGTAATTAATGTTATGGTGTAATAAAGAACAATCACAATGATTTTTGAGGCGATAGTCTACATTACACATGAACTACGATATCATTTTCAGTAGATGTTATGGTAAAAATTATATGATATAGTAAATTTAAATAATAAATCATATATAATTAATATAATATAAAAACATAAAAACATCACTATTAATTTCTATCTATGGTGTTCAAGAGAAATAGATTACCTCGGTTCGTGAGGTAGTAGTCCTCCATATACACGATCAATAGTTCTGTTTCTCATTTGATGGAAGAGAAGATGGATATAGGTAATTAAATTAACATTAAAAAATAATAGTTTCTTGGATATAATATTTTTATAGTATCACCATGATTTATTTAGATATAAATTTGGTGGAAGAATAAATAAAACAAAGATGCTCGGTTAAGATTGATACCTCTTATTCAAACTGACTATTTAAGATTATACTTAAAGAATTTGTAGAGTAGATTTCTGATCAAACAAAGGCATTAAGATGTGGTTTGGGAAGTGAAGAATTTATTTAGGTAGGTATTGGATTAATAAAATGTATTTTTATGTGTAAAATGAAGAGAATATGTGGTGCCTTTTTATAATTGAGAAAGTGTGACATTTATGGAAAAACCCTTAACAATTAAAAATTATAAAGTCACTCTAAATCATGGTGCCTCAAAAATTGATAAATAATTATTTTTATGGGTGATATGGACGATCCACACCTCCACCATTCATAAATATTAATTTTATTAAAAAAATTATTCCATTTACCTCTTGGTTACTCACTTTTACTCATTTTTATTTTTCCACATGGTAACTAGTTTTTTTCTATTTTTAATATTCATTTTGGCCAAACCAATAATTTGACCACATTACATAATATTAATTATTATTATTTCATGTATGGAATAATTTTTATAATAATCACATAATATATTTGGAAGACTTAAATTTAAATTTTAACTCATAAAACGTGTTAAAAATAGTTGTTCAATAATTGCATTTTTACGAAATCGATGATATTATATTAAATATATTACTATAAATAGTAATTATATGAATTTAAATTAATATTTATATATTTATAATACATAATTTTCATTTAAATCATTCCTTATTAAGGTTTATTTTAATTAATTAAAATGGATATACATTATGACCTATAAAATAGTATTAAAAATGCATTTTGAAGCCTAACAATAAACTTATACAAGAATATAATTTTGAGATAATTAAAATGTAATCATTTTCATAAAATATTACTAAATAATAATTATTTTGAGATTAAATAATGTTTAAATAATAATGTGAATTATAAATTACATAATTTTTTAAAAATGATAGTTTTTGAAAAATAAATAATTTTCAATACACACTAAAGAGTTGAATTTTACAAAAAATATAAAAAATTCACCCTAACATAATAATGATATTTTGACTTCAAAGAATATTTAAAATTTATAAAATAACATTTCTAGATGTTCTAATTATTAATAATGAAAATTTATCACAAAAAAAAGAAATAATGTCTTTGAAGACCGTTAAATTTTGAACCATAATGTTACTTTATTGAAATTTGAGTATATATATACAATGAATTAATAAATCCATTTAAATTATATAAAAATATTAGATATATTTTTCATAATATGATTATTCCAATTAATTCTTCAAATTTTAATAGATTTGTCATAATGACCATAATACTATTTTAACAATATATAGTTTTTCATTTATTCTCAATGTTGTGTGTTGTATACGCTACTGAATATAGTGTTATATTAAAATATAATGGTGTTATAGATAAGGTATAGATATTAATCATGGATTTCAGGGTATTTTCCTTTCTACTATGAGAATGAAATACCTAATTCATCGTTCTATATATATCATATTTCAATATACAATGATATTAACTCAAAATCATCAATAAAAAATTATATTTGATAACTCCAAATAATGAATTAGTTTATAGTTCTCATTTATCTTAATTTTTCATAAGAAATAGTTTATCCGTTAATCATTTTTCATAAGTACACAAATAAATCCTTTTTTAAATCATCCCTATATTTCTCAAACCCATCCACCCTTGAGGGGAGTGTGATGAAATGTTTATGGAATAGAATCTTCTTGAGAATATTAAATATTTCCTCCCATTTTTCCACATAGACATAAATTACCCAATTTTATATAAACATATATATTGATATCGAGAATCATGAAATTTTTATGACAAAGTATCGATAGTTCCCAATTATTCAAGAAAAATATAGATCTTGAATAAATATATTGGTCTATGTACCTCCTAAATATCATTATTATTAGAGGTTATATAGAGATTCCTACACTCATGATCATTTTCTCTTATAAAGTGACTTGTTGCTTCCAAAAGTTTCACTTATTGAACATAGTATAAAACTTTTCCTTCATTAGTAATACTTTCATAATCCCTAGATATTCCTCCTATTCCTCCTCACAAATGGTGTATGTGAGAATATCAATAATAAAGACCACAAAAAATTTATCAAGGTAGTATCTAAAGACTCAATTTATCATTACTATGAAGTTTACAGGGGGATTCAAAAGTATGAATTTTATCAATATAAACATATGTTTTCTATATCATGAATTAAATGTGGTCATTTGAATATATTATCTTATTAAAATTAGCTGATCATATCAAAAAAATACCCACCTTTGAGAAGTACTAATATCTTAAAATTAACTAAAACAATTAATCAATCCATGGTAGTGAATATTTGTTCTTTATGGTGATCGTAGTTGTCTCATAGTTGTCGATGTATAGCCTCATAGATCCATAATTTTATCTAAAAAAGTTCGTTACTTCACCCCAATGTGATGCACTAGCACTAGAAAATAATTTCCCTGTTCAAAAAAATGTAGTGAAAGATTGCATATTTTTTGGAAAAAATTAGTAATTCTAATAGATATTATTTTTTCCAGTATTAATTTTTGGTATCAGAATTTCGTTACAATATAATTTATAAATTGATTTTTGTCATTTAATACAATGAATCTTTTACTAATAGTTTAATATATTGTTTTATCATACTAACACCCATAATTGGTTTACCATTGCATTAATATTTGATAATTAATTTTTATTATGAACAAATCATTTACTATTAGAAAAAAATATTGGAAAAAATATTAGAAAATGATAAAACTTTTACCAGTTTTTGAATATAATTTTATTGATTATTTATTTCTAATATGTAGTTTAAAATAAACAATTTTTGGACAAATATTTATAATATAAATAATTAAATAATATTATAGGAAGTAAATATATATATATAATATAAAAACGTTTTGAATAAAAAACAATATAAATTCTAAATTTAAAATTTTTATAAATTATACATGTTTAAATTATATATATTTTTTAAAAAATAAATATTTTTCTGTTATATGTAATTTTTTATAGATATATTTAATTTTATCATTGGTAAAATATCCCCTACCTCTAATTATTTCTATATATTTTTTATTTCATCCCCAATTATAAATATATATTATTTAGATAGAAATGTAAATTATGTAAAAATAAAAATATTTTAACAAGAAATTCTTACATGATATTCTACTTATTATTAAAATCTGCGAACTTATTTCTTACTAATTAATGAATTAATTTTATTTAAAGAAAACTTTTGTGTATATTTTTAATTTTTAATTATTATTATTTATACTCATCAATAAAATGGGTTTACGATGATGATCAAATTGAATAATACTATTTTTTAGGTATATCATGGTTTATCTAAGCTCATTGATTTATGTAAAGGATGTTTTTGAACACATTGAATTTATTTAAATTGAAATATGTAATCCAAAATTGGTATGTTTAACATTATACTCCATTATTATAATTTCTCCACTAAAATATAATTTCTATGATAAAAAATAATGATACTTTTGCCTCACCACATCCTCGAGTTCCCACATAGATTCATCAAACTTATCATTTTTACCTGAAAATAGACTATATGAGTGACCTTGTTTCATAGAAAATTATCTATTCAAAAATGAGTATCCACGTGTTTCTCCTCATAATAATGGTCATGTTTCAATGATATGACATCTATGTTCCATATATTTGAAGGATAAAGCATGTAATTCCTCAAAAGAGATAAATTGAACACATCATGTGCTTAGGAGAGGTTAGGTGGAAGTATAAAATGATACGATTCTATACTAAAATTACTAATAATCCAATAGTGATTGAAATAACTAGGGATAATCATTCCCTCCCTTCCAATATCATAACATTCCTCCAATGATATATTTGAAGCAATAACTTTCACCTACTATGAGCTTGAGATATTTTAAATAAATTTCAGCATAAATATTATGTCTACTCAAAACAAACTTGATGTGAAACATAATAGATATAACATTATATATCTTTACCTCATCCATATCAAGTCAAAATTATTTCATTACTCGTCTTTATCGCATCATATTTGTGTTTTTCACATCATTCAACATATAAATTCAAAAGGATCTATCTAAATTCTCAAGAGGAAGATATTTTTAAAATAATATTCATCCAAAGGGCTCTATTAATCCAGAACTCCTATAAAATAAATTGCGAAATGACTCAGTAGATATTTTAGGTTTTTAATATTCATCTTAAACTGACCATCTATAATATGATGATATGTAGTGTTAAAGAACATTTCAATATTGAAATATTGTAAATGAAATCTTACGAACAATGAGGTAAACCACCAAACTAGATTAGACACAACTAATAGTGGTACTCCATGAATGCTAAAAAAATCATTAATTTCTATCTACTATCATTGATCTAGAAGTAAAACATCCATGAAAATAATAGATTTAAATGACTTCATTAGGCGATCTATTTCAAAAAAATGTAATTATTCCCTATAGAGGATTGGGGGTTCTTTTGATTGTATCCATAGTGATTTTTCTGATTTCTATATAGGTACGGGAAATGATTTAATCATCCCATTATACTTATATTGATCATCCTTTAAATACTTAAATATATGGTATTGATATACACACTCCAAAATACCCCCTCTCATTACCCTAGAAAATACACTCTTTAATTCCATTATACATTATATTGATTCTTGGGTGAACAAAGATGATGAGCTATGTTCATTATCCAAAATATTTTTATTTAAGTATTTTATTAAAGGTACATGTATCTGATTCCTAAATTTGATTATTCCATAAGGACCAAGGTTTAAATCTAAAATTATTATTTCCTTTATTAGCATCTCCACATCTTCCACATATTCTACTTTAATATTCTTGTGAATGGATAGTTGAACATTTATACGAGAAATATAGGTTGTTTTTCCTATCCTTATGATTTCAGGTTGCACCCTCTACATGTCCAAAATTAATTTATGCCTTTCTATCATCATCAGGGAAAAAATAACATGGTCCTTATAACTCAAAGCCTCAACTACCTTGTTTTCCTTCCTAAAGTGGTATTGTATTGAGAAATTAAAATCTTTTATAAATTTTAAAAAATCATTTTAGATCATTTGTAACTATTTCCTTGTTAATATATAACTCTATATTTGATGATCATTATATAGTTATATATTATAACATTCAACTTAAATATAATTTATTCATATTTTTATTGAAAAAATTAATACCTCTAGTGCTAAATCATGTATCGGGTTAATTTTTTCATGAATTTTAAATTACAGTGCAGAATATTCTACCCCTATATCATTATAATACAATATATCCCTTTATATTTCTTGATTCATCATAATATATCACAAACCATTATCCGCTTCTTGATAATTTAATCATAGATTCAGTTATCAACCATATCTTATACTCTTAAATTTTCTTCCCTTTCTTATATTCAATGTAACACAATAAATTCCTCTTTAATTTGGATATGGGATTTAATAGCTAATGGAAATTTCTAAAATTGTCCTGGTAGAAACCCTCTAACCATTAATAATATTAGATTTTTTCCATTATGGTTGATCTAGTCCATTTCTTAATATTAGCCATCTTTTAAGGATCCATATATATACCCTTTGTTATGATCACATTACACAAGACTTATAATTTTAATATCCAAAAATCAATCATTTTAATTTTTTCGTTTTGTTTCTACTTCCATAAGGTCTCCAACATAATCTTAAAATTATTTCCATGATCTTCCTTCATCATTGATTTTTTTTGAATATCCTATAAAAAAAGCTACCACAAACTGATTAATGTAATGTTTAAAGACTCTATTCTTTATATCCATAAAAATACAAGGGTAATTGTAATGAATAAGAAGAATTAATATTAAATCATAAAGACCAAACCTCAAATGAAAGGCTTCCTTGGGTATATACTCCTCATCCCTTAATTAATGATATCAAAAATGAAGTTCAATATTTTAAATTTATGGATATCCACATTTTTAATCGAATAACACATAAAAATTGGGTATATTATTCTTTCTAATGATAGTGATCATATTATTCTCTTAATAATCAACGAAAACACACACTAATCCATCTTTATTCTTAATAAAATGAATAGTTTCACCCAATGTTGATGAACTCAAGTATATGAATTCATTTTCTATACTCTCATGGAGTTGAATAATCAATTCATGTAACTCTATTGGTTAAATTATATAATTATCCTTTTAATTTTTTATAGCACCAGATTTGAGTTTAATTGAAAACTCAACTTCGATATTTGGGTGAAGACTAAGAGGATCTTTAGGTAATAAATTTACATATTCACAATTTATTGGAATAAAATATATTCTGTTTTTGATCATAAAAATATGAGTAAAGTACCCCTCATGAAGAATTTGTAAAATACATATAATAAATGTAAATTCCATTGGATGTTCATGTTCGTACTTGTACTGATAAAAAATTATTGGTTGTTTTAGATTATAAAAGGTGACTACCATTAAAAATAAAGTAATATGGGATATACATAAGGGGATCCACTATATGGATTATATCACATTATATAAAATGAAAATAAGAATAAAACATGGTTTCAGATGAAAATTCGAACAAAAAACTACTGGATTGGAGCTATAGACATGAGATGTTATCATCATTCAATATAGAGTTTTGTTAGTTAGTTCAATATTTAACCATTTATTTATTTACATGAAACCTAATTAAAATTATTAAAATATAAAATATTTGGTGGAACTAGAATCCAATAATATATTTTTAATTATAGAGTGGATTTTACGTTTACGCTTCACCACATTATTCTTGTGATCTTCTTCAGAGGTTGTGATTTAATGAGATATCCCATTATCTCTTAGATTAATTTATTTATAATATTTAATTTCCTAATTTTACAATGGATTCATCCATAAATTTTCATAATGTATATTACACTTGAAAATATTGAATGAAAATGGAGGGTTTTCTTTTAATTCAGCATTCTATCCATTCATTTCATTGGATGACATATTCACATTGCATCAGCATTCATGTAATCAATGGCTTTCCTTTATACACATAAAAAACATACAAAAAACATTAAGTAAATTTCACGTAGGATTAATTCCAAAATTATAGCATAAATAAAGATTTATTTTATCTCCACAGTCATATTTATAATTTAAATCTCCTCAAAGACACATTTTTTTCATTTCCCAAAAATATGGAGGATACTTGCGTCTCCACTATCTATTTCTACCTAAGGAGGTAGTAAAAAAATTTATTCATTGATAATAAATATCCTTTTTTAAAACCATTCAATGAAGTTATTTCAAGACACTAAATAATAAATCAACTTAATTTTCATCGTCGAAGATAAAAACATAATCATACCATGAATGTTGGTTGAAATTTCCCCATAGGTAATAATGGATTCACTATCCTTATACTTAAGCTCAAGGAATTACCTTTCCACTATTTTTGGAATATTTCATGGAAATTAATTCCTAAAAAATTCCCTCTTAAAGTATTCCCATTTTATTGGTTAAATATCACCCTCTTCACCTGTTTTATTAATAGGATCCCTCAATTGATCACCTTCATAATCTAAATAATAGGCTTTCAAGAAAAAAATTATTCCACTTAGAACTGGATAATGATTAATAAATTTTTAGAGGTATAAATAATTTTTTAATAATTATTCAATCACATGACCCAATGAATGAATTTAGACCTTATTGTGTTTTGTACAATAATCATATGACTATATGCAGTGAATGGTTCCCCTGATATCGACAGACCTATTTATTAGAATTAATCTTTATAAATAAACAATTCATAGTACCTAAAACATTCCAATGAAGTGTAATTATTCTTCCTTGATGAAGTATAATTCTTGATAAATATCACTATGTAGTGAAAAAGTTCCCTTATTATTAAGTGCGAACATCGGAAAGTAGAATTAAAATCATGTCATGATGATACATAAATTATTATGGGGTTCTAGTTCCTTCATCCTAAGTAATGAACAATAGTGCGAGAGTAAGATAGAATTTTCCAAACATAATAAAATAAGAGCCCATCCTCTTATATATATATATTGGAAGCCTACTCACAACATATGTTTTTTCATAATGTTGTGTTATTTCATTATTGGTTTTAGATTGTTAATATACATTCATTAGATTATAATAATGGGTTTTTACTGATAAAAAAACCATTCATGATATATAAATAAATAACATATAAATATTTATTATCATTTTTATAGTAGATAAATTCACAACTATACCTAACTCACATGCATGCATTAAATATAAACATATATATATAATATCATATTATGTAAATATTTATTATTATACTTAAACAATCATAAAATTTCACTAAAATCCGATAAGGACATCATACGTAACTTCAAAAATCAATATGAATCCCTCTAAGCTATTTTGGAAATTGTTTTCCCAAAATCAAATCTTCACTATTATGATACACATTGTCTAAAATTTTATCCTTATCCAAGGGCCTAATTATGTTACCCTATTGGCTTTAGAATCATTGAAAACAACTATCATATCTCAATATCGTAGATGAAGGCAAAGAGAAGCCTCTAGATAAAGATCAGTGTTACTGAAGATATTAATGGGTCTAGTGTGATCTCTGACAAACACACAAATATCTATATATGAACATTTCCACCACACCTTGTATCACATACATCGTATGTATATTATATAAAATCAAGGACCATGGAATCAAGATACCACAATATATGGAACATGTGAATCTTATATTTTCCTCGCATAATTTTTTTATTCATTGAAAATGATTTAAAATATTATTGAATACATCCTTTTCATTAATCTATCTAACAATAACACAAAATTTCAATTATCCGAATAGGGGAACATATTATTTCTGAAATAACTCATCATGGACATCTATTTCTTCAGTATAATTCAATCGAGGTCCAAATGTATTTTCATTTCATATAGGTGAAAAAATAAAATATTGGTTTTACTCTAACTGAAAACATGATTAGTAACATAGCCTACCAACTGTAATTTGATATGTTCATATGTCGATATCTCTACATAGGGTACCAAGGTATTATGGTTCAAATTCTATGTATCTTTCCAACCTATGGTTATAAGGACAGATGATAATCATACACCCCTAAGTATATCTATGACCATATTACATCCCATGAGATATAAATTCCCATATTAGTCCAATTAATACGACTCTACATATTACACCAAAAATCTATTCTTTAATATCTCATATATGACACTCTATATTGAATATAAGAATATATTTATTCTTACCTTTATGTATCATAAAAATCCCTTATACTCCACAATGAACCAATGTTAGAAACAACTCTATATTTATATATTGAGGGGTTATTTATCATTTAACCATTCCTATAAAATAACATGTAGTACACATAAATTACTGATAAATAGAGAATTAATTTATTTTAAAAATATTATATGTTTAGAATAAATACAACTAATCTCTTAAGAGATTATACATCAATTTTACATTTTCCCTATATAAATTGTTTTCAAAACATTACAACTAAAAGAAATTCTTTTAAAATTCTTATGTGATATCTTATAAAATACACCCATTAACCGCTCACCAGATAACATATATGATGAATCTATCTTGAATAATGGTTATAGTTAAGAATCTTATTCCTTAAGTTCATCTATTTCAACTTATATTCAAACACTATACCTTCATAATATAAAATGTTATAATGTTTTCCTATTTTCTACTTAGAACACTCCATATGTACTTCATTATCATCCCTGGAACCCATTCCATTGATCTTTTAGTTGAAATATTTTTTAATTAATGTAACTAGTAAGATTATCATTTTTTTCAGCACATTCTAAACTCTTTTTAGATGATTTCATATCCCTTAAGTTATGAAAACAAATGACACTATTTAAATTTATCATCATCATCACACCCTAAACTATTTTATGATAATAAGTGATTTAATTTTCCTATTAGATTGTATGAAACATTAGGGAATATTGATCTTCACTTGTTGTGGTAACAAAATTTACCTTGATTAATTTTTATTTATGATCACTAATCTTAAAATTAATCAGGATATTAAGATAAAAAATACTACAAACTTATACTAGTATAATAATTTAGTTGATACTAATTTTAACTTATTCATAGAAACCAAATATAACTATTTAAATTTTTTACTTTTGGTCTCACACCCTAACCCTCACGACTGTTATGTGAAAAATCCCACAAAATTATATTGGTTCAATATTTTACTTCTTATCTTTTGACTTCTCTGAGTACAAACATACTTCCACTTTCTTCGTATACATTATATTCTCTTAGAAATATTACATTAAGACTCAAAAAATACCTTTACTCTTATAAAATATCAATTATTTCCTTTCATAAGGAATATCAACTAAATAAATTATTTTTTCAATATTGTAAATGATATTCTACTCATTTTAAACCATTACATTTGTATGTAATATTTTATTAAAATATACCATTAATTATTGGTCAGTACTCATTCCTTCATATTTTAACCAATATATTGAAAATTTTTTTTTCTTGGATAAACCCTTTTATCCTGATAATCTTATGAAAACATGTTATAGAAATCAAATGAATCATAGACCATCTATACATATTTATTCATATCAATAAAAATATTTTTTATCGAACGTCCTCTATTATCATATAAGAGAAATGTGATAAAGATAGTCATAATTTAGAAAGATTTATCCAATATTTACACATTAATTGATATTCAAATTCTTGAAGTAGTAACTCTTTAATTCATCTCATTAGTATAAGATACAGTCAAAATCAATTATTTATCTGATTTTAAAATCTAAAAATTTTCCAAACTTGTAATACAAAAACTCATTGCCACAAACCCTTAGAAATGAAATAATTAATTTTTTTGACATTAATATTGGATATAGAAATTCCATGGAGTTTCAAAACCACATATGGTATTTTATATAATCATATTTTATGGATTCATCACATATTCTTGATAATTCCATAAGGATTCAAATTACATTAAATAGTTTCATGAATAAATAATTTTAAACTTTAAAATATTTCATCTTCCAAGTATTATGTTTAATCTTATTGTACTTACAATATAGTTATAAAACATAGACATCATATGATGGCTGATATTTTCTCAACACTTTGTGAATATAAATTATATTTATCTTGAATTCATCTAACCTAAAGAAACATTTCTATAGATGAAAATTCGATAAATTACCAAAATAAAATAATCCTTATAGAAATTATTCAACCATTCCAAACACATTAATTTAATTTGAAAATCATGAACATACCCAAACAAATTAATAATAAGAGACCTTTAATCGATAGTCTAGTTATTAAAAAATTTCATTTATAACAATAAATAGACCGTACCAGGCATCCATAAGTATCTTGATTCACTTAGTGAACAAAATTAACTACAATTTACCTAGAAAATAATTTTTATAACACATACACAATTTCAATTTATCATGAAGTTTTCTTAAGGTATGAGTCATATTAGTTTTTTAAATTATGCTTCTCAATTTAAGTAATAGTATAATATTTTGTTTGATGATACATATGAATTTATCTAAAAAATTAATTTTTATCAAATTAATATCATATATTCTATCTATTAATTATGTACATTTAGAGATAGTTCTCCTGCTAAAATTGATGGCCTCACATATCATATCTATTTAGTGAGCCAAGATCCACATTTCACTAATTAATTAGTCATCTTGGGTGATCATCACACGAACTATTTATTTTGGTTTAGAATCATCATAATCACAACAATTGTGACTATTGTATAGTTTATTAGATAACTAATTATCAATATCTATCATATAGATTCACTCAACTATAATCCTATGGTATACATTCCATGGATTTATTATCTCACTGTAACCTAAGACCCCCAAGAATAAACTAAAAATGTTCAATTTAATGGAACCCTTCTTGGGAAAAATATCTCATACATGATCATGTGTTATTGATCACATTATTTCATTAAAATTATACATTTGGTGAACCCTTCATGGGATGAAACTACCCCTTTCAATGATTTAAGTCTTAACAAGTGCTATTTTTAAAGGAATCTAACACTTTTAATTTGATGATTTATCATTTTTAAATCTATTTAATTTTAATACACACTATATTAATATTAAATTCACTATTATTACATCCTATATAATAATTATCTTCTATTTTTTTCCATTTCTAAGAAGGCATACATATAATTAATTTTATGAATCCCTATTACAACCACAAGATTAAGGAGTTAAAACTATAATAATGTATAACACTTTATAAAACCCACAATTCAGTGTGAATCAGTCAAAAAATAAGTAATATATATTCATAAAAAACTATATGAATTATATGGATATGGTACATGAATGATACATATAAATTCACAATGTTAAATGTGATTGATAGACTCTAAATGAGTAATAATATAGTGATAGTTAGCCAACCCCATTCACATTTATATCCAAGGAATTCCTCTAGGAAAATAAGTGGTCTGACCCAATGTACGTCTACCAAGGGGTACTTTACTCATGAGATAGTTCAGTTTATTATTAATATAATGACTAATATACGCAAACTATGCCCAACAACTATTCTAAATCACATATCGAAAATAAAAACTATTTTCAGGGTAAATGAAATCTAAATTTTATGATTTCAATCCAATCATGATATTCATGGCTTTATCCTGTAATCAATTTATCATATTAACTTTATAAAAAAATCATTCATAATATAATAAATTTATCACTATAAATAAAATACGGAATAATCATTAAATGAATGATCAATTAAAAAAATTTAATCTTGAGATACACATTTATAATGAATTTTATAAATTAAAGAAAATTATTAACAATTTTATAATTTCTACATTAACATTAAAGACATTCCATAATTTTGAATGCAATATATTTATATTCTTTATAATATGATAGATTTAATATGTATGATTATATGGAACTTATTTTTTAAATATATAATATTATATGAATTGTAAACAATATAAAAATCAATTTATATTATATTAACCTTTTACATAATCTAAATATCTTTTACATAATTATTTTTTAAATGTTGATCATATACATTATCAAAACACTCTTGCATGTGGCAAACATAATTTGAAAATAAGGCCCTTTTAATAGGACAATATTATGTTTATTAATTTTGAACTAAACAAGAAAAAGTAAATTTAACAAATAAATAAATAATTGTTTTATTTTCTATAACATGAGACATTTATGAACTATTCATAAATAAATTTTAATTACAAATAGTATATAAATTAGGAATAATATAATACTTTTATATTAATTTTAATAAAAAATGCATTTATATTTATATTTAATGGAATTTATATGATAATATTTGTAGTATAAATATTTTTTTAATATATTTTATACCAAAATTTTTATATAATCCACATATCATATATGGTGTAATAATTAAAAACTTGTGAAATCACCATTTATGATTTATAAAGAAACAATTTATTTCTAAAGCATAAATTCATTCCATTTAGGTTGTCAAAATGTATTTTAAATATTAACATTTCATATTTGAAATATTTTTTAAATATTTTTTTCACAAACATTTATATATTAAATTATAAACAATTTATAACAAATTAATTTATAAAACATTTAAAAATTAAAAAATTCCCAAAATACCATTTTGTATTATTTATAAAATCTAATAAACCATACATATTTGAAAAATATTTTTAAATTAACAATAAAAATTATATAGTGAATTAATTTTTAATATAATTTTATATATTTTTAAATATTTCAAAATATCGTTTTCAGTATTTATAATAAATCATAAATAATATATTATAATTCATATTTGAATTCTATAGATTAAAATGAAAAATTTATTTGTTTTCATGATCACGAGTAATAAATATGAACATTTCATATTTAAAAAATGTTAATAGACCATTTCTATTAAGACATGATTCTAAATTTTATTCCAATTTTATAATCCATTTTATAAATACATATAACATAAATAGTTAAATAAACATATTATTTAATTAAAAAAATTTGAATTTTCATATTTATTTCCAGGAATAAAACATCTCGTTTTAGAATTTATGAAATGTTTTTTTAACAAATTAATATTCACGTTGGTTTTTCAAAGAAGAAAACCCTCTTAAACCACTGATGGGTTTCATTGTATCATAATATGAAAATATTTCATGGATGAAAACCTTGAAATATTTAGATCTATCTTCATGAATTAAGACATAAATAAAACTATAAAATAGAGTACCTGGAAATGGCCAAAAACATGTTTCTTCTTATTCAATGGGGAAAGAGATTGATTGATAAATATAATGATGAAATGAACAAAATAACCATATCTTTAAGGTGGTACATAATCTATCTAATTTTTGATCACATCATAAGGATCCTAAATGCTGAAGGAGTTCTTGGACTTTCATCTCAAGCGATGAACATCGGTATTGGTGGAAGTGAGAATTTGTAACAGCCAATAGAATAGGATAAAATCCTCTAATATAACTAGAGGCTAAAGCTCCTCACATCATATACTTTTAATACTGTTGGGTTAATTTACTGAACATTTTCAATGAATTAACATAAATCAATCAAAACATTCAGAATGTTTTGAACTGATAATAAAATTGTTTTGGAAAAATAAATATATATCACATATATATGTAATATAACATTTATATTTAATAAAAGGATAAAAATAGATACATCAAATTCATTTATTAAATACACAGACACACACACATATATATATATCATATCATATTATATATATGTACATGTTTGTGCACATCCAATAGATGTTTCCTCATAAAATACTCAATTGTGTGTTTCTTCTTCCTTTGGTCAATTGAATGCTCGATATGATTCATGCCATTAAAGAGTTTCTTGAGTATAGTAACAATTTTTACATTATAGCTTCTATTATATTTCTTTTATCAGGTCAACAATCAATTAAGTGTCTATCACATTCATAGTAAACATTATTCCTCATGTTTTTGTCCACAAATTAAAACCAAATAACATAGTGTTAGAATAATGCATCATTAACCAGAGTAAGTAATCATACAATCATAAAAATAATCCAAAATATTTCATAAATTATGATAAATTCTTATCAACCTATGACACTTTCTTTTCATCCTATATCCCTTTCAGTTCATCATATATTTTCTTAGGTTCTACCAACATTTTACTTAAAACATATTTTCCAAATATAACCAAAACCAACCCTGAAACCAACTGAGGTGAACTATGATTTACAAATATAAATATATCATCATTTTATATGAATAATTAATATATATAACTGTAATACAAGAACTGTAACTATAAAGGTTTAGTGTATTCAGAGGCTCAATATATTATGAAATTTTTTCAAGAGGCATATCCAACATATCCTCAAAATTTATTCTCACATAGTACCCTTTATAGACATACCCTACATAAAACTTTTCTATGAAACCTTAGTAAATGTAAAACCTATAAATATTGATCCTAGAATCTATGTGATCGAGAAATTTCATGAATTCAATTTTAAAATAAAATTATTTCATATTTGTAATTAAATTGAATATTCTTTCCATGATTTTTATTATTTTATTTTTATTTTTGAAGTAGTAATTTAAATTTAATTTAGAGGGAAAACAATAGAAATAAATGAAATAGAGGAGTTATAGAGAAATTTCATAGTGAAAAGAAGTCGGCCCGCCTGACACCAGAATATTTAAGCCGATTGAATGTTGAGAATCTCAGTTGATCATGATTCATGATGTGAAAAGACTATTTATAGTGTTAGAGATTCCACGAATAATTCCAAGACATGAAAAATGAGGGATTCATTTAAAGAAACTATTCATTGAATGATTCACACAATGACACTGAAATTCACAATGTGAATTGGTAAAAAGATCATGTAATAAATTATTTTTGAAAAAATAAGTAAGTATGGCAGTGTTATATACATTCACTTTTCATGAAAGATATTTCATACCATGAAACTGGTCAAAAATCAATTTTTTTAGAATTTCTATAATCATGAACAGATCATAGATTAATTTGACTATGGATATCCACGAGGGATCATGATAAATTAAATAGTGTAATTTATACATGAATGTATGATCCATATAAGGATAATTTCCTATAAATAAGAGGGTTAGTCACTTGTAAAAATAGAGGTAAACACTATATCATGTGGTGAGGTGTTTCCCTGTAGCAATTTCCTTTGTTGATGAATCCCTACATATTCTATAAGAATGTGATTTTTTCATTCATCACCCTTTAATAGCTAGTTTTATGGGGTTGTTACTCTTATACCAAACATGTAATTGAAGGGAAATTATGAAAATGATATTTATGGTTTTAGGATTACATAATGTTGGGTTTTAAAATATCAATTCCCCTCCATCCCCTATTTTTTTTCTCTCATCGCCATTGAGTGATAACATATGACGTGTTATGTAATGTGAAAATATAATTAAACATTCCCGATAACCACTAGGAATTAATTGGTTATATTTTTTAAAAATGTGTTTGGGGTACCACGCTCTCTAACTAACCGAAGCACTTCACCATTAGATAAGGATTATTAGTGATAGAGGGAGATTGTGTTCACCCAGAATAAGGGGATTTCTTTGACCTAATTACAAAAATAATATAAATAAATCATTATCATCAATTCCATTAGTACATGAACATGGATGTTATATATTTGGTACTTTCCCTCTTTTCATTTTCTGTGTCTTCCATATTCACTTGATTAGTATTTTATATTTTTTTCTTCAATTCTTAATTTTATAATTTATAATTATTAAATTACTATTTTATTCATCCTAATACTCATGATATATTCATCATGAAATGTAATGTCATGTAAAAAATAATTACAGATTTTGTGGGTTGTGTTTTAATTCATTTGAACTATAGACTCCCTCAGGAAGTATTAAATTATTGGAACCACTATCGGTGATATGATACGAGATTACATTAAATTTATATATACTAAAATTATTTTCTCATATCCTTATATTGAATGATTTTAGCTTATGCTTTTATTTTATTTTATTTCATTATTCTTCTTACATGGTTGGTAAGATTTTATGATTTAATGAGAATATATCATCATTACTGATGATGCTAAAATTTCAATAAAATATAAAAATCTATATCATGAAATAAGATAAAAAGATAGAAAATGTGATAAAATCAAGAGAAATAGTTCATATAACTATAAATGAGTGATGATGTGGAAAAATTGTACATCCATCAATTAATTTTCAAAGAGAAATGACAAGAATTATAGATAATGCTGATGGAGTATAAGGAAACAATTGGGGTATGAAAGGAGTAATATTGCGATGAAGTGGATCCTGATAAGACATTTGAGAGAGAGCTACTCGGTTTGAAGCTAAAATGAGTAATGCCTTATTTCTAAAGAATAATTTTTCTATTTAGATTACATTATCACAACAGCATGACAAGATGAAAAATCATATACCTTAGATAAATGAAGAAGGAATTTCTTGGAATGGATATAACCAAGAACTGCATAAAAATTATTAGTGGCTATCCAAATAGTGGTGTCCTCCCCAACAACATGTCAAGGCTAAAAAAATTGAAGAATAAGTATTAAAAAGGTAAGAAAAATTGAAATCTAAACTGGGCAAGGAAGAAGATAGGACTTCTAATATATTTAAAATGATTACCTAGATACAAATAATTTTATAAGGAGGGTGAGTAAAAGGCAAAGAGAAAACCCACTACAATCTATGTTGACTATAAATATTTTGATCAAAAATAAGTAGATTCAGAAAAAAAGAAGATGATAAAATAAATGGTAAACAAAAAGAGATCATTTTATATTTAAAAAAAACATATAAATTCATTGAAAAGTAATAATAAGGGTTCCTAAAAATGAAGATAGAAGTTGAAAACCTTCTTTGAACACTCATGTGTTCAAGATTTTAATCACTTGATAAGAGTTTCATGATAATTACAAAAAGGATAAGTACTTGTGATACAAAATATTCACTTAAAATGTCAAAATTTGATAAACATGAGAAAATAATCATTCTACGAAACTCTAATTGGAAAAAAAGAGTTCATGTACAATCAAACTGACAACAAAAAATAGAATCTTATTGAATGAAGACCATTTTTTTTATTTTTTCTTTGGACTGTAGTTTTTTATATATTACAATGAATCTGTTTTATGTTATAAATTTTATTTTTCAACTTAGTCTCAATGCTTTTATAATCTGGGGATTTAACAAATTTTCCTTTTGTATTAATGTATTTTTAATTTTTATATGTCCACTATGATAACACAAGGTATGAAAATAGAGGAGATAATGGTTTTGAATGAAGGGCATGCATCTCTTTCATAATGTGAATGCTTTTATCAAGTATTATACTATTAAAAACAGTTCATAATAATGAAATCATAATAATCCTAAGACACATGCTAAATAACATTCCAAAAGGGGATTATTATTTGTAATTATTTTGTTATGAATCTCTCTCATTCTTTTGAAAATATTTTATGAGTATTTAATTGAAAATGGATCCCCCACACCTATATATTTTTGGAATTTTTCAATACTAGAGAAAAAGTATGCATATGGTAAAAATCATTCCATGTAAATGATTTATAATTCAATAGGGTTGAATGGGTAAAATGGGGGAATAAACAAATAAAAAATGGGTGAATGAATTTGAAATATAATTATTCAATAGAATTTTTTGGGTGATGTAAATGAAAATATTTATAGTATTGAAACGCTCCATATTATTGAAATTTGAGTTATGTTAATTGTTATTATTTACTATACCTAGTATTTATTAACTATATTTATATGTTCTCATTTTTTAGAAAATTATAATCCTTATATTTCCATTTTCTGTACCATATTTTATAAGATAATTGTACATGTTTTCTTCAAGAACATTATTTTCATCTTGTCGAAGCAATGAATGAACAATTATCTTTTTAAATGATTAAAGAATATTTTTTATGTTAGATATCCTTGGACCTAACATTTCATTTATCATTTTCTAATAGAATCCAATAATATCCTTTTAATGGTAATATCCATACTAAAAAATATATTTTATTTTTCTTCCCTACTCTTTATTTTACATTATATTAATTAATTTATATGTGGTAGAGAGGTTGTACATGGAGAAAGAGATGATTAAAAAAAATGATATTTGTTAGATTCATTCATGGGATATGGGTAAAAAATTATTTTTCAATTAAATTTATTATATTTTTACCCTTCTTGAAGAAAAATGAATAAAAAAACAAAAAAAAGAAATTAAATAAATCAGTTGTCTCTTTATAGGGTTTAATATCACCACTACATGACTAATGATCTTTATCATTTGCGGTTAGGTGGTGGTAATGATACTTTTCTTAATTTAATCTTTTTGAAAATAAAATCATAGAAGAATACCCATGAGGGAATATCATTCATTTGACTTCATTTCCTCATGATAATACAACATGTCACTTCAAAGAAGGTTAAATTTTCATTGATAATTTATCATATATCACGAAAAATGATTTTGATAATAAAATAATTTTGATCCTTAATGTTTTTTCATCATCACCAGCCTAACCAAAAACCTTAGATTCATTTGAACCATATTCTAAATTCCTTGTTATTGTCAGTGATTTTTCTCTATGGTATAGACATTTGAGATGCTTTAAAATCCTATTTTATGATGCATGAATTGAGTTATAAGTGTTAATCCATATTAAGTTGAACACTAAGTGATGTGGGGAATGAACTCAATGAGAGATAAATTAAAATTCGAATAATCATTGATAATTAATCGAGATAAATAAATGGAAGCTAGTAGACCCATGGTCATGTCAAAGGAAAAAAAATATATTTTTGGGTTATTTAATTAAAAAGTGTGGAACTGATAAAATTTTATCATGAAAATCCTAAAAATATAAATCATGATAGATAATAATTTAAATTTATTATTATAGATGTTTGAATATTTAAATAATGGAATTTCATTATTATATGTGTTGATATATCCTATTTCAGTTCATATCATATTCTATGATTGGATGGATTGTATAGAAACAATTCATGAATAGTTTTTTTTAAAATAAAAATCAATTATTTGGGAATTCAAATTAATATCCATTCCAATGTTTTTATGTTTCATTCATCTTTTTGTTGGAGACATTTGAATTTAATTTGGATGAAAAAATACAAAAAAAAGATGAAATCATATAGTTGTAAATAATTCATAATATGACATGAATTAGAGAAGCATGGAACATGAAGATGAAAGCTAAATATTATAAAAAATTGTGATCATGATTCATGATGTGAAAAGTCTATTCATGATGTGACAGGTTTGAAGAAAGAGTTCATGACAAGAAAAGGGAAGGATACACTGGAAAAACCTATGTGTATAAGGACAAGCATAATGACCCCAAAATTATATTTTTGATTGGATATGATCTCATTTCATGAATTATTTTTTAGGAAAATGGTGTTTGGGAGTACATTATGAAAAATCATTGCATGGTTGTTTTTTCACATATTGAAAATGGTCAATAATTAAATTTTTTATTCTGAATTACAAAAATTCTGAACAGATCCCAAATTAATTTTCATAGGGATCTCTGTTTGCTATAGGGGAGATGGAAATGGTCTTTTTTTTACTTCATTTGTAGGCCTCGGGATGAATATGTGGCTATAAATATGAGAATTAGTCTAGATTAAATGGGAGATGAACACTGAATCTTAGGGAGAGATGATGTGACGTTGTAGAGTCCTTCACCAGGCTATCTACACTAATTTTATAGGATTAAAATTTATTATATTTCAAAATTATACTAGATAGATATATGGGATGATTTATTTTGTGACAATAAAACATAAGGGGGTTATTGTTGTTTATTTGTTTTATGATTATTTCAAGTTTTTTTAAATTTCAATTGACTTCCCGCCATATCATTACAATTTTTCATGTATAACCATTTTTTAAAAATTAACAAATTCTTTTATATTTAAATACTATATCTCTACCTTCACCGTTACCATTGGGAATGACATTTTTCTTTTATTAACTAATTTTTTAAGGTTACATATCTTGATATCTAACAGAATTTCATGGCCATTTAAAAATTTATTCTCGTGATAGGGATATTGATCAATCATACCAATTGGATTCTAATTATTTTCCATATAAGGTGTGATAAAAATATGAATATTTTTATCAAAGTATTATTACATGTAATATTTGGAAATTTATATACAACACCCAACCCTAGGAGCCCCTTAGAATAGTACCCCAGTCTGGTTTTCAACTGGTTCCTAAGTTAACCTCCGTGTATGCCAAAGGTCACCGAGTAGAATCATTTTTATAATGGAGTACAGTGGGGATAGTAAAACCATTGTATCAGTATAAAATATACCACTCTATAATAAATGAATTATGAGGAATATCATAACAATTTATCATCAATAATAATTAAATTTTTAATCATGAATGAACATGAATTTATATAAATATGGGAAGTTATAAACAATGTATAGTGTAACACCCCGAGATTTTATGAAAAATATTATTTTAATTTCATTAATGTCTTTTGTTGTATTCTACACCAAGATTACCTTGAGCTATACGCAACACCGTATTAGCTTGCAGTATACGCAACACTATTCTTGGACCGTGATACACACAATTTTGATAATAGTTATTCTACGCAACATTGATTATATATATATATATATTAAATGTATAAATGAAATATGGTTGGATTTTGTTATACGAAACAACGAAAGATTCTTTCACAACACGCAACCCTGACTTGGCTTGCATTACACGCAATCGCGACCTTCCTCGATAGCGTGTGTTGTACGCGATACCGGGTTTTAATAAACAATGTTATATTATTATAATATTGTCATGAACTAGCCGTTATGAATAGTATTAACTAAATTTTGAATTTTATAACATTATTATTCATCTTACACATTTCTAGAACATGGTATAAGAACAAAATAAATTTTTCGGGTAAAATAATTATTTTTCAAAAAATGCAGTTTTACCGCCTTTTGATGGCGCACCCACTTTAAATATAGTTTTTGACATGTTTATATGTTCAATTTGACAAAATAATATTCTTCTTTTGAATCAGGATATAAAAATTTACATTAGATAAAGTTTTGATATTTTTCCGATAACTTTCATATTTTAATGAATAGTAAAAACATGCTATATTTTAATTAAAAACAACTTTTTTCATCGTAACATTTTATGTGGTTAAATTATAATATTTAATGGTTTTAAAGTATAAATAGAATATATTTTTTTATGTCATTAGAATTGATTTTACCTTGAATTCGTAGGTTAAAACAATTCAATCTTTTGCAATGTTTTAAACAAAAACCCGTTTTTATTCGACAACGGGATTAATTTTAATTTAATTTCTGCAACTTCTGTGTTTTGAATTTTAAAAAATGGATTCCATATTTGGAATCATTGGGTCCAAATTATGTTAATAAGCTACTTTTTATTTTTGGTAATTATGAATAGTAACTACGGTAAATTTTATTTACCATAGTTAAAGGTAAATCGGGTAATTAAGGGTAAATATAATATTTTAAAATTACTCTAACAAATGTCAAAATCCTATTGGATGACTAAAAGTCAACCCATATCACCTAAGGGTCGGATTAGAATCATTTAATGGACATTTGTTCATGAAAATAACTTAATTATTATTAAAACCAAAGAAAGTGACAACATGTCACTCTCTTAAATCTTATAAGTATATTAATTTTAATTTAGTGATAAACTTCATGAAACTTCGAACATGAATAGTCTCCAGAAATCTAATGAAATTATCTACATCATATAAATTTATTTATAATTTTTAGGGATTAAATAATTATCATTAATTATGACACAATAGTGATGAAGAATTTGATTATCTAGTGAAAAATCAAGAATATTGTTTTTAGTAAACTAATAGTGACCATAAAATGCACAAATACCTAACCAAAACTTATTTTCCATGTAAATGTAAACCATAAGCATCCAATGGTCGAATATTGGACCATTTGGAGCCTTGAAAAAGCGATTATGAAACTTATATTATTTTATTTTAAATGATGCCAATGTTGTCACCTTCATAATTTAATAAATATAACAATTTAAATATTGTGATTTTAAGATGATAAATTCGAGTAAAAGTATTATTGTGAAAGTTAATATATTTATCTTCATCATATGATTTTATTTTAAATTTTTATACAACAAATACGTATATTAAATAATTATACAAAAATGATGTAGTAATTATTTTATTAAGAGATAAACCAAATAAATGGTTTTAAAAATAATAAAATAAATATTATATGAACTATTTAATGTGATACACTAATTTTATAGATACATATTACCTTTTATTAATATATTAAATATTTTATTTCGAGCATATCTTCTGTATATATTTTATTTAAATTCAAATAAATGAATAGTGTCAAAATTGACACTATTGTTATTTTACAAAAATAACATATTATAAAATTGTTTAAAAATCACAAAATTATTTAAAAATTATAAATTTATATTTATATGGTATATAATGTTATAAATTAAACAATTATGGAAAATTCACAACAAATAAGTAATTATTTGTTATAATTTAAAATTTAGAATTTTATTACCACAAATAAACTTAAATAGATTAAATAAGGATAAATCAAAATGATAAGGTTTAAAATAAGATCCAAACATGTCTAAATTTGACTGGTTGATGAGATTACAACCCTATCTCATATAATATTTGAATATGAGTCATTTTTGGAGGTTTTTTAAGTGGGGTTAGATTTATTATAAATTAATATTTTTAAGAATTCCTAAGGTGCCCCTCTCCTCCCTTATAAAAGGGCACCTCCTTCCTCTCTTCCTCACACTACTTTGAGCCTTAAATCTCATCCAAACCCTGCCAAAATATTTTCTTCACTTCCCTAGTATCATCCTAGAGGTCCTTGTCTTCTTCAAAGACCATCCTTAGTTCTTTAAGTGGAGGATAAGTGAAGGCATGTCAAAAAGAGGTAATATCCATTACCGATCTTTTTCAATTTCGTTCTTCTTCAACTTATTCTTCTTTAGTTGTTTCATGATAAAGTAATAACATCAGTATTTCTTATATACTGATATGTTATTATAAATATGAAACAACTCTAATTATCCTTCTATCCATCCTACGGAAAAAGTAAATCATCGCGCGTGCGTACTTACGGAATACCGTCTCCACGACGCGATGAGATTCATTCTCAATGATTAACCATTCATGAATGATTATAATGTATATATAATAATTACTAATGAAATATATGACATAATAATTATACTGGAATTATTTATATTTATATGTATGTCGTCTACTTAATTCCATTCAATTCAATAAGGAAACGAAAACAGCGTTCATGCGTACGTACGGACTACCGTCTCCATGAACGGTGTATTTATTTCCATTTACTGATTTATTATATATGTATATTCTGAATATATATATATAAATCATGTTTTATATTCTGGAATTAAGTAATCATGATCTAAGTAATCATATGAATAATTTCAAGTTAAAAAACACGAACGACAAATGACACGATTTTACCCAAAACGCTACTTTAACATGAATTTTCAAAAGAACGGGTAATATAAAGTAATAAGTGGACCATATATGATATAATAACAATGAATATGATTATGGAATAAGACAATAAAATGATTTAAATCATTATACAGGAGGTTGGGACACTTACAAATCAAGTCAGACCTAAGGTAAGGGATAAATTTTCAATCTCATTTTTATCCGAGATTTCTTATACGTAAGTATTTACTGGGGTTACGTTTATCATCCATGACCATTATTTCTAAAAATTATTTCATAAAATTTTTACCATTCTTCCATGGATGTTTAAAGTCATTTTCACCGTTTATTTACTTTTTACCACATTGTATGAATGGAATCTTTTGTTTGGTTACCATATAAGATACTTTTGACTTTTCCGACAAAAATATGAGGAGAATGTTATTTTTAACTTATACGGCGTGAATGGATTTTTACAGTTTTATAACGCCTCATTTTCAAGAAGCTTCCTCTACAATATTTCATGATTATTTTCAATAAAACCCTTATCTTTTAAAATTGCATGGAATTTTGTGAAAAGAACATGATTTTAAAGAAGAAAGGATATTTTTCTCAAGAATTCATTTCAAGTGTTTTTTCAAAACTATTTTACATCTAAGATGACATTATTTCATATGTGTAGTTTCAAGAAAAATTTCTCTATGATTTAAATGGATTCAATTTTCTTATGATGAAATGATATCAATTGTTTATGGATTATGTTATGATGGCATGATGTTTAAGAATCCCATTGTATTACATGGGTTATGTAATGATGTATGATTTATGATTATGTGGCACACATAAGAAAGGATTCATTATAAGATGGGTGGGACCTATATCTCCCTCCAATGCATTGGGTAAAGATTTTATATCTCATGAGATAGACATGGCTGAAATGGTAGGTTATACCGGTTCAGTGAAACATGACTGAAACGAGGGTTACTCGATTCAGAAAGGGACTTTGTCCACTAAGAGTGTCTTGGCAATGAGTCTTGACTTACAAGAAATGATTCTCTATGATTATGTTTGAATGCCACAAAGTTTCATGTTTTAAGTTATGATTATTGTGATTACATTTTCACTGCCATGATTTATCCCATTTATGAAATTATGATCTCTTTTGCAGGTTAAGATTTCCAAAAGTTATGTGCTTGTGTATATGATGTGATTGATATTTCTTTTGTTTACCCTTAATGAGCATTCGAGCTCACCCTTTTATGGTTTCTTTTCCCCATGATATAAAGAATGGTTTTAGGTAAAAAAAAGGGAAGATCTTTATGGGAGATATTGAATATCTTTCACCACGATTAGAAGATTACGTTTCGAGTTTCCAAAGACACTAAACTATTACGATCCTTGTGTGTGTGTTTTTTTTATGTACTAAGTATTCCGCAAATGTAATGTAATGTCTATTTACGTCATGTTTCGGGTCTCTACAGTTGGTATCAGAGGAAAGTTTTAGTCAACCTTTGGAAACTAGGATGCGAACGCGTTAGTGAGATCCCTAGAGATATTTCTAAGGTATGTCTAGGGATGCCCCTAAGGATAAGTATACGTATAGGATATAGTCCTAGAACTCTGGTAACGATATTATATTAACCCAAAGATGTTAGATATTTAAGTTACTCCCCCTTTATTATGATTTCTTCCTCTCTCACTATTCTTTTTGGGTTTTAGAAAATGGCTGGAAACAAGGTGATTCACAATAATGAAGGATATGATGGACAATGGAATGATATTCTTCATGAGCAACCAAATGAAATGGGATTTGGAAGTCCAAACATAATTATTATGCCGAATCAGCAATCTCATAATATGATCAATAAAGTAAAATTTGGTAAGTTTCCTGACTCGGATAATAAGAGAAAGATGGAGTTTCATGATGATCATAGAGGAAAGAATGTTCAATTTCCCCTATGTAAATCATGTGGGAAGAGGCATCAAGGAGAATGTTTTAAAGGAATTGGAAGATGCTTTGGGTGTGGAAAAGAAGGACACAAAGCCAGTAAGTGCAAAGGAAAAGGTTCAGTTAACACCAGGGATGAGGATAATGGTATTGCTACGACATCAACAATGGTAAAATTTTTTAAATGTGGAATGTACGGGCATTATGCAAACCAATGCCCTAAGTTAAAGTCTCATGAAGAGAATTAGTATGGTCGTATGGGTAGTATTTATGTTGATGATGATGATGAGACTACAAATTATATGTGAGGTGAAAGAATTGTTGAAGCTCGGTCCATGGTTTATGAATGTAGTGGAATGATTACATGTTTATCATGTGTAATGTTGGAATAACGAGACATATAAGGATTGTTACACTATTGTATTTCCTTGAGTTTTGAAAGTGTATGATTAATGTTACCAGTATCCATGGAATGTTATTCAGATATTTTTGGAATGTAGATGATATGCGCATAATGTAGGGATAAGGAGAAAATTAAATGTTTGATAGTATTCATGATCTCATGACTGATATAAGGAGAATGTTATATTATGGTCTGAGTATATAGAGTTTTTGGATTTTGGTATGTGGAAATTGTTAACTTTTTACAGTATTCATGATTTCACTAAGGTTCAATGGGTATTCATTCTTCAAGAGAATACATGATTAAGGCCTTTGAATGTTTGGAATGTGACCAACAAGACATATCTTATGATATATGGGGATCAACGACAGTATTAAATCTCTGGTAATCGTTTTCACTATATTATGAGAGTGGATTGCAGTATTATGGATAAGCCTAAAGATTACAATGGATTATGTTGGACATAAGTTAGTATTGTTTAAGGATAGAAGTTTTTTTTCAATATTATTGATGGGATGTTATAGTAAAATATCTTTAGAAAAAGGACAACCTGTAGGACGGGAGACAGCCCATCGCGTCGGACAAGGCTGTGGGAATCGAACCCACAACCGAAGTGCGACTGGCCTTTATTGCCTACCACTGGCCTACAGGATGTCCCTGTTTAGTAGAAACTAGTTTTATTGCATTAAGCAGTATGATATATGAAGTATAAGCCCATTTTAGGAACCATATATGATTAATCCCACAATAGATCGACTTATGTATATAAATTTTGCTAACCTTTTGAGACAGATGGAATGACCCATCATTCTATGACATGATCTGCTAACACTTCACGAATAAAAAATTCAAGTTCATTTATTTAAGAGATGAAGTGGAAATTGTTCCAGGCATGAACAACAGTGAGATTGTACCAAAATAAAGAATGTATTTATTCTAATTCATATTTTCAACTTTAGGGAAATGATCTTGAAAATAAAAAATGTTTTCCTAGTGATCTTATACCTGATGAATCAGATGGTACCTTATATCGTCACAAATTTATGGATTTGTGATTACTGGATTTTCCATAGCCATGTTCTCTACCACTCTCCATCAGAACATGATGGTTAGATTTCTCTTCCATATCCATATTTTCACCTATGTGGAAACCCAGTGATTAGTTTATTTGGGTAACCATTACATTTCATACTTTTGATTTTAAAGATAAGTTTTGGTATTCCTTTTTACGATGTGGGTTTCTATCAAAGAAACTTTCAAATAGAAAACCATTTATAACCCCGACGAATTTCGAGGGCGAAATTCATTTTAAGGGGGGTAGAATGTAACACCCCGAGATTTTATGAGAAATATTATTTTAATTTCATTAATTTCTTTTGTTGTATTCTACACTAAGATTACCTTGCGCTATACGCAACACCGTATTAGCTTGCAGTATACGCAACACTATTCTTGGATCGTGTTACACACAATTTTGATAATAGTTATTCTACGCAACATTGAGTATATATATATATATATATATATTAAATTTATAAATGAAATATGATTGGATTATGTTATACGAAACAACGAAGGATTCTTTCACAACACGCAACCCTGACTTGTCTTGCATTACACGCAATCGCGACCTTCCTCGATAGCGTGTGTTGTACGCGATACCGGGTTTTAATAAACAATGTTATATTATTATAATATTGTCATGAACTAGCCGTTATGAATAGTATTAACTAAATTTTGAATTTTATAACATTATTATTCATCTTACACATTTCTAGAACATGGTATAAGAACAAAATAAATTTTTCGGGTAAAATAAGTATTTTTCAAAAAATGCAGTTTTACCGCCTTTTGATGGCGCACCCACTTTAAATATAGTTTTTGACATGTTTATATGTTCAATTTGACAAAATAATATTCTTCTTTTGAATCAGGATATAAAAATTTACATTATATAAAGTTTTGATATTTTTCCGATAACTTTCATATTTTAATGAATAGTAAAAGCACACTATATTTTAATTAAAAACAACTTTTTTCATCGTAATATCTTATGTGGTTAAATTATAATATTGAATGGTTTTAAATTATAAATATAATATATTTTTTTATGTCATTAGCATTGATTTTACCTTGAATTCGTAGGTTAAAACAATTCAATCTTTTGCAATGTTTTAAACAAAAACCCGTTTTTATTCGACAACGGGATTAATTTTAATTTAATTTCTGCAACTTCTGTGTTTTGAATTTTAAAAAATGGATTCCATATTTGGAATCAGTGGGTCCAAATTATGTTAATAAGCTACTTTTTGTTTTTGGGAATTATGAATAGTAACTACGGTAAATTTTATTTACCATAGTTAAAGGTAAATCGGGTAATTAAGGGTAAATATAATATTTTAAAATTACCCTAAAAATGTCAAAATACTATTGGTTGACTAAAAGTCGACCCATATCACCTAAGGGTCGGATTAGAATCATTTAATGGACATTTGTCCATGAAAATAACTTAATTATTATTAAAACCAAAGAAAGTGACCACATGTCACTCTCTTAAATCTTATAAGTATATTAATTTTAATTTAGTGATAAACTTCATGAAACTTCGAACATGAATAGTCTCCAGAAATCTAATGAAATTATCTACATCATATAAATTTATTTATAATTTTTAGGGATTAAATAATTATCATTAATTATGACACAATAGTGATGAAGAAATTGTTTATCTAGTGAAAAATCAAGAATATTGTTTTTATTAAACTAAAAGTGACCATAAAATGCACAAATACCTAACCAAAAATATTGTCCATGTAAATGTAAACCATAAGCATCCAATGGACGACTATTTGACCATTTTGAGCCTTATAAAAGCGATTATGACACTTATATTATTTTATTTTAAATGATGCCAAAGTTGTCACCTTCATAATTTAATAAATATAACAATTTAAATATTGTGATTTTAAAATGATAAATTCTACTAAAAGTATTACTGTGAAAGGTAATATATTTATCTTCATCATAGGATTTTATTTTAAATTTTTTATACAACAAATAAGTATATTAAATAATTATACAAAAATGATGTAGTAATTATTTTATTAAGAGATAAACCAAATAAATAGTTTTAAAAATAATAAAATAAATATTATATGAACTATTTAATGTGATACACTAATTTTATAGATACATATGACCTTTTATTAATATATTAAAGCTTTTATTTCGAACATATCTTCTGTATATATTTTATTTAAATTCAAATAAATGAATAGTGTCAAAATTGACACTATTGTTATTTTACAAAAATAACATATTATAAAATTGTTTAAAAATCACAAAATTATTTAAAAATTATAAATTTATATTTATATGGTCTATAATGTTATAAAGTAAACAATTATGGAAAACTCACAACTAATAAGTAATTATTTGTTATAATTTAAAATTTAGAATTTTATTACCACAAATAAACTTAAATAGATTAAATAAGGATAAATCAAAATGATAAGGTTTAAAATAAGATCCAAGCATGTCTAAATTTGATTGGTTGATGAGATTACAACCCTATCTCATCTAATATTTGAATATGAGTCTTTTTTGGAGGTTTTTTAAGTGGGGTTAGATTTATTATAAATTAATATTTTTAAGAATTCCTAAGGTGCCCCTCTCCTCCCTTATAAAAGGGCACCTCCTCCCTCTCTTCCTCACACAACTTTGATCCTTCAAGCTCGTCCAACCCCTGCCAAAATCTCTTCTTCACTTCCCTAGTATCATCCTAGAGGTCCTGGTCTTCTTCAAAGACCATCCTTAGTTCTTTAAGTGGAGGATAAGTGAAGGCGCGTCAAAAAGAGGTAATATCCATTACCGATCTTTTTCAATTTCTTTCTTCTTCAACTTATTCTTCTTTAGTTGTTTCATGATAAAGTAATAACATCAGTATTTCTTATATACTGATATGTTATTATAAATATGAAACAACTCTAATTAACCTTCTATCCATCCTACGGAAAAAGGAAATCACCGCGCGTGCGTACGTACGGAATACCGTCTCCACGACGCGATGAGATTCATTCTCAATGATTAACCATTCATGAATGATTATAAAGTATATATAATAATTACTAATGAATTATATGACATAATAATTATACTGGAATTATTTATATTTATATGTATGTCGTCAACTTAATTCCATTCAATTCAATAAGGAAACAAAAACAGCGTTCATGCGTACGTACGGACTACCGTCTCCATGAACGGTGTATTTCTTTCCATTTACTGATTTATTATATATGTATATTCTGAATATATATATATAAATCATGTTTTATATTCTGGAATTAAGTAATCATGATCTAAGTAATCATATTAATAATTTCAAGTTAAAAAACACGAACGACAAATGAGACAATTTTACCCAAAACGCTACTTTAACATGAATTTACAAAAGAACGGGTAATATAAAGTAATAAGTGGACCATATATGATATAATAACAATGAATATGATTATGGAATAAGTCAATAACATTATTTAAATCATTATACAGGAGGTTGGGACACTTACAAAGCAAGTCACACCTAAGGTAAGGGATAAATTTTCAATCTCATTTTTATCCGAGATTTCTTATACGTAAGTATTTACTGGGGTTACGTTTATCATCCATGACCATGATTTCTAAAAATTATTTCATAAAATTTTTACCATTCTTCCATGGATTTTTAAAGTCATTTTCACCCTTTATTTACTTTTTACCACATTGTATGAATGGAATCTTTTGTTTGGTTACCATATAAGGTACTTTTGACTTTTCCGACAAAAATACGTGGAGAATGTTATTTTTAACTTATACGGCGTGAATAGATTTTTACGGTTTTATAACGCCTCATTTTCAAGAAGATTCCTCTACAAGATTTCATGATTATTTTCAATAAAACCCTTATCTTTTAAAATTGCATGGAATTTTGTGAAAAGAACATGATTTTAAAGAAGAAAGGATATTTTTCTCAAGAATTCATTTCAAGTGTTTTGTCAAAACTATTTTACATATAAGATGACATTATTTCATACGTGTAGTTTAAAGTAAAATTTCTCTATGATTTAAATGGATTCAATTTTCTTATGATGAAATGATATCAATTGTTTATGGATTATGTTATGATGGCATGATGTTTAAGAATCCCATTGTATTACATGGGTTATGTAATGATGTATGATTTATGATTATGTGGCACACATAAGAAAGGATTCATTATAAGATGGGGGGACCTATATCTCCCTCCAATGCATTGGGTAAAGATTTTATATCTCATGAGATAGACATGGCTGAAATGGTAGGTTATACCGGTTCAGTAAAACAGGACTGAAACGAGGGTTACTCGATTCAGAAAGGGACTTTGTCCACTAAGATAGTCTTGGAAATGAGTCTTGACTAACAAGAAATGATTCTCTATGATTATGTGTGAATTCCACAAAGTTTCATGTTTTAAGTTATGATTATTGTGATTACCTTTTCACTTCCATGATTTATCCCATGTTATGAAATTATGATCTCTTTTACAGGTTAAGATTTCCAAAAGTTATGTGCTTGTGTATATGATGTGATTGTTATTTCTTTTGTTTACCCTTACTGAGCATTAGAGCTCACCCTTTTATGGTTTCTTTTCCCCAGGATATAAAGAAAGGATTTAGGTAAAAAAAGGGAAGATCTTTATAGGAGATATTGAAGATCTTTCACCACGATTAGAAGATTACGTTCCGAGTTTCCAAAGACACTAAACTATTACAATCCTTGTGTGTGTGTTTTTTTTATGTACTAAGTATTCCGCAAATGTAATGTAATGTATATGTACGTTAAGCTTCGGGTCTCTACATATAGTGAGGATGAAAATATAAATAAATAAATAAAATACACAATGGATATGTCTAAAAGAATCCTGAGAATAGTCTCAGTACTCCAGTCCTGTACTCCATCCAAGCCCAAAAACATATCAGCAAGAAAGAACAGTACATAAACTATATCTGGAAAACAAGACGTTTATCCAGGTACCAAATGGTGGCCAAAATAGGGTGTGATAAATACAAAATAAGTCACCCCCAATCATGGTAATAATAAATTAATCCTTTGTATATATTATTTAGTATTGTAAAGATATTTAAAAAATAAATCTATAAGGATAAGTGTTGATATAAAGTCTATAAGCACATGGTATAAAAATAAGCCAATAAATGATGAATAACTATAAAAAGAGAAAGATTCCCCAGGGTCCTATTCTAGAATATGAAGAATCATGAAAATACAGAATACACTATTTAATAATGTATTATACCTACATGTACAAGGTCATAGGGAATTTTACCAAGGTATCATCGTTAAGTATCCATCAAGTTCATCCCTATAAAATGCACTGAAATATATAACTATAAGTGCCAGGACCTAGGGCCCCTAACTAGGTTGTCCTCTTTGAATCCATAGAGTTTATCCATAGAAAAATATGTAAATAGTTTGGTGGAGCCAAATGATAATGTCCAAGGAGTTCCCAGAAATCATGATCAAAGGTTTTAATTTTAGTCATCCAATGAAACATATACATGTATATATATATATATAAGTAGGTCATCAGTTCCATACTTTGTTATCTCACACATGTTCCATAAAATTTTATCCCATTCATTATAATTCATTCAAATATTCAGTGGTCCATGTTGGAGTCCATTCCATTTTCACTTTAATTCATCACATTTCATTCTTAATTTAATCCATATATTGTCGATGATAAGTTGGTCCATGTTAATTTCCATGTTGTTTAATTAAATAAATACATAATTTTCATAATATAATGGATTTTCCATTTCATTCCTTAATTCCTTTTTGACCCATTTAATTTATATTTTACTTATAAAGACGAGCTTCAATCCTAGGTCCACAACCATTAACATTTATTTTAATTTTATATGGATCCCCCTAATAATAAATGATCTCAATACACTCTATTGGTTGGTGAAAACATGGTCAATATCACAAACACACCTTGTGGGTGATTGGTGTTGAGTTTTAAGACGTCCATCAATTTTTACTAATGTAATAACAAGTTAAAATCATGATCTAAATATCTATTTTTAGGGTCAATTCTGAATAGCCTGAAGGCCATCATTTTTATTGAATTTTTGAAAACCCACCTTTAAAGGGGTGAGGGGGAACCCTTACTAGGATTGTAGTCTTAGTGATTACATGGCCCATAGGATTAAGAGAGATTACATGACCTGAAGGTCTTAGGGAATTCAACCCGATTATAACTAAAAGGAACTTCGCCTCCCCAGCATCTACATCGTGATTGTAGATCTCCACCTTCAAATGGACACCTGGTTAAGATTCCAACACAAGTATTGGCTTGTCCCGATGGCATTTACATACCCTCTTATTCTTCCAAATCCATTGGTTCTGCTCTGGTGAGTGAACCTTCTCTTAATCATCCTCTGGGGCTGCTCTTTTTTTGTAGTGTCTATCTGGGGAAACTACATGTGGCTCGAAGGCATTGAGGAGGCCTGATGTCCATAAAGGTTTCTTGAAAGCCCTACAGACCTGTTTTTATGGGTGTCCTAAATGCCTTATAGACTATGTGCCCAAACCAGTAGCCCAACGAGAATATTTCCGACCACTACAATACCGAACAGTACCTGCTACAGTAACTACTACAATACCTGCTACATTACCTAGATAGTAACTAATAGTGTACTAATCCAGTACTCAGAAATATGCCTCTGCCTGTTTTTGAACATGGGTCTTGTGGATACACTTAAGGATACCTCACCAAATGGGATGGGGCTCATGTGACAATTTTATGGTCTATTAATTTAAAGAGAAGTGCTTGGAAGTTCTAGCATGCATCACAATGAAACAAATATATAAAAAACCCTTTTTGGTAAAAGGAATAGACTATATTATTCATTCATTGGATTTTATACTCATCCAATATCAGGATTTTATTTTAGATTCAATGAGATAAATAAGAAGGCTACACCAATTCCCTAAAATAGGGTAAAATTTCTCACATATATTTATCATTCTAGATGTCATTATAAAAAAAGTAATCCTAATAAGTCATAGATTTACTGTTGGAGTTCCAATGCATATGTGGAAGGTAGATTCCAATATGTAAAGAAGTATATTCACCATGGAAGAGGATATAGAGAGCTAGTTGAACTTGGGGGAGATACTGGATAAATTGGGGGAGGAAAAAGAGGGCTAAACCCTTAAAGGGGTGGAGGGAAAAATCATCATTTTCCCTCACTAATGAAGTGCACGATAAGGCCACATAATTTGGGTAACTGTGTTCGAAATGTGAAAATCTCACTTCTCAATATTCGTACCCAGGTTGATTTGGCTACATTGTGTAATATAACCATGTTCAAGACATGTGGTGGTACCTGTTATGTGGCATTAACAATGTGGTAAGAAGCATTGTTTGGAAAACATTTAGTATCTCGTGTTCCCACCTATGAAAAGCAATGTACAAATTCTGCATAGTACTACACCTCACATTCCATAGTTAAAAAAACCATGTGAAACCCTTTATAAGGCTGCACCATTTCTTTTGAGGAGTCGAGCAATTTAAAAAAAATCACATGTCATGTCTCTTTCTCCTAGAAAGTGAGAGTTTTGGATGATGAATCTACCAATACGCATCCAACTTCCAAATACCCATTGGGGGCCATAAAAATCATCAAAATATAACACATTTAGTGTTTCAAATATATAAATTATATTCTAATACTTAATTTTATATTTGGCCTATCGACCAAATAAAAATTTCAATTTCCCTTGGAAAACTACAAAAGCTCAAACTGCTGGACGTTATAACCTCCCCCTCTTAGAACATATCGTCCCAAATAATCATTTAGAAATATTGAAAACATAACCCAACTTACTTGGTTCATGAAGTTCCACTCAAACTTTTGTGGTATATTTGTAAATTCTCAAAAAACCTATTGGAATCAATTTAAATGGATGGCACATAATCTGTAAAAACTTGGTCCAATTCTCACAATACCATCAAAACACCATTAAGTCACTTACACTTTCATTCCTTACCAAATAAATGATCAAAACGCTATATATTACATTATCTATCCTATTTTGGTCCCCAAAAATATTTCAAGTTTTAATACTTAAATTTTTTATTCATGTTACTCCCACAATTAGAATATCCAAATCAATATGTCTATTTAATTCTTCAAATACTCTTGACACATTGATCAAATTATACATGAGGAAACTACCCTCACCCCTCATTCTAATTGAAATGATCATGCTTCAGTCGACCAAGATCAAACTATTTGCATTGGTTTTTCTGTGAGAATCCCCAGTTGACCACTTATGCTAGACTCATCTCTCCCAAAGTAGTACTTGATATGTTTTCCACATTAATCACATCCAATTATTGACTAAAATCAATTTATTCCACATACATTCATCTATTTTCTAATAATTATTTCATTATACGGTCAATGCATCACTAAAAAATATTCTAAATCCTTTATCCTAACGCATACTGAGATCATTCTGAGCACACACACTATATCCCTTACCATACATGTAGTGATATATCCTAGATAGACAATTTAAAACGAAAAATCATCAACATACCATAACTCCAGCACCAAAACTATTTGAATCCAATATCCATAGATCATCAGGATCAACACATAACATAATTCCAACCCCTAGATGTCACTCAAACATGTATATTAATCAATACCTTGAATCTACAAAAAAACAAATCATACATTTCTCAACATATAGAATGACATATGAGTACCAATATTACTTTTACCCAAGTGGTCTTAAGGTTCCACAACCCTACTCACATGAGGGGTGGCCACTATAAATTTATGTCCTACTCCCCACCTTAGGAGAATAGATATTGTCTTTAATCAAAAAGAGGATAAAATGAAACAGTATCTTATGCCCAATGATTTTATTTACATAATGATTGAATAACTTAAATCACCATAATCCATGAACTAGAGTAAAATTCATCCATTAGCTATTATCATTTTTTCAGAACAGTTCCATTGGAGGTCACCAATATAGAAGCATAATGAGCTCCATAACTTTACATTGGAAAATGGTTTACTATGAACAATTTGTCTTATCTTAAAACATATCTATGAATGCAACTCCAAAGGAGTAAATTTATCATACATAAGAAGATTTTTGGGTAGATAAGAATATATCTGATACTCTCTCAATATTCTTAGGGATATATTAAGATAAGGGACATGATCACCTCTAACTAGGATTACAATTATATTTCATCTACATCAATGTAATTATATATCTTTCTCTCAGCCTCACTCATATAAAAACATGACATAGTATCCATAATTTATCACCGGAAACCACATATTCTTCTTATATGTGTCAAGGTCCTGCTACATGCCAAATGTATCATAATTCTGGATCTCTTCTCAAATTAACCATCATCCTAAGAAATTCCTTTATTTTTATATAAAGCTCTGGGTTTCCGTTCCCACTAACAACCCTTCCTTAAAACCATTGGCCCCCCATCTCACAATATTCCACTTGCAGACGTTTATTTTCAAAAACATACCAATCATAAAAGATGATTGACAAACATTCTATATTCAATGGGTTTATATCCCATGCCACCCGGTTCAAACCATGACTCAATCTACCCTGAGTTATCTATCAACAATGTCAAACTGACCATGAAACATGGCACATAATCATTCATTAGACGAAATGTTTTCTTGGAAATCCTTTTGAAAATTGGGAATCTCACTAGTGACACGACATAAAAAATGATTTCATGCCTTATAGAATCATTTATGAGGATAAAGTTTCAACCACATAACTACCGTTCAATCATGTTGGGCACCCAAAAAATCCTACATATTGAAACATGTTTTAATAAACAATAATTCATTGTCCTTTTCAATTTAAAATACTTCACCATTGTTAGATCGAAAGACACTGGAACATACAGTGCATCTGTCTTGAAATTAAAATAAAAAAAATCTCACCAAAAAGGGAAAATTTAGTCCCGAACTAACCTATTCAGTAGGTTTTCTTTAACATAACAACATCATTGACCTGCTTGGGTCTAAGTCAAAGAGATCTCATTTCAGACCATCCACATATCTCTAAGGTCTATTGGACGATAACTACATCCAAATTATGGAGATCATTTTCAAAATGTTTAGTGAACAAGGAAGCCTTCATGTAGAAGATTCTAAACTATAATAGGTAAGAAATAATCAACCTAGAATGGTCTAAATCTATCTTCATAGGTGGAATGTAATCACCTGGAAATATCAGGACACCATTGCCTAATTATTTTTGAGCATCAAAATAGAGTAAAGCTCACAAAAATTTTAAATGTTTATATAAATAAAAAATGATAACACTCAAGGGGTATCTTCATAATATAATACCCCCTTAGGATTGTGTATACAAGACAACCACCCATCCAAATACTACTTAGTGAAATTGATAAACAAAAGGAACCTCACAACAACAAAAAACAAGCATTTATCACAGATTTAATGTCGAAGGGATCCACCATACATGGGTGAGATCATCACTTACACAAATAATCAATCCTAAAACAATTTCACACTTGAAAAGATCACTAATAATATCTACCTAAACTCTGGGTCCAATTAAATCGATGGAGAAGTGAAAAAGGATCTGTAGGCAACATCCATTTTCACATCCCAATGAAACATCCAAACCTAAACCTTAAGTGACAGATCATCTTAAAAAACCTAAAAATGTTTATAGTATATGAAATTTAAATGATGTTCATTAATTTAATCATTTTAACCAGTTTAAACATTAGGGAATTCATGTACTAAATGTCTACTAGCTATACTAAGTGCTTTATTTAGATCATATTACACAATGTTTTGGAAAACCTATCTTATCATTTCATCTTTTACCAGTTATTAAATTAAATAATTTCAACAAAAAGATCTATTAAATAAAATTTATATTTTCATTCTATTTATAAAAAATAGTATTTAGTTAATAAATGGCATTCTAATTATCTAGAATATTATAAAATAATTAGAAAATAAGATAATGTTCATCTATACTTTATGGGAACTGTCCAAGTATGATTACACCATAAATTTATATATAATTGGCTACATACACTTTAAATAACCTACACCCCATTAATATAAGAATAAATGTTCTCCCACTAGGTTATGTAAAAGGGAATATAATGAATTAGAAGACTTGTGAGGGTTCCATCATATCTTTTTTGGTTCAATTATATGGGAATCTATTACTTGTTTATTGAGTCAATTATCTACATATAACAATTTTAATCACACTCATGTGAGACTCATAATATTATTTATCATTGAAATTTAAAAATACCCTTTAATGGGTTTATATCATAAGTCACATACTTTAACTGAAATACTTGGGTGGAGTTGTTCAATTAGAAATTTAGTTATATGGGTTTTCATACCTAACTAATAGAGGTACACACCCCAATAAATGAATCCATTTTCTATAATAATTCCAATTTATAATATAGGTATAATAATTATTGTTAAGTTAGATGAACTATCATTACCAAGTTATAAATTTACCTTCCTTTATAAGTTTCAAAGGACATTCATGTAGCTGAAACCAGGTTTTAACCATTGTTTTTAGAACAAAATATTCCATATATAATGTTTTGATTATATGGATTACTAACACACCCACATATCATGCATATTATTATAAATAATTAAATAATTTTTAATGATATTATTGAATAACACCATGAAATTCAATTATATATCAAAATAATGGAAATTATAATTAAATTAATTGTAAAATGATTAAAATGAATATATAGACATGGAATTTTATTTACTAAAAAATTAATGGCATTTTGTTTAGTGATTTGATTTTTTTACCCAATTTTATATTTTCTTTCTAAAAAATGGTCAGCCACAGCTAGCCCTCCAAAATAGTACACCGGTGAGATATCCTTCACTTTAGGATTGGTTGTCCATGAAGGACATGGGATAACCCACACATGCTGTAGAGAATAGGGACATCATGTTTTTGTGCTAGTCCAAACGGAGTTAATCCCATAAGGAGTAGGTTTGGGACAAGTCCCACTCATGCAGTGCAGTGTTCAGGACCATTGGTCATGTGTATGTGTTTTTGGAAGCCCACCCCAATGTAGGATTCTAAGCTACGTATCATATTCCATTCATTATAAGTTATCACCAAGGTTTAACCCCACTCTGATGCGGGACCTTATAATGTAGTTAATATTTATACTTTAAATTTAACAATTTCATCCCATATTAAATTCATGCTCCCACACATGGTCCCTCCCAACTGGTGTCCTCCATAATTCTTGTCACACCAGACGACCCTGACCATTATATGTTTCACTAGGAAATTCCATGAGCGATTACCAAGATCTCAAGTTACAAATCGTCTACCACTATCACTACCTAGGGTGTCCATGGATCAATCATGGGTAGTTGGTTGAGCCCCATGAAGATCCTTTCATGGCTTCATCTTGCCACTTCAAAGTTCAGGTGAAGGATGAGATCCCTCTACTCACCATTGTGGCATCCACCACTACTCATCATGTGAATGAACTATCGTGAACCCCATGCACCTCATAGATGATTCCATTCCCTGATTCGTGTTTTGAACCACCAAAATCATCTGTTGTTTTCAAACAACTCATGGATGGGTCTCATTGGGGCCTAAAATTTTATCCATATTCAAACATAAAAACAAAATAAATTATATCTGGAGATATTTAATTCTAACCGACAGCCGAGGATCTACCTGTCTATAAAAGGAGGTGGATGCCTTGATATAGATAATTATACACCCACACTAGAGAAGAGTCTTCCATTGCTACTTATTTTTTATGTTATTTTAATGTTTTTATTTTTCTATTGTAATTTTTTAGTATTTTTTAAAATAACTATGAATTCATTATTCTCTAATTCACTATGATTCAATCTGACAATATTATTATTATTATTATTCCTTTTATTATAATTTCCTTTCAAAAAATTTTATTTCATTTATTATTTTACATTTATTATTTTATATTTATTCTTATTCTCTTTTTCTTAAAACGTTATTTTTATTATATTACTATTTATTATTATTCTTATCTCTCTATTATTATTATTCTTCTTCTTATTCATCTTATTTTTTTTATTTTTTGGTTTCATTTGTTTTTTTGGTCCCTATATTATTATTATTATTTTATTATTTTTATTCTCTTCTCTTATTTATAATCATTCTACCATGACATCGTACACTAAAAATGAGTGGTTAAACCGAGGATTATCCAGGATAAGTTAAGTGGTTTTTCCATTAATTTTATACTTAAATTCATAAGTTTTTTAATATTTGTGGTGAGAAAGAGTGATTTTTATGAGTGTGTACATTTCCCACCATGATATTTAACTGAAAATCAAATATTTTCTTTTGATAAAATATTTTACCACCCATTTTCTATACATAAAGTATTAAATTAATAAATTTGAGACATTTTGTTGATTAAACTATAGATGATGATGTTGGGTCTTATAAGGCTTCACATTATCAATTTAAATGTTTCATCAACCTTGATTATAATAGAATCTTGAAATTATTTTTCTATAGGGATTCAATATATCAAAATCAATAAATAAAAGTATAGTAGCGTAAAAATGAAAATTAATTATTAAGAAATCAATCTAAACATACTCCAACAAGAGGAATGATGGATCCCATAAGCCAAACCCCAAATAAAAATTTCTTTCTTTGTTAATAAAATTTTATCATTACATATGGATTCAATTTTTTACCATTCATATATTTTCTCAAATTTTTTTATTTTCATAAGAGTCCAAAAATGAATAATTTCAATAAATGAGATTATGTGAGTAGAAAGACTAAAAATATCCTCAAGTGAGATGATCATTTCCATCCATTTCTCTATACAATGAAAAATATTTAGAAATTTTCTTTTTTCCATTCCCCATGATCTATGGGTTGTTAAAACAAGTTTCATTCCTGAGGAGATAATCATTTGTTCTCTCATTTTTCTATATTCACATAGAAGGTTTTTTTCAATGGTAATTAAAATGAAAAAATACATTTTTTCATAATTTATTTAAATGAATATTACTCTTAATGCACTAACAACTCCCATGTGTAAGAATCAATAATTAAATCACACTGGTCTATTTAATGTGGATTTCCCCTTTTTTCTAGATTTATCATGGGATATAGAAGATAAATAATCATAGAGGACAAATTCAAGGACCTCATCTAGGATCATAAAGAGGCCCTTGAAAAACCAGTGTCAGTGGATTGGTTAGGGAGTTAACAAAACTCAAAGAGTACTTATAATATATTTATCATCTAAGTACAAAATATTAATGAGAGACTACCTTGGTTTCTCACAAACTTTTTTATGAAATTACCAAGGTGAAATTTTATAAACAAGTAAAAAAATCAATAAAGATATTCATTGGATAGAAGAGATTCTATAAGATCTATGAGGGAAAATAGATTGGCTAGCTAACTACTTCACTGTATCCCTTGATAAAACTAAAACTAAACTAGAAAAGTTATACATAGTATTTTCATTATTTTAATAAGTCCATTCAATAATTTGAGACCAAGATTGTGGAGTATCAATAATGAATCAAATGAAGAACTAGATTAAAGATGATAATGATGAGTGAGAGTGGATTTATGATATAAAGGAATTTTCTATTGATCTATATGGGTGAGATCAAAAATATTTTTTTGACTTCTGGAATGAGTTTTATATACAAAAGGATCTCTCCAATACATACAATGTAGAAGATAAATAACCATTTTATATCACTCTATCCATAGAAGAGGATGAAGCCACCCTAGTTTGGAATTTTAATAAAACATGGAAGATAACAAAAACCTACCACCATTTAATATCATCCAAATCCGAGCAGCACTCACCATCAAATAAGAGATTGAATCTGAACCAATTCATTGATTCGATCATTTAGGAAACTATATTTCAATTTCTTATATTCAAATTTAATTATTATTAATTAACAATACATTGACTTTTTAGATTCACACAATATTTTCTTTTCCTTATAGGAAGTTAAAGAAACTGGACATGAACTTGATGAGGAACACATGGATCTCCCTAATTTTGATGACTTGAATAGGAGGAATCCCATGAATAATTAAAATTAGTTGATCTTGAGAAAAAAAGATAAAATATTCTCATCATGAAAGGGAAAATATTTTTTATTATTCAAATTTATATTTTTTTTCAATTAAAAAACCTGTATTACATTCCCTTTGATAATTCATTTCATGCATCCCATATTGATTAACCACTCTAAATTGAGGATTTTTCATAAGTAAAAAATCAAGATAGAGGATGATTATAAATTCATCATTCTCTTTATAATTCAGTTTTATATAATTTTGAAGGGTAGAGGTTCTTGTATACTTTTCCCGGGAATATTCGTCACCAACAAAGAAGAAGTTGAAGGTGGAAAAATCCACATTAGTTTATAAAAAAGAAGAACCACACACCATCATAATATATATAATATCCAGTAAATTGATACTGATGTAGTAAAAATCTAGTTCCCACATAGGGGGATCATACCATGATTTATCTTTATTTTTTCTAGGATTTAAATTTTATATGTAGGATTAGTCCTATATTCATCCCACACCCCTATCCTTTTTAGATTAAATGACATACAATTTTTGAATAATTGATTAATGTAATTTTGTTGGACCATGATGAAATATGAAGGACCCCATAATAATGGAGGAATAATATTAATGTATCATGGTAAAAGAAGTCCAATTTTAATATTTATCTTTTAAAATCCTTAAATTTTTGTCTGAGAACTTTTAGATATTAAAAGTTTACATTGTATGCCCATTATTGGAATTTATTCTTTAATTGACTTATCTCAAAGACATCAGTTTATTATAAATCAAGTGGGTCCTTTTTTAAAATTATAGTGATAATGATATTGAATTAGTAAATCCTAGAATTGAATTATTAAAACTGAAGAATATATAATGAAATTAGGACTCCAGATATAATGAAATTAGTTGTTTTATGTGAATATAAATTCCCAAACATTTTTCAGGATTTGAATTTATTAAATTCATGTGAATTAATTAGTTATTATTAGTCATTATTTGAGTGATTTTCCAAAATCATGTTTTCCATTCCTAAGAGGATTTCATGACCATGTACTTCCTATTTTATCATAATAATATTTCATGAGTGATCTTGGGACGTTGCACCTTTTTAAACCTTAATTTGAACTTATCAAAACTATGAATTTGAATAAAACATTTAAAATGATTAATAAATATTTTTAAAATTCTCGTATCATTGATTACACATTTACATCAATCATTTTTTAGCCGTATAGACCTTGAATAACCTTGTTAGGAATGATCCATGTTTGAAGACATTGTTATCCATCCCTGCCATACTTTTAGTATTTGAATGCTATTTTAAAGTTGATGTGTGGTGGTTGGGAAATTCATGGTTAACGGGATAATATATAGAATATGGAAAATGTGTTTGGGGTGAAAACTTTTGTCCATGATAATGGTTTTTTGATTCATACAATTTACTCTAACATTTTTTGCATCTTGAAAAAAAAATAATGAAAAAATTGGAATGGGTTGTGAATTCTAAGAAAACAAAATCAACATTACTATACTAATGATTTTAATCATATCTGGTTAGGTTTTGGATGTGTGGTTTATTCCAAGAATGGATTTCAACAAAGTAATAAAATGATAAAAATTGCACTTTGAAAATAAAAAAATATTATAAATGCACAGAAAAATTCAAAAAGGTGAACATATATCTTTATCATTTTATTAATAATGAATTTACATTATGATTTGGAAGAGGGAGTTCTTATAATTTTAAGGTGAAATTTTCATTGGAATTTTATTTTCGATATCAAACATTGTACATTATAGGGAAAACTCTTCTTTTAGACTTAATTTTTAAACATTAATTCCTACAAACCTTAAGTCTAAAAGTTATTTGAGCCATGATTACAAACTACTCATGATTTTTTTTTATATTTTTTCATTAAAAAGTGAATAAAATATTTCCATTATAAGATTATGGATAAGGATCATGTTCTCATGATATGATCATAAATTTACTTAAATTGTATCACGAGTGATGAAATAAAAGAATCCAAGTGAGGTAAAACATGACATTGAATGGTTAATAATAATTAATTAAGAATCATGAAAGGGCTAAAAAAATAATTTCTATAATTTTAATAGAGGATAAATTAAAATACTTGAGTTGATTATTTCATTGAAAATTGAGAAATTTAATTGATATTTTACATGTATTTTGATATTTTTTATTTAACATTGATTTTTTTTAATTTTATTGTTTTGGAATTTTTATAATGGTAACATTGGTGTCTTATAATTTTCTTGTTGATATTTATTACGTGAGGACGTGGATAGTTTATATGTTGGGGTATTTTACACCCTCACATTTCACTCATATTTTTATAAATTATTGAAGGGATTTTGAATTAATTTATTGAATATTACTATTTATTTCAAGGATTGACCAAAATTGTGGAATTTATAATTGAAAGAATGAAATATATTTAAATTGTATGAATGGATATTTAATTTTATTTACCAAATCTTGATTAATATTTTTTATTTATTTTAATTATCTATCTTATTTTTTCATGTTTTTACTAAAAAATGGCCAGTCAATGCTGGCCATCTACTATATCCCACCAGCCACATAGTAATCCCATTAGGGTAGTCCATCCAAGCAGGCTGAGGGAGAGCCTGCACATGTTGGATAAGAATAAGGGAATCAGGCCATTGGGGTGTCCCATGGGAAGTGAATCCCATGGAAAGTAGGGTTGGGACAAGGATTTCTCTTTCAGAACAGTTCACAAGGACCGTGCTTATATGAAAGTGGTTTTTGGATCCCACCTTATTGCATGATTTTAAGCTGAGTACCAGACATATTTCATAATAACCACATTCAAAGACATATCATCACTCTAATGTGATATAAGATATCTCGGTTAATGGTAATCCATTAAATTTGATGAAGTTGTCCTAAATTAATATCATCCTCATGTTCTTGGACACTCCCAGTCCTCATCCTCTATTATGATTATCAGCCTCGATGACCATGACCACTAGTGTTATCACCATGAAATGCCAGGGGAAACCACCAAGATCTCTTCCTTTATCCCATCTATCTATCTCACTACCAGGGTCTCTATGGATAACTCTCAAACCCTTAGATGAGACCCATGACTATCATTTTGAAGATTTATCCCGACACATCAAATATCGGATGAAGGAGGAGCTCCTGATGCTCACCATTTTTTCACCAACCAATTATTGGAATGTAAAATCATAGCCATGCACCCCATGAAAAACAAAGTGGCCACCAATCCATAATGCATGGTTTGAAAACCCGAAATATTCTTGTGTTTTTAAACCACACATGGCTGGGTATCATGGGCTTTTAAAATTTAATACATATCCAAACATGGAAACATAATAAAGATGATAGTTAGAGATTTGATGATAACTTAATGAAAATGATATCCCTATCCATAAAAGTAGGAAGAGTCCATGCTTTATAAAATTATGTACCCTCGCTAGAGGGGAGGAAACTTCTTGGCCAATTCTATTATTTATTTTCTATGTTATTTTAACTTTTAGTTTATTTTCAATATGTAAATTTCTTTTAGTCTTTTTATAAGTAATAATTCATTCATTGTGTTCAAAATGATAATGCTTCAATCCAACCACATTCTTATTCTAAGTATTCTTCTTCTTCTAATTTCTCTTCTTTCAATTTTATTTTATATATTATTTTATGTTACTTATTTTATATTTCTTCTTATTTTGTTATTTTGAACATGTTATTTTTTATATATTTCTATTTATTAATATTATTCCACATTTCTATCTCTATCTATTCTTCTTCTTTTTTTTTCATTTTTTATTTCATGTGTTCTTCTTCTATTCCATATATTTATGTTTTATTATTATTATATTATCTCCATTACCCTCTTACCATCATCACTTATTACCCATATAGAATGAGGGGTCAACCCGATTCTTGGCTTGTTGGATGTATGTGGTGCTTCCACTCATTTTGCACTAAAATACATTTGTTTTGTTAAGTTTATGGTGAGATAGAGTGAAATGTACTCATGTGGTGATTGTACATGATGGAACTGAACTCAAACTCACCTCTATTATTTTTTTTAAAACAATTCCCTTCCATAAATTAAACATAAGAAAATCAGGTGTCAAAGGTGAGATATTTAGTTGATGAGAAGAAATACGATGTTGTTAGTTACTAGAAGGTGTAACATTATGGATTGAGGTGTTTACTCAGCCTTGATTATAGGAGGAGGTGGAATTTATTTTTCTATTCGAATTTAGGATTGAACAATAACTAAATAAAATGATAGATTCTTTAAATGATGTTTACTGATTAAGCTATCAAACTAAATTTAATCAATAATAATAAGAAGGATATAACCCATTAAACAAACCGCAAAAAGGTTATTTCTTTTCTAATGACATTTTTTCAAGGAATTTTAGTTTAATATTTTTATTTCATATACTTTTCCATATTCTATAATGTTCATAAAATAATAAAAAAGAAGTAATTTAGGTGAAATAGATTAATTTATTAAATAAAATGATAAGCTAATCAAGTGAGAGAACCCTAAACAATCAATGTGTTTTATTAGGAATAATATTCTGAAAATTTCTTTTTCTACACTCTATGTCACGAGTTCTGTTAGTTACCCTTCCCAATTTATAAAGGAACATACACATTATAAATTTATTTAGTGCCCATTTAAACAGAACCATAAAAAATTCATCTCATGCACCAATATTATTTAGATAAAAAAATTTATAATTAGTTTTATAAAAAAATTCACCATCAGTCTATATGAGAAAATAATTTTTAGGATGATATAGAAAATTTATTTAACCAACTATTTATAATAAATAAGGACAAGGAAGTAAAATAATAAACCAGACATGGAAGTAATCATGGAAATCTACTATATATGATAAGAATATAGGTATAAATGCAAAAAATCACCCAAAAAGGGTATACTAGAAAACAGACTGTATAATTACATAATAATAGATATGAATAATTTTTTTTAATAAAAACACAATCATTTTAAAAAATAATATTGTGTCAAGAACCATAAAATGAAATCAACATGGTATGTTATATGCATGGAATATTAATTCTGTGTGCCTCTTATGATGCATGTACTGACACTTCTTTTCCATAAAGGGCTAATGGTAAATTTCATAAATAAAAAATCACTAAAAAGTGGAAGTAAAAAAATCAATCAAGGTGAAATAATAATAAATTGTAACAGTAACATCACATTTGATCTCACTCATGATGAATTAATCTTTTTCCTGTGCTTGGTTAGTTGGCCCCAGACACAAGATATTTAAAAAGGGTCGATAAATTCCCAGTCTCTTATATTTTTTCCCAAAATAGAAAGACAAAAGAAAAGTAACCCTTGATATCAATTGAAAACACCTGACCCAAGATCCACAAAGAACGGTTCCCCAATCCATTTTTCAACTAGGTATCAAGTGCACCTCCCCGTATGCCAGAGGCTACTGACTAGAAATGACAATCTAATGGAGGTATAATGGGGAAACTATACCCTTGTAATTAGTAATAAATACAATTTAAGAAACAATAAATGAAGGAAACAGAATATAAGTTCATTCCAAACATCATCACTAAATATTTTTAGTACATTAATCTATTGAAAAACATCATAAAATTATCTAATAGCAATCAGGCTCCAATTTTGTTATATAGTTGTTAAAAATAACTTTCTTGTAATAATAATTATTATTATGAAGAATTAGAAATAATATAACAATCATAAAAAATAATAAAAAATAATAATACTATTTAACAATAATAAGTATCCAAACATTAATCTATAACAACAATTAAATATATAAATAATAAAAATAGTTTGTTAGGATAAAAATAAATTGAAATAAGAAACAATATTAGGCCATTATTTTTATGCCCATTGATAATAATGATGATAAAGATAAAAAATAAGAATTTTATTTTATGAAAAATAAATACATTCATTAATAAAATGAATAAAAATGTAAAATAGTTATATATTTTAAATTTTTTTGGTATAAACAATAAACTGAAGTCAATAAATTGTATAATCATATATGATGTCGTTTGAGAAATAATGTTCTACATAGAAAAAATATCATGTAAATAATTAATATTTGATATTGAATTTGTACGTGTTGTAATAAGGAATAAAAAAGTAGAAAAAATATTAATGTTTTTTTGACACTTGTTTTTAATTTGAATGATGGGTTTATAGGTGGTATTTCATTACTTATAAACTAAGGAAAAAATTTTTTACTTAAAAACACTAAACTAGTTAGGGATCTAGAATAAATTGATATCCCACAAGGTGTAAATAAGCACATTTTTTAACATTAATATGAAATTCAAAAAAAAGAGAAATGATACATAGATACTTGTCTGAAACAAATATTTTCTATACTCACTAGTACTCTTACATATCAATTGAATGACATTATTATCAGAAAGCACTATATAAGAAGATCGTGTGTTGTCTTGGACAAGAAATTTAACTCTAATTATAAATTAATTTTTAATAATAGGTTTCATATAAATAATTAATTACAAATTTTAAGAATTTATGTAAAATATTGTTTCAAAATATTATAAATTTATATTGTTTTCTTTTCATTATATATAATAGGTTAGATTCATATATGTTTATTTTTTAATTTTTTTTTTAAAAAATATATAGTATTTTGACATTGTCGTTGGTGAAACATAGAAATTTTAAAAAAAATTATTTATAGATTTCAACTTTTTTTTAAACATGCATTATTTGATTCAAAAAACCTGATATAGTTTCTCATGATTTTACAAAAAAATATTAATGATGAAAATTTTAAAACCATGAATTAAATTTAAATTTTTTTCTAAATTAATTTCAATAGTTTAGAAAACAAATAGGAAATGATATGAAGTTTTTAAAAATGTTTTCTTAAAAGATAAAAACCTATTACTATTTTATTACTAATTTTTGGTAATATTATCTTTGTATCAAAGAATACATTGTGTGACCCACATGACACGCCACCCTTTAATGTTAGTACACCAAAAGAACATAATGATCTTTATGGTGTTAAGATCAAGCTATAATTTTGAATGATCAAAACAAACATATAACTAAAATAAATTATTTCCAAGTACACTAATTAAGAATCATTTTTATAAATTTAAAAAAATGAATGTACTAATTGAAGTTATCATAATTCATAGTCATTGGTAAGAGTTTTGATTGAAATTATTTTTTAATACAATGAGATACAAGGGAAGTTACCATTTTACAGTGGGTCAATGGTAGTTAATAAGGATAAATCATTACTTCAATATGATAATTATTTACCACTTAACTATAAAAATTTTATGTACAATATTTATTAATGAAATAGTGTTAAATCATAAATGATAAATGAAACTTTTATCTCAAATATTCCATAGAAAAATATTTAACTACATTAAAATTAATAATTGAATTACAAAACATACCTAGAATTTTAGATTGACCAGAGATGGATTATTTTCATTAAAACCAAATTTTTTAAATGGATTATTTTACTAATAGTAGTAAAATCTAAGAAACTCTGGGAATAATAAAGATCTAATGGATTGAATAATAACTATAGGGGGATAATAATATGATAAAAATTTTATGTTTGAAAATTTTATATTCGTATCCCCTAAAACCTATTAAATTTCTTTAAAATATCATATTTTAGTAATTACGCCTATATGAAAATGTAGGAATGCATGGATTTATAGGGTTTAGCCTCAGTGTGAGAACCTAAATCCTTTCCATGATAACTACAATGGGTCTATTACTATTCCCTATTATAAAAAAGAGAATATAAGTTGTGTAAAATCCTTGTAGACATCTTTTATATCTGGATATGAAGGATTACACCGACTCTTGTTACTTTATAATGTTTTCTTTCAATAATTTAAACCATAAAAGAAAATGAACATCAAATTTATTTTCTGCACAAAATATATGAATGGATCCTAATTTTGATACACTTTGGTATGAATATCATGGTGAGATAAACTTAGTTCAATAGACTCAGTGTGTTTCAACTTTTCTCAATCTATGCTTAAAGAAACTTTCTCTTCTATGAATAAAAAATCCTATGCCTTACAAACTCTGCTCAACTACTCAGATAGATCTTCATCAAATTGATCTTCCTTAGTTTGGTAAACTGAACATTTAGTTATTCGATCTTCTGATGTTGTCTAAATATGTAAATCCACTCTAAAACAAAATCTATATCACTTCATCTTTTTTTACATGTGAATAATTGAAAATTACATCTGTACTATGCATTTATTTTTCAGTGACCTAAAATAGGTAAATATGGGAAATTGAAAAGTTTTTCATGTTCAACCAAATAAAAAAACATGAATTTCATGTCCATTTGAACATCATATCAGAAAAATTTCAACCATCTCATCTCTTCATGTATATTCTCTTATGTTATTTAATTATAAAGAACAATGTCTCAAATTCAAAAAAAATGAGAAACTAATGTCTGTAAAACAATTTTTTTGACCATTTGTATCTAATCCGACATTATTCCTTATCTCAGTCTGATCTGAATTTCTCCCTTAGTACATTACAATATGAATTTGTTTCACAACTTAGTTCAATTTTACTTTCTCCCTTGGTTCATTCTAATCTAAATTTCTTCCCCATCGCAGTTTGATATGACTTTCAATATCACCACTTTCCAATTTAAATTTATTCCTTAGAATAGTCTAATATAACTTTATTCCTAAACTCATTCTGATTTTTCATTCTTCCTTAGTAGAGTCTGATTTACTGTCTCAATAAACCTGAATCTGATTTATATACAACAACATTCTTCCGATTTACCAATTTTTTCAACTCATTCAACTTCCTTGTTCTTGTATCATGAATTTTTTGTGATATTTTTGTGGGATTAATAAATAGAAAATAATCTTCATATTTTTATTATAATGTAATCCAATTTCTTATTAACATCTTTCAGAAATATTTGGAAACCAACTGACATAGATAAACAACAAAATTTATGAATCTCATCTTTTGTAACAGTAGGATTTTCTACAAAAACTCACTCTCGGGAACTGAGTGTGATCATTTGTGTCCAATATCCAGCTTCTAAAACAACTTATTCATCCAAAATTACAATAAATATTCATTAAAAAATATATTCATTCATCCACACAACTTTCACCAGATATCCAAAAACATTAATTTACAAAGATATTAGATGTCAACAAATAAAAAATTTTGAAAAAAAATCATCAGGGATCTTTAATCTCCCACATTGGAACTGTTGCGACATTTGTTGAAAGATTTTTCAACACAAAATTTTTGAAACACCACAGACAATTTCTTAGATCAAAGATTTTATCTTTTACCAGAACACAATAACTCTCAAATGAGAGTTTCCTAACACCACACTACTAGATAAAGTAATGTTTTTGAAGGAATTCCATCCCACATTGAAAATATAATTTAGTGACCATTTTCAGATAAACTCCCCCACACTTTTACCATTTCCTCTCACATTTCCTTTTTACCTCCCCCATTTTATGAAAATTATAACTTCAGTTTATTTAAAAAATAAAGGTACATATCATTCTATAGAAGGATAAAGTTGTAAAAACCTTCCCACATTATAAACATAATCCAAAGAATGATGGTGGATTTCCCAATTATTTTTAGGATTCATTTTTTGGAGGTTGAATGTGATGTTATATACTTAATTCCACAAATATCTCTTTTATCTTTTCATTTGTGAATATATCTGAAATTTTATATTTTTTATAAATGTATTTTAGAAAATACTCCTAAAAAAATCCTATTATTTTTAATTTGAACCTTGATACCAATAAGATTTGATATTGAAAGTTGGAAAATATTTTTATAAATATCAATTACAATATTTTTATCATAGAGTATCTTTGATGGTTTGAGAACATAAACTTTGAAATCATCCAGGTAAAACCATTATCTATGGCATTTGAGTACAAGATTGGGTCGCTAGAGTATATTCTGTTTCCACTATGATTATTGTTATAGTACTCTGTTTCATACTATGAAAACTCACACAACATTATCCTAGAAACAATGTTCCTAAATATGATTCATTTTTTTTCATTGGAATATCTTGTCAAATCTACGTTAGTATAACTATAAAAGTTCATATCACAACTTATTTTTGATAATATCCAATGTTAATTTGTTCCATTAAAATTTCATAGAATTATAACTACCATTAAATGAGACATTTTTTGACCCCTATAAAATCCAGGACCCAGAGTTATAGTATAATAAATATTAGGAGGTGGGGATTTGAATTAATGAAAACTTTCTATTAGCTTTCGAAATTCATTTTGATTCACAATATTTTCTAAATTCATCATTACTTATCTTCATCCCAATATAAATATAAATACAAACATAATTGGATTATACCATACCAAAAAAATCACAATTCCCTTGAATAAATTTCTTCAGATAGGAAATTATATTTTTCATTCTACCGAATGTGTTAACCAAGGAATAATGTTACGTATTCCAGCATTGACACCTCATTATTCTTCTCTGTTTACTCTAAAACTATTATACAAACATATTATCAATCCCCAAAAAAATATATCATCCTAATTCATAAAAAATGGTTATGGAGTTATCTTTATTCACATACAAATTTCAATAAAATTTTCCTTTTGAAAAATACATCATTATCATAAAATAGTTAGGATTAGAATAGAATTCATATGGGGATTCTTTCAACTCATACAAATCCTTCTTCATTTGAAAAAAGTCTTTCATATTCATCATGTAAAAAATCCTAAGGTTTATCAATGTAAAATTCTTATTTAATATAAGTATTTAAAAAGTTTGAATTTATATCAATCTGGTAAACATTGTAATTTTGATGTGAAAAAAGAGATAAAAAAATTCTAATAATTTATAATCCTGCAATTGGGGAAACTGATTATTAAAAATACACCCCTTACTTCTGTGAATAGACTTTGAAAACAAGTCTTCCATTACTTTTTAAACTTCACCCAGTTTTTCTACATTGATTATATAAAACCCTGTTGTTTCATTATATTTTTTATCATATTGTGGTGGAAAATGTTTTTATGTGTTGATTTATAAATCAGATAAAACTATTAATTCATATAATTTACCTATTATTTCTATTGAATTGATTTAGATACTAATTTATAGTCATAAATTATGATGAGAGAAGTTGTTTTTTCTAATCTAAACATTTTTATTGAATGAACATGTGATTTCTGATTCCTATGAATTTTTTTAGTTTCAATATATTCTTATAAAGTAAGTATTTGGACATTTTTCTTTCATATTCTATTTCCCCATTACATGATTATTTTTAATCTTGAAAATTATATTTTGAATCACTTTCACATTAGTTGAAAATCCACAGTTTCTCTTCCTCAAAATTTTCAGGAACATGTGATAATGAGTTTTTTTCTCTATCAGTTTCAAAACATATGAATCCACTAACTTTTTTTAAAAAATTTCTTCAAAAATTTTTATGTTATTCTATTAGGTGAATATCCCATGAAAATTCATTTATCATATTTATCCACTAATTTCCCATTATATAGATTTTTTATTTTTAATAAACAGGGGATTCCCAATATCCTAAAGCAATTCAATGAAGGGTTATTTTGTAACACATTTCATAAGACATCATGTCGGATTCTAGCTTTAACTAAAATCTATTTTGTGCATGTATAGTAGTATTAACAACTTCTCTACAATAAAACAATGATAGTTTGTATTTTTATAACATGCATTTTTTATTTCCTCCAAATTTATATTATTCTTTTATGCTACTCCATTTTTTGTGAGGAGTATAAATCCCTATAACAATTTATGATTCCGTCATTTCTCAAATAATATTGAAATTAATTACATGTGAATTATATTCCATTATATTTAATCAACTTCTTTAAATAAACTCATATTCCACTCTCAAATTGTATTATTAAAACATTGAAGATTAATTCTTCTTTTGAATTTCTATTCACAGACATAATATAGTTCATCCAAGTGAAATCCTCAAAGAAATTGATAAATTACATATCCAATTTTTTTTATTGATGTATCGTCATCCCATATTAAATGGAATTAATAATTTCAAGAGGCATGGTAGACTAAATGTTACAATTCTTATGACATTTATTAATCATTTTATTTTTATTTCATGTTTTGAAAAACATATTATAGTATTTTTTTAAAAAAATATTGAATATTTCATACAATAGAAAAATTTGAATGTTTTTATTTTTCTATCCAATATTCTTAAATCTATGGTTCAAAAACATTTTTTCATATTCAGTACTCAAGTAACGTTAGTTGTAATGTTCCCCAACATGGAAGAGATTTCCAAATGTTCTTTCTCCTCTTGTGACACGTTTTCTATCATCAAAAAAAAATAATGATATATGAATCATTTTAGAAAATAAATTATTTTTCATCATCAAAATTTTGAGTTAACCTATTTAAGATATGTTTTATCCCATAAAAATTTATAATATCCTTATATTTCAACCGTTTTATTCAATCTCATATTTTCAAATTCAATTGATTTTTATGGAACTACCATTCATGAAGGTAATATCTCCTCTATCATGATTTGAAACGACATTTAATATTTTTAAGACACGTTTCATTTGTGATTAAAAACTTCTAACAAGAATTTATGGTTTTCTCTTTTTTACATTCTTTGAATGTTCCATCAACAACAAAAGCTATTTCCTCAACTTTTTTCATTCTAGATTAATTTTATTTTACACTATAAGAAACTTTTTATCGAATAAGTTTCATAAATTTTTCTACATGATGAATAGTTTGGTAACATATTTAACTTTATTTTTCATGAAATTGAAATAAAGTTGGTTCGATGTTTTCTAACATATTTATTTTTTCATTTTCCAAATTTCTAAATTTTAAAGAAATAATAATTATTCTTCCACAAATACTTACACTATGGAAAAAAAATTTGGAAGGAGATATGTTATGCTAATAGTTATTTTCCTTGAGCACAAAGCTTCCACAACCCTAGTAGACAAAATAAATATTTTTTTATTTTGATGTAAAATATTTATCCGTATAAACATTTGTGAGGTTGATAACTTATTCTTCCCAAATATAATCTGGTCATGGTCCATATTTCATGTTGATGGATTTTTCATTTTTTTATGTGATCGGTTTCTCACATCTGGTATCATCCCCTAATTTCACATCAAATTTCATCATACCTAAAATGATGAAAAATCAGGTGAAACATTATTTTTATGGGTGTGTATTTCAGTTAATTATTGATTTTAGTTTTATCAAAAAATTTACAAGTTACATAATTTACCTTCAATGCTATTTTGACATTTTCATTCATCATTATTAAAGTACTTTCATCCTTAATTTGATTTTATAAATACTTGCTAACATTATCTTCCTTACCTATCAAACTCCTTCTGACATATTCAACCATCTTTTATTGTTCATCAATTATTTGTTTATAACATAAGATATCTATGATGTATTCTTATTCTTTATGACAACAAAATTTTCACATACAAAAAATTTTCCACAATATCTATTTATCAATGTGATTTGATTCTAGAGTGGTCTTTTTTTCTAAAGACATGAAAAAAGTTATTTTATTAGCTATTTCTATTTGTAAGATTCTTCACCACATACTTCTTCACTATTTTATGAGTCTTTTATTTTGTCAACCTTGACAATGAATTTTCTATCTTTTTATGAAATATCAATTTTTAAAGATTTTTTTTAGTCTATTCTGATTTAGCTTTCTTACTCAATATAATTGTTTTTTCTCAGGGACTTGTTCTTACAGTTATTAGATTACTTTTATTCATTTAAAATATTCTTCAATTTCTCCTATAAAGTTATTTCATTATAATCTTGTAGATTTTATCTAACATTATTATTGTGAAAATTCCTAGAAAAATATCCCATTCCACCATACACGAATCATTTGAGATGATTTTTCCCCCATACTTTACTCTTCTTATTCTATTATTCTTGTAAATAAGATACAATATTGTTTTCATTAAACTCATCATCCTCGTTATCATCAGAATCACAACAATCTACATCTTTAGCATATTTAATCTTTCACTTTCTAATAGTCTCATAATATATTTCAGCTTTCAATTTATGATTGAAAATTTGATCATTTATCATTTCATAATAAAAAATAATGTTATTCATTTTATCAGTAGATAAATCTTCTTTCTCTTATAATAATTAATTTTTAGAATCAAACTAGTCCAGAAATTCTCTCATGAGTTTATTCACAATTTTAGAATCTCCCAAGACATCTTTTAAACCTCTCAGGTTAAAAATAACATTATTTTCACTATTTACATATTCATTACTAGATTATTATTTACTAATTCATATATATTAATACACACTACACTAAATTTTTAGCTTTACTTCCTTCACTTTAGTATTCTATTTGAAAATAATTTCCAGCTTTCCCCATATACTCTTTGATGATTTGAGACACATCACCTTCATACAAACATTTTATGATAGATACATAATGACAAAATTTCAAGCCTTTCCATCAACATCAATATTTCCCTTTTTATAAAACATCATAGGATAATATTTTTGAATGTGTTGAAAAATAACAATTGTAGTAGAAAAAAATTCTTTTCCGAGAGATAAAAGATATCGAATCATCCTATTCTTCTAATCATACTAATTTTTCCAATTATGTTTTGTATTTATGATAATATTTATAAAATTTATATTAGCCATGATATAGATACAACAAGGTAACCTTTATATGATACCAATTAAAATTCTAATGTATTGAATACCAATTGAGATGGGGGGTCTAACCAGTAGTTAACTTTTTATATTTTTAAAAATTTTAAAAACATAACCCCTTAAACATGTTAAATTTCACAAATTTATCTTTTTTTATAAAATAATCAGACCTAAAAAATTAGGAAAGTAGGTCATAATAATGTGATTTATATTTTTTGACCTTTGTGTGAAAACAGAAATCCTATCTATAGCCACTCTAGTAGTTCTATGAAAATTAAAAATTATGAATATATGAATATGACTTGTGTTAAATCCCAATAGACACATTTCTTCCATATAGGAATGATTATAATGACTCATGTCAATTTATGTTGTTTTCTTACAATAATTTGATGAAAAAACAAATAATCATCAATGATCTTTTCTCCATAAAATATTTTCATAGATCCTTAGTTTGATGTTCCTAGGGAAAATTGTCTCAGTCTTATAGACTATGCATGATTGAAATTTTCTCATGGTATTACTAAAGAAATGTTCTATTATGATAATAAAAAAACTTGTTCCATACAAATTCTGATCAACTACTTATAATAATATTCCTTACATCGATTTTCCTTGGTCATGTAAATAGATCAATCAGTTGTCTTATCATCTGATGAGTTTTTAGTCACTAAATCCTCTCTAACATGAACTCTAAAATACATTTCCATTTATCAAATGTGAAAAGGGAAAATATATGAATTTATTGTGCGTATTTTTATCATCGACCCCAAATAGGTCAAAGCGAGAAACTAAAGTGTTTTTTTTACTCACAAAAATTTTTAAAAACTAAATTTCATGACCATTTTATCATATTTTTTGACTGATTCGAACATTCTTATTTAATATGGTATCTTCATGAACCTTCTTGAACTCTATAGAAAATATTCTTGAATTCTAAACAAAAAATCAAAAAAAAGTCTAGAAAACTCAGTTCATCAGAACATTTCATTCTTATCTGACTTTCTTTATTAGCTCAGTCTATTATATATTTCTTCTTCATCTCATTTTTATCTAACATTCTTCATTAGGTAAATTTGATATATATTTCTTCCTCATATATGTCTGATTTGACATTCTTTCTTAGCTCAATGTGATCCAGCTTTCACTCTCATATCTTTCTGATATGAATTTCTTCCATAGTATAGTCTAATATATCTTTATCGCTCAGCTCATTCTGATCAGACATTCCACCCCAGGCCAGTCTGATATGATATTCATCCTCAACTTAATCAGATTTAACATTCTTCCTCATATATATTTGATTAATTTTTTTTACAAAACCTAAATACCATATATATGTGTCATCATCCTTCCAACGTACCAGTTTCTATAAATCCTTCAACTAGCTTTTGATTTTATCATAGTTTCTTCATTCCATTCCTGAGACATAAAAGAAAAACAAAGAATAATAAGATCATTTTTTGAATGTACTCTAACATCACATAAAAACATTCAAAATAACTTTACCAACATCCAAATATAGAAAAAAATGAAAAAATTCTAGATTTGATCATCAATTACTTTTGAAATCTTACAAATACTCACTCTGATGAATTGGAACTAATCCTATTTTTTAGATCACCTTATTTAAAAAAAATTCTTCATCTGAAATTATATCATCATCATAGTAAAAAAAATATATTCTTTCAGCATGAAATCATTCACCAAATATCTAAAAACATTATTTTAAAAAAATAATTTTTTTACAGAAATACAAAACATTTTAAAAATAATCACAAAGGATATTCACATACAAAGAGAAAGACTGTACATTATAATGATTTTCAATTATTCTTGATAAATCATCGAATCTATTTTTGAATTTTTTTTAAGAATCATTTTTATTTGATAATCTAAATCTGAATTATATTTTATGATTTTGATTAGATCTATATAAATTGAAATTTTTTAAGAAGACTAATCACAAATCATGCAACTCGGTTTTATATCACTAAAAGAATATATATTGAATAATATGATATATTTGGTTTCTTTTAATAAAGTTAATAGATTAAATTTTATGTAAATACAGCTTTTATAATATTTTCAATCTATAAGTTAATTGATGTCCAACTTTTTTCTTTACCATTACTAAATATATTTTTATCGATAAACATTTCCAATAAAATTTATTCAAAAAATTTTTTTGGTAATTAAAAAATTCATTATATTTCAATTAACAATAATTATATGCATACTATATTTATTTAAAAACCCTATATAGTTAATGTTCTATTTGATTATATTAAAATAAAAATAAAAAAACCTTGATGTTAAAAATATATTAGGATAGAATTCATTGAGATAAATATATATACTATAAAACCTATAAATTTATTATATAATACTATTACTTATATTTTTATAGATTAAAATTTAAAAATCAAACTAATATGATTTTGATTTTGGGATATCTATTTTATAATTGTATAAATCCTTATGAAATATGTATTTAAAATTAAAAAAATTATATAATAATGTAAAATATAACAATTATATTAAATTTAAAAACTGAATATAAATGATAAAATTATTAAATATGGCCTTCTATTTTTCAACGTAATCAAAATAAGTGAAATCCATTAATGACACTAAAATTATAAATTGGACCTTTTTTTAAATTACAAGAATTTTAAAAAAATTAGTTGTTATATTATGATCATAATTTCATTATGTCATTTCTAATGTTGGTACATTTTCATTAATATTATTACTCTCCATATGGATTAGTTTAACTACAATATTTGTTGAGCATATAGAAAAAAATACTTGTTAAATGATTGAATAAAATACATTGGTAAACTAGTTATTCACACAATGTTCAATGGTATGAAAATAATAATTGAATTCTTAAAATTCTAAATATTATTTATTAGTAAACTAAATAATATTTAGGATAAAATAAAATAATTCTATAGTGATAAAACATATAGAATATATAAGAATAACCATTAGGTGTACTCTTGAATTGTTTTTCCCAATAGTTACCAAATGTTGTTGACTTCATATCCAAATTATGTTATACTATATTTAAAAATTCCTAAATTAATTCTCGAATTGAAAATATTATTTTATTGATGATGAGGTATTATTAATTTTGAATCCTGAAAAATGACTTGAAATTTTTTAATTAGAAATAAAAGCTTTCATACAGAATGGTTATATATTTTTGGAAGAAGCTTTTATATAGAAACAAACATATTTATTTTTATTTTTTTCATATATTCATGTTACAATGTTTAATCATTTAAAAGTGATAATATATTATAACATTAATTTAATTTTCTTGATAAAAAATGTAAATGTTATGTATATATAAACATTTGATAAATTTTATGATTTTATTATATTAGAACATACATTTTTTAATTGAATTATGTTCGTATCTTATTTCTAAATAAATTTTATTTCCTTGTATATCGTTAGAGTTGAAGAGTTTTAAATTTACATATAATTTTTAATTAAATTAATAATTTCAATATGATACAAACATTTAAAATTATATCCATTCAGGAAAAGTTTATAAACATTATTTCATATAATATTTTATAAATTACATGTAGGAAACAATAAGATTTGATAAAAATATATTGTTCATACATAAAATATACAAAAAAATTTAAAACATCCATGACTAGAACTTACATATTTATCCAAAAGAATTCATTCAATAAAATATATCATATAAATTTTTAAATATTTTATATAGAAGAAATTAATTATTATAATTTAAATCTGAAATTTTTCATCATAAAAAAATTTTAATGACACTCTGACTAGAAATAGATAATATCTCTAGAATTAAATAAAAAAATAAATGAATGTGTTATGAAAATTGTGTTTTCCCAAAAAAAATTGAATTATTTCTAGGAATATTATCAATGTAGACTGTTGAGTTGGCACGAGAGTCTAGGGCCCATAAATCCCTAGTGTGATTATATTAAAAATATTAAAAATATTTAATCATGTGTATGTAGTTTCATTGGAAATGTGGAATAAATCATCAATAGTGTCTAGGATTAGTAACTGGAGAATGTTTTTGAGTCTAGAATACGTGTTTTATTCTTAGTGCAGAATAATGCTTGTTGACACCTGATACTTGGTTGAGGGGATGTTGGAGGTAGAGTTGATGAAATTAGTTTATGGAAAATAAACTAATACCCCCACCCCTATTCACACATATAGAAATGGGAGAGTAGGATATCTCCCTTTAAATAAGGATGAACGATGGTCGAAAAAAATTAAGGAGGTTCCATTGATCCATGTTTTGATGATGATTGTCCCAGGATCAAGCTACAATGACTCCTAAGTGTCATTTTGAACTATAATATTTGGCGTTTCCTCATGAGGTAGATGGATTTGTGCTTTATTTACCGATCCCCCTTTTGAAACATTTTTTAGGTTTTAGATATCATATATGACTAAGAAGAACCCCATGTGGCTCGATCTGTGGGTTTTAGAGGAAACAAGGTTGTTTTGAGTGGCTCATAGGTACTTCCAACTTTCAATTACCTATCCCATGGAATGTAGTGTTGGATCACATGAAGTATCTTCTTCCCATTAAATTAAGATAATCAATTAGGAACTAAAGTCTATGTAATTTGGTAATTTATCATAAGTGATCCCATGTTTTATTTTCAAGGGACATGTATATGGAAGATGTGTTAAGGGATAAGGTTGTGTTAAAGTACATGGACAAAGTACCAGGTCATAGGGTTTCAGAAATTGGAATGGGATGAGTACATGGCCAGGGGACCAGTTGAATCGAGACACACCATATACACCATGTACATACTATTTAAGCTCACATGGATAGACCGTAAATGAATCAAATGACCTAGCTAGTTGTTCAGGTGATTTCACATGGCATGTGGGCATTAGTACACATCGTGTACTATTCTGTGGTGCATCCACCTAGCATATCTTCTTCATCAGGTCTCATATTAATGCATGTGAGTAGCTTATCATGAGAAATTATCCATATAGAACACAATTGTAACCTTCATTGTGGATTTTGAGATACAGTGTGGAATGTTTCTAGCCTAAATAAACATTTTCAATTCCTAATCAAGGGCAGTGATCATGGTGGATCACTAGAGAGGTATCGAGGTTGGTACCCTTCCCTATCATCATAGGATGCAAGTCCCCATAGACTCTTTTGGCCGGTATATCGGTGATCCCCTACTAATAGGTCTTAGATCCCCTACCAGTGATAGTGATGTAACGTGAGGAAAAACTAGTGTGAATCTCCTTTTAAAGATGCTTGATTGATGTTGGATATCATTTTGGTTTATTAGAGTGGTTTTAGGAATAATACTCTATTTTCATACCAAGGAATAGTTTTATCTTACCTCTTAGATGGGTAGAGATGGAACACCACAATATAAAACAAGAGTCCTCTACCCATGAATAAAATCTTCATGTGTTTGTAGTCTAATGTCATATCATGGTATGGATTAGCAATATTATTCATGTTTTAGTAAAAGTTATTCCTAATTCATATCATGGTGCATACCCACCGTACATGTTGGAAGATAGAGTTCATACTCCCCTGAGGAGGTAGGGTGTGAGTCCTATATCCCCAAAGTTGGTACTCCCCTGTTGTATAAGGGAGTGGGTCCTTCATATATGATGTTTTGTAATAGTTTTTACTCCCCAATCATACTCAGGTATGGTTCCTCTACCCATGGAGTCAGTACTCCCCTATCGTACTAGAATGGGGTTCTGGTAAATGAGATGTTTAGTTAGAGTTGGCACCCCCATCATACTAGGGACTGGGACTTGTATTTCGAGGTTAGTACTCCCTTATCATGTTAGGGTGAGGTTCCCACATGGAGATCAAACAAGTAAGATGCAACACCCCTATGAATAGTGTTTAAGTACTCTATTTATAGATTTGGTTTCCCTCATCATCATGTAGTGGTAGGTAATGGGTCATCCATAGGAGTTGGAACTTCCTTGGCCACATAACATAGTTGTGAGGAATGATCCCCTCCACTTGTTATGTGTAAAAAATGGTTAGGAGTAAGTGATACCTCAACATTGTGAGGAGTGATTCACTCCATATGGGTACTCTTAAAGTTTAGAGGGATGCTTAGGATTTAGTACTCCCTCAACTACAGAGAAACGATGATGTTGGGGTCCCTCATTTGTCTATCTTTTAGAGGATGATTATTGTTCGATGTTCAGAGTTGTGCACCCTCAACAATGCAGTGGTGAGGTGTGGGCCTCAGTAATTGGATTCTACTGATCTTTCAAGGGAAACAGGATAGTTATGATAGTACCTCTGGTGTTGGGAACTAGAGTGGAATCTAGAGATCTATTCATAAAGGAAATTTTTCTCTCAAATGAGATCCATCATGGATGAGTGGGAATTAGTTGAGGAGTTTTTTCTATCAGATGATTTAAATCTATGATTTATGTCCTTAAAGGTTGCATACTCTTGTAAGATAATTTCTATTGATCCTTATGTTGAATCTTGTGTCTAGCCAGGGGGTCATAATTTCCTAAGAATTAGGGTATGAGAAAAGTATTTTTGGGTTCTTTATAGAATACCTTCAGGTGTTTAAACACTTCTCGATTGGAAAACGATTTCTATAGATCCGACTATCCATGTATAGGTGTGGAGTGGTCATGATAGAGTTCCTCTCTTTTTTAGGTCTCCTCCTTTGGATGAGATGGGAAGATTATTTCCTTTCATTTTCTCCCATTAATTTTGGGTTTATGGTTCCCCTAATGGGAATTGTTATACTCACCCATGAATGGGGGTTTCACACACATATCATTAATTTTTCGTAGAAAATTCATTTTCATGGTGTCCTAGGAGGACCTTGATTAGATGAAGATTATTTATCTAGACAGACCGAGGTGTTTTATGGTTCTTGTCCAAGGAGATTTCCAATAATTGCATTTTATAGTAGTCCAATCCATCTATGTATATTAGAATAATTTAGATTATTTAGTGGGATTGTATTTTTAAACTTCATATGCTACCCAATACATCTTTTGTATTCTATTTATTAGATAATAATATGCATGAATTTTTTTTGAATAGTTTAATTATCCATGTAATATTTCAAGGAGAGGTGTCTGGGTAAATGCATACAAGTACCATAAGATAAGGCCTCCCATGTGCATGACAGGCCTACTCAGTGTTAGAAGATGTCCTATAGTCTATTGGAAGAAGTCTTTAGGTGTTGTGTCTTAGGATCTAGGGGGCCAGGCTATAATAGAGTAGTTTTCAAGCAGGTTCCACGTTGGGACCATAATATAAATGTTTTCTAGGTATGAGCATAGATTGAGATTTATGGAGATAGTGTTAATTTGTCTCATGTATGGATTTCATGACTGAGTCTCTAGTGCTAGTGTGATGAGTGATGTTTCCATTCTATATGACTTTGAAAAGCTTAATATTGACTCAAAAAAATTTACGCACCAATTTCCAGGGAAGATGGCACAAGAATTATTTCAGACTGGTCTGTGGATTCCATGTCCTTGAGTCAGTTCCCAATATATACACTCAATCCATGGAGTGTTGTGATTCTATTTTTAAATAGAACTAGGATGACATAATGGAATGGTAACATGAATATATTAGGATGAAGATCAACCAAATGATTATTATTCAATATTGAGAATTGTGTAGGAGGAAGTACCATTGGGTAATTTCCTATTTGAGCCACCACCCACTGAGTAGAAGGTTGTGTGAATAGTTCAATCTTGGGATATAAGCTTCTTGAGTTGCTAAATTAGTTTCATATCTAGATACCTCATGGTTATCTAGGTGATCCATACCGCTAGGCAGTTGAGGACTGATAATAGGCATTCAGATGAAATATTCCCTATGAGAGGACACCTCCGGAACAGGTGGTGGTCCTAGAGGTGAGATTTTTCAGGGATTAGATGGACGATGGTGGAGTCTAGTTACGCAGACCCATAGAGATATGACTCTCACTAATATGGTGTTTGAAAATATCATTAGGGTGGAATTTTATCCATCTATTTTTAGATCGGTGTATATCCTAGAGCTTATGTAGCAATGGTAGGGTATCATGTCCTTGAAAGTGTATTCAGTGAGGTCCACATTCCGTTAACGATACTCCCTATATATAGTTTGAGATATATTTTTTAGGGAATGAACCATGGATGAGGGCCTCCAGAGACACATTTGAGTGGGTGTGGTATCCTTGTACATTCCCTCACACATGGGGGGTAATAATGTGAGATATGTATATAAAAATATTCTTGTATGAGGGTGGGGTGGATGGAAATGTTATAGTTTATAAAATAGATGATACGTAGACAGAAAAAAGAATATGACAGTCTTCCATATCATATTATATGAGGCACACCCGTGCCATGACCTAGACACATGGGTATATCTCGCAAGATTTTTTCTCGGTATCTGGTCTTCCATAGGATCAGTGGTGCTATGTTTGTGACGAATGGGCACATTTTGTTATATTTTTTATGACTCACCATGTTTATGAGAGGGATGTGGTTGATGGACCTCCCTGGTAAAGAATGATTCATGATCATAGTGTTATGGAAGATGAATAATGTTGTAGAGGAGCGTGGAGAGTAGATGGTGGTGGAAGACAATTCGATATCTTGCCACCACCACCACCAGGTGGTCCGGGCCTGGCTCCAAGAGTTGGAGGATCGAGGTGAGGACAGATGAATTCCAAAGAATCCTATGACCCAGAGGCTCTGAGGATGATTATTTTTATGTATGTCTCATTTCAACTTTTGAAGTAGTATTGGTACATAATACTGTGAGATTCTCTAACCTTGACACTTCTTTCTCAAGGATTATCCAAGGTGATGTGGGTGTCGGTAGTGCCCTGTTATCATGTTTTTTGACATATATTTAGGCTTATAAGAAAGAGTGATGTTTCTACCACCAAGAAATTTTCTTATGATACCATTAAAACTATGTGGGTGAGTCAGCGCATCCCAAATATGATAATGTCTTAGTGTGGTATAAAATCTCCTTATACTAGTTTTTTTGGAAGGGTTGCATGTTGGAGTGTTGAAATATTCCCTAGTATTACTAGTGGAACCTTTACACTCAACCCTTATGATGGAGGCTCATACAGAGAGGATTACTGACCACACACTTCTGTCAAATGTGTAGCCTGGCCCTCAGTGGATGGTTCCTCACATAGAAATTTTCCTTAGTAGTAGAGTGACACCCTTTTATGTTTCCTCATTTTGTATTTTTTCCCTACCATCCATGCTAAGATGTTTTTCACCTGTGGGTGTAGCGGTGCTTCAGGATTGTTGGGAAGAGTGTTTCCCCATTTTGATATGAGTGATCCTAGGATGAGTAAGATGAGCTCATGTGTGGGAAAATAGATGAAACTTTTTTCATATTGATAGTATCGCCCATTGATCTTCATGATCTACGCACTACTACATTATACTATATTTATAACGATCCATTTATGATGGGTTTCCATTAAAAATAGTCATCTTTTGATGGTTACTAATCCCAAATTTCACGTTGTAAAAAACATCCCAAATACCTTTATTTACGATAATCCCATCAAAAATATTTTTAAAAATTATTTGGGACATGATTAGTTTCATTTCATAGATAATTAGAAAATTAAAAATAATTTAAAAGCAAAAATAAATTCAAAAAATACAAATAAAATGCAAAAAAATATAAATAAATACATTATTATAATAAAAAAATTATAATAAATCTAATAAAAAACAATATTATATTATAAAAAATCACAGTATATAAAAATTTAATTTTTTCAACAGATAATGTTTTTTTAAAAAACATTCTAATTATTAAAATATTAAATACATCTAAAAAATAAACAAATCACTATAGAAGGAGTGGGTCATTTGGAGGAGGTTGTGGATGGAACATCATCCTTATGCCCTCCAAAAAATTATTCATGTACTCTATCATTTTTTGTTTCTTATGTGAATGAACTCGACACAAAACCACCTCCTACCACTCCTAATGTCGAAAAAACTCTTCCTGCTCTCGTTAGATTGTCTATATAACTTTATCATGAGCTCATAGATTTTTCATATACTATGTAGCTGATGATGATGAATTTCTATGATTTCCTCTAATTTGTTCCAAAAAAATTCAACATTAACATAATAACTCACAAAAAATCAATCAAGAGCCGATACCAACAACTCAGGGATTCTCATAGGTATACTAAGTCTCATGCGTCCATGTTGTGTCAAAAAATCCTACTACACTACTATCCCGACCTTTGGTCTCACCTTGATTCTCATTATGTGTTTGAGATATCACTACCACATATGACTCCTTCTATAGAAATTTGAAATTAAAATAGTAAAAAACTATTTTTTATTTTATTTCAAAACGAATAAAAATGACATTGACTGAAATTTGCTGCTATTGAATACTAGAAGTAATTCTAGTGATATTTTTAGTGTAAATCCTCTTGTAAACATAAGTATTTGTAATATTGGATTATCTACTACCTATAATAAAAAGAAAATAAATATTTTGAATTTAAAGTTATAGAAATTATTAAATAAAAGTACATATCAGATATCATCGATGAATATTGAATGTACGACTACCAACTCAACCGTTGACCACCTGAATCCCCCAGTTTTGTTAACATAATGATGGAATCTTCTGAAAATTATCTCTTATCCAATATGATAAAAATACATCCGAGTCCTAAAAAGAAGACTAATCGGGTCGACGGATGCTTCAAGAAAGTTCCAAAACTATAACTCTATATTTTCCCATAGATCTCTTCCTCAGGTTGTGAAAAACCCAATGAAATTGATCGCACGTGAAGGATCCCATGCCTCCTTGATATCGGTCCTCATGCTATCATAAATGGGATACCATAATCTCTATAAATATCTAATAATAGAATGTGAGTAATTAAATAAATTTAAAAATAGATATTATATAATTACATATCATCAAATTATCAAACATGCTATATAGAATATCAATTAAAATATACTCTCACATCACACATGCTATAGACAAATAATTATGAAGAATATGACTACCATACCCAATATATATATAAGAAAAACTATAGGAAAATAGAACAAATAAAAAACAATTAATATATAAATAAATTAACAAAAATATTTTTGATTAAAATTAACTAATTTACATAAAAATGCCTCCTCATGTGTGGATAAAAATCTAGATCTTTACATCTCATATGAATTGGGCCGAGAATCATCAATCTCACAAGACCATGACCCCTCTAAGACAAAACACCAACATCAACCTGAGGTTCTGATGACATATCATCAGGGTCAACCCCAAGTAGTACATCCTCTTGGAGGTCCCGAAATTTATAATCATACGTCTCTTCATCCCTCTAAAATATGAAAAAAAACATGTTAGAAAATAAATTACGATGATTATATATATATATATATATATATATATTAACATTAACCATTAAGTTATTGTGCCATTCTTCATCTTCATTTTCATATTCATATATAACAGTGTCAATATCTTCATCTTCCACAGTATAAATAATTTCCATAGGATATTCAGCTCCATCATCACATTATTAATTTAACTTCATTTGTTGCATCATCCAAATAATCATCACCATGTACCCATAGCCATTTAGTTTCATCACTGATATTTGTATCTCTTCGTGGAAAAGAAGTATTTTGAGATGTATTTTAAAATATTTCAATTCCTTTCACTTTAATATAACCACATTCACTTTCAATAAACTGATTTTCATGGGATTTTTTTTATAATTATCCACCAAAAGATTAAGTCTATTATAGCAGCATAATAATTTTCAAAATATTTTTTTTATTGATGAGCAAATAAAAATACTACATTTACTATAAGAATTGTTTTATATATAATGAAAACCATTCCATGATTTTGATGAACACACAGGCCTCTATATGTATCATTCTAGTGGCATTTAAACATAATTACATAATTATGCCTTAGATAACATAGCTCAATTATTTCATTCTGAATTCCATAAAAATCAACTTCGCTTTCTATATAATGAGATCCTATAATTAAAACACCACTATTTATTGATTTTTTATTCTCCATATGCACATGTACGAAATTGAAAACTATTCACCACATATTCATTATTAGACTTAATCATTTTCTACGATGGATTATGCAATACACACTATCAACAATCAATTTTATTATCATGTTGGGTTACCCAAAAAAATAGTTCAAAATATAACAAAAAATTAATAAATTTCATATGTTAAATAATAAAAAAATTACATTAACAGATTATAAAACCAGTAAGAGAAATTGTGTTTCCAACATTTTCTTGTAGTAGTTGGTGTAATTTGTGGAAGCTATTTATTGATATGATCACCATATAATCTACAAATAAAATAATACTAATTTATTTTTTTAAATAAATAAATAAATTATATGATTTTTTGGCACTCATTATAAAAATCATGTTATTTTATCATTGTAGATAAATACTTATGTATGAGACCTATGATTTACATCATCTAAAAGTCATTATTTAAGAACTCTATAAAATCCATGTTTAGGCTAATTAAAATCAAAAAATTGAGTTCTCATTTCCTCAAAAAAATTACCTCATTATGATCCATTCATTTATGATATGAAAGATATATAGGTTGGAAATAATGGGAGTAGAAAAAATGTCATCATGTAAATAAGCTTCTTCAATTAACACATCAACTGATGTATTGTTACATACCTTTCTATTTAGTTTCTTCATGCATCTGTTGTATGGGTACATCAATTGAAACTGTACTGGCCCTCTCCAATTTTTTTTCATGGGGAAAATATAATATCAAATGTTTCATTGAATTATACAAATTCTATAGAAATTTTTTTCTCCATATTATACAAAATTCAAAAATATCTTCTTGAAGTCGATTAAGTGTATCATAGTCTGTTATCAATATACACATATCTCAGAAAAAATATGATATTTTTGTTTGTGCATCCCACATTTAAGAATTCAACAAAATTATAAATCTAATCACTTGAATTCATTCCAATATAACCTAACAATAATGAATTTTTAATTTGAAAAATTACTTTTTTATGACACATGATGCCAAATGGGAAACATAACCATCTGATGGTCTCAAATATATAATCCACTAAAACATAATAAATAGTTATATTTTGAATGTGTACAAGCCGGTTTTTTCTTTATTAACTTCTATGATATATTATTTTCAAAAAACTCCTTTTCTAGTCTCCATCAAATTTGGGAAAGATCTAATATTTCATACACATTATCTATGGTCTTACTATGTGTGTCTATATTTCTCTCAAAAAAATGAAAAATTTTATATAAGAAAAATATGATCCAAAAACATGTATAAAATGAAATAATAATAATTTACTTGTAAATGTTATCAATTTTATCTATTTACCATTTATGTTTACAAATATACAATAATATTTAGTAATTACTACTAATGTTTACTATGTGTTGTTTATTTTTACTATGTACAACTAATATTTAATAAGTACCACTAATTTTTAGTAATTAATTCTAATTTTTAGTAATTACAGCTATTTTTTAGTAATTAACAAAAAAATTTACTAATTAACACTACTTTTTTTTGTAATTACCTACAATTAAGGATAATTATCACTAATTATTTATAATTATTATTAATTGACATTGATTATTACTAATTACCAATAATTTTTTTTAATTATAGGTAATAATTATTAATTTAAGGTAATTATTACTAATTATCGATTATTATTTTTAATTTCTTCTAATTATTACTAATTACCCCTAATTATTACTAATTACATCTATTTTTTAGTAATTACCACTAACATTTACTAAATGATTCACAATTTTACTAATTAGAACTAATTATCTCTTATTAGCGCTGATTTTTACAAATTGTCGCTTATTTTAACTAAGTACTACTAATTAATAGTAATTAACTCAATATGATCATGGTTACAGTTAAATTTTTGTAATTACCACTAATTGCTGCAAATTATAGTTAATTACATCTAATTATTAAAAATTACCACAATTATTACTAATTACCACTAATTTATAGCAATTTTCATTAATTTTTACTAATTATCAAAAAAAATTAGAAATTATTTCTAATTATTACTAATTATGGCCGATTTTTTGAGATTTCCTCCAATTTATAATAATTATCTCCAATTTTCACTATGTAAAACTTATTTTTACTTGGTACCTCTAATTAGTACTAATTTTTACAAAGTGAATATAATTTTTATGAAGTGTCACTGATTTTTACTAAGTGTTACTAATCACTGTAAATCAACACTAATTACCAGTAATAACCACTAAATTTTTATAAGTGTCACTAGTAATGTGAAATAAATGGGTTGGAAATGCCTGCGTGGGTTTGATCCCATATGTTCTTTCCATTAAAAAATTGTATAAAATCTGAACAAAAAAAATTAAACCCGCCCCACCCCCATACAATCCCATGGGAATCCCATAGACTTACATGCATTTCTTAAAATATGTATTGAAACTAAATAAATTTTATCCTCACTCTAAATGGAAGAAATTTTTACATTTGATATAGCATAAAAATAGCATAAATTTTTAATTAATTGAACCAACGATCTATGTTGGTATTGAAACTAATGGAACTCAATTTTAGGGTATGACTTCTTGGATGTTGGATCTGATCAGGTGAACTCCGCTTCCCATTGAATAGTATTGTGTTTTTCGATGTAATGTGAGTAGGATTCCTCTACACTCTAATCCAAAATATGGTGTCATCGAAATGTTGAGGTAATGAAGGAGTGGAAAAGATCACATATGGTAGCAAAGAATGAACCATTGAGGGATTCAATGTAACACCCCAAGCTTCCACAGTACGATTCTCTTTCAATAATGCAATAGCTTGCATTGTATGCAAGTTCTAGATTTTAACACAACACGACCAATCAAAGTAGCCATTATGAATAGTAATACCCAATTTTTGAAATTATGTAAATTTTATATTTCATAATGGACTTAATTTTTGGATTCAGAATATCGGAATTAGCCTATGTTTAATTTTTGGTATTTTTCTACGAACTTCCAATTTTCGAGGAATAGTAAAAAATTCTTAAAAACAACATTTTTAATAAAAATAATTTTTAGTGATAAATTATACTATTTTTTGATTTTAATATATAATTATAATATATTTTTACCATTTTATCCAATTTTGGTCATTAGAATTAATTTCACTTTGAAATTGGACACAAACAATTGTCAATCTTTTGATTGATATTGTTTCTTAAAAACACGCTATTTGTTTTGACGATGAGAATTAATTATAAAATTAATTAATTCAACATATATGTTTGGAATTTTGTAAAATATACATCATTTATGAATTCAGAATATCAATTATATCTTAGGGTGAATTTTTGGTATTTTTCTAAAAAACTTCAATTTTGGATGAATAGTGAAACCACTAAGTGGTAGATTAAAAACTAATTTTTTGTGTAAATGAAATATTACCACTTATTTGTATTGAATTTAAAAAATCAGACATACATGGTTGTCCTTAGGAAGAAAAATTTGGTTCAATGAGATGAACATAATTTTTGGTGAATATTAACTTTTATGTTTTTTTAATCGCGATTAAAGGTAATTAGTGAAATTTAGGGTAAAATGATATTATAAAAATATAAAAATATCTTCAAACTTGTCCTACCCTTATTGGATAGGTCATGGGAGACCAAGAAAATCCATGGGTCAACTTGGGGACCCCATGGAGCCACTTGGGTGAGAAAATGACATTAATACCTATTTATTTAAAGTAGAAATATAATTGTCACAAACATGTGTTGTTTTACTAAAACAATTATTACATGGGGTTATATATGTTAAAATTTAGACTATAAATATTCATTGAAAATATAAAAATATTTCCTACATCATGATATTTTTTTCATAATTTTTAGACATTAAATAAATTAAAATTTTTATGACACCATGATGATGCAGCGATTTACTCATTAATTAACGATTTAAATAAAATGAAAAGATAATATAAAATCTAAGACTTACACTTGTCAAAAACCTATTGGATGAGTATATTTAGAAACTTTATCACCTTATCCTTGAAATATATAATTTTGGGACCTTTAAAATCTGAAACTCATTATATAATAATGTAACGTTTCTTGACTTTCCGAGAGTTCCCCTCCTCCTCTCTTATAATAGGCCCCCACCTCTACCACCTTATTCACACCATCAAAGCCATTTGTCTCGGCCAAACTCTACCAAAATAATCTCTCAACTTCCCTATATTACTCCTAGGAGCCTCACTTTGGTCATAAGTCTTCCCAAGGAAGCCTTTGGATCAAATCAAAATGAGTTACCCGATTTTTGGGTAATGTCTTCTCTTATGTTCTTCTGTTTTATTTTTCTTCTCCAACCCCTTATACTCTTTTTATTATTTTATTTTGTAACAAAACCATTATCTTCAATATAATAGAATTTTGTTATGAGAATTATTTGATTTACACTTACACATACCTTCGTCTAATGGTTAATGAACATATTGTTTCTGTGGGTGGCGAATTACTGCCTCACGAAACGATGATTGTTCAATCTTCTTTTAACACCTCTCATGGTGGCCATTAAGATTTCAATATATTTATATATTATACATATTATTTTTCTGTTTTCTTTATGATTCTGTATTTTTCATTTATGTCATACCTTTATGATTTCCGTTATGGGTAAACGTGATATTTTCATTTTAGGAAGTGCGGACTACCGCCCACTCAAAGTGATTTAATTCGTTAATGCCATATGTGAGATGTATAAAGGATGGAGTAAATGATATTATATATTAAATTACACTGGAATTATAATATACCTTTATATCATTATGATTTAATTCCATTAAATATGAAATAGAAATGAAAGTAGGGTTCATGCGTACGTACGGCTTACCGTCTCCATGAACGGTGCATTTCATTTCTTACCTCTAAATGGTATGTAATATTATAAATGCACGGATATGATGGATATATATGATATATAGGATTTCTAAATCATGAATATAATTCTGGAGATAATGGATATTTTAACTCATAAACAACTTGTAATTATAAGAAGTTTATTTTTGACTCAAGTACCAAAGATCGAGAAAACGACTGTTATTAACTTAAATAATTACATAATGATAATAACATGGTAATAAGTGATATAAAAGGAATAATGAACTTGAATTTTTTTTAAGAAAGTAGAAATTAACTCTATATTATTATTCATTAGGTTAAAGAATTATTGATTCAAGTCGAACACGAGGTAAGGGACATCGTCTCAATCTCCTTTCATTGAGGCATAATTTGTTTTATACACAACTTTCTTTTATACGATGTATAAACCACTTTGACTTTTAATTTTAATAAAAAGGAATATTTTTATATGAAGTGTTTTTACTAAAGGACAAAAGGAATGTTTTGTCTTACGTATGTGGTGACAACGACTTCTCCACCGCCATGACCATTATTTGAGTTTTAGCTTCCTCTACAAGTCATAAATTTTTATTAAAAAATTAAAAATAAATACCAAGTTTTACTTTTATTTTGTTTTGTTATTGAAAATAGTTTTATTATATCAATGTGTTGTATTGATATCTGGTGATTGTAATGTGGAAATTTAATGATTCATTTATGCATGTTTTATGTGATACGATTATGTTATGGTTTATGATATGTTTAAACCTGTTCATATGAGGAATGAATTGGACTTAATAAGTGACGGGTGGAGCCCCCTGTAGCTCCTCGATGCATCGGTAGGTCTCATGAGACAAACTAGTGTCTTGGCATGAGGCCTTAAAGAAATCTTATTTGTAGTCTTGTCCCGAGGCCTTGGCTACGTGGTTATGATAGTCTGGAATTATGCATTCCATCATTATGAATGTGGTTATTGATATTTAATGTAATTATTCGACTAGTAGAATATCCATGTGAATACGTAAATGGAATTATTTCATTTTATTTTTTCATATTATGCTGAAGTTCAAGTTTAAAAGGCTTTTCTTTTAGTTATACATTACTTTAAATGTTTTTGTTTATTTATGAAAGTTTTCGTTATATTGTTATCCTTACTAAGCATCTGAGATCACCCCTTTCAATGTTTTAATTTTTCCAGGATATGAAGAAGTATTTTATGAATGACCTGCCGGGATAGTCGAGAGGGGATATGTGTGTGGACTATGGAGACCATGTTATTATATTTTTTCACTTTATGATGTAATGTAACGTTTATGAATGTATATAGTTTTTCCAAGGCTACTAAACTAATCAGTCTTTTGAGACTTGATCTTTTTTGATCATGCCAATGTTATGTAATAATGCACCAACTCTAGGTAATTGCGGTTGGAGGATTACAGTTGGTATCAAAGGCAGTTTAGTACTAACCTTTGAAGCTATATTTAGATAAACTCTGATTAGAGAACATAGCCCTAAGATAGACTTCGAGGATTAGTATAGAAGAACTTCCTAGAATTTTGGTATTATAGATATTTTGTGTGTTTTCTGAGAAATACATCCCTGTCTGGATATGAGAAGGTATAGGTGGCTTTGGCAAAGATGTACCTAGGGGTAAAACCCGAAAACACCGCTTTGAGATAGACTTGAATGGAAACAGGTGCACGACAACGGGCCTTGCTGCAATCTTGGTTACGACACTCCCAGGGATATGCTTCAGATAATTATCTTTTTCTTTACAAACCATTATGAAGGGTTTATGAGTACATACTTCTTCATAGAAATTATTTTTATAATTATGCATTATATCCATAAATAGTTCAATTTATGTGAAGTTCTTTTCAAGTTTGTTATTATGTATTTTGATTCATAAAATAATCTAGTTTATGCCATTGATTATAAATGGATCATAGTTGAAGGAATGGAAACTGTATCATTTCATGCACTCCATTTAGGGATTTCCATCCTACTCAAGATAATAATAGGGGAGATGGTGATACGACTAGTGCTGATTAGATTATCACCATACTTGGACAACTCACTCAGGTTATGAATAATATCCTTACTTGTATGGAGCACCCTGATCCGCAATGTGGAGGATCAATATTATACCGCTTCATGAGGCAACAACCACCAACATTCAATGGGAGTAAAAATCCCTTAGTAGCTGAGCAATGGTTAAATTCCTTAGAGAAAATATTCCATGCCTTGGGGAGTAGTGAAAGGGAAAAGGTTAACATGGCAGTTTACCGCCTCACTGGAGATGCCGATCAATGGTGGTCGCTGATTCAAAACAAAAAGGAAGATGAAGAAGTATCAAGTATGGAATGGAGGGAGTTTAAGGAAATTTTCTTAGAAAATACTTTCCACGTGACCATCGAGCAGATATGGAAAGTCAATTTCTGATTCTGAGGCGGAAGGAGGATGAGAATGTCGTAAAGTATAAGGTTAACTTTACAAGGTTAGCGAGGCATGCTGCAGATTATATACATAACCCAAGAAGTAAGATTGATCGTTTATTTGATGGGTTTAAATTGTTTCTCCATCGAACCTTAGTCTCACAGTCTTTCTCATCATATGAAGATATTTTCTCGTCTGTTATCAAGGAAAAAACGAATTCTCTAAATCTTATGACAATAAAGTAAATCAAGAGAAGAAGAGAATGGTGGAAAAATATATAGATAAAGGGAGAAGGGAATGAAATATTTTCTATTATGCGATAATTGTGGAACGAATTACCCCGGTACTTGCCTAAAAGTAATGGGAGTTTGTTATAAATGTGGAGAAAAAGGTCACCAGGCTCGTGATTGCAAGGGAAAGAAAGAGGCTATCAATGTTGAATGCTACAATCTTAAGGAAATGGGGAATTATGCAAATTAATGTCCTAAGCGTCAGGGAAACATACCACAGAAAAGTCCAAGGGATCAAGGCCAATCTTATGTTGTTACTATAGTTGAAGTGCAATAATTAATGTATTGGTGCTTTTGGACTCAAGGATTATATTCGGGTTATAAGAATATTGTGATATATATAAGTATTTTACTGTAATACTTGTTTTTTCATTAAGGTTTTAATATTATAATGGTAATCATATTTTTAGTATATGAAAATAAGTGAAACATTACTTTGTTTGGGGAATCTGATGAATTAATTTTGGAATTTAGATACCTTTTAGAGAAAGTCTGGACAGAGGTAGTTTTGATAACTATAAGGGTTGGAATGGATTAAGTTTAAATTTGGATAGTATTGTTTAAGGTTAAAAAATTTCTGATGATTATTTTTGAAATACTATAATACTATAGTTTTAGGAAAAGGACGTCCTGCAGGTTGGGGGATAACACGTCGCCTTGGAAAAAGCTGCAGGAATCGAAACCACAACCATAGTGCGACATGCCTTTATTACCTACCACTAGCCTACAAGAAGTCCCTAGTTATTAAAAAATAGTTTTCCTAATCTATTTGGTATGTGTTAATATTTGGAAACTTATATGATTAGGATAAATATAATATTTTTGAGCTCTATTATATTTTTTAGTAAAAGATGAGTTTGTGGTAGAAATTAGTTGAAGGTTGAAACTCTACTTGTCAAGTATATATATATACCTCTCTATTATTCTTTGAATAAATTAATTCATAAACATTATTAAAGGGTTATTTGAAAATTGTGTTATCCTAATACCTTATGTTTTGTTGAACAAATGATATTTTCATCATATATTTATGGCTTTGAAGCCCTCAATTTTACACTTGTTTTTGATTTATGACCTCAATCAATCCCTATAAATATTTACGTTTTTCCTCTAATTATGTGTCTATAATTTCCACCAATGTTCTCCTATTTGAAACCCTAATTTGGTGGTGACTTTCTCATTTCCATTTCCCACTTATTAAGTCTAAATTCTATTAACCTTATTTTCGATGTGGGTTTTCCACAAAGGTATTTTCTATTTTCAACCATTTATTTTCGATAAAAATTTTCAAATTGCAAGGAAGAAATTTATTGAAGGAGGGGAGACTGTATCACCCCAAGCTTCCATGGTATGATTCTCTTTCAATAATGCAATAGCTTGCATTGTACACAAGTTTGAGATTCTAACACACTACGACCAATCAAAGTAGCCGTTATGAATAGTAATACCCACTTTTTGAAATTTTATAAATTTTTTATTTCAGAATGGACTTCATTTTTGGATTTCAAATATTAGAATTATCCTATATTGAATTTTTGGTATTTTTCCGAGAATTTCCAATTTTCAATGAATATTGAAAAATACATAAAAACAACATTTTTAATCAAAATAATTTATAGTGATAAATTATATTATTGAGTGGTTTTAAAGTATAATTAGAATATACTTTTACCATTTTATCCAATGGTGGTCATTAGAATTAATTTTACTTTGAAATTGGACAAAAACAGTTGTTAATCTATTGATTAACATTGTCTCTTAAAAACACGCTATTTGTTTTGACAATGGGAATTAATTATAAAATTAATTAATGAAACTTATATGTTTGTAATTTCTTAAAATAGAAATCATTTTTGAATTCATAATATCAATTATATCTTAGGGTAAATTTTTGGTATTTTTCTGAAAAACATCAATTTTTTATGAATAGTGAAACCACTAAGTGGTAGTTTAAAAACTAATTTTTCATGTAAATGAAACATTAACACATCTATGTATTGAATTTAAAAAATCCAACATACATGGCTGTCATTAGTAAGCAAAAGGTGGTTTAATGAGATAAAAATAATTTTTGGTGAATAGTAACTTTTATGTTTTATTAATCGTGATCAAAGGTAATTAGTGGAATTTAAGGTAAAAATGATATTATAAAAATATGAAAATATCTTGAATCATGTCCTAAAAATATTGGATAAGTCATTACCGACCAATAAAATCCATGGGTCAACTTGGGGACCCCATGGAGCCACCTGGGTAAAAAAATGACATTAATAACTATTTAATTAAAGTAAAAATAAAATTGTCACAAACATTTGTTGTTTTAATAAAACAATTATTACATGGGGTTATATATGTTAACCTTAAGACTATAAATATTAATTGGAAATATAAAAACATTTCCTACATGATGATATTTTTTTCATAATTTTTAGACATTAAATAAATTAAATTTTTTATGACACCATGATGATGTAGCGATTACCTCATTAATAAATGATTTAAATAAAATGAAAAGATAATATAAAATCACAGACATACACTTGTCAAAAACCTATTGGATGAGTAAATTTATAACCCTTATCACCTTCTCCTGTAAATATATAATTGTGGGACCTTTAAAATCCAAAACTCATAATATAGTAATGTAACATTTCATGACTTTCCAAGAGTGCCCCTCCTCTCCTCTTATAAAAGGCCCCCAACTCTACCAACTTATTCACACCATAAAAGCTATTTGGCTCGGACAACCTCATAAAAAATACTCTCTCAACATCCCTCTATTACTTCTAGAAGCCTCATGTTGGGCAGAAGTCTTCCCAAGGAAGCCTTTGGATCAAATCAAAAAGAGTTACCCGATTTAAAGGTAATGTCTTCTCTTATGTTCTTTTGTTTTATTTTACTTCAACAACCCCTTAAACTCTTCTTATTCCTTTATTTTGTAACAACACCAGTATATTCAATATAATAGGATGTTTTTATGAGAATTATTTGATTTAAATTTACACATACCTTCATCTAATGGTTAAAGAACATACAGTTTCTGTGGGTGACGAATTACTGCCTCATGAAACGATGACTGTTCAATCTTCATTTAACTCCTCTCATGGTCGCCATTAAGATGTCACTATATTTATATATGATATATATTATGTTTATGTTTTCTTTATGCTTATGTATTTTTCATTTATGGAATACCTTTATGATTTCCATTATGGTTAAATGAGATATCTTCATTTTAGGAAGTGCGGACTACCACCCCCTCAAAGTGATTTGATTCGTTAAATCCATATGTGGGACATATAAAGGATGGAGTAAATGATATTATATATTATATTATATTGTAATTATAATATACCTTTACATCATTATTATTTCATTCCATTGAATAAGAAATAGAAATGAAAGTAGTGTTCATGTGTATGTACGGCTCACCGTCTCCATGAACGGTGCATTTAATTTCTTACCTCTAAATGTTATGTAATATTATAAAAGCATGTATATACTGGATATATATGATATATATGGTGTCTACATCATGAATATAATTCTGTAGATAATGGATATTTTACTACATACACAAATTGTAATTATAAGAAGTTTATTTTTGACTCAAGTACCAAAGATCGAGAAAACGACTGTTATTAACTTAAATAATTACATAATGATCATTACATGGTAATAAGTGATATAAAAGGAATGATGAACTTGAAAAAAGTTATAAAGAAAGTATAAATTTAGTCTAGTTTGTTATTCAGGGGGTTAAAGAACGATCGAGTCAAGTTGGACATGAGGTAAGGGACTTCGTCTCAATCTCCTTTCATTGAGGCATATTTTGTTTTATACACAACTTTATTTTATACGGTGTATAAAACCCATTGAATTTTACTTTTAATCAAAAGGAATATTTTTATATGAAGCATTTTTACTAAACAACAAAAGGAATGTTTTGTCTTACGTATGCGGCGACAACGACTTCTCTGCCGCCGTGACAATTATTTGAGTTTTGGCTTCCTATACAAGTTATAAATTTTTTTTTAATAATGAAAACTAAATACCAAGTTTTACTTTTCTTTTATTTTGGTATTGAAAATGGTTTTATTATATCAATTTTTTGTATTGATATGTTGTGGTTGAAATGTGGAAATGTTAGGTTTCCTTTATGCATTTTTATGTGATATGATTATGTTATGGTTTATGATATGTTTAAACCTGTTCATATGAGGAAAGCATTGGACATAATAACTGATGGGTGGAGCCCTCTATAGCTCCTTGATGCACCGGAAGGTCTCATGAGACAAACTAGTGTCTTGGCACGAGGCCTTGACAAAATCGTATTTGTAGTCTTGGCATGAGGCATTGGCTACATGGTTATGATAGTCTGGCATTATGTATTCCATCATTATAAAAGTGGTTATTGATTTTTCATGTGATTATTCGACTATTAGAATATCCATGTGAATAATTCAATGGAATTATTCCATTTTATATTTCCATATTTTGCTGAAGTTCAAGTTTAATAGGCTTTTATTTCAGTTATACGTTACCTTGAATGTTTATGTTTATTTATGAAGGTTTTCGCTATATTGTTATACTTACTAAGTATATGAGCTCACCCGTTTCAATGTTTTAATATTTCCAGGATATGAAGAAGTATTTTCTGAATGACCTGCAGGGATAGTCGGAAGGGGATATGAGTGTGGACTATAGAGACCATGTTATTGTAGTTTTTCACTTTATGATGTAATGTAACGTTTCTGAATGTATCTAGTGTTTCCAAGGCTACTAAACTAATTGGTCATTCGAGAGATGATCTTTTTTTATCATGCCAATGTTATGTAATAATGCACCGACTCCAGGTAACATGATTGGGGGCATTACAGTTGGTATCAGAGGCAGTTTAGTACTATCCTTGGAAGCTAGATTTAGAGAAACTCTGATTAGAGCACATATCCCTAAGATAGACTTTGAGGATTAGTATAGAAGAACTTCCTAGAATTTTGGTATTATAGAGATTTTGTGAGTTTTTCGAGCAATACAGACCTGTCTGGATACGAGAAGGTAGAGGATGCTCTGGAAAAGATGTACCTAGGGGTAAAACCCGAAAACACCGCTTTGAGGTAGACTCGAATGGGAACTGGTGCATGACAACGGGCCTTGATGCACTATTGGTTACGACACTCCAGGGGGATATGTTTAGTATAATTTTCAATTTTTTTAAAAACCATTATGAAGGGTTTATGAGTATATACTTCCTCAAAGAAAACATTTTATTAATTATGGATTATATCTATAAATAGTTCAATTTATATTATGTTTTTTGCAAGTTTTTTATTATGTATTTTGATTCATAAACTAATCTAGTTTATGCAATTGTTTCAAAATGGTTCTTAGTGGAAGGAATGTTAACCATGTCGATTCATGCACTCCATGTAGGGATTTTCCCTCCTGCTCAAGATAATTATAGTGGAGCTAGTGATACGACTGGTGCTGATTAGCTTATCACTATACTAGTAGAACTCACTCAGGTTATGAATAGTAACCTTACTCGTATGGAGCACCCTGATCCACAACGAAGAGGGTCAATGTTAGACCACTTAATGAGGCAACAATCACCAATATTCAATAGGAGTACAAATCCCTTAGTAGATGATAAATGAATAAATTCCTTAGAGAAAATATTCCATGCCTTGGGGAGTAGTGAAAGGGAAAAGGTTATCATGGCAGTTTACCACCTCACTGGAGATGACGATCAATGGTGGTCACTAATTCAAAACCCAAAGGAAGATAAAGAAGTATCAGGTATGGAATGGATGGAGTTTAAGGAAATTATCTTAGAAAAATACTTTCCACATGACCATTGAGCAGATATGGAAAGGAAATTTCTGAGTCTGAGGTAGAAGGAGGATGAGAATGTCACAATGTATGAGGCTAATTTTATATGGTTAGTGAGGCATGCTGCAGATTATATACGTAACCTAAGAAGTAATATTGATCATTTTTTTGATGGGTCAAAACCGTTACTCCGTCGAGCCTTAGTCTCACAATCTTTCTCATCGTATAAAGATATTATCTCAGATGCTATCAAGACAGAAAATGAATTCTCTAAATCTTATGACAATAAAGTAAAGAAAGAGAAGAAGATAAAGGTTGAACAAGAGACAGATAAAGGAAAAAAGGGAAAGAAAATTTTTCCATTATGCGATATTTTTGGGAAGAATCACCCAGGTACTTGCCTCAATGTAATGGGAGTTTGTTATAAATGTTGAGAAAAAGATCACCAGGATTGTGATTGAAAGGGAAAGAAAGAGGTTATCAATGTTGAATGCTACAATTGTAGAGAAATGGTGCATTATGAAAATGAATGCCCTAAGCGTCAGGGAAACTTACTATAGAAAAGGCGAAGGGATCAAGGACAATATTATGCTGTTACTATAGTTGATGTGGAATAATTAATGTATTGGTGCTTTTAAACTCAAGGATTATATTCTAGTTATAAGAATAATGTGATATATATAAGTATTGTACTGCAGTACTTGTTTTTTTCATTACGGTTTTAATATGATGAAGGTAATCATATTTTTAGTATATGACAATAAGATAAACATTACTTTGTTTGTGGAATCTGATGAATTGATTTTGAAATTTAGAGACCTTTAAGAGAAAGTCTGGATATAAGTATTTTGAATAACTATAAAGGTTGGAATGGATTAAGTTTAACTTAAGATATTGTTGTTTGAGGTTAAAACTTTTTTGAATATTATTTTTGGAATATTATAATACTATAGTTTTAGTAAAATGACAACCTCCAGGTTGGGGGATAAGTCGTCGCGTCAGACAAAGTTGTAGGAATCGAACACACAACCATAGTGTGACAGGCCTTTATTACATACCACTAGCCTACAGGAAGTCCCTGGTTATTAAAAAAAAGTTTTCCTAATCTAATATGTATGTGTTAATATCTGGAACCTTATAAAATTAGGATAAATATAATATTTTTGAGTTTTAATATATTTTTTAGTAAAAGTTGAGTTTGTGGTAGAAATTAGTTGAAGGTTGAAACTCTACATGTCAAGTATATATATATATATATAACTCTCTATTATTCTTTGAATAAATTAATTCTTAAACTTTGTGAAAAGGATATTTAAAAATTGTGTTATCCTAATACCTTATGTTTAGTTGAACTGATTATATTTTCCTCATAGATTGATGGCTTTGATGCCTTCAATTTTACACTTGTTTGTGATTGATGACCTCAATCAATCCCTATAAATATTTACGTTTTTCCTCTAATTATGTTTCTATAATTTCAACCAATGTTCTCCTATTCAAAACTCTAATTTGGTGGTGACTTTCTCATTTCCATTTCCCTCTTATTAAGGCTAAATTCTATTAACCTTATTTCTGATGTGGGTTTTCCACAAAGGTATTTTCTATTTTCAAACATTTATTTTCAAAAAAAAATTCTAATTGAGAGGACACAATTTATTGAAGGAGGTGAGAATGTAACACCCCAAGCTTCCATGACATGCTTCTATTTCAATAATGCAATAGCTTGCACTGTACGCAAGTTCGAGATTCTAACACACCGCGACCAATAAAAGTAGCTGTTTCGAATAGTAATACCCACCTTTTGAAATTATATAAATTTTATATTTCAGTATGGACTTGATTTTTGGATTCGGAATATCAGAATTAGCCTATGTTGAATTTTTGGTATTTTTCCGAGAACATCCAATTTTTGATGAATAGTGAAAAATACATAAAAACAACATTTTTAATCAAAATAATTTATAGTGATAAATTATACTATTGAGTGGTTTTAAAGTATAATTAGAATATATTTTTACCATTTTATCCAATTGTGGTCATTATAATTAATTTCACTTTGAAATTGGACACAAACAATTGTCGATCTTTTGATTGATATTGTTTTTTAAAAACATGCTATTTGGTTTGACAACAGGAATTAATTATAAAATTAATTAATGAAACTTATATGTTTTTAATTTTGTAAAATATACATCATTCTCAAATTTAGAATATCAATTATAGATTAGGGTGAGTTTTTGGTATTTTTCTGAAAAAATTAAATTTTTGATGAATAGTGAAACCCCTAAGTGGTAGTTTAAAAACTAATTTTTCATGTAAATGAAACATTACCACTTCTATGTATTGAATTTCAAAAATCTGACATACATGGTTGACAGTGGGAAGAAAAATATGGTTCAATGAGATGAAAATATTTTTTGGTGAATAATAACTTTTAAGTTTTATTAATCACGATTAAAGGTAATTAGTGGAATTTAAGATAAAAATGATATTATGAAAATATAAAAATATCTTGACACTTTTCCTACCCTTATTTTATAAGTCATGGCCGACCAATAAAATCCATGGGTCAACTTGGGGACCCCATGGTGCCACTTGGGTAAAAAAATGACATTAATAACTATTTATTTAAAGTAAAAATAAAATTGTCACAAACATGTGTTGTTTTACTAAACAATTATTACATGGGGTTATTTAAGATCACTTTTAGACTATAAAAATTCATTGGAAAGCTAAAAATATTTCCTACATCATGATATTTTTTTATAATTTTTAGACATTAAATAAATTAATTTTTTTATGACACCATGATGTTGCAGTGATTACCTCATTAATTAACTATTTAAATAAAATGAAAAGATAATGTAAAATCTAATACATACATTTGTCAGAAACCTATTGGATGAGTAGATTTAGAATTATTGTCACCTTATCCTCGAAATATATAATTGTGGGACCTTTAAAATCTGAAACTTATTTTATAATAAAGTAACATTTCATGACTTTCCAAGAGGATTGGGATAAGGCAGAGAAGATTGGGATAAGAAAAATAGGATGAATGAGAAGAATAGTGAGATTTGGGATAAATTGATAAAGGTGAAAAATATATGGGGCTATCCATTCGTCCATATTCAAAAACTGATGCTACATATGACTTGAAACCTCCTACTTCACACTACATTTTTCAACCCCCTAAACTCAACACCTTGTTTTAACTAGGTTCGCCACTCATGGTACCTATGAAACCAATGGTCCGAGTTAGACCAACTTGGATCTATGTTGACCGAAATATCCATGGACCACCAATAGATGAACCTCCAACTAAGATATTCTATGATTGAACTCAATCGATGTGTAGGATTAAATGGTACTATTAAGGTTTGTTCAATTTCATAGTTGTGGTAAACAGAGAGACAAAGACGGATGTGGCTCATGTACGATGTGACAATGATTATAGTGTATGACATACAAAGAAATAGACTGAGAGAGTTTAGTGGGGTAAGATCTGGCGTGTGATGGCCTGACTGAGTGGTGAAGAGGCCCTTTAACTGAAAAACGGTAGTGGGGAGGCTAAACAAGTAATATATATAAGGTGTTTTTTGGGAAGGACAAATAGAATGAAATTAATAGAATATAGATGGAGTTCTAAAATATCATTCTCATAGGTAAGCCATCACCCTTGTTGTCTTACATGCCTTGGATCATACCCACAGTAGTTCGACCAACATAGGATGATATTGAAAATGTTCAAACAATTTAAGCCCACCCGACCACATAACTACCAATCCTGCATGCCGCAGTCTTGTTTTTCATTACTCAGTGTCACTAAAATTTAGTAATTTTTTCATATTTTTAGTAATTACAACAAATGTTTATGAATGACTTCTAAATTTTTGTAATTACCACTAAATATTAGTAATTAACGCTAATTATTTCCAATTACCTCCAATTATTACTAGATACCTCAAATTTCTACTAACTGCCACATATTTGTACTAAGTGTCTCTTATTTTTACTATGTACTTCTAATTACAACTACATTTTCCTATGTATCCCTAATTACCGCTAATTTTTACTAATATTAATTACCACTAATTATTAATATGTACCTCTATTTTTTAAATTTTGCCTAATTTTTTGTAATTACAGCTAATTTTTAATAATTTAAACTAATTTTTAATAATTTTATCTTGGTTTTTCTAGGTATCAATAATTTTTACAAATTGTTATTAATTTTTACTAAATATCACTAATTGACCCTACTTTTTACTGATTATTGATAACTTTTTGAAATTATCTTGAATATATACTAATTACAACGATGGTTTTAGTAATTTCCTTAAATCATCGCTTATTTTTACTAATTAGTTCTAATTATTCCTATTTATTACTAATTTTTACAATTTGACACTAATTTTTAATAATTAATATCAATTTCAAATAATTACCCCAAATTTATAATAATTACCGCTCATTTATAATAATTACTTGTCATTTATATTAATTACCACTCATTTATAATAATTTTCCCTCATTTATAAAATTCAACTCTTATTTCCAATAACTACCTTACATTTATAATAATTATATACTCATTTATATTGATTATTACTAATTTTAACTCCATACCACTAATTTTTAATAAATGTTTTAAAATTATTAGTATTTATCATGAATTTGTAAAAACAGTATTAATTACTAAAAATTATTAACTACAAATTACTATTAATTAATACAAACTTATCTAAAATATTATTATTCATTACTAATATATATAATTTTTCACTTAGTTTTGTTAATTCCCCCACATTTATGTAATTTATTACTAATTCCCATTTTTATGGCTAATTTTTACTAATTAACATTTTATATACTAATTATCACTAATTTATAAAATTTATAGCTGTTATTTAACAATTTTCATTAATTAATTCTAATTATAAATATATAATAGTATTTAAAACTAACAATTACTAATTAAAACTAAATAATTATATTAAAAAATATTAATAATTAAAACCAAATAATTCTAATTAATATTAATTAATATTACATGAAATAGTTAATGATAAATAAAAATAATAATTCTAATTAAAAGTAATTATTGGTAGTTAATAAATATTAATATTAAACAAAAATAAATTAAATTAAAAATTAAAATCATTAAATAAATACCTTAAAAATATATAGTCTAGCAGATGCAAAGCAGAAAATCTAATACCGTATAAAATTTAGAGCTTTTAAAAATTTAAGCAGAAATGGGAGAGGAAAAATAATGAGAGGGATGTTCAGGGGAGATGTGATTAATGAAATGTCAGGTGGGGTATATATAGGTAATATATTTTCGGATGAGACTATTTTCAAGTGGATTATAGTCACCAAAAGTATTAATTGTGGCATGACTCATCACAAATAGTGCGCTACAAAAGGAACTGAATTGAAGGTAAAAAGGGTCTTTGCAATAGGTCTCATCACAAATACTCCTTTCCAACAATTTATTTGGGATGACAATGTATTTTGGTCGCATTTATTTTTGTTAAGGACTACCTTGGATGGGAAACGGGTCCATTGAAAATAGCACGTTGCAAAATTGCCTTTCTTCTCAGAGTGGTGATGCAGTTTGTGGTTTGTACGAGGATGGGATAGTAATACCTGGTGTCTGAACTTGGGTTGCCCTATGCTTTTATGTTGGTTTTTTCGCATGCTCACTGTCAGAGTTGTATATGGGAAACTTGAGTTTGTCATAGTGAAACCCATATAGAGATATATGATCATTATCAGGTCACGTCAGTATCTGTGTCAGTTTAGAGAGGTGTTGTGCTGCTAGACCCTATGACAACATATGGACTAGGTATTTAGTGTTATCCACTTGTACTAGGTGAGGAGATATTTTCATTTGTCATTGCATGCTGTTGACCTAATTTGAGATGGACTTTGGGTGTGGTTTGGTTTTTGATATTTCCATGAGTGTATATTGGTAGATAGCACAGAAGCCCACTAGAGAGCACTCTAGTGAGGAAGGTCCAGTCGAGACCCTGATTTTCACCTTATGTATAGTCTTTCTGTTCTAATAAAAAAAATCCATAAGGTGGGTAGAATATAGTAAATCTGGATTTTCTGTGAAAAACATTGGAATATATATAAAAATAGCTATGGAGCCTTGCATTGAGTCTATTCCAGAGTATGGGGCCTATAGAGCCTTGGTGCAGTGATATTAAATATATCAAATATATTTTATCATGAAAATACATGTTTTTTTAGAAATGTGGAATAACACCTGATAGGACTCTCAGATCAGAAATCTATGACTATGGTTGAGTCAGGAACATAGGATTTAGGATAGGCATGACACAAATATTTTTCGACATTGGGTTATCAGTTGAGGGCATGTTGGTGGGCGAGTTGATGGTATATGTTTATTAAAAATAAAATAACAACATTGCTACAAAATAAGCCTTTAACAGTGCTATAAATAGCCTTTATGAGTGATTGAAAAGTGATGACTACCCGAGCGAGATTAAAATATCTTTTCTTTTATCATCCCTTATAGAAGCACTGACAAAGTAAATTTTATCAGAACTTCTATAAGCGCTAAAATAGTGTACATTTTAAAGCACTTTTAAAAGGGCCAAAAACATTTCCTTTATCATCGCTTTTAAAAGCACTGATAAAAAGTCATATTGTAGTGTTCTACAACATCCCACTATACTACCACAACACTGTGTGATAACAACACACCGCAACAATAAAAAGACACCATATATTTACAAAATCAAACCCCAATACATAATTTAAATGAAATTGAATTTAAAAAAATAAAAAAACACTATATTATAGACATTTCAAAAATTGTTTTATATAATTTCATAAATACAAATTATTACATACATTCAAAAAAATCATTATTTCCTTGTATTTTAATCCTGACCCCAAATGAAAATATTTCTAAACAAACCACCTCTACACTAACAAAACAACACACCTAATTAATAAAAAATAATTATATTAGTATTAATATAAATAAATAAATTGATAGAAAGTTGTAATTTTATATAAATTAATTTCAATTTTAAATAAAAAGAAACACATGGAGTCATAATGTTTACACGGTGCATTATATTGAGCTGTGATAGATTCTAATAGGTCTCAAATGACTTGTGGATCGTTATAATTAAGTATCAAAACCACATGAATGTTTTCTATCGGTTTTGAGTACATTAGTAGTCTTCTTTAGTAAAATGTATTTCTAAACTAGAAAGACACAGTTTCAACTAATATTAATAACATCACATTTTGGTTTGACATGAAACTAATTCCTACACAACCGAAATGAATTATGAATCTCTTTATTATTTATCAAGAAAATATGAGCATGTTTGATCAGTTTTGAATGAGTGACACTTTTTAAACTAAAATGTAAATTTTAAACAGATAACACACAATTTAAGTCATATTAGGAACATAATGTATTAGATTGAGGTAAGGATTATTCCTACACATCTGAAAATGACTTATGGATCATTTTCATAATGTATCAAATTAATCCGAACTTGTTTTCTTAGTTTTGTGTAGGTCAGTTGTCCATTTTAAAAAAATTGACATCAATTTTAATGAAAAATACACACTTGGAGTCTTACCGGTCAAACAGTGCATTAGATTAAAGTCCAGATAATTCCAACATGTCTCAAATTACTTAAATATCATTTTATAGATTTATTATAACAATCTGAATGTGTTTTCTTTGTTTGGAGTATGTAGTAGTCTTTTAAATAAAATGTCATTTTAAACCATAAACATTCACTTTTGACCCATTACGAACACATCATGTATTAGTTTGACATGAAAATAATTCCTAAACATGAAAAATGACATATGAATTGATTTCTTAATTATCAAGAAAATATGGTCATATTTTATTTGTTTTTCGTAGGTGACACTTTTTGGACTAAAATGTCAATTTTAAACTGATAACAGACAATTTAAGTCATAATTGGCACATCAAGTATCATATTGAGGTTTGGATGATTACTATACATCAAAAATGACTTATGGATAATTTTAGTAAAGTAAGAAAATAATAAAAATGCATTTTATCTGTTTTTGGTAGGTTAGTTGTCCATTTCACTAAAACAGATGTAAATATTAAGTCAAAAGATGCATATAGAGTCATACCAGTCCCACCATACATCAGATTGAGGTGCGGATAATTCCAAAATATCTCAAATTTGTTATGGATCCTTATCCTATAGTATCAAAAGAATTTTAATTTCATTTCTCAACTTTGACTATGTCGGTTTTCTTTTATTACTAAAATTTAATTTTAAACGTGAAACCCGCACTTTTGACTAATTTCAATTAAATAGTGAATCATTTTGATGTGAAACTGATTCCAATAGATAAAAAATTACTAAAAAATATCTTTAATAAATTATCAAAAAACATCATAGCATGTTTTGTTGGTTTTTAGTCAGTGACACTTTTTGCACTAAAATGTCTATTTTAATATAATAATAGACAATTTAAGCCATACTGATCACATCATGTATTATATTGAGATGTAGATGATTACCATACATCAGAAAATGACATATGGTTTATTTTTTTAATGTATCAAAACAATACAAAATTGTTTAATTAGTTTTGATTATGCCAGTTGTTCATTTTACTTAAATTAATTTCAATTTTTTTATAAAATGCACATTTTGTGTCATACCTATCACACCATGGGTAATATTGATGTGAGGTAGATTATTAAACATGTTAAATTACTTATGTATCATCTCACTAAAGTATCAATACAATATGAATGAGTTTGATTGGTTTTGAGTATGCCATTTCTTTTTTACTAAAATTTCATTTTAAACTAGAAACACACACTTTTTACTCATTCTGAACAAATCGTGTATCGATTTTATTCGACAATAATTCATACACATCATATATGAATTATTAATCATTTTAAAAAATCTTCATTAAAATTTAGAACTTTTAATTGGTTTTTAGTGACAAGCACTTTCTAAACAAAAATGTTGATTTTAAACTGATAACGGACACATTGATTCATACAAAACTCATTGTGTATCAGATTGAGTTTTATATGACACATACACATCAAAAAGTACATATGGATCATTATATTAAATTATAAAAACTATATGAATATTAATAAACTATTTTCAGTATGTCAGTGGTATATTTTAATAAAATTAATGTCAATTTTAAATATAATAAATTACGTGGAGTCATACTAGTTACACCATTTTTCGTGTTGATGTGTGGCTAATTCCTACACATCCAAAAGTCTCAAAAAAATTATACATATCAATTTTACCATGAAATCCACTAACTTTATTTGTCAAACTATTAACAATTCCTAAGAAGCTTCAAAAAAACCACCCTTGCTAAAAAAATGGGCATATATAAGAAAATTATTATTATAAGTGTAATAAAAAATGAAATAAAATAAACGTAAATATGAAATAAAAAATTATTTCTAAGGATAATTATTTTACTATGGAAACATCAATATTACCTCTGTAATTGAGTAGTAGAGGGAACATGAAGGAAAGTGATAAATGAAAACATTTTAGTGGAGAAATATTTTAGGGGGGAAGTCTGTGTATTTTTTGGTGAAGAAGGCATGCAATATAGACAAAACACCTCAAATCAAATAAAAAAATGGACCTATATAATAAAAAAATCATTATGATATTGATAATAAAAATAAACAAATTAAACATAAATATGAAATAATTAATTAATTATATGGACAATTATTTTACTATGAAAACATCAATATTACCTCTATGATTAGGTAGAGGTAGTGTTATTTCTCTTCTTCCAATGTAGGTGGGGAGAACATGAATGAATATGATAAGTAAAGCACACTAGGTTTGAAAAGGATTTGAGGGTAAAATTTTTTTTAATGATTCTATGAATAATGGCATGGAAGATAAAGAGACCACCCAACTAGAAAAAAAAAGCACCTATATAACCAAAAAAAATAATTGTGTGAGTTATATTAAAATTAAATAAATTAAACATAAATATGAAACAATACGTTAATTCTATGGATAACTATTTTACTGTGAAAACATCATTATTACAATTATGGCTGAGTAGAAACAACACTAGTACTCTTCTTGAAAAGTCTTGATAGATGGGCATGAATCTTCTAAAATATATGAACAATGCATTTAATAATGAAAATTAAATCAATGTTCACTTATATAATTTTTTTGTAAAATAGATAAAGTATATCATAACAATACTTTTTTATCTTTCTAACTTTTTTTCTTTATTACGATTTATTCTTCTAGGGGATTGGTAACATCATCATGTGTAAAATCCATTGTCTACATGAGTATTCAAAAATTTAATTTATATTGTATTAATGGAGTAGAGAATATATTTTATTATGTTGTAAAACACAGTATATTAAAAAGACATTTACCTTTTCATTGGACACTTTTTCTTTTTTTAATGGTTTTTGGGATTTGGTCCCTCTATAGATAATCCAATCCCCTCTTTATGGTCCCCAATAACATACAACACATTGTCTGCATTGGGAATAACATGAAGTGATTGTGGTCTTCCGATAAAAAGGTCATCCTCCATTGAATTTTTATCTAACCCAACAATTGTTTTAGTCAGCGGCAGTAAAATTCACTAATTATGGTTTATTAGATTAATGACAATAAAAACATACACTTTTAGTGATTCTATTATGAATGGATCATCCTTTTACCCTTCCATGTTGAAATTTTCCTTCATTAATCCCATTTCATCAACATTATCTCCAATGATATTTTCAACCAATTTTCAAGGGAAAATTGGCTCATAAAATTTTTTATAATCCAACTCGTATAATTTTTCGATAATGCTAAAATATGACATATGTTCATGAATTGTATTTCTTTCATTGGAACCAGATATGTGAATCACTTCAACCATAGGCATAGCACCACTATTTTTCTTCATATTTCATTCATCACATTGTTTGGTATAGAACATATAACCATTGATTGTAAAACTAGTTTAAGGTATAGAATTAAAATTCAATCATCTCGCTAGACATTGATGTTTTTTAGAAATTTAATTAGAACATTTAGATAAATGATTATAAATTTGATCTCCAAACCGTAGTATAAACATTTGATTATGTTTATTTGATATCCATCCTTCATCCCTTGATAAATTCAAATCTATAATAATTTATTATGGGATTCAATGTATAGATCAACGTATTCACTATTATGAAAAAACTAATGGAGTGCTAGCTCAAAACCTATCAACCTAATTGTAACAACATCTCTTCCAAAAAATTCTTCTCCCATAAGGCATTCACTGGGATGAGAATTTTGGAGACCGATGTTATCAGTAACGGATAAGTAATCAATACAGAATTCAAAAAATTCTTCAAGAATATTTCATTCTACAACAAAACCTTCTAGATGACATTTATTTTTGACATACCCTTTCAAAATATACTTATTGAGTTCAATGGGGTAAATCTATATATAATGGAAAAAACCACATAGTTGAACCTCTCTATCCAAGTGAATAATTAAGTGGACCATTATATCAATGAATGAAAGAGGGATGAACATCTCTAATTCACATAATATGACTACATCCTCATACAATATGGGAAACATTATCAGTTAGATAAATTTACTTCATATTTATTTCAAAAATAAGTATAGTCTGGTCAATGTAGGTCAAAGATTTAATGGTAGAATTCAATTGAAAGAAAAATGGATTAAATCATGCATCAAAACCTGAAATTCATGTGATTTTATTTCTTTTAACATTAAATAACTCATTGTAACGACATTCATGATATTTGATAAATATCACAATAGAACATTTACACTTTTTAGGAAAAGGAAAAAATTCAATTTTTCATGTCTAGATAGAGTGTATTATATTGGAGGAAGAAAAGTTAACCTTTTTCCCTTCACCAGTTCCAGCTCTTTCTATATCCCCATTTCAATAAAGTCCAACCCAGCCTTTATGCGATATTTCACTGTTATAGGAACTTTTAGTAATATTATAATAAAACCATCCAATAAATTTTTTCTATATGAATTATATCAAGGAAATGTCTGACATACAAATAATTATAATACAACAATTAAAATTTAATTGATATATTTTTTCAACCTGATTTTGTATGGTTTTCAAAAATGGATTACCAAATAAAGTATCAATATATTTTACATTATTTTAAAATTGATAAAAGGTTATTTAATATTCTGTTGCCACTTATTTTATATTCTCTTCAAATTATGTAGTCCAAGATCAATAATTATGTCCTCATGGTAAAAATTTCTAATGTCCTAAAAACACAGTCTTGGAGGAATGATTCAACTAAATTTTGTTTGTCCATTTTTCACAAATGGGAAACCCCATTATTCCATTAATACTAGAGGCTCATAAATTTCTATATGTAGGGAATTAATTTATTGTTTTGTAAAACATGTCCTTCAATGTGAATTATTAACTTCTAGGAGAATTATACATTGAAACACCTCTATCCCACATTAATTTCATATCTTCTATGAATAGATCCAAATAGAGATCAATATCATTACCGGGTTACTTTGGTCCTTATATAGGAAGAGAAAAAATATTGTATTTTGACTTATTTCATAACCATGGAGTAATGTTATAATATGACAACATGGAAGGCCATGTTCTTTGAGTATTACTCTATAACCCAAAAGGATTTATTCCATCTATATATATTACAATTTGAAAGATTGTTATCTCATTTCCAAATTCAGTATACTCGTAATCAATTTTTTTCACTAGGGAGAATTTGATGGAAGAAATTGGTCACCATATTTAATTCATGTATCATCATTCCATGTCAATGGTCTCATTGTTTATTAACATCCATAAAGTCTTCTGAATAGTGGAATGATATGAAATACCATACATATTTTTAATTACATGATTCATTTTTCATGTATTGACCAGTTCCACAGTTAGGGAATTTTATGACTGATTCATGGTCCTTGTTAAATAATATGAAATCATTTAGGCATGAATGACTATTTTTAGATATCATTCTCATTGAAAGTAAAATTCTTTTAGTTTCATAAGATCCTCAGGATATTTCATTTTCTTATGGTATGATATCATTCAAGAGACCAAGTTGTTCTAAAAATATGGCGTCACTCCATTCGCTACAAGGTGTAAAATTATATAACATCAATAAAGCTGACAATGTTGTGTATTTTGTAATACTGGTATAATAGGGTTTACTGGCACATCTATTTAACTCCACAATCAAATTTGGACAATCATGAATCTCATCTTCAATTTCATTTTTCATTTCTTCCATGTGATATCCATCTTCATTTACATTGGTATTCGTATCAAATGATCCATAAACTATAGTATAATCCTAATTGGAGTCCAAATTCAATTTTCCCCCATTTTTGGTACAAAATTTGTATCTATGACTTATTTAGTAAAAAATAAAATGTTCTTCCTACCCTTCCAGACTAATTTCTCATCAATAACAACAATTTAAACTTGGACATAGGATTTATGAAGGGTCGTATGCATACTCTTTTGAAAACATGAAGAACTATTAAACACCATATTTTTAATCTTTTTCCAAATTATAAGAATTAATCCATTTTTTATTCATATCCTTCATATTTTGTTCATAATTTATTAATATTTCACACTAAAAAAACAAATACACATAAGATATTTATTATCAATAGTTAAAGTTGTAGATAATTACAATAATGGAAACCCAATGTTTGATTATTTCAAAGAATTTTAGTACTCTATGAAGAAAATGGATAATTGAATTTATGAAAATAACTTATCCACTATTTTCAATGTTATCCTCTGAATTCATTCAAAAGTGAATGTTATAGGAAACTTTCATCCTTATTATCTCATCTCCCAAACATTTACCAAGGAAATTTGTTATTTGTAACACATTATTTATCTCTTGTCGATATGTACCTATACTTCATGAAATACTCAGAGAAGTAGTCATCCATGGGATGACCAATGCTCAGATTAGTACAAGAAACATAAAAGAGATGGGGGATGGGCCTAAAGGTAACAAAATGCAATAATAACAATTCTGGAGATAAAGTAGATGAGGATAAAAATTGTACTTTATTATTTTCTCAAAAGGGGTAAATGCCTACAATTTGGGATAATTACACAATTTTCACTCATTATTAACTTCTGTACTTTTGAAAGTGATATTTGGTGGTATAAACATTCTTTTATGTGATTCAAGTAGATCTTAATGGGGATATGTCCTGATTTATGAATCTTTGGGGCCACTATGAATTTAACATTTATTGGAGAAATATTATTTTTAGACATATATATAAAGGAATTTATGATACAGATAATTTATATACAAATCCACATTTGTCCATAATTTTAAATGAAAATCAATATAATCCCATCCGCGTTTTTAAATCTAGAACCATAATTTGTTAAAAAATAATTATAAAATCAACCATACATTATAATTTATGAAAATGGGTATAAATAGATAGAAATATATATTCACATGCACACACATATATATAAACTTAAATTGATAAAAATATATATAACTCTTACAGCATAAAATCACAATATTATAAAATAAATACAATCCAATACAAATTATGAAAATAGAGAGCAATTGAAAATAATTAAATATGCTATCACCCTTACAGAGATTTCTCTTCAAATAAATCCCTAAATTTATAAGAAAATAATTTTTGAGAAAAAACCATTACACAGAAATATTAAAAAATAATTTAAATAAATAAATTTCTTTATACAAATTGCATAAAATCAGCTTCTTTTGCTGCTTCACACAATAAAAAGACAGAGATTTGGTTTTCTATATCAATTTTTCCCATTTATTTATCAATTTTATATATTAAAACTCAACTATTAAAATGTGGAATAAATGTTAATTTAGTATTTTTATCTACGGAATTGATATGATTGTCAATGATTTCCAATTAATGAAAAAATCAAGCTTGTGGGGCAAGCTTCAGTATGGATGTTGATTAAAAAACAAATTTATTGAGAAAAACAATTCAAATGACCAAAACCGGATATCAAAATATAGTCTCCATGAAAAAATGGATCACAAACAAAATCAAAATAATATACAATAACCGGCGTAGAAATACAAATAGAAAATTAGAACCTACGAATGAAATTCTGAAACCCACAGATCCAAATCTCGAAATGGAAAATATAGAAAGAAAATAAAAACCCACAAAAGAAAACACTAGTCTACCTGGAAAGATTTTAGAAAATAGAAGACCCTTGGATCTAGATATCGATGTTTTCATTTGAAACACTAAATACATGTGAACATCGGATGCCAGACGATGTTCGGGAAACTCATGGTAGTGGGTTTGTGTGATTTAGGCAGTTTTGTGTGATTCAAGGTTCGATTCCCCAAAGAGGATAGAAAAAAATGGGAGGCTTCCATGGAAAGCTTCTGATATCACAATTTGTTTGCAATAGGTTAGGTTTTATTAATTAGATCAAAATAATTTTATCAGCACTTTCAAAAAATAACTGATAAACAATCCTTTAATCGGAGCTTTTTTTAGCGCTGATAAATCCACATATTTATTAGTGATAAAAAATCCCTAACAATGATTTATTTTATTATAGATTTTTACATAATCCCTAATAAAGTATTTTCTATTATAATTTTATTTTTTTGTAAATATATATATACTTAATAAATTTATATAAATATAAATATTGTAAATATTTTATTTGATTAAATATATTTATTATAATGTTAAAAATATTTATTTATAATAATATTAATATTTTTAAAAAATAATATTTATATTATTATATATATTTTTATATATATAATTATATATATATATATTCAATAAATATATATAAATATAACTATAGTAAACATATTAATTATTTTTTTAAATTTATTATAAATTTAATAATTATTTAAATATATATATTTATTTATAATTATATAAATACATGTAAAAGTATATTTATTTATTTATAATTATAATTATATAATTCTATTAATATAGTATGTACATTTTTAAGTATATTTTTTAAAAAATATTTTTTTACAAATATTTTTTTTACAACTACTTTTTTATCATTATTAATGTATATATTCTTTTAAGTGCATTCATGTTAAAAATTATTGAAATTGAAGAAATTATAAATAAGCACACCTTAATAATATTGGAAAAATGGATATCTTCTGCATGCCTGCATTGTATATAAAAATTCATTAATTACGTTTATGGGAAATTAATATAACACACATTTGATCAATGTTAAATTGAAAAATCAAACAACATTCAATTATATGTCAATTACCCTAAGCAACTCATCATTATTTTTAATTCATATTAATTTTTAATTATAAACAGTTATTCAGAAAATATATTATTATTTAATGTAAAGTATATAAATATTTTTTAATATATAAATAATATTTAGATACATTAATATATATCAATATATTTAATATATATTGATTATTAACATTATCAATAATCATCTAATTGTCAAACTATTTAATTTTTTCCTCATTTTACTTATTCTTAATTATAATTTGTTTAATTTTCATTTTTCATATCTATATATTTAATACATAATATTTATTAGTATATATAATTTATTTAGATTAAAGTAAATTTATTAATTGTTATTAATTATTATTTAATTATGGAAAAATTTAATATTTTTTATAATGTCATTATTATTATATTTTATTTAGTTAATTAATTTTATTTATTAGAACCATTATCAGTAGTAAAAATTGATGATGAAGGACTCCTTTATAAGCTCTAAAATATATAGCATTGATAAAAGGTACCCTTTCTCAATGCTTAAAATAAAGCACTGATAAAGGGTATCCCTTATCAGTGCTAAAAATAAAGCACCGCTAAATGTTAACCTTTATCACAGCTAAAAATAAAGCACTAATAAATGATTCATTTATTAGCACTAAAAAATATCTAGTAAAGTGTTAAATTTATCAGTACATTCTTAATTGTTGATAAATATTCCATTTATCTGTGTTTTTTCTAGCGTTGGTAAATACCAGTGCTGCTAAACACCTATTTTGGGGTAGTGTATCCTCCCCCACCCGTTTTTTCATGTGAAAAAGGGATAAGAGGATCTCATCCTTGAGTGGTGGACATCCTAAGGCTGAACCAAATCATGGATTTGTTAATAATCCATGATTTTTAGATCAATCATCACTGGATTGTGATACAATGCCTCCCAAGCATCATTTCTGACCCGAAGCTTTGGTGTTTCTCCATGAGGTATGATTATTTATGTTTTAAGTCCTAATCCACCTTTAGATGTATTGTTTTATGGTTTTAGAATGCTTAGATAACTAATATGTACCCCTTGGGGGTCCATCTGTGGGTTTTAATGGATACTGCAGTGTTTAAGGAAGCTCACTTTGATTTATTTTTTGGAATTCATAATCACATGGTGTGTTGTGTAGTATATTATGTTGTGTGTTCTTCCCATTGAGAGAACATGACCCTTTTGGGACCATACACCATGTACTAGGGGTAGATTCCATGTAGTGGTCCCATTTCGTGTGGCCGATGAATATATCTAAGGATTTAATGTCAATGGATATGGCTATGTGATAGTGTATGACCATTTTTCTCAAGAACGGGGTGTCGAACACATGTACGATATGAGGAAACATCTAGGGGCCTGGGTGAGGTGATACACCTTTTTGAAAACATGTAGTTATCATGTAAGCTCACATGTCTAGCTATTCTATGTACAAGAGAATATGTTCGATTGATCGGGTGGGGTCACATGTAATGTAAACTGAAGTACACACCATATTCCATTCTTGAGAACTTTTTCATAGCATATCTCCTTCTTTGGGGTTCATATTTAGGCCCATAAGTTGCCTATCCTAAGTAGTTTTCCATATATAATGAGATGGTATCCTATGTGGTAGATTTTTAGATATGATTTGTCATCATTCTAACATGTTGTGTCATTAGAGGTGCTTAATTGTTGGAAATGATCAAGGCAGATCACTGGAGGGATGTCGGGGTTCATACCCTTGTAAAATGTCTCAGGATGTGGGTCCTCCAAGATTTGTTATCCAGTATAGAAGTTATCATCTACTCTCAGATAATGGGACCCCAATCATTGATTGTGATATATAGGGAGGAATGAATATTTTGACACTCTTTTTTGCATTTCATGACCTATATTTGATATTAGTTTTGTGTATCAGAGAGACATTGGGACAGGTTCTCCCTAGTCATACTAGGGTGCGAGAGTCCCTTACCTCTTGGATTAGTGGAGAAATAACTCACTCAGATAATATTTTTTTCCTTGTCCATGGAGTATTTTTTCCTGGGTCAGTACTACACTGTTTTATTTGGGTGCATCCCCCCATATCATTAATGTTTTCTGGGATAGAACTCCCCTATCACATTAGGGTGCATTTCCTCCATACACATTGTGAAGATTAATTTGTTACTCCCCAAGGTTGTAGGGTGTGGGTCCACTATCAATGATGGAGGTTCTACCCAATCATACTAGGGATTAGGTCCTTGATAATTGACACTATGGAAGAGTTTCAATTCCCCAGTCTTACCAGGGATTGAGTCCTCTTCCCATGGAGTTGGTACTCTCATGGTGTACTAGGGTGGATGACCACTATATGTGATGCCTAAATAGAGTCAATACTCACCTATCATACCAAGGTGAGGGTCCTCTATTTCAGAATTGGTAATCCCCTATCACGTCATAGTACAACTCCCCCTTTGAGATTATATAGGTAAATAAGAAACCCCCCTCTACACAAGGTTCGATACATCTATCAATGGAGTGGAACTCCCACATCTTTGAGTAGCATCGGGGTGATGGTCATCCCCTAGATTTGAAGCTCCCTTAGATATAGAACTCAGTTTTAAAGAGTGTGACCCTATAAATTTAATACATGAGACATGGTTATAAGATAGTTCTCCCTCAACGCGATGATGTGAGTAAATATTCGTATTGATAATATGAAGGTATCTTGAAATGGTTAAGATTCGGTAATCCCCGGGTTGTGGGGCCACAACAAGGTGTGGGTCCCTTGTTTGTCTTTCTTTGAGAGAACACAAAGGGTTTGATGAATACATTAGTGCTCCATCGACTTTCTAGTAGTGATAAGTGGGACTATCCCTTAATTTATTATGATTTCTCATGGTGTGCATAATAGCATTGATAGGACCCCCAGTGTTGTGAACTATAGTGGGAATTGGAGAAATGTTCTTGAAAGAGTGTGTCCTATTATTTGAGAGCTGTGAGGGATATATGAGCATTATCTAAGGTGTGTGATATCTCATATGACTTCCACCAAGGGTGTAAGGGATTCTAGAGTGCGGGATCCTAGACGATTGTTACCTTTGAACCTCAAGTATAATCTTGTGTCTAGCTATACAGTCGAGACCTCATGAGACGTGGGGTATGAGATGGGTATTTTTTGGGTGTTTTTTAGGATAACTTGTAGTGCTGTTATAATTTTTGATTGAAACACACATATTTAGAGCTAACTAGCCATGTATAGATATGTACCAGTCTAGATGGAGTTCCTCCCTCATTGGGATTCCTCCTCTGTTTTGGTCTAGAAGACTATTTCCTTTATATTACTCCATTTATTTTGGGTTTTGGGTTTCCTACTGGTTATTTTTCTATGCAACCTAGCACGATATTTTCTATCATGTGTTATGCCTTGTGCAGATGATAGAACTTTTACAAAGAGTCTCAGGAGGATCTAGAGTGGGTAGAGCATAATGATCTTCAGAGACCGAGCTATTTTCTGGTTCTTGGGTGAGGAACTTTATGGAAGATTCATATAAAAGACATACATCCATCTATGTTGGTTGGACACTTTTTTAGTTTTTGGTGGGATTTAATTTTTTCTTTTTTATGCTTTTTAGTACTTCTATTGTACATTTTTTTTGGATAAATGTAGGCATGCATTTTGTATCATTGTTTTATTATCTCTACAATATTTCATGGAGATGACTATGGGTGTGTGCGTATAGGTAACAGATGCCATCTCTTCCCATGTGTATGATATGCCTACTTCTTATTGGATTCCAACCCATCTCATATTTGGGATAGGCTTAGGGAGTTACGTCATGGGCCACTGTGGGTCAAGTCGTGAGATGAAAAAATGGAATATAATATTTTTTTATCTATTAGGAATGAGAGATTAAAAAATTTAATAAATATTAAGATAATGATAATGGTATGGATACAAATTAATTGTATACTAAGATTATGATCTAGAATATTGTAATATACAAAATATTTTTTTTGTTTTGAGTATAGATGAATTATCATTTTTTTGTGTCGATATTATAAACCATTCATATTGGTAACTCTGAAAACTAAAAAATAAATTTATTTCTGATATAAAACATGATTTTGTAGATAATTCAACATATGAAAGACAAGAACACTAACATTTTTAATAGTCAATTAATATGAAATAGTTTTAGGATACCAAAATCCAAAATTTCTAAAAGGAAATATTGACTCAAATTGTATCATATTTATCATTTAGATAAATTATTTTTTTGGTAAAAAGTGTTCCATTAAAATTATCACTTTAGTTAAATGTTCTCCCAAATTTATGATTATTAAACGATTATAATTAGAAGTAGAAAAATATTTATCATCATTCCATTATAGTATAATTTGAACCCTTATTTTCAACATCACTTTTGACATTATAATCTATATATATTGATACCATTTATGATTTAAGTGGGTATACACCTTCTACAATGGAAAACATGAAACATTCCCTCAATATTTAATTTTATACATGGTAAACAATTTTACTCCTAAAATTATTCTAATCATATACTCAATTATTTTTTCTATAATACGATGTATTGGTGCTACGTTTTCTCATAAATTTGGGTAACCTAGATTCTAGTAATTTTTAAACAAAATTGGATATGTGTAATGAAAAAATGATTAAGAGAGTTACCATAGAAAGTAATGAGTATGATATATGTAATTTATAACTAATTTTCTCCATCATTTGGCTCCACATATTTTCCTCACCTATATTTAATATCCAATATAAAAAACTATTTAGTTATAGAGAGCCCATAAAAGAGTCACTAGAATGAAATAAAATGCTTCAATTAGAATAAGAATACGAAAACATGGCCATAGATAATAATGGAATAATACTTCAAAAAAACAATGTCACTTATACTTCAATAATATTCTATATAAATACTTTTCCTAAAATATCTACACTATAAATCTATTTTGTCAATAAAATGTAATTCAGATCAATTAGTAATTTCTGGATTTATAATATCCATTAATTTCAAATTAAGAGTTTGAAACCAATTCCTAAAAATTATATATACCAAATACCATTTAACAATTCAGGATAATATTATGATTTCTTATATATCACATCTATATTCAATAATACTTTTGAATTTCATAATAATATTACTATAAATTCAGAAAAAATATTATTCATTTATCCACCCTAGAAGGAGTAAGGATGTTATTCCACTAGAAGAATTTATATGTAGTATTTTATTTTAAAATCATAATATTAGACATTATAACTTCAATAATTTCCCTTCCCCTCCATAATAATGAAGAATGTAAACCTCCCGATTTAGAGAACTTATTGAAGAAATTATAGCCAATAATTTCTGTTTTCTATTATTCATATTAACATTCAAAGATATTATAATATTCATATATAATTCACTTATTAAAATTATAAACTAACATAATTCCTTGCAATAAAAAATAATAAATTACAAGAATATGATCATAAAATTTCATTAAAATTCAATTATTCCCAAGATATTATCAATTTCTATGAAATTATATATGTACCTATAATCATCTACGATTACTAAATATGATATTGTATTATAGGATTTTAAATTAATATCTATTTTTATAAGAATTTAATCATTAATTATTTATTCTATCTAGTAAATTAAGTCCTTCTTTATAGTGTAAAAATTTGAAAAATGAAAATGAATCATTTATTAAATATCTAAGATAATTATATAAGATAGTGAATGAAAACAAAATATTTTTTAGGAATGAATATTTCATTTATGCAACATACATAAAAAGGATATAATTAACATTAAATTATATATATATTATTCTTAATTAAATGTATTAAATATATTTATAATTTAATTTTCAAATAACACTTGATATATAATATTTTTGGGGAATTCTGTTTGGAAAAAACATATGAACAAATCATGTATCGGTTCTCCAAATCCATATAAAGAACCAAGAATAATAGATTCATTGAATTCTGTATCATCCTAATGTAAAACTACGTTTAAATATGCATTTATGATAGTATGATGTATTTTATGAATATTATTACAAAATTTCGTCATAATAAATTATAGATTTATCCATTATAAGATCAACCCTCTAAAAATATAATTCAGTAATTATTGGTGGCACAAAAAAACTTCTAATTGGAAAATCCCATATGTGATAATTTTTTTTGAAATTTTAATTGTACAACAACATTTAAGGAAAAATGGAATAAATATGAAGCATACAATTTGGTAATTTTTTATTGTCTTTAAACTAACAAGTACACATACATAGGTGCACTCTGTGATTCATAAGAATTTTATTCAATTGAATAATCATCACTATAACATATACATTATTCAACTTGGTGTGGAATAATTATCTTTCAAAAGGTGGTATTCTAAAATTCATATCATACATACTATTAAATTAAAATACTCTATATGGTGTAATATATTGACATCCATAATTTTTTTTGATCTTATAACTTTTTTTATGAACATTTTGACTAATCAATTTTATTTAAAGAGTATTGGGGAAAATATAGTGAAATTTTTTAATATATTAAAAAATATCTTTAATTGAATATGGTTGGTTTTATATTAAAATTTTAATGTGATTGTGAAATTTCATCATCAAATCTGTATTGTAAGGAAAAATATAATAATTTTCTTCTGAAACAGAATTTTTCAAAAAAAAAATTACAAATGATTCATGATAAAAAAATCAAATATATATACTTCTAAATTGTTTCAATTTTACGAAAATCATAGGGAGGGACATTGAACATATCTGATTTTTAATACAAGTGTATAAATAATTACAATGATAATATTGTCTATATATATTACAACATCATTAATTCATGGTTGATTTCACTAATTTTTAACTTTGACTGACATAATATTGTTCATATATATTCTTATGAATGAGGAAATTAAAATTTTCAATATTAAAGAGGCCACATTTATTGAATTTAAAATTATGAACAACTAAATTTACAGTTAAATTCATAGGATTAAATTTTTAAAATTGTTTTGGAAAAATTATATTTTAAAATTATAGAAACAAAATATAGTTTACATGTAAATACATGACATATATATTTTTTAAAAATATATCATTTAAATAATTAAAATGATTTTAAACCATAATATAAAAAAATGGGTGAAAATATGAGTATCTTTGAGGCCGATGGTTGTAATTGATAATAAATCAATCTATATTAGGTATTTTTTTTGGATGCGTTTGAATGTCAGAAATGAATCAAGACATCCAATCCAATTTAAAATATTTTTTCCATTTCAATATTTTTTCTCATTATATTCATCCAACTTCCAGTGAATCAAGATTTTCAAAAAACCACTCTTACCATAATTGGACCATTAAATCTCATGTCATAAAAATTAATCTTGAAAAGCATTAAAATTTTCAACACATAATTATTTCTAATTAAAATAAAAAAAATTCATTATATCTAAGACTAAAATAAATTTTTTTAGGAGATATTATGAGTGTAAAATAATTCATTTATTATTAAAATGATATATGATTTTAAGAAAAATACTCCCAAATTATAAATTTCTTTTGGTTTAGTATATTAATTTTTTCAGGTTTATATGATAAAAAAATTATCACTATATAACTATGAAATAATTAAAAAAATGATATTAAAAAAATTATAAATTGGGAGAACCTCATCATTTTTTTTAATTTACATTTTTTAGATTGAATGATAATGTCTATCTCCTAATTTAAATCCCCAATGTTACTAACTACACCCTAATAAATTTTAGATGTAGTTGATATGTTATATATTTTCAAAAAATATCATCTATTTCTAGGTAGAATAAATTTAATGAGTGGATAAATATGAGAGTACATCAAATATATTATTTTTCTGGAATTTTTAGTAAGTGTGTTGATAAGATATATCATATATTGTATTTTTCCAACCATTGGTGGATTAAAAAATTGATCAGGGTGACTGTTTGCACCGTTGATATGAAAATTAGATAAAAATGTAAGTATAAAAATAGTAAAACATCTAATAAAATATTATTATTAAAAATTACTAAAAAATTATAATTTACCAGACACAATATTTAGAGTATCATAAATATGAATTTTTATAAATTTATGTGATTACCTATCAAATGGGAGTATACTTCAATTTAGGTAATGTTTTCACCATTGATCAAAAATAAAAATGGAGATCCTAAATTACTGATTGAGTTATCCATCATTTTTCCAGTATATGTGAAATAAAATATCATATTTTAATTAATAATAATATAAAATAAAATTTTTTCATAAATAAAATATTTATTTAATAATAGGGATCTCAAATATTTAGTAGGTTCATCTAAAATTTTAAAATATTTCATACCAAATCAACAACCTAAAGAGATTTTCCGAAAATATGTACCTCTAAGTCATTTAATCAATTTGTTAAAAAATATTATAATCATAACACACATATAAATAGTTAAGATTGATATTATGTAAATATGTTGAAAACAATCACTCTCTTAGAATAGACAACATAACATAAATTTTATTAAGGAATAAATAAATTATATATTTATCAACACCATCGACATGGAATAATATTAAAAAAATAAGTTATATTATTCTTTTAAAATGTTATTATAATTTATAAGAATGAATAAATTAATGTAATTATAGTATAAAAATAATAAATTTCATGATTTCAACTGTAATATTTGATTATAATATGATTAATTGAATGTGATCGAATAAATATCAACATAATATAGTCCAAATATTTATAAACAAATAATATTTAAAAATTAATTTAAATTAATCACAATCTAAAAAATATATATTTAATAAAAAATAATAAAATCTAAATAGATAAATATTTATTTAACTATTTAATAATTCAGCAATATTGTAAGAAGAGAGTAGATTAAAAAAAACATATAACTATACCGAAATTATTTATATCCATAGCTCCAGAATTTATTGTTTGATAAATATAACAATTTGATAATACACAACTACAAAATTTTATAGGATATGTGAAGATACATGTATTTATAAATGTTTTATTAGTGTTGGTTAAGAAAAGGGTCTGATCAAAAAATATTTTTTATTCACCTAGGAATATAAAATTTAATATTTTTTTAAAATCAAATATACTAGTTTTAATTATTCAATTACAATATATATATTTTAAAAAAGGAAATATGGATATATTATGCTAATAGTGAGTGTCACATGAAATAAACACATTATTTTTACAATATGTACACATATTGTAATTTACCATATTTTTTGAACAAGAAACAAAAATTAAATCTTTTATATAAGTATCCATCTATAAAATTAACATATTATAGTTATTTTAAATATATAAATCACCTTATTTTCCCAAATATATTTTAGGTCTCGTTTTTTAGAGAATTAGGAAAAAATATTTTAATGTAAACCAATACATTATATATTGACACTTATAATAATTATCAATATTTTCCACCAATTGAAACCCTTTCAAAATTAAACATTATTTCTTTTCAAAACTCTTCAGAAAAACATTAATCATGAAATAATATTTTTTCATTAACAATCATAAAAACTGTGAAAAAAATTATAAAACATTGTATTAGTACAAAACACTCTGTAAGTGACATAATGAAAGTGAATTATTTATCTAGTGAAAACATGGAAACCCATTAAAAACCATTTCTCAAAAACTCATTAGAAATCATATTAAAATAAAATAGGTTTCTTGGGACATCATTAACATATCACTCTTAATTAAACCTTATAAATAGAAAAACCATATGTTCAAATTCAATCTCTAAAGTACCCATGGAATTAGATAGTTATAATGGATCTCACCATTCGTATAATCTATATTGGGCTCACCCATTTCTCATGATCTATAATGGGTCCCAACATTTTTTATAAGCTACATTTGGATTCCCCATGTGATTTAATGGGGATCAACCATTTTTATAAAATTTCTAAGGCCTAAATCATACACTAAAACCTTGAATTCTATTTTTATACCATTTGTAAAACTCTGTAAAAAATCAATATACCGATTTTTTTGTAAAAATAAATTTTAAAATATTAAAATCCACGCACATAAGAAATAATCTTTTTTAATTGGAAAAAATATGAAGACATATAAAGGAAAAATTAAATAATTAATATGTAATGAAAGAAGGAAATTAAATTCACACCACATATGTTAAAAACCATTCTTTTTATCATTGTAAAACCATCTGAAAGATAATTATTAAAGTGGATTTTAAAAATAAATTTAATTACATAAAAACATATAAAGATTAATTTTTGAAAAAAAATGAGAAAAATTAAAAATATCCCATTTAAAAAATTCATGTCCATATAAAATAAATTTATAAAAGTCATTTTGATAATGTTGAAATGAATGATAATTATTTATAATAATAAATCTTTATAACATTTCAGATATGGTTTTTGTAGTTAAAAATTATGTTACCTTCAGTCTAAATCATTACGCAAGTCATATATCATCCAGGTTAATAAACATTGATTAATGATTTTCTTTATTAAGATCCATTTTTATATTTATTATTTAATTTATTTCACATGTTGACAAGTTATAAAAATTGCATAATTATTTATATTCACATACGATGTTTTGATGATATTCAATACTTGATTCCAAAATGAATTTGATATGATATATATATATTCAATGTATTCATTAGTAAATAATCTAAAGAATAATAATAATGAGTTAATAATAAATTTTATATATCAATTATATTTTTAAATCCAATCATTAAATATGTATATTAAAAATTAACTACATTACAATCATGTAGATGGTTAGTTGTACGTACGCATGAGTAACATTTCCATTTTCAATGATTGTTTTTAGGAAAGAAGGTATGCATTATTTTATATTTAAATAAGGATAATAATATCAATAATAACATATTAATCATTTAAATTAACTTATATATATCATCAATGTGATGTGGTGAAGAAAGCCAAATCACATCGCTTCAGGGAGTTGATAGTTCACATGTATGCACGAACGACATTATTATTTTTATGTGCAAAGAAATGTGAGGGGAAAATGATATACTATATTTTAAAAATGATTAATATGTCATTAATATCATATATATACATTAATTATATCATTATACCCTATTTTGATGGACAGTTATGGAAAACATTTATCAGTTCAGGAGGTGGTAGTCTGTCGTACGCACAAATGATTTATTCTCATCTCATTTTATCGAAGTGGATATGTATTTAGGTGATGAAATTAAAATAATAACATCTAAATATATTTAAAATTCTATATTTATTATGTAATCTTGTGGGAATGAGATTTTAATTAATTGGAAGAATAAATAAAATATAAATACTTAATAAAAATGATACCTCTTCTTTAGATGATCTCCTTTGATTAAAAACTAAACACATACAAGGAGGTGATCTATAAAAAATAATGACTTTAGAAATTGGTTAGGGATTAAAGGAATGGATTTTTTTAGATACTGAATCAAAAAGGGTTTGAATATTATTTAAAAGGAAATGATTGGTTGACTTTTATAGAGGAGGAGAGGGGGCACTCTTAAAAATCATCCAAATATTAAATTAATATAAATTAATTTTATAATCCATGTTGGCACAAAATTAATAATTTCGAATATAGTGTTATTTTATTTCTAAATAACTTCATCTTATAAAAATTAAAAATATTTTAACTTTTTTTTCGTCCATATTGTTTTGTTTTATATGTTATTTATCCTTTTTAATTCTACCATGATAACCTGTAATTTACAATTTTAGGGTTAATAAAATTACTATGAAATACTAAAAGACCAATAATTGAGTCAATGAATAAATATTTAGACTTATACCACTCTGTTGGACAAATTTTATATTTTTGTTAATATAATATTTTTTAATAATATATTTTTTATTTTAAAATATCATTACATTTAATTTAGATTCAACTCATCACTTTACTTTCTAAAATATCCTAAAAACATGATATATTCAAAATAAACTCTATTAAATCATCACTAACATGTCAATATAATCCAAAAATTATTATATGACATTAATTATATCAAATTATATTTATTTTAATAATTTTAATATCATTTAATTGATTTTTTCCACTAATTAAACAATTACATTATCATAATTGTGTCATCATTTAATGTAATTATTTAATCACTAAAATTTTAAAACAAATTACATGATATAAAGAACATTTTGGATTTCTAAATACTATTAATAGTTGAAAATATCGACTATATTACCCGATATTAAAAATATTTCTCTAGTTAAAAACAAAATTATGCCAAAATTTACTTTCCTTTGAATATAATATTACAAATGATATATTCTCATAAAAAATCCAATAAATGGTCCTATAACAGATATTATCATGAATAGGGATGAAAAATAATCATAAAATAAAATTTGGAATTCTGTTAAGGTGGTTTTATAATATTGATAATAATATTTTTACCCTTAATTCCCTCTTTTACCCTTATCCCTGATAAAGTAAATTTCCAATGTATAAATTCATATTTAGTCAAAAAATAAAAAGGATATATATAATAAATTTCAAACATATCATGGAAAATTTGAAATCTATTTTTTCAAAATTTTATAAACAGAATTGACTAAAATCAATTTAAAATTAATCGTGTCGTCTAAATGAGAAAACATGTTTTTAAAGTAAAAACCATCAAAATGTTGATATGTTTTTATATCCATATTCAATGTGAAATTGTTTCAAATTCAATAAATTATATTAATTGATAAAAATAGATCTAATTAAACTTTTAAACAATTAATATATATACTTTATAATAATACATAAATTTGGCCAAAAAAGCAGTTTTCAATTAAAATAAATTATTACTAACTGTTTATCAAAAAATGAATCTTATCAGAAAAATACCAAAAATTAAATAAAAGTAAATTTGGATATTATGATTTAGAATATGAATTTAGTTTTTTAAAATATAACTTATAAAAGTCTTAACAAATATATTTAACACAACTGCCCCATCAAAAGGCCGCAAAACATCATTTTTAGAAGAAAAACCCTTCTTTTATACATAAAATTAGATTTATAATTATATCATGTATAAAAAGTAACACCCCAGGATTTCATAGTGTGTTATTTCTTAAAAAATAATTAAATAACTTGCACTACACACAACACCGAGTTCAATCACACCATGACGTACAAAAAAAAAAGCCATTAAAAGAGGTCATGAATAGTATTAACTACATTTTGAACTTTATATAATCCTTATAATTTTAGAATCCCTATTTTGAGTTTCTTAGTCATAATGCAAGAACAGATTCATTTCCAGTATTGCACTTTTATGACCTTTTAATAGTGAAACCTTTTTAAATAAAATATTTTAAACTATCTGAATAAATTGGGACATCAAAAAAATTTAAAATGAAACATCCCAAGCTTCCACGGTACGCTTTCCTTTGAATAAAATAGGAGCGTGTGTTGTACGCAACCTTGAGTTTCAACACACGCCACAACCAATCAAACTAGTCGTTATGAATAGTAATACCTAAAATTTTAAATTATATATATTTTATATTTTAAAATTGACTTCATTTTTGGATTCGGAATATCGAATTTAGCCTAAGGTGAAATTTTGGTACTTTTCGGATAACTTTCATATTTTGATGAATAGTGAAAATTACTAAATTTTAATTAAAAACAAATTTTTTAATCAAAATAATTAATAGTGATAAATTGTGCATTTGAGTGGTTTTAAATTATATTTATAATATATTTTTACCATTTAATATAATTTTGGTCATTGGACATAATTTTACAATTAAACCGAACATAAACAAGTGTCAATCTTTTGATAGTTATTATCTCTTAAAAACACGCTTTTTGTTATGACAGCGGGAATTAATTTTAAATTAATTTCTGCCACTTATGTGTTTTGAATTTAGAAAAATGGATTCCATATTTGGAATCAGGATGTCCAAATTGTGTAAATAAGTAACTTTTATTTTTAGACATTTTGAATAATTACTGTGGTAAATATTTTATTTAACATGGTTAAGGGTAAATCCGGTAAATAAGGGTTAAAAAATAATATTATAATAATACAAAATTACCCTAAAACGTTTTCTAACCTTATTGGTGGACACATACCCGACCATGGGCATCCTTGGGTCGATTTGGGGACCCCTTGGAGCCACTTTTATGTGGTAGGGACACATTACATTAATAAAGTTAAAATAAAAATAAAAATGCCATAAGCTTACATCTTTTAGAAGAACAATTTTTACATAGGGTTATACATGTTGGATTTTCGATTATAAATGTTCATTAGAAAGCTAAAAGGATTTTTTACATAATGATATTTTATTTATAATTTTTAGACATCAAATAAGTTAAATTATTAATGACACAATAATGATACAATGTTTACCTCATTAATAAATCATTTAAATAAATAAGATTATAATGAATAAAATATTATCTAAAACCTGTCCAATTCTTATTGGTTGATGTTATTTAGAAAATGAGTCATCTTTGATTCGACCTCAATGATTTTTGGACCATTATAAACCGAATATAATTATATTATAAAGTAATACTTTCTCTCTTTCCTAAAGAGCCCCTCCTCTCCCATATAAAAGGAGACCACTTCTACTCATTCCTCACACCTCTAAAGCCACTTGGCTCGTACAAACCCTGCCCAAATAAGCTCCCCACATCCCTCTCCTCCTTTTTGAAGCTTCCCCTTAGGCAGAAAGCATTTCAATAAGTCCTTTGGTTCCAACCAAAGTGAGTTACCTAAATTAAAGGTAACGATTTCTCTTAAATTATTTTCATTTATTTTGCTTCTCCAACCCCCAAAATCTTTTTATTTCCTTTCTTTTGTAACAACACCAGTATCCACAATATACTAGGATGTTGTTATAATAATTATTCAAACTACACATACACACAACTCCATCTAATGGATGATTAATATAATGTTTCTGTGGATGGAAAACTAACGCCTCACGAAACGATGATTGTTCAAATACATCTTACCGCCTCTCATGGTGGCCATTATGATGGAACTGTAATTAAATATGATATTAATGATATATATTTTATATATAAGCTTCTGTAATTCCATTTTATTTCATATCATTATTCGTTTCATGTTGTATATACATACGATAATTTCATTTGAGGAAGTGCGGACTACCGCCCCCTTAAAATGATATGACTCGTTCATACCACACATGGAATGTATAAAGTATGGTGTTAATGAACTTAAGTAACATATATAAAAAATTATATTATACTGGAATAGTAATATACCTATGTATCATTTGGATTCGATTCTTTTAAAATAAAAATTAAATGGAAGTAGCGTTCGTGCGTACGTACGGACTACCGTCTCCACGAACGCGATGAGATTCATTCTCCATCGTATAAATTCAAGTCTTATTCTCATTTTAGGGTTAAAAATAATGTTAATATCATTCTGATTATGAATAAGATATAATATATCCATTACAAACATGTCTTACGTAACCAAACATTTAAGAAGAACGAATCGATTATCACCCGAAACGACGATAATACTAAGATATTATTAATAAAGCAATGTTAAAAGATCATATATGATATCATATTAATGTATATGATTCTTGTATAATTTAATAACAATTATTTCACCATTATACAGGAGGTTAAACTACCCCAACAAAGGAAAAGTACGAGGTAAGGGATTTTCTTATCTCACATTCAATTCCGTGAGATTTCCATTGTTCACCACTAAATTATTGATAGTGGTGTATTGTGTACTGTCATTTGATATATATTATCATGATTCTCTTTATATTCATTTTATTCTGTAAATAATTTGGTGGTTATTAACTTTTGTCCATACGACTCGGTTGATTAACGTGGTAAGGGGTTTTCATCTCACTCTTTATTTCCGTGAGATTCATGCCATATTTCCACTATTATCTTTTGTGTGGTGTATGTACTGCCCATAATTGTATTCTTTGTGTAATAAACATTACCTTATGTGTATTTACATTTTCATTGTATGATAACTCTTTCATGGGTTGTATGTTTCATAAGTTACCAAATTGGTAAGGGATTTTCTTATCTCACATTCAATTCCGTGAGATTTCCATTGTTCACCACTAAATTATTGAAAGTGGTGTATTGTGTACTTCCATTTGATATATATTATCATGATTCTCTTTATATTCATTTTATTCTGTAAATCATTTGGTGGTTATTAACTTTTGGCCATACGACTCGGTTGATTAATGTGGTAAGGGGTTTTCATCTCACTCTATATTTCCATGAGATTCATGCCATATTTCCACTATTATATTTTGTGTGGTGTATGTACTGCCCATAATTGTATTATTTGTGTAATACACTTTACCTTATGTGTATTTACATTTTCATTGTATGATACCTCTTTCATGGGTTGTATGTTTCATAAGTTACCAAATTGGTAAGGGTTATTTCACAATCTCTTCATTATCCGAGGTTGTTTATACGTAATAATCTACTGGGACCTCGTTATCATCCACGTCCATGTTTCTTCAAAATGTATTTCAAAACATGTTTAATATTTAAAATAATATGGGTTAAAGTCATTTATACCCTTGTTTTACTTTTTATAAGAGGTTTATAAGGGAATCTTTCCGTCGTTTTCCAAACAAGGTGCTTTTTAACCTTTTCGACAGAATTAAGATAAGAATGTTTTTTTAACTTATACGGCGGGTGCGGTTATTTTCTGCCGTTATAAAATCGTCAAAGCTTCCCTTACAATATTATAAGAATATTTTCAAGAAAATGTTTTATTTTATATGGCTCTTCAATGATTTCAAAAATATAAAGAGATATTTCTCTAAAAAGTGTTTTGATTTCATCTATGCCAACATCCTTTGACGGATTTTACGCTTATTTGAAGTTGATCTATTATGATACAAAACTTCTATATTGTATTGAAGGTTTTGTGATATGTTTGACTGTGGATGTGCTATGTTTATTCCATTCATATTTTACGGTGAAAGTATTGACATTTCATATGCTAGTTACAATAAGAATGTTTATGTTATATTTCAACCTTTACATCATATGAATGTGTTGGACAAGTATGTTCCAGGTTGGGGACTGGTTAAAGTAAGCCCTCCAGGTTAGGGACTAGTAAAAGTAAGCCCTCCGGTTTGGTCTCCAGTTATTAGAGGCACTCCGGGTTGGTGTCCGGTTATTAGAGGCACTCCGGGTTGGTGTCCGGTTATTAGAGGCACTACGGGTTGGGTTCCGGTTACAGTTATCCCCAAGGTCTTGGGACGAGGCCTTGAAAAGAAATTAAAGTTTAGCATTATGCATTCCAACATTATGAAAGTGGTTATTGATATTGCATGTGATTATTCGATTAGTAGAATATCCATGTGAACAAGTAAATGGCATTATTTCATTTTACTTTTTCCATACTATGTTGAAGTTCAAGTTTAAAAGGCTTTTGTTTTAGTAATGAATTGCCTTTAATGTTTATGCTTATTTTGAATGTTCCTCTATATTGTTATCCTTACTGGGCATTTGAGCTCACCCCTTTTCTATGTTTTATTTTCCCCAGGATGTGAAGAATTAAGTTATGAGTGAACTGCAGGGATATTATGAGGGGATAATAGTGTGGACTGTGGAGACATTATGTTGTTTTAGTAGTTTTTCATTTTATGATGTAATGTAAAACTTATGAATATATCTAGTGTTTCCAAGGCTACTAAACCAATCGGTCTTTCGAGATTTGATCTTTCTTGTGATCATGCCAATGTTATGTAATAATGCACCGACTCTAGGTAATTAGGGTCGGGGCGTTACAGTTGGTATCAAAGGAAGTTTAGTACAAACCTTGGAAGCTAGATTTAGATAAACTCTGATTAGAGCACGTAGACCTAAGATGAACTTTGAGGATTACTATAGAAGAACTTCCTAGAATTTTGGTATTGTAGAGATTTTTTGAGTTTTCCGAGCAGTACATTCCTGTCTGGATACGAGCAGGTAGAGGCGGCTCTGGCACAGATGTACCTAGGGGTAAAACCCGAAAACACCGCTTTGAGCTAGACTCGAATGGGAACTGGTGCACGACAACGGGCCTTGCTGCACTCTTGGTTACGACACTCCCGGGGGATATGCTTAGGATAATTCTCATTTTCTTTACAAACCATTATGAAGGGTTTATGAGTATATACATCCTCAAAGGAGACATTTTTATTATTATGGATTATATCCATAAATAGTTCAATTTATGTTAAGTGTTTTATAAGTATGGGATTATGTATTTTGATTCATAAACTAATCTAGTGTATTCCATTGTTTAGAAATGGCACCCAGTAGAAGGAATGAGAACTCCAGAAATGTACATGATCCAAAGAGAAGGAAGGATCATATCTTTCATGGTCTTAAGCTAGAAATTATAAGAGAAATAGTCTCCCATGTATTATCATCATATGAAGAAATAATATCAAGTGTTGATAAGATAAGTAAAGAGTTTACTGAGTCCTATGGCTTTGAAGGGAAGTAAGAGAAGAAAAGGATGGAAGAGAGAAAGATGGATAAAGGGAAGAGGGAAAAGAAGAATTTTCCCATATGTGGTAACTGTGGAAAGAAACACCCTGGAACTTGCCTGAAAGGAATGGGAGTTTGTTATAAGTGTGGAGGAAGAGGGCACAAAGTACGTGACTGCAAGGGTAAGAAAATGGTTTCAAATGTACAATGCTTCATTTGCAAGGAGTTTGGACACTACGCGAACCTATGTCCCAGTCATCAGACTATGCCGCAAATGATGCTATTGGATAATAATCAAGTTATGATACTGCCACAGATGAAGAGGAATGATTAGAGTTCTTATGTTGATTATGTCAATTGAATGTTGTATCAACAATGTACTTGTTATAATAATATAAGGATTGTACTGCAGTACTATTTCATTAAGGACTTCAGATTGTGAGGAACAAAGAAAAGTGACTCAATAGCAGGATAAATTTTTGGAAAATACATGGCTGAGAGAAAGATAAATCATAATATAGTTCTGATACTGAGGTAGTGATTTTGGAATAATACATGATTGTTTTGGATAAATTAAATTGGATATTATTGATTACCTTGGAACTGATTAATGATTTGTATATTCCATCATTGCTGGGGTTTAAAACATTTTTGGATTAATGAAGTATATCCAGCATTCTATATGGAATAAGGGAGCATGAATGTAATCAATAAGGATTATGGTAATTCAGGATGTTTCAGTATATTAAAAGAATACATGATGAAGGTATTCATATTCTATTACGGGGTAAAAAGGATCTACATTATGTTTACCTTCCATATAAATGTTGGACTGTGAGTTTGGACAGAAGTATTTTGGATAGTTCTAGTTTGGATTATTTTGGATTGCCATAAAAGGACAACCCGGAGGTCGGGCGGCAACCCGTCGCGTCCGACAAGGCTGCGAGACTTGAACTCGCAACCGAAGGGCGAAAAGGGTGTATCACCTACCACTAGCCCATGAGATGTCCTGGATTAAATAATTTAGTTTTTTTTAAAAGATATTGTAGATGAATTATAAATTCATTTATTTTGGAACCCTGTACGAATAGTATAAATTTTTTTTACGTTCTATTATCTTTTAGAGTGAAAGATGAGTTTGTGGTAGAAATTTATTAATGGATAAAACTCTAATTATAATGTAAGTATATCTCCTTATGATCTTAGCCAATATCATAAATAAATTCCTCAACATTAATAAAAGGAACTTAGAACAAAAATGTTGTCCTAGATGGTACCTTAAATCATCACTAATTTATGGCTTTGGGATTGTTGACCTTTTCATAGCCATGTTCTCTACCACTCTCCATCAGATAATTGATGGTTAGATTTCTCCTCCATATCCATATTTTCCTACATGGAACCCTAGTATGTGTTATTTTCGGTAATCTTCATACTTTCCACTATTTATTTTAAATAGAGGCCTCATTAATTCATTTTTCGATGTGGGGTTTCAACTAAGATATTTTGAAACGTCAAAAATGTGTTATCCCAATACCCTATGTTTTGTTGAACCGATGGTATTTCAAATCATCATAGATTGATGAGTTTAAGGACCTAAATTTTATACTTGTTTGGGATTGATGACCTCAATCACTACCTATAAATATTTACGTTTTTCCTCCAATCATATGTCTCTAATTTCCACCAATGTTCTCCTAATCGAGATCATAATTTGGTGGTGACCCCTTCATTTCTCTTTTCCTTATATTAAGACTAAATTTTAGTAACCCAATTTTCGATGTGGGTTTTCCCACAAATATATTTTCTAATTTCAACCTTTTATTTTCGAAGAACAATTTCAAATTGCGAGGATGCAATTTATTGAAGGAGGGGAGAATGTAACACCCCAGGATTTCATAGTGTGTTATTTCTTAAAAAATAATTCAATAACTTGCACTACACGCAACATCGAGTTCAATCACACCATGAAGTACAAAAAAAATCCATTAAAAGAGGTCATGAATAGTATTAACTACATTTTGAACTTTATATAATCCTTTTAATTTTAGAATCCCTATTATGAGTTTCTTAGTCATAATGCAAGAACAGATTCATTTCCAGTATTGCACTTTTATGACCTTTTAATAGTGAAACCTTTTTAAATAAAATATTTTAAACTATCTGAATAAATTGGGACATCAAAAAAATTTAAAATGAAACATCCCAAGCTTCCACGGTACGCTTTCCTTTGAATAAAATAGTAGCGTGTGTTGTACGCAACCTTGAGTTTCAACACACGCCACAACCAATCAAACTAGCCGTTATGAATAGTAATACCTAAATTTTGAAATTATATATATTTTATATTTTAAAATGGACTTCATTTTTGGATTCGGAATATCGAATTTAGCCTAAGGTGAAATTTTGGTACTTTTCGGATAACTTTCATATTTTGATGAATAGTGAAAATTACTAAATTTTAATTAAAAACAACTTTTTTAATCAAAATAATTAATAGTGATAAATTGTGAATTATAGTGGTTTTAAAGTATATTTATAATATATTTTTACCATTTAATATAATGTTGGTCATTGGAAATAATTTTACAATTAAACCGAACATAAACAAGTGTCAATCTTTTGATAGTTATTATCTCTTAAAAACACGCTTTTTGTTTTGACAACGGGAATTAATTTTAAATTAATTTCTTCCACTTCTGTGTTTTGAATTTAGAAAAATGGATTCCATATTTGTAATCAGGATGTCCAAATTGTGTAAATAGGTAACTTTTATTTTTAGACATTTTGAATAATTACAGTGGTAAATATTTTATTTACCATGGTTAAGGGTAAATCCGGTAAATAAGGGTTAAAAAATAATATTATAATAATACAAAATTACGCTAAAACGTGTCCTAACCATATTGGTGGACACATACCCGACCATGGGCATCCATGGGTCGACTTGGGGACCCCTTGGAGCCACTTGTATGTGGTAGGGACACATTATATTAATAAAGTTAAAATAAAAATAAAAATGGCATAAGCTTACATCTTTTAGAAGAACAATTTTTACATAGGGTTATACATGTTGTATTTTCGATTATAAATATTCATTAGAAAGATAAAAAGATTTCCTACATAATGATAATTTATTTATACTTTTTATACATCAAATAAGTTAAATTATTAATGACACAATAATGATGCATTGTTTACCTCATTAATAAATCATTTAAATAAATAAGATTATAATGATTAAAATATTATCTAAACCCTGTCCAATTCTTATTGGTTGATGTTATTTAGAAAATGAGTCATCCTATCTTCGACCTCAATGATTTTTGGACCATTATAAACCGAATATAATTATATTATAAAGTAATACTTTCACTCTTTCCTAAAGAGCCCCTCCTCTCCCTTATAAAAGGAGAACACTTCTACTCATTCCTCACACCTCTCAAGCCACTTGGCTCGTCCAAAACCTGCCCAAATAATCTCCCCACATCCCTCTACTCCTCCTTGAAGCTTCCCCTTAGGCAGAAAGCATTTCAATAAGTCCTTTGGTTCCAACCAAAGTGAGTTACCTAAATTAAAGGTAACGATTTCTCTTAAATTATTTTCATTTATTTTGCTTCTCCAACCCCCAAACTCTTTTTATTTCCTTTATTTTGTAACAACACCAGTATCCAAAATATACTAGGATGTTTTTATAAGAAGGATTCAAACTACACATACACACAACTCCATCTAATGGATGATGAACATAATGTTTCTGTGGATGGCAAACTAACGCCTCACGAAACGATGATTGTTCAAATACATATTACCGCCTCTCTGGGTGGACATTATGATGGCAGTGTAATTAAATATGATATTAATGATATATATTTTATATATAAGCTTATGTAATTCTATTTTATTTCATATCATTATTCGTTTCATGTTGTATATACATACGATAATTTCATTTGAGGAAGTGCGGACTACCGCCCCCGTAAAATGATATGACTCGTTCATACCACACATGGAACATATAAAGGATAGTGTTAATGAACATAAGTAACATATATAAAATATTATATTATACTGGAATAGTAATATACCTATGTATCATTTGGATTCGATTCTTTTAAAATAAAAATTAAATGGAAGTAGCGTTCGTGCGTACGTACGGACTACCGTCTCCACGAACGCGATGAGATTCATTCTCCATCGTATCCATTCAAGTCTTATTCTCATTTTAGGGTTAAAAATAATCTTAATATCAATCTGATTATGAATAAGATATAATCTATCCATTACAAACATGTCTTACGTAACCAAACATTTAAGAAGAACGAATCGATTATCACCCGAAACGACGATAATACTAAGATATTATTAATAAAGCAATGTTAAAAGATCATATATGATATCATATTAATGTATACTATTATTGTATAATTTGATAACAATTATTTCACCATTATAAAGGAGGTTAACCTACCCCAACAAAGGAAAAGTACGAGGTAATGGATTTTCTTATCTCACATTCAATTCCGTGAGATTTCCATTGTTCACCACTAAATTATTGAAAGTGGTGTATTGTGTACTGCCATTTGATATATATTATCATGATTATCTTTATATTCATTTTATTCTGTAAATAATTTGGTGGTTATTAACTTTTGGCCATACGACTCGATTGATTAACGTGGTAAGGTGTTTTCATCTCACTCTTTATTTCCCTGAGATTCATGCCATATTTACACTATTATCTTTTGTGTGGTGTATGTACTGCCCATATTTGTATTCTTTGTGTAATACACTTTACCTTATGTGTATTTACATTTTCATTGTATGATACCTCTTTCATGGGTTGTATGTTTCATAAGTTACCAAATTGGTAAGGGATTTTCTTATCTCACATTCAATTCCGTGAGATTTCCATTGTTCACCACTAAATTATTGAAAGTGGTGTATTGTGTACTGCCATTTGATATATATTATCATGATTCTATTTATATTCATTTTATTCTGTAAATCATTTGGTGGTTATTAAATTTTGTCCATACGACTCGGTTGATTAACGTGGTAAGGGGTTTTCATCTCACTCTTTATTTCCATGAGATTCATGCCATATTTCCACTATTATCTTTTGTGTGGTGTATGTACTGCCCATAATTGTATTCTTTGTGTAATACACTTTACCTTATGTGTATTTACATTTTCATTGTATGATACCTCTTTCATGGGTTGTATGTTTCATAAGTTACCAAATTGGTAAGGGTTATTTCACAATCTCTTCATTATCCGAGGTTGTTTATACGTAATAATCTACTGGGACCTCGTTATCATCCACGTCCATGTTTCTTCAAAATGTATTTCAAAAAATGTTTAATATTTAAAAGAATATGGGTTAAAGTCATTTATACCCTTGTTTGACTTTTTATAAGAGGTTTATAAGGGAATCTTTCCGTCGTTTTCCAAACAAGGTTCTTTTTAACCTTTTCGACAGAATTAAGATAAGAATGTTTTTTTAACTTATACGGCGGGTGCGGTTATTTTCCGCCGTTATAAAATCGTCAAAGCTTCCCTTACAAGCTTATAAGAATATTTTCAAGAAAATGTTTCATTTTATATGTCTATTAAATGATTTCAAAAATAGAAAGAGATTATTCTCTAAAAAGTGTTTTGATTTCATCTATGTCAACATCCTTTGATGGATTTTACTCTTATTTGAAGTTGATTTATTATGATACAAAACATCTATATTGTATTGAAGGTTTTGTGATATGTTTGACTGTGGATGTGCTATTTTTATACCATTCATAGTTTACAGTGAGATTATTGACATTTCGTATGATAGTTACAATAAGAATGTTTATGTTATATTTCAACCTTTACTTCATATGAATGTGTTGGACAAGTATGTTCCAGGTTGGGGACTGGTTAAAGTAAGCCCTCCAGGTTAGGGACTGGTAAAAGTAAGCCCTCCGGTTTGGTCTCCGGTTATTAGAGGCACTCCGGGTTGGTGTCCGGTTATTAGAGGCACTCCGGGTTGGTGTCCGGTTTTTAGAGGGACTCCGGGTTGGGTTCCGGTTACAGTTAGCCCCAAGGTCTTGGGACGAGGCCTTGAAAAGAAATGAAAGTTTAGAATTATGCATTCCAACATTATGAAAGTGGTTATTGATATTGCATGTGATTATTCGATTAGTAGAATATCCATGTGAACAAGTAAATGGCATTATTTCATTTTACTTTTTCCATACTATGTTGAAGTTCAAGTTTAAAAGGCTTTTGTTTTAGTAATGCATTGCCTTTAATGTTTATGCTTATTTTAAATGTTCCTCTATATTGTTATCCTTACTGGGCATTTGAGATCACCCCTTTTCTATGTTTTATTTTCCCCAGGATGTGAAGAAGTAAGTTATGAATGAACTGCAGGGATATTATGAGGGGATAATAGTGTGGACTGTGGAGACATTATGTTGTTGTAGTAGTTTTTCATTTTATGATGTAATGTAAAACTTATGAATATATCTAGTGTTTCCAAGGCTACTAAACCAATCGGTCTTTCGAGATTTGATCTTTCTTGTGATCATGCCAATGTTATGTAATAATGCACCGACTCTAGGTAATTAGGGTCGGGGCGTTACATAAAAAACATATAAAATATATTTTTAATAATTTATTGAATATATATATATATATATTATTAATATAGTCCAATAAGTGTGTTTTTTTAATTACTGGTATAAAATACATTTGTGCACATTTAAATAGTTTTTCAAAAAAATATTTCCTTTTATTTTCAAAAAGGGTTTTAAATTATTTAATTATGAATTTTCCAAAGAATTATATATACATGTGTGAACGAAATTTTAATAATTCATCCAATCCTGTTCATACCCACCATTTTAATTTCTAGGCTATAATGATAACATTTAAATTATAATATTAAGTTGTTCATTCAATCTTTATATATCGTATCTGGTATGTAATCAAACATATTATTTATTTATTAAAAAATCAAGATGTTAAATTCTCCCACCATTTTTAGAAAATAAATCCTTGATTTTTTTAAAATTAGTTTCGGTAACTGAGGATTGACTTTTAAAAATGCCTTTACTAAAATCCCACATCAAAAAACAGATAAATGAATCTTCCACTTTAAAATAATGTAAGGTAAGTATGAAGGTCTCCTAAGATAACACATATAAGGGTTCCATAGAGGAAAACATGGATATAGATGAGAAAATGAACAATCAGGTTCTGATGGAGGGTGATAGTGAGCATGGTCTTGAGAAAATTATCAATCACAAAACTATAAATTTATGATGGGTTAAAAGGTCCTTGATTTCTTATTAAAAATATAAAACAAATAATGTTTATTTTTTATAATAATTTTCAAATATTTGTGTAATTAATTTAATTACTAGAATAAGATCATAAATTATATAGTTACTTGAATTTTTTCCCCTTTAATCAATTTCCACCACGAACACATCTTTTTCTCTGAACGATGAGTTTTCGTGATGATTTTTGCATGACCAAAGCACTAGAATCAACTTGTAAAGAATATTATAATCCAAACAAGATTAAATATGCATTCAAAATGTAAATATACAATATCCAAAATATGAATGATTATGAAAAGATATGAAAATTATTTAAAAATAGTACAACATATGTGTCAAAAAACTTATTCAATCTCCAAATTTCAATAGCAATACCCAAAGATCAACATAGGCCAATTTATAAATAACTACCCTTAAAATTCCTCAAAATAATACAAACAAATATTGAAACCCAAAATTCAGAAGTATTTGATCATATATTCCACCAAGATAAATTTTTATAATTACCTCAAAATATCATCGATCAATCATAATGCCTCATACAAAAAATTTAGGTTCCTAAATCACATAATTTCCATGTATGCTATATATTTCCCAAAATATCCTAAACAACCCAAAAATTTATATTTTTCTCTAAAAGCTAATTCAAATATTATTTCTCAAATAAAATCACATAGTATTATATTTACCTTAATCATATAGGATTCCAAAAATAGTGAACCTTTTATGAAATAAAAATAATCAAATAATCACCAAGTTATTTCCAATGCAATGATCATCTATTAAATAAAAAATGTATTCCCAATATAAAATTATTATTAACCCGTCAAATTATTTATCAATAAATAAGAACTCATGATAATTGGGACATCATGTAGTTATATGGTAAGCGATGCACCGTTGTAGCCCTTCGATTTTGGGTTTGATTCCAATGGGCTTTCTGAACATGACAGATTGTCACCCAACCTATGGTTTGTCCATTTTCTAAACTATGTAATTCTTATTAAATTCCCCAACTTTTAATGTTTCTTAAAAAATAACCACAATAGTTTTTAGCATCAAATTTTATCTTATTCCTTCTATTTTATGACCCAAAAAGTAATAAATCATAATTACATCAAAATTAAATTTCTCCCAAAATATCATTAGTCACCTAATAATTTTCTATCTTAAAGCCTAAAAAATCGGTTTCTTTGAAATTTAACATATTATTAACAACAAAATTATAAACCTGTGATGATATACATACCTATTAATAAAACATCATAATCTCCAAATTTTTCTAAACCCTACTCTGATAACCCACTATAAGGAACAATCCATAAAAATAACATATTTTAGTTATTTTAAAGATATAAATCACATTATTTTTTAAAATATATTTTAGTTTAGGATTTTATAGAAATATTAATAACTATTAAAAAATAACCCAATACATTATAGTTGGAAACATATACTTAGTATCCATTTTTCCACCAAATGCAGCCATTTTAAAAAAACATGATTTATTTTCAAGACACATATTCAATACCTTCTTCATGAAATATTTTTTCCCATTAAAATATTATGACTAGTGATAAATATTTTTAAACTAGGTATGATCAAAAAATGATTAGTAAGGGACATAAAGAAAGTGATTTGTTAGTGTATTGAAAACATGTAAACCCATTGAAAAAATATTCTGAAAAACTCATTAGTAAGCATTGAAAAAAATATAGGTTACTTGGGAAATAATTTACATATAAATGTTACATTAACCCTTAAAAATGTAATACCCATACAATAAACACCCATATATAGAGTTCCCAATGCATTGGAGATCTATAATGGGGCTCACCCTTCGTATAAGCTTTATCGAGCTCACCGATTTCTCATGGTCTATAATGGGGTTTAACACTTTCTATAGGATATATTGGCCTCACACATAAAGAATAATGGGGTTAAAACCTAATTATATAATTTAGTGTTAAAAATAATAAATTAAATCCCTGAATAATCTTTAAAACCCATGTGTAAGAAACTTTTGGATATCTAAATACCATTTTCTTATAAAATACATTTTAAAATCTAAAAATTTGTGCACATAATAATGAAACATATTTAATTGGAACAAATAAGGAAAATTTATAAATTTAAAAATGAAATAATTAAATATTTATGAAAGTGTGAATTTTTTTCATACCACATATGTTAAAAACATATTTTTAATATTGTAAAAATACATTAAATAGAAACATTATAATATTATTTTTAAATGAATATCATTTACAAAAAACGGTTAGAAGATTAATTTTTGAATTATTTGGAGAGAAATTAGAAGTATACCAATTAAAAAATGTATCTAAATGTAAAATTCATTTATGAAAACTAATTGAACAACACAGACCTGAAAGAGAAATATTTTGGAGAATAAAGTTTTAAAACAATTCAAATATAGTTTATTTAGTTAAAATGTACCCTACCTTGAGTATGAATCCTAATGTACGTTCTTCATCATCCTTAATAATAAAAATTATTTAATTATTTACATTATTTATATATTTTTTCCTGTTTATTTTTACTATTTCATCACTTATTAACATTATATAACACTTACATAATTATTTATGTTCTAATTTGTTGTTTTGATGATATTCAATGATTGAGTCAAAAATGGATTTTGTGTGATATCTATAGACAAAGTGTTCATTAGTCCATCATATATAGAAGAATATTAATATAATAATAATAAATTTTTTATATAAATTATACTTTTAAACCCATTCATTAAATATGGATATGAAAAATTAACTACACTACAATAATGGATATGATAAGTCGTACGTATGCAGGTGTAACATTTCCATTTTTCAATGATCATTTCGAAAAGAGGGTATTTATTATTTTATATTTTCATAATTATAATTATATCAATAATATCATATTAAAAATTTAAATATAGTTATATAAATCATCAGTATGATTTGGTATGAAAAAAAATAATCACATTTCTTCATGGAAGTAATATTCCAGACATATGCACAAAAAACATTATAATTTTTATATGCATAAAATGGTAAGAAAAAAATGATATAACATTTTTTAATAATGATAAATATGTCATGAATAAAATATATCAACATTATTTCATCATTATAACCAGTGTTGATTGATGGTGATATAAAATGACTTATATTGGTTCGTAATGTGGTAGTCTGTTGTACACATAAAGAGTTAATTTGATACCCATTTTATGGAAGTGGAGATGGATTTAGTTGATGATGTTTTAAAAATACCATAACATTATATTTATTATTCTATATTTATTTTTTTCATAATGGTGTATGAAAATTTTAGGGATGTGGAAAATAAATAAAATAAAAATATTTAATTAAAATGATAACTCTTCTCTAGATTATCTCCTTTGATTGACACCCAAACACCTCTAAAGAGGGTGTTATGACTAATATAACGCCACTGGAATGTGGTTAGGGATTATAAGAAGTTATTTGGGAAAATAATATCTAAACAAATATTTTTTTTAAGTTTATTTAAATGCGAATAAGAAGTGTCCTTTTATAGGAGAGGGGAGTTAAACTCTTGGAAATCATCAAAATATTAAACTATTATAAATTAATTTTATAATACAAATGAATCAAAAAATATTAAATTAGAAAATAATATGAATTTGGGTATAAATAAAAATATAAAATACAAAATATAAATTTTTGGATTATTTTTGTAATCCTTTTTTTTATTTAACCCTTATTTATCCTTATTAATTCATAATGTGATACCATGTAATCTACCATTTTAGGTCTAATGTAATTACTATAAAATGAAAAAAGTAAAATGAGCCATTTTTTAAATTTTTTACCCTATCCCATTTATTTTTTAGAAATATTAATTTTTATAAATTTTAAATCACTTAATAAACTATTATTTATGTTAAAATACCATTAATATTCATTTTTATACAATTTATTTCATAAATTTATTGAAATATCATAACAACATGATAATTTCTATGAAACACCTTTAAATAATCACTATCATTTAAAATTCATCCAAACAATTCTTGTATGAATATAATTATATCAAATTATATTTATTTTAATATGTTTAATATCATTTATCTATTATATCATTAATTATAAATTATTACATCATAATTGTGTCACATTTACGGTAATTATTTTACATCTAATTTTTTTTAAATAAATTACCCTAATGTAGATAAAAATTTTAGGTTTCTAAATATGATTTATATTCAAACATATCCCTTTCCTTACACCATATTAAAAATATTTTTCATGTTAAAAACAAAATTATGGAAAAATTGAATTTCCTTTGAATAAAATATTATAAAGCTTATATTCTCATCCAAAATTCTAAAAATGTGCTCAGAAATGATTATTTCATTCATAGTTGAAAACATTACTCATAAAAAAGCATAACATGTGTTAAGGTAATTTATAATATTTAAAATATTATTTTTTTTCTTCATTACCCGATTTACCCTTAACAGTGATAATAAAAATTACTAGACACTATTCATATTTTGTTCAAAAGTAAAATAGCCCTCTTTACTAAATTCAAAAATTATGATTCCAAATAAGAATTCCATTTTTTAAAATTAAAAACATATAATTGTCTAAATTAAATTTAAAAATAATCCAATTGATCAAATGAGAAAATAGGGTTTTAAAGTTAAAACCATCAAAAGATTGAAATGTTTTTATTTAAAAAATCATTTTAAAAATGATTCTAATGACACGAATAGTATTAAATAAAAAAAAATTATCGAAATATATTTTTAAACCATTCAAAAATTTAAATTAACACTATAAAAAATTTGATGAAATAACTTTTTTCAGTTAAAAGGAAGTCTTTTTAACTCTTCAGCAAAAAATGAATATTATCTGAAAAATAGAAAAAATCAGCCAATGTCAGTTTTAACACTCATAATTCAAATAATTATTTTATTTTCAACATATAATTTATAAATCTGTCAAAAAATACGTTTTAAACAAGTGTGCCATCAAAAGGAGGTAAAACATCCTTTTTTTGAAAAATAGTTGTTTTATGCGTAAAATTGGATTTGTTATTATATCATGTATAGAAAAGACATAATATTAATTTTAAAAATTATAATATATATATATATATAACTAATTAATACAATCCAACAAGATTGATTTGTTTATTTACTTTTATAAAATACACGTGTGCACATTTAAAAAGGTTTTCAGAAAAACATTACATTTTATTTTCCAAAATGATTTTACATTATTTTATAATTAATTGGTCAAAGTATTATATATACATATTCAAACCATATTTTCATAATTATATTAATCTTATTCGTACCCTTCATTTTATTGACTAGGTTATAATGTTAACATTTAAATAATAAAATTCATTTGTTCATTTAAGCCCAATGTAGTCTATCATGTATTCTATCGAACATATTATTTATTTTTTAAAGACTATGGATTTTACATACTCTAAATGTGTTTTAAATTCTTCCATCTCAATTTTTAATTCAATATAAGTTACAAATTTTTTGACTTTTCAAAATACCTTTATTGATATCCCATATCGAAAAACAGATAAATGAAACTTCTGATTCAAAATAATAAATAAAAATTATGAAGGTCACCTCAGATACCACAAAATAGGGTTCCATGTAGTGAAAAATAGATATGGAATAAAAATACTAACTATAATGTTCAGATTGATATTGATAGATAACATGGTCATGAGAATGTTGACAATCACAAAACCGTTAATTTTGATGGGTTAGAAGGCCATTGATTTCTAAGTAAAAAAAGTAAATGGATTAATTTTTTCAAGATACTTTTCATATAATTTAGGAAAAAATTTACTTAATTTTATGAGATAATAATAAATGTACTTACTTGAAAATTTGAGTTTCATCATTTAATCAATTTCCACTAAAAACACATTGTTCTCCCCAAATGATGAGTATTAAATGTTAATTTTTCACACATGAAGCAGTAGAAAAAACATATAAAGAATCACATAATCCAAATGAGATTAAATATCTATCTATCCAATAATTATACTATATATATCTTTGTTTGTTCATGTAATACTTTATAATATTTCTCCGTATATTTCTAGAGTTAGCCGTTGAGACAACATGCGATTCTAATGCCCGTTGTGCCTAGATTAAATTTTCTAAAAATATTAAGTATATTTTATACAGTGAATGTGAATTAAGTAGAATATATCTCAAATGGTAACTTGGATATAAAATCTGAGCCCAATGTTGAGTATGGAACACGCCGTTTATCCTAAGTGGGGTGTAACTTTTGTCAGCACGTGACTTTTGTGAGAAATGTCACTGAGGAAAATAATAATAAATAAAATAATTACAACTAATTATTTTATATTTAATTCTGAATCAATTTTCTTCTAAACGTGGACTTGAATTGGAAATATGATACCATAGTTGAGTTGGTTATACAGGGTATTACCTAAACGCAAGCTAAAGTGAGAGGGAGGAGGAGGTTCATATTTAGCGACCAATGGAATTTTCCTATAAATTGGAGATTAGGGATATGAGAAAGGGTTTGGCTCATTTTCTCCCACAGACAGTTGTGCTCCAACCTCTCCATCCAATGGTGATTCGATGTTGGATCCATGACAGATTAGGATGAAACATCAGATCTGAGAAGATCAGATCACATCGAACGCAAGGATGGATCCAAAATCTAGGTAGGATTCTTCTTTCAGATTTTACATTCCTCCGATGGGAGTTTTGTTGTGAAATTTTATTTGATATTGTTTCTGTTAATTTTATTATCAAAATTGATGGAAATATTGAAATCACCATCGATTGATCTATTTTTAGATCACATTAATTGTGTATTCTTCATCCATTCTTCATCGTTCTTTGTGTTCTTCATGGATCAACTTTTCGACACATCAAAATGACATATGATCTTCAAGTGAAGCATATATCTATGAAGGTTGTGATCCAAATATTCCTGATCAAGGATGGTTTCGAGTATCTGGTTCTATATGATCCACTATAGTGAGTGGAAGAGGCAGATACATTTCTTCATGTCGAAATAATGACAGATCTTCAAGTGGAGAATGAGTCTCTGAAGATCTTGTCCCGAGAAGCCAAGATCTAGTCTAGAAATAATTTTTCGATCGCCAGGGTGTTCCTAGTGGTCTACAGAATTGACCACCATAGTGGAACCAGTGCAGTGGTAATAAAAGACATAGGTGGACCCCACAAAATTGTGGTGGAACACCAGGAACATGGGGCGGTGTGGGGTGCGCAGGCAGTGGCACTGTAGGGAGCTGGTGTGGCTGGTAGGCTACAACTGTAGGCTGGGCCGATGCGACCGGGCTGGGGATCGAACATGGATGGGATGTGGGCTGGCGAAACAGGCCTGGCAGGCCGGAGTGGGCCAGATGAGGTAGAGCTGAATGGCTGGAGTGGGCCGGGCTAGCTAGAGAGGGTCTGGTCAGGCCGAGGGGGCTTCAAACACCTGTATCTTTCAAACGAAATGCTCACCTTTCATGTCATATTCATAAATGTGATCCTCTATTTAAGTTGTACCTTTTGAGGGCATATGATGACTTCATATTTTGAACTTGTGGCTCACCTCCCAAAACCCTAAAATAATAATAATATATTATCTTTATTACAAATTTTACCCGCCAAAACTTCTGCACACAACATCCGATCGGCACACCGTTAGTGGTGTCATGACCCTGAAATTTAGGTGGATGCTCCAAAACTGATTTCAAGTCCTAAAATGAATTCGACGTGTGCAACTCATTTGACCTGATTTGGTTGTTGGTCGTGAAATGTCACTTTTTCATTGGGTTTCAATTTTTGGAAAATGAATCTTCAATCCTAGGTGATTTTACACAAGTATCCCAATGTTTTTGATCATTTTTTTATCTGAGGCTGTTCGAGGATTTATGTTAGTAGAAATACATTTTTCCCATTGGACCAATGATATGAATCCTGTTCTCATTAGCAATTTGTCCAGATAGGCAATGTCCTATAAGAGTACAATGGAATGCCTATGTGTATTGATTCGTAGATTGGTACCCAAGTGTGGATATGTATATGTACGGGTGATGAGGCGGTGTCACACATTGTGTGGGCCCCAAATACATCATGTACCACATTATGAATATTCTACCTCTCGTATATCCTTTATATTTACTCATAGTTTGGAACACGAATAACCTATCCTATGTGTTTTTATATGTAGAACGCAATGGTGACATCATTTTCAACATCTATATTATGAGGTAAGGTGTTCCGAGCATGATGATTATTTAGGGGTGTTCGACAATAGCAGCAGGCATAGAATGGTTTTAGTGGCATCCAAGTGGAACCCTCCAATCGACTGGGTATGGGTCCTCAATGACACTAAAGTTTAACCCTCTACCCAAGATGGGTATTGGTCCTCAATGTCACTAGGTTTGAACCCTCCACCCGTGATGGGTATGGGTCCTCGATGACACTAGAACAGAACCCTCTTGCCAGTTTGTGTATGGGTTTTTAATGAAACTAGAGAATAACCATCCATCTGGGGTGGGTATGGGTCATCGATGACACTAGAGTTGAACCATCTAATTAGGCTGGGTATTGGTCCTCCATGACACTAGAGTATAACCCTCTTGCTGGGATGGGCATGGTTCCTCAACCATGAGATGTGACCTCCCAAATGTGTGGCACAATGAAGAGACTTTCAATGACATACCTTTGGACACTCCTGGAAGTGGGATGATTTTCCAACAAAGATGTGTCCATTTGATGTGAACTAAAGGTGTGTGGGAGAGACAGAGCTACCCAAAGTGGATAGTATCAAGGTGTGGTGATTGTGTCCTTTTGATTTTTTTTAGTTTAGGGAAGACTTGTAGGATACTTGGATCATTGGTGGATACCTCTGTACATTTGTCTACTCTTCTTCTTGGGTTGAGCTATGAGATGTATATCTTTTTACTCTCTTATTTGGGTTTCTTTGACTAATCGTAGACACACACACACACACATATATATATCCTATTTCCTTACCCAATCTTCATGTTTGGGTTACTCTCCTTCCTAGAGAGGAGAAGACACACATTTTATTCCATGTGCTTTCTGTTTCTATATTATAATGGCGGGGAATGTCTAACTTCATACAATATGTAGTGAATAATCAATTATATGTTCATATTATTACCATTTCTAGCTCATTGTGTTTGGGCGATCTAACTTCAATATCTTGTTGTCTTGTGTTGAACTCTTTTACTACCATTCCCTATCCACTACATTCCTCTTCAAAGTATATTTTACATCTCCCCCTTCTCCTTTTTGGGGTGGCCAACCGAGTATTTTTATACTCACCCCTTCATGGGACTTTCCTGCATGTGTCGTGCCATATGTAAATTATAGGAAAGTTGATCATGACTTAATAAGAGCTTAGGGATATGTGGTGCATGGACCACATATGGTGGTCATTTCTTGGCATCCAAGACTGGTTCTCTCTCAACTATTTTACTTTTCAATTACTACCCTTTTTTTCTCTTTTCGGGATGGGTGTGTATTTTTTCCATTTCTACATTCAATATAATTTTCTTTACTTGTACTAACTAGAGGCTGATGCATGTTTATTTCCCCTATATTGTAGTTTCATATCTATTGTTCCATTACCTCTACCATTTTTCACTATGTTGGATATGTGCGTGTGTACAGGTAATTTGGAAAAGGCCACCCCGAGTTTTTTATGCCTTTGGTGGTTGTCACCAACTCCTGACCTATAGAGGCAGGCTTGGGGTAGTTGCCTCTCGAGCTCCACCATGAGTCGGGAAATGAAATGGTGGTATCAAATGTGGTGCGATCTTTCTGAATATGTTTTTATGTTTCCCCAAAATGGCCCTTGTTAGGTTTAGGGAAACATGTTCATGTCGATCGAGTGTGGCTCTCGAACAAGGTAGTCTACTGATGGTGCGACAGTTGATGTAACCAATCTCCAAGACCCTGACTAACTACATGTCGACTCATCATACCATGAAATTTATTGTAGGGAACATTGGTAAAAGTATAATATATTATTGACTCACTGACTTCCCATCTTTAGTCATATCCCCATTGTGGTTGATATATATATATATATATATATGTTTTTTTTACCGCATTAGTCTTTGATAAGTTTTAAGATGCCTCCACGATGACAGCCAGCTAGGATACTACCTTTAGTTCATGATGAGGACCCTGTGATCAATGGGGCCTTAGTTTAGGATCCATAAGATGTTACACCTTTCAATAGGTGGATAGGTAGCAGCACCTTAACTAGTTGAGTAGTAGTTAGTACCATTAGAGTAAGAAAAGTTCATACACAGGATGATCCCACTCTGGGAGTTCCAGCATCAGAGACCACTGAGGATCTATGAAGAACCATATCCTTAGGAAGAAAAGGATTGTCTAGAGTCATAGTTCAACCTCTTCATGATTGTTCAGACACTAATGGATCATATGGTGGCTTTGGTAGCCAGTCGTTTCCACCGAGAAACTGGGTGTTTGTAGAATCTGGTTACGTAGATGAATTATGAGTTAGTACTCTCGTGAGAATACTTTTAGCAGTTTTTCTGTGAGGAGTGGTACACATCCTACATACACTCTATCCAGATTTAGGATGTTTTGAATCATTAGTAGGGAGTAATGATGGTTGATGAGTATGTGATTAGGTTCATAGACTTTATATGCTACTCTCTCGACATGATCCGTGTAGGCTACTTCTGGGCACGAAATTTTGAGCGGATACTCTTCAAGAAGATTTGTACTACTGTACCACCCCTTTGCATCACCACCTATACTGAGGTGATTGAATTAGAACTGGTGAAAAGTGTTGTCTATCATAGGTGTACCAGTTATGTAGTCTAGGTAGTGTTCTCAATAGAGATGATACATCTGCCGAAGCTAGTAGACGTTGGTTTGTAGGGACTCCATGAATGAGGCCTCTCAGTGATCAAACATAAACATGTGGTATGGGATAGAGTAGAGTACCAAGGCAACCCCGAAAGGTCTCGTGTTATGATTGTGATGGGAGAGGTCACAAGGAATGAAACAACGCCATCATACGTGAAAATATTTCAAAGAAGACAGTAAATGAAACACCACGGCAGAGACGGTGTCATGATCCGGGATATTCCATGTGAGGAAATGGAGGTCCCTAGAGAGGTGGTGCTCGAAGAGGTTCAGGTGGAAATGTGGTTAGTGGATGAAGTAATGAGGTTATACCACCACCACTTGGTGACCTACGTCGGGGTTAGGGAGCTGGTAGCCGGGGCCACGTGCAACTGCATGCGTTGGATGTTTACGATCCTGCAGCACACTACATGAAAAGAGGTAAACTTTGCGTCTCCTGTACCTTTTTGGAATAAGTAATTATACACAAAGTGAGGTGTTGTTTTCTCGATAATTATTTCTTGGGGTTTTATTATCATGATTCAGGGTGTCATTTTAACAATATTTTGTTATTGTTCAATATACCTTTGAATGCACAATGAAGATGGGTTGTTCACCCACTAAGATGCATTTTTGTGACGTGAAAAAAAACTACTCGGGTGATTATGTGATTCCTAATGATGATAGTATCAAGGTTTGGTGGATGAGTCCCTCTAATGAGTGAATTCATGGATGGGTTATGCAGTGTTATTTTAGAGAAGGACCTACCATTTCTTGTGGAGTTCTTCTACATGACCTCCTTTTTATTGGGATTCCACTAGTTGGTGTGGAATAGTTTCAGGTTTAGGGTTACCCTACATCAAAAAGAGTGAATGATGCACAGGGTATTCCAAGTATTTTCTATATCTAGAATATTTTGGTTGGATATTTTTACTCACATGCAATGTTCATTGGTACCTTTGTGTCCTCAATGTCGAGGTTGATACGAAAGTTATCAAGTACAAGTTGAGGTGATGGATATCCCATTAATAAAACTACATGACTCGCTATATGGTGCTTGAATTTTTATTATTATCTTTAGGGATGTGAAGTCACTACCATCTGGGAGTTCTTTGTGTTTTGTTCAAACCCCCATAGTCTCAGGTGCATCTTAACATAGAGAAACTAGAACCTGAGGTGGAAAAACATTTTGAAATTACTACAGGACTGCAACTTCAAGATAATTTATTCTCGAGGATAGGGTAATGTTATAGTAGATACCTTAGTAGGAAGTCATAGGATCACCTAGTGATGAATTTTTTAGAGATGATATCTTCTCTGCAATATACCCTTGGGGATATGAAGTGAAAAAAAATTTAGTCGATGGTTTTCACTCCTTTGCTTCTTGAGCATGAAAGAGAGTATTGGTTGTGAGATATCCACAGTGAAATACTACATGACTAGGTATCCATATGTGTTTAAACAGATGGATATTATAAATAAGGGAATCACGAGACACTATTCTATGAACAAATTGTGATTTATGTCATGGCATGGGATGTGGAGGTTTAGTCGGGGAGTCAAACTATCCCACGAGTTTCATCGAGCCTTTCGAGACTGTTCATAGGGTTGGTGGGGTTTCATACCACCTTTCCATACCCCCAAAGTTAGAGTGGGTGAATTTTGTTTTCCGCATGTCATAAAGTAGGAGATATGTGCATGATCATACACACATCATTGATTGAAGCATACCTTTTGAGGACTGACCAACCCCTCAGTTTGCATTCTGCGGCAATATAGAAACATGAATGTTTTCCTCGGAGTGGAATAGCTAGGTGTGAGCTTTGTATTTTGAGTTTTTTCCCTAGTTTTCTTTTCAAGGATGAAAAACCTAAAATATTGAATGATGTAAAGATCTATCATTTCATGTAAGACTTCAAAATATTTATACATATATTTCCAGAGCTAGACACGAAGACGACGTGCGAACTCATGGCCCAGTGTGTGAAGAATTAATTTTTTAAAATATTAATTATATTTTATACTATTCACATGCTAGAAAAAATAACCCTCAAACAGTAACTTAGATTTGAAATCCGAGGATGTGGTTGAGTTCAGAACGAGACGTTTACCCTAGGTGGGGCATAACTTCTGTTAGTGTAGGACCTCTATGAGGTAAGTCACCCATGGGAAAATCCTAAATAAAATAATTAATAGTATTTATTTTATCATTAATGATGAATCAAATAGATTATGAATAGATACTCAGATTGGACATACAAAAAACAGTTGACTTTGTAGTGTGGGGTATTACCTAAGTGTGACCAAAAGTGAGAGGGAACAGGACGTTTGAATTCCGTGACCACTGGTAGTTTCATACAAATAATAGTTTAAAGAAATGAGAAAGGGTTTGTCTCAATCTCTAACACGGCCAGTCGATCTCCACCATCACCTTATAATGGAAAATCAATACTGAATCCTTGATGAATCATGATGAATATTCAGATCCAAGTAGATCAGAGTGTTTTGAATAGAATGGCAGTTCAGAAATCTATGTAGGATTCTTATTTCATATCCTTCGTTTCCCTGATAAATGTTTTGTTGTTTAATTTTATTTTTTCTCATTTTTTCTGCTTTTATTACCATCATCAATGGCCATACATACATAGATATCAACCGAGTAGGTTTTAGAGCCCTTTAATTGTGTGTTCTTCATCATTTATTAATCGTTCTTCTTGTTCTTCATCGATCATCTTTTTGACACTTCAAAATGACAATAAATCTTCAAAAAAAAGAATATATTTATGAAGTTAGTGATCCAAGGACTCCAAATGTATTCTAGTTTCATGTTTCGGCCCCATTGGAGCTTTAACATCAAGTAGAAGCGGCGATTACATTTCATCACATCGAAATACTTAGGGATCTTAAAGTGGATCACGAGTATGTGAAGATCTTGTCCCGATGAACTGAAATATGGTCTTGAAATAATTTTTGGATCACCAAAATGTTCTTGTTAATATATGGAAGGGACAATTAATATGGAACTTGTGCGGAAGTGCCAACGACTACAAGTGGATATAGAGCCCAGACGACAGCGGTAAAGTGCCAGTCATCTGGGGTGGTGCATCTGGGAGCCTACGGGGCAGTTGGGATGAAAAATTAGGCTATGACAATATAGGTGGGTTGTAGGCTAGTAAAATTGGCTGGGATGGCAAGACAAGGCTAGCCTAGGTAGAGAGGAATGGCCTGGATGGGCTGGTCCAACCAGACCAGGCCCGGTCGGGCCGAGGGGACATCAAACCCCTGTATCTTTTAAACCAAGTGCCCATTTTGAAAACTATATATGAAAATGTGTTCATATATTTGGGATAGACCATTTGAGTCTAGTTTGATAATATTCAACATCATGACTCTAAAATTGAGGTCTATTTTCCATGAATCATTTTAGGTGTTAAAACCAAAATCTAGGTGTGGGACCCATGAGGCCCAGTTTGGGCATTTGCGGTGAAATGTTAGTTTTCACTAGGTGTCCATTTTGTGTAAATGAATTTTAAATAATGTGTTATTCTCCACACGGATCGTAATTGTGTAATCTGTTTGATTTTCTGGGGCTGTTTAAGGAGGCATTTATGTATAATTATGTTTTTTCCCTTCAAACAAATTTGGAGCAACATGTGCTCATCGGCCATCGGGACAAATGTTCCATGTACTCTAGGATTATAATTGAATTCCATGTGGTATTAGTTCGTAGTTTGGTAACTATGTATGTTTAGGTATACAGTTTGGCGATGAGGTAGGGTCACACATTGTGTAGGCCCAACACGTGTTGGGTGCCACATTACGAATCTTCTACATCTCATATTTGCTTCTTATGAACACATATTTTAGCCCAGGAATAGCCTATCCTATTGGTTTTTTCCAGTAAAACACGATGGTGACCTCAGTTTTAGCATCATTATTATGATTCTTTGTGTACTAAGAATGACTCTTGTTCCGAGGTGTTCGACAATAGAACTAGGTGAGCTATGATTTCAGGGTCTTCTAAGTGGAACCCTTCATCCGACTTGGGTATGGGTCCTCAATGGCACTGGATTTGATTCCTCCAGTAGGACTGGGTATGGTTCATCGATGAAACTAGAGTAGAACCCTCCAGCCGGGCTAGGTAAGGGTCCTCGATAACATATGATTAGAACCCTCCAGCTAGGCTATATCTGGGTTCCTCAATGAAATTAGTGTAGAACTCCCCATATGGGATGGGTATGTGTCATCAATGACACTAGAGTATAAAACTACTACTGGTCTGGGAAAGGGTCATCGATAACACTATAGTAGAACCCTCCAGCCTTCCGGTAATGGGTCCACAACCTTGAGATGAGACCTCTCAACTGTGATGCACAATGAAAAGATGTTTTTTGATATACCATTAGACACTTGAAGAAGAGTGATGCTTTCCGCACTGAGAAACATCCATGTGACGTGACTGAAATCAATGAGGGTGAGACAGTGCCGCTTAAGGAGGATAGTTTCAAGGTGTGGGGTTGAGTCCCTTTGACTTGCAGTTCCGGGTGGATGTGTCAGATGTTAGGGCATCATTGGTGGATACTTCTAGAATGTGGAAACTCTTCTTCTTGGGATGAGCTGTGAGATGTAGATTCCTTTACTATATTTTTTCAGGATTCTATAACTAATAAAATCTATAAATCCTATTTCAAAACCCCCTCCTTGGGTTTTCATTACTATCTTTCGAGGAGAGGTAATGATGCACATGGTATGACACATGATTTCCATGTCTAAATTATCTAGGTTGGATGAGTTTTGTCTCTAAATATAGGTAGTGTTGACTTGATGATAAGTTCATCTTCTCGCCATTTCTATCTCCTTCTATTTGGATGAGCTTACTTCACTCTCTAGTTTTTTTGAGTGGCACTCTTTTATTGTACGTTTTCCTATCTACAACTTTGCGCTTCAGTGTATCTATTATGGCTCCCATTCCCCTTTTTGGGGTGCCAAACTTTGTATTGTTATAGTCACCCCTGTATGGGATTTTCCCGTATGTGTACTACCTTATCCAAATGATAAAAAGTTGATCATGAAATTAGAGGATCTTAGCGATATAGTTCCTTGGACCATATATGATGAAAAAATAATTCAATATCAAAAATTCCATAGTAATACCAAAATATCAACATTGAAAATTTTATAAATATCAGTACATAAAATTGCTAAAAATAATCCAAACTAATATTGAAAAAAAAATCTAGAATGATTTGATCATAATGTTTTCAAAGATAAATTTTATTAATTATCTCCAAATATCATCAATAAATCTTAATGCCTCAAATCAAAAATATATTTTCCAAAATAAAATAACCTCTAAATATACTATCTGTTTCAATAAATAACTAGAATAACCATAAAAATAATATTATACTATAATTTAATTCATTCTTTGTATCTCAAATAGATTCCCATAGTATATCTTTATCTCAATATTATAGGTTTCCCAAAATAGTGAACATATTATTAAATCGAATTCATCATGTAATCAACAAATCATTTTATAATCCCAAATTTATATATTAAATAAAATATTTATTACCAAAACAAACATATTTTTTATCAATAAAATTTTAAAACTAAAAAAATTAATACTAATCAGGACTTCATGTAGTACAATGGTAGGCGATGTACCCTTATCACCCGAAGATTATGGGTTTGATTCCCACGGCCTTGCCAGACACAACGTGTTCTCACCCATCCGGAATGCTTTCCTTTTTAAAAGATATATAGTTCTTATTACATTTCCCAAAATATGATAAAGTCTTAAAAAATAACCATAACCGATTTGAAACTCATTTTTTAACCATAGCTTTAAATTTTTATCCCAAAAAGTAATAACCAATAATTACCTCAAAAAATAATGTCTCTAAAAATATCATTAGTTACCTTAAAATTTCATAGCATAAAACCTCAAAAGGGGTTTCTAAGACATTGAAAATATGATCATCTAAAAAATTATAAACCCATGATGATATCCATACATCTTAAGAAGACATCATAATCTCCATAGATGTCTAAACACATCTCCAATGCCATCTTTAAGTACTCATCCTTAAAAATAACTTACTTGAGTTATATTAAATATAAAATAACATTATTTTCCCAAGGATATTTTATTTCATGATTTATATAGAATTATGATAAAATCATACATAGTGAACCCATATATTATACTCAGACACTTATAATCGGTATACATTTTCTCCACCAAATGAGACCTGTCTAAAATAAAACATGATTTATTTTCAAGACACATCTCAAATAAATTCATCAAAAAATATTATTTTCCTTACCAATATTAATACTAATGAAAAAAATTTAAAACACTGAATGATCACGAAAATGTCAGTAATGGATATAATAAATGTGAATTATTAGTCTAGTGAAAACATGGAAACCATTCCAAATTGAATTACCCCACATTTAAAATCAATATCTGAAGTACCCAATTCATTAGAGAGCTATAATGGGGTTCAAACTTCATATAAGATATACTAGGCTCACCTATTTTTCAAGAGTTTTAATGGGGCTCAACCCTTCATATAATCTATATTAGTCTGACTCATGAGATATTATAGGAATCAAACCATTGTATATATTTTTTATTGAATAAATAATAATTTAAATACTTGAAAACTGTTTTAAACATGTGTGTAAAACAGTTTCAGAAATCATAAAATTCTATTCTTGGAAAATTTAATTTGAAAAATAAAAAAAATCTATGCACATAATAAATAAACCATATTCGTTAGAAAGAACTATAAAAACATAGAAATGAATCATTAAATCAAAAAAAATGTCATGAATGAGGGAAATTACAATCATTCTATTTGTGTAAAAAAAATTCAATTGACCTTTTTAAAATGATTTGAAAGAGAAATATTAAGATAGGTTTTTTAAAAGAATTTCCTTTTCATAAAACTCTAAAAATATCACTTTTTGAAATTTTTTATAAAATTAGAGCTATCTAATTTAAAATATTAATGTTGATATAAAATTCCTTTATAAAAAAAATTTAAAAACATTTACATGAAATATAAATATTTATAAGAATAAATATTTGAAATGTTTCAAATATGCTTTATTTATTGAAAGAGCCCCTTACCTTGAGTCTGACTCATCATGTACTCTATTTATCTTCTTGAATAATAAATATAGGTTAATTATTTATTTTATATATAACATTTTTCATGTGTACTATTTAATTCATATAACTTATTATAATTATATAACAACCACTTAATTATTTATCTTTGCATCCGACATTTTGACGATATTCTATACATGAGTCCAAAATGGTTTAGGTATGATGTCTATAGAAAAAGTGATCATTATTACATCAACGATAAAATAATATTCCGGAAATAATAAAAACTTTTTTACATCAATTATTCTTTTAAATATATTAATTAAATATTGATATGAAAAATTATCTACATTAAAATAATGGAGATAGTAAGTCGTATGTACGCATGAGTAGGGTTTCCATTTTAAAATTATATTTTTGGAAAGATAGTATGTTTTATTTTATCCGAAAATAATTATCATAATATAACTAATATCATGTTAATAATTTAAATATACTTATATATATCATTAATGTGATGCGGTGATGAAAAATGATTCATATCACTTCGTGGATATAATAGTTGACATGTATGCACCGATGACGTTATCATTTTTTTGTAAATGGAAAGATAAGAAAAAATGATATGTTTTATTTTAACAATGATAAATTTTTAATTAAGATCATATATTGATATTAATTTTTTCATTGTAACAAATATTTAGAGATAGGGATGGAAAACAGATTGTATCAGTTTACAAGGAAGTAGTTTTCTGTACACAAAAATGATTAATTCTTTTCCCATTTGATGGAGGTGGAGATAGATTTAGGTTATGATGATAATAAAATAAAATCTTAGTATACTGATTATAATAGTGATATTATTTCATCATGGTGGAAGAATATTTTAATAAGGCTAATAATAAATAAAATACAAATATTTAATTAAAATGATACCACTTATTTAGATGATATCATTGGACTAACAACATAACACCCCTATAGAGCGTGTTCAGCCTAATATAAGGCTTATGTAATATGAGGCTGGGGGTGGATTCTACTAAGGGATTTGGGATGATTTTTCCTAAACCAAAATAGTTTTGATGTTTATTGAACTTAGAATAATGGGTTCCCTTTTACAGGGGTGGCGTGGGACACTCTTGGATGTCTTAAAAATATTAAATTAATATAAATTAATTTTATAATCCAAATAGATAAGAACTTATTAACTTAGAATATAGAATTATTTTTGGTCTCCACACCTTCATCAAATAAAAATTATGCAAGCTTTTAATATTTTGTTAATCGTTATGTTTATGTTTTTACCCTTATTTAACCTTTTTAATTATCACTATAATATCATGTAATTTAGAATTTGAGTGTTAATATAATTACTATAAAATATAAAAAAGACCAATAAACGAGTATTTGATGAAATTTTAAGACATTAAAAAAAACATTTTTGATGATTTTTATATTCTTTTGAATTTTATGTCATTTAATATAATATTATTTATTTTACAATATCATTAATGTCAAATTTAACACATTTTATCAATTGACTTTTTAAAAATATCATAAAAACATGACATCATGAAACCAAAACTTTTTAATCACAAATAAAATTTAAATTTCATCCAATTTTTTTGACATTATATTGTTCAAATTATATTTATTTGAATATTTTTAATATCATTATTTTGATTCTTCCATTAAATAAACAATCAACACATGACCATTTTTTACCATTTAAGAAAATAATTTTATCTCTAAAAATTATCAATAAAATACCATGATGTAGATAAAAATATTTTATTTATAAATATTATTCTAGTCGAACATATCATTTACAGAACCCCATATTAAAAATATTTCTTTTGGAAAATATAAAATTATGACAATATTTATTTTCCTTTGAATATAATATTATAAAGGATATATTCAGATAAAAAAACCATAAATGGTCTCATAACAAAAAATATAATAAATAATGATGAAAAATATTTATTCTATAAAATCTGGACTTTTTATGATAATTTTTTATAGTTATAATATTATTTTTTCCCTTATTTACCTAATTTACCGTTAACCAAGATAATAAATATTACCAATGTTACTTTAAATATTTTGAACAAAAATAAAAGGAAAAAATTTAATAAATTTTAAATATCCGATTATAAATATGGAATCCATTTATCTTAATTAAAAACATAGAATTAGCTAACATAAATTTAAAATTAATCGCATTGATGGAACGACAAAACTGGTTTTTAAAATAAAACCTTTAAAAAGATTCAATTGTGTTTATATACATATTCAATATGAAATTGATTCCAATGAAATAAATTATATTAAATTATAAAACATTATCTTATTATAAAACAAAACCATTTAAAAAAATAACATTACACTATAAATAAAATTGCTGAAAAATAACTTTTTAATTAAAATGTGATATTTTTCACAATTCATCAAAACTGAATCGTATCTGAAAAATAATAAGAAGTCAACAAATGTAAATTTTTATAAAATTATTTGAAAGTATAATTTTATTTTATTATACATATTTTATAATATTTTATGCAACTATATTTAATGAAGTGTGTCTTCAAAAGGCCGAAAAACTGGCCTTTTAGAAAAATACTTCTTTTATGATTAAAATTTGATGTGCTCTTATATCACATATAGAAAACACATAAGGTGAATTTTAAACATTATATATAATAATATATATATATATATCATTATTGTAATCTATAAAGTGTGATTTTTTTGCTTATTGGTACAAAATAATCTAATGCAAATTTAAATAGTTTTTTAGAAAACAACAATATTTCTTATTTTCAAAAATAATTAGGAATATTTTATAATTATTTAGTTAAGGAAATATTTATTATATATTAAACCATATTTTCATAATTTATTTAATACTATTCATTATTACCTTTCTAATGACTATATTATAAGAGTAATTTTTTTATAATAATATTTAATTATTCATTCATGCTCAATGTGGCATATCATGTTCCCCATAGAACATATTATTTCATTTTAAAAACAATGGAGGTTATATATAAAAATATTTATTATAACTTGTGTTATAATATGTGTCTATTTAGTATAATATCAATTGGTTTCAATTTCTACGGTATTCTTCTTATTTATTTTTTTCTTTATTTGAATAGATTTACCTTTATATTTCATTGAATTTCCAAAAAATATTCTACATTGAATAAATAAATTTTATGTAGGGTTCATGACAAAATTAGTAACTTTAGATACCAATTTATAATTTAATGAACTAAAACAAATTTAGAGTGGGAGAAATGGTTATTGAATTTATTCAATGAATATTCTAATAATAAAAACATTCATGAACTATCTATGATCATCTAATCATAAATCATAGTTATCATCTATAGTACGTTCAGTATTTCAAAATTTAAAGGTTATTTAGTTACCAAAATATATAAATTCATAATGTAAAAAACCGTTAAATAGAAAAAACATAAATCATGATGACAATTTCGATATATATTTCAGTAAAAGCGTACAAAAATATTATACAAACCTATTAAAATGTAATCATCCACTTCAATATTTATAATACTAGTATTTGAAAATCCATTCATACATATTGCTTCAAAAAAATTTGATGTTTATGAATATTTTTTATAAGGAATTCATTTATATTAGGTACCGTTATGATACGTAATAAATAAAATATTAATAGTTAGTAAAAATTTACCAGTGGATAAAATATATTTAAATTAATAAATAAAAATATATTAGTACATATGGAATAAAAATAATGGATTTTTTTATAATCTATATTTAAACACATTTTACAGAGTCATAATTTGGAAGTAAACATATTTTTAGAAATATAAATTATGTTATTTTAACACCACCTTCTTTACGATTACACAAATATCAATATTCAAGATACTGTTATATAATAATTTCAATTTAATATTTTTATTAATAATTATAAATGGATTGAATACATGGAACTAAAATAAAAGTAATAATAATGTATATATTTAATTTAAATATGCCACATATAATTTTATTCCAATATGATTCATTTAGAGCACAATATATCAGTTAGAAAACAAAGTAACATGATTAAAATAATAAATCAAGATAACTATTATAGTAAAATGAAGTATATATTGAGTAAAAAATAGTTTACATGCATATATATAATTAATAAATCATTTAAAATATGCATTTATTTGAATGTGGGAAATAATAAGCTAACCAACCATAATGTTACATTCAATAAAATGACTATGGTACTATAAAAAATTTTAATGTGACGATTTAATGTCCATGGATGAATCATAGATTATTGAAAATATCGAGATATGTTTATGGAGGGTTGAAGAGGTAGGGAAATATATGTTTTAATTGTAAAAACATCTCCTGGTGTATTATCAATGGTTATGATATTTGAGTTGATAAAACGGTAAATATTTAATATATTAAAAAGTTATATGTATTTTAAATATTTTAGGATGTATATTGGGGTGATCATTTGAAGATAGAGAGTTGAACCCAAGTTTATATGAGATTGAATGAACTAATGTGGAAAATAATATTTGATTAGGCAATAGAAATGGATATATTTATTATTCCTAAAATGATATGTGGCTTTATTTATTTATAAATTCAATAATTGAGGGTGACATGAGATGGACAGAAAATGGTGAGAGGATAAGTGAGTGAAAAAACTATAGAAAAATATTTTCGATTGACAGAATAAATAGAGTGTTGACGACGTTTTCTATGAGATGATGAGGGGAGATATGAGTGGAGGCCTAAAGGTGATGTTTGAGAAAAAATAGTGATATAGGTAGATAAAAGTGGATAGTAGAGAGTAAATATATAGAGACCTAGGATTAACATTAATTAATATTACCTCATTTTATATGAATATTAAATTCGTGACACAGACAAATTCATGAGGACCGTAATAGTTTAGTGCCTTTGGAAACGTTGAATAAAATCTTTTGAATTTAGTAAAATATATTCAATATCTCCCACAATGATCTTCCACTTTATTAATCCTACTTAAAACCTTTATTTGTACCATGGGGAAATGAAATATAAGAAAGGGTCAGCTTAAATACTTAGTATAAAAAATGGAGATATGTAAGCAAAACATTAATATAAGGGTATATGAACATAACTATAACATTTGAAAACCATAACTTCTATATAAAATATCCTAATATTGAGTCATGGAATGAATATTGAAATATCATAAGACATGAATAGTTATGGTATCAAAAACATGATTGAAGTGATCATAAAATTTGATAAGTCAAATATTTTTTTTATACACATATGAATATAAAATCTTATGTTAAGGATACCAACCAAGACATTCATAACATGTTAGGATTTGGATAACCACCCATATACATTCTTTAGGATTAGGTTTAACTTTCAATTACCCTCTTTTGGGTATGGTATAACCGTCTGTGTACCCTCTTTTTTAGGCTTTCACTAACCACATTTGTATCATTATTTTTAGGGTTGGGATAAATACCCATGTAATGTCATTTTCATGTTTGAGCTAGCCACTATGTGACCTTATTTTTTAAGCATAGGTTAACCACCCATGTACTTTAAAATCTCATAGAACATTTATCATTACCCAATGAATTGGAGTGAGATATATTTCACATTACTAAAATAATGAAATTCATAAATAGATGTTACAAAATATGATAAAAATTTTATCTTATACTAACCCATGAAATGGAATGGGTTTCCTAAACCTTTCATCATATAATATGTTGTAGAACAAATATAGGTCTCATACTCATTTAAATATTAAATAATAGCATGACACATGAAAAAATAAGTGGGGTTTATAATAGTTCTATCATAGTATAACATGTGGATGAGAAATGGGTTTCATTAACACTATTAAACCATATATATTAACCATTTATAAAATGAATAAGAATTGTATCACTGGATTATATCTCCTATAAGGAATAACTTACATCAATGTATTTGATCTTAGATGTAAATTGATTTTGAATGGTAAATTTTTTATAATGTTTCTTGAGAAAGAAAAATTTTAATTGAAAATTAGTTGTTAAAATAGAAAACATATTGGAAATAATTTTCCTTGAAAATAAACATTGAATCTTATAAAGGATGCTTTAAAATCATTTAAAACATCATATGATGAAAATATCCTTCCCTATTTGAAAACTAGTTTTTAAAACATTTTAAAAATCCATTATTAATTTGAAACCATTTATTTAAAATCTAAAAATTTCCCATATATAAAGGAAATAATTTTTTAAATTTAAATTGAAACATTTTAAAGAATAAGTAAAATCATTGAGCATTCATGAAAGTGGGAAATATTGTTCATGTCATGCATGACAAAAAATAAAGATTTTTTTTCACATTCTCAATAAAATAATATCAAGAAATGTTTGGAAAATTACATAAAGAATCCTTAATTAATGATTATAAATAAAAACGTGAGTGTAAATATTTATCTAATAAATAATTTTAAATGTGAATATTTTTTTGATAAAATTTTTATAATAAATTGTTTTGGAAGAAGAATATGCCTTTGTCTGAGGTGAAAAATAATGTATTATTTTCCTAAAAAATTCTCATTTATATTTAAGTATAATGGATTTGGAAAATGGTCTTATTGCTTTGAAAGATCATGAATAATTTTATTAGAATAATATTCATTATTTTCATGATATATGGATCATAATGTTTTATAATTAGAAATATAATAAAAAAATCTTGATAAACGATGAGATTGTAACATAAAATAATTACCACTTCGGTAAATTTGAATTGTACACACCACGAAAGATTAAAATTGAATGAGACTTTTAATATCACGAGAATAAAAAAAATTCAAGATACTACATGTCTAAGGGGATGTTTACACACCTCAGTAAAAAGATTGGTGTGTTGCATAACATGTCTCAAGGAATGAAAATTAGGAAAAATATACCTTACTACCATAGAAATATTTTAATTAATAATCTATAATAAATAGTAATATCAAATGATAAATATCATGAAAATATTGGTATTCATGATATAACATGTCAAATGGTTAGTATATGCTCCGCAAAATAATAAATGAGTTGTTAATTGATATATGGCTCCAAGAAATAAAGGAAAGGCACCTTACCATAAGTCTTGACTTTATTCACACACATTAAAAATTAATGTATAAAAAATATAAGTTTATTATAAATATATAAAATAACCATATTCATATATATCATAAATTTTTTGGTTTTATTATAACCTTATATTATCAATTCGATGTTAAAGTATCATTTCGGGCAATAACTACATTGTTTTGCATCTATGTTTGGCTTGTTATTTGTGATCTTCGTAATTAAATTATGGTACAATATTATAAATAACTATAAAAATGAAATAAATATCATATATATTCATTATATATGTTTTTAGAGTAATCCATAATATATATAAATAACAAATGAAATGCACTGTTCGTAGAATCATTAGGTCGTACATAGGAATTAATGATGTTCCCATTTTCTAGTTGAATTGAAAAAAATAAATTTTAATGATATATTATCAATAAAAAAATAATTATCATTTCATTTATATCACATATGTTTGTTCAACCCACCCTTATTACATTCCATGTAAATCATGAACGAATCACATCACTTCACGAGACGGTAGTTCTTCTTACACACGAGCGACTTTGTTAGATTACCATAAAATTGAAAGTGTGAAGATATGTGTGATATAATATTTCTATAAGTATAATAATATAATAAATATTAGGTATAAATATTAATTCCATCATTATTTCCAGACTTGATAAGTGGAAATGGGAGAATGAATGACATCAGGTCGTAAGGCGGTTGCCTTACATAGAAAAGATGGATGATTTAATACCCATTATTTGGAAGTGGAGATGGGTTATAGCAATTATTTTAACATAAAAAATATAATTATATGGAATATAGAGAGTTTATTATATCATCATGGTATAATAATAATTCCTGGTGATAGAGGAATAAATAAAATAAAAACATGTGTTGATGAACGTTGTCTATTATTTGGGTATCCTCCTTTGGATTGAAATAGATTAGGTCCCTGAATAGATTATTTTCCAAAATTAGAATTTTATTATATATTCAGGGAATTTGTAATGTTATTTTGGAAGATTTTTGTTCAAGAAAAAATTTATTGGGAGGTGTGAAGAAGTAAGGGGAGTGAGTGATGTTTTACAACCGAGGATGGGTGGAATTTTTGTCAATACACAAAAGTATTCACAATGTGTTGGTCACTATTATATCATGTGACAAAAAAATAGATAATAATGGTGTATATGTGTGATTTTTATGGGACACACCATGAAAAAAACAATATAATTTTTTTATCATGTTTTTTCTTGGACTTTAAGTTCACTCAATTTTACCCATTTTGTTTTTCCCATTATAATTTGTATATCATGTTTACCTAGGTAATTTAAGATTTTATAAAAAAATAAAATTATATTTATTAGATAATATATAAAAAATTATTATAAATATTAAATAAAAATTAAAAAAGATTCCAATATGTTTTTGAAAATAAATTTGACACAAGCACATGAAACTTACAAAACCCGATTTTAACTATATTCACTTTATGTTGTTAAAAATATTTCACTACTAATTTTGGTAAAAACTATTTTCTCCCTGGTAAATAATATATATTATTATGATTCCAAATATGGAATCCATTTTTTCAAATTCAACTAAAAAAGATGAAATTGTTATTTAAAATTTTAATTCTGCAAATGTGATGAGAAACCTTGGTTTTTAAGAGATAATATTCAAAGTATTTAAGAAATTTATATAAAAATTCAAAATGGAATTTATTATAATTAGCTAAATTGGATTAATTTATTTTAAAATATCTATTTTTTATTTTAAAATAGATTAAAAATATAATTTAACATAACATATATATTAAAAAAGGAAATTTAAAATTAAAATTTAGTAATTTTCCCTATTTATACAAAATGAATCATTTTAATAAAATAACACAAATTCACCCAAATAAAAATTTAATATTATTAATTCAAAACATGTATTTTATTTTTGTATATTATTTTAATAAAATTGATAATATTTTTTTTAAATTATTTATCCCGAAGATAACAATACTGTTTTTTAGAAAAAAACTATTTAGAGTGTAAAATTGGATTTTTTATCTGCTATATAGAAAACAAATTAGATGAATATTAAAAATATTTATGAATATATAAAAAATATATTTCATTAAAATCATTTACCGACGTATAATATTTTAATATATTGATGTAAAATGTTTTCATTTCCATAAAAATAGTATTCTGAAATTGATTTCCTTTACTTTAAAAAAGATTTTATTTTAATTTATATTTAAATTTTCACAAATGAATTCATTATATGTAAAATTGTATGAAATATATTTTCATAACCTAGTTTGTCATATTCTTAGCTACAATTCTAATGTCTTTGTGATAGCTATCAAATTAAATAATATTATCTTAATAAAATGTCACATTTTTTTTATACTCGGTGATGTGTAATGAAATATAATCATAGTATTATGTGTAACAAAATCAAAACATAGTATTTCATAATATGTAATATAAACAAAGTGATTTTTTAACATTACAAAAACTCATTTATATGTAACGTAAGATAAACATAGTTTTGTGTGTACATAAAACTGTTTAAAATTTTAAAATAAATTGTATTTTTTCACAATATCTTGTGGTGTCACATTCTACCCCCCTTAAAATGAATTTTTCCCTATAAATTCATATTGGTCATTTATTTTTTAACATTTGAAAATTACTTCATTGAAACCCACATCGTAAACATGGGTAATAAATCATCCCTTATAAATAGATATAGGGATATGTGAATGTAATCTGGAAGAAAAAATACTAGGTTTTGAAATATGAGAACATATATGTGAAGTGAAAACATGGACATGAAAGAGAAAACTAACACCCAAATAATGACGGAGATAAATAAAGAACATGTTTAGGAGAATGTTAACTATCACAAAACCATACACCAAATAATCATAAAATGGATCATTAATATCATCAATATGGATTTTGACATGATAATTTTCTCACCCTTAGGAACATATTAAGTGTTATTTTAATTTAATCATGTGTTTTACTTAAAATATTACCTTTCCATTAAAACACATTTCTAGATCATTTGTAATATTCAAATAATTATTGAAAATCTATAATGAAAAACTTATAATGAATAATCCCAATAGATTTCATTCTTTATATACAATAATTCACTAGTTTCAATACATAATAAATTTAATCATCCCAATTTATTTTCAAACCATTCACAACTAGAAAATTAACCTACGACCAAGGTTTAGAACCGCGTGTGTAAGCCAAAAAATGTGGCGATATCTTATGGCCATGGTTTCGGAAAACTGTTGCTGCTATCACCATGGTAGCAGGGCTTAACTACTCCCACGATTTTAATCATGGAAGTATCAGCCTCTCTCAATGGTTTTAACTATAGTAGTAGGGGCCTTTCACCACAGTTTAACTAAGAAATTAGGGTTGCTAAGGACACACATTAAAACGTGGGAGTAGGGGCCTACTACCACGATTAAAATAGTGGAAATATACTCCCTAATGACACGGTTAAACCATTGAAATAGGTCCCTACTACCACGGTTAAAAAAGTGACTATATAATGAATATAGAATAAAAAAACAAATTCAATCCCCCTGTCGGACAACCCCTTGCACCCCCCTACACACTCATGCACCCCCATGCCCCCTAGACAACCCCCGGGCACCCCCATGACCCTGGAAAACCCCCTTTAACTCTCTTGAACAACCCTTGGACATACCTCATGCACCCCCATTTCCCCTTGGACAACCCCCTTACACCCCCCGACCAAAATAGCTTGTATAATAATTAAATTAAATTTCATTTGTATTGATATAAATTTCACATTAAATATATGAAATGATCATTCTATTCACCCAACAATATCAAAATAACACAAGGAAGTATTGACAAATAAACTCAGAATGGATTATGAATTTTAGCAGAAAGAAGAGAGAAGAAAAGTAAATGAGGCAAAATACTCCCATGAGTGATAGTTTCCGATCCCAAGACTCTCTCCTCTATATTTTTTGAACAAATATGGTATAAATATTGAAACACTTGTAAACCAAAAAATAGCAGCCTATTAGAATCTTATTCCCATATATACAATAGATGAAACCAGAAGAAAAAAGTGTATTTAAAAATTATAATTCAGCTTGATAGTGGATATGAATATAAATAATTAAAATTTAAATCAAATTTCATCAAGAAAATATATGTAATGTGTCAATCACAACTTGAAAATGATATCAGCACGACATAAAATATGCACATTCCTACAATAACATAAAATAAATTTCAAAAGAATATTATATCTATAAGATAAGAATGGAGAGAAGTTAACATTACCAGGAAGATTCAAATACCAAACATAATCTAAAATTTTATCTTCATTCAATAATCCGTTTCAAATTTTACAGTCCCCCCTACCCCTGCCTCACAACCTTGCACCCCCCCCCCCTAGACAGTACTGTTGGACTCCCCATAGACACCCCCCTGCACCACCATGCCCCCTGGACATCCTCGTCCACCTCCTTCCCCCCCTATACCCCCTACACACTACCCCCTGGACAACCCCCTTGCACCCCCATGCCCCACTGGAACACCCCCCTTGGACCCCCTGCACCCCGACACTCCTACAGTAGCCCACCCCCTCTCTACACCAACCCCTACACCCCCTCCCTTCCTCCTGCACACTTTCATTCTTCCCCCCCTGGATAGTTCCCTTGCACCCCCTGGACACACCCCCATTTCCCACAAGATAGCCACCCTTACCCCCACCCCCTTCACCCCACCCCTCCCTTCCTATATATGAATTATCATTTTGATTTTTCTGATTTCTTGAGATGGGGTCGAATGAGGCAACACATGATCAATAGAGTTATAATGTGAAGAAGTAGTAATCTCATGGATTGTTCCATCATTCTAGAAATAATGGAGATGCTGAGAATATAGACATTAACAAGATCCAGAGATCCTCGGGCATTTAAATAAGTCTATTACACTACTTAAAAAATAAAGCAACACCACCTATATAAACCAATGAAATATGAAAATTTTGGTTGTTGTTGGTTTTTTGAGAACTCAGTAGTAACTCTAAAAACTAATGATATCACATGATTCAATCACGCAAAAAATATCTCACAAAACCATCATGGTTACGTGGTGGTAAGATGGAGGAACACATGGACAAACCATAGTCCCACAAAGGTGATCCCATAGACATATCTACTTTCTCACAAAGGAGAAACCTAAAAGACACCGGTTTTTGTGAAGAGGTGAAGGAGAACTCACGGAGACACCAAATGTCATGAAAAGAATTTATGCAAGACATCTTCTGATTTTACAAAGGTGTTTGTGGAGACAACCACGAACACACCCAATTTCATTTGAAAGAAAACCAGAAAGCCATACATTTCTCATAAAAGGAGTTGAGGTAACACCCCATGTATCACAATGCACTTGAGGAGACAACTTCCAAACTGCCAGATCTTACAATGTGATTAAAACACGACCCACATATAGTGTTCTGGAGATCCTATGAAGAATCTATTTGTTTATGCGAGGAAATTTGGTGATACATGAAACATGACTTTAAGTGGAATATAACGTAATAGATCATATAAACAATTGTGGTATTGTTTCAGATTCCATTCGACCCATTCCTCCTTCACCCAGCAATGCCCCCTACACACTACCCCCTAGAAACCCCATGTACCCCTTACCACCCATGGACAACCCCTTGAACCCCTTTCACCCCACCACCTGTAGTATCCCACCCCCTCCCCCTACACCCCCTTCCCCCACCTCTCTGCCCCTGCACACTACCCCCTTCCCCCTTCACCCTGAATATGCCCTACACAATGCCCCCCACCCTACCCCCTTCAGCCCCTGACACATTGACCCCGAAACCTTCAGCCCCTGCAAACTTCCCCCCTTCCCCCTTTCCCCCAACCCCCTAGAGAAATTTTATTTATTTATTTCAGATAAAAAATATAAACATCCATCTTCATCCACTACAGTACCATATGACATAAGAAAAAAATGTGGGTGACAAAGGCCATTATCAACAAAAATCCAGTAAAGAAAATAGATTCAAATTCAATTTCTATATGCTATAAACACACAACCTATAGTAAAATAACATGGAAACAAAGAATCAAAATAAAACATGAAAGAAGTGATAAATAAACTCATCATGCATTATGAATTTATACAGAAAGAAGAGAGAAGAAAAGTAAACGAGGTAGAAAACTCCCCTGAGTGACATCTTCCAATCCCAAGACTATATCCTTTTAATCATTGTTGAAAAAATATGGTATAAAAATTGAATCACATGTAAACCAGAAAATAAAATACTATTAGAATCTTATTCCCATATAAACAATTGTTGAGACCAACAACAAACTCAGGATTTTGAAATTATAATTCATCTTGATAGTGCACATGAATATAACTAATTAAAATTCAAATCGGATTTCAACAAAGAAAACTTGTAATGTGTCCACCACAACTTGAAAATGGTATCAACATGGCATAAAGCATGCCAATTCAAATAATACAATAACATTAATTCCAAACAAATATAATATCTACATGTTAATCATGTAGAGAATTAAAAATTATATTGGAGTTTCAAATTCCAAACATAATCTACAACTTTATAATCATTAAATATTCCATTTCACATTTTCTAGTCCCCCTACCCCTGCCAGTCCCCCCTTAGTTCCCCACCCCCACTGCCAGTTTCCCCCCTCCCCTTGCATCCCCACCCCCTGATAGTCCCCCCACCACTTTCACCCCCCTCCTTGCCAGCCCTGCTGCCCCTTCCAGTCCCCCCTTGCACCCACTCCGCCTACCAGTCCCCCCAGCCCCTTCCCCACCCCTTTCACCCCACCGTTTGCACCCCTCTCCTTGCCAGCCCCCAGCCCCCTTCCAGTACCCCCTTCTAGTCCCCCTTCACCTACCAGTCCCCCCCCCCTTGCACCCTTCCCCCTACCCTCCACCTTGCACCCCAGGCCCCTACCAGTCCCCCACTCCTGCCCCCTTGCACCAACAACTACAAATAGAACATTATTTCATTCAGCGTAACTTGCATGGAATCAAAAAAAAATTGAATACAATATTTACCTTTGATTCCTAGATATTAGAAAGGTGCATATTATTCCCTAATTGGGAAGTTGTTGGCCCATATCTACCATCACCTTAGAGAGTAACCTACATGGCTCTCAAAAACATCAGATTCAGGTGAAGTTCCATCAAACAGCAAGGAAAATAATAGTGTAAATACCTGATAATCTTCATTGAAAAATGATAAACGGGATTTTAGGGTGAGCATACTTTTCATTAGTGTACCAATATGGCTGGTATCCCCATTGTAAATGTCATCCAATAAGAACAGATAATATAATAAGGTATGACACATAAACCCTAGAAATCATCTGTCAAAGTTAATTCTGAACCTCATACTGTTGAATACAATTCTTTCTAACATCTATATTTTTTATTTGTGCTTCTCCCTACCCCTGCCAGCCCCCCCCCCCCCTCACCCCCTACTTGTCCCCCCACCCCTACTAGTCCCCCTCCCCCTGTACAAACCTACCTATACAAAAAAATTATACACATACACCTACAAGAAATTCCAAAAACCATTGTAGCATCTCATTTCCACATAATTAAAAAACAACTAATATATATATAATTGAAATTTTATAAACAATGAAAACAAAATGATAGATACAAAAACTATCAATAAATGACACTCCAAAATATCAATTGAATCCACCTCCTCATCAGCACTGATACTAATAGAATCAACGTGTGTACCACCATCAGCATCATCGCCACCACCATCAGTAGCATCTTCAGCCTCTCCACTATCAGCAGCATCTTTAGCCTCTCCACCATCAGTAGCATATTCAGCCTCTCCACTAGCATCTTCAGCTACAAAATTATCGTCCTCATCATACAACATGATCAAAATCGATAAACATCCATCCATTATGGCTTCTACCTTTCGTAGAAGTGAAGAGCATATAGCTGATATCAACTGGAACAATTGTTCATTTTTATTTTTCTATGTCTTTTGAGACTCTTGTCTAACTTTTTTCTTTTATATCTCAATGGAAGCATGTAATTATCCTCTGGTAACCATTCCTGTAATATTTCTACAATATTCAATACCTGATTACCAATATTTAGTTGGCACTATTTTCTTTCCATATTTACAACGAACTCTACCATTGTACTCGTTGCCAAGAACATGATGTAAATAATCATTTGATCCAAATGTGTCCGGTTCCTTTGCCTTTTGATCAGGAAGAACATCCAATAAAAGGGTGCTAACATTTTAATATATATTTATAAAAATATAAAACTGTAACTATATGTCCTTTGAAATGCTCATATATGTTATGAGTAAAATGTCTACAACCTCCTTTTTTGATGATATCTATACCAAAACAGAAGAAGCATATGTCCTTTTATATTATTTATACAACTTTTAAGGGTTGGTATAACTTATATAAGTATCTTGGGTTGCTGTTAGGGTTTATAGATATATTAGTAGTTGTTATGGACCAATTTGAGAGTCTAAACCTTATCCGGAATTGAGTGGATTTCATATGTATTTTTAAAACCTTATCAGGAATTGATCTTATTGAATTATCATTAGTAATACTAAATAGAGTGTCAGATAATGTATTGTCATATATAATATCATAGGAACAAGTGATATAATTGACTCAAATATTCCCATTCCCTACGAGGAAAACACAACTCATATAATTTTTAACGAATGAAATTTCATACTAAATGCTAAAAATTTAAAAACATTCTTACAATTTTTCCGGCATTTCATGATTCACAACAATTACATCTTTCTTATTCCGACTAGAACAAAACAATAATGATCGGGGAACACATCCTTCAAAATTTAATGTCTGTTTTTACATTAAAATTGTACATAAGTCAACAAAAAAATAAATGTATTTTCAATGTTAAATCATATATTACCTGTGACAGTTAATGATCTGATAGTATAGTTCACCCCAGAGTATGATTATATATCAGGGCGCCCTTATTTCTTATGTTTCTTTCAGATTAATCCTATTAGTAGAAAAAAATAAACTATCCCTTCAACAAGTAAAAAAGATCAAGACATAACTGAAATAACCAAGTTTAGAAAATATAACCAAACACAATCACATCTAATAAAATCATCCACTACAGAAAGCTATGATTTCTAAATAAAAAAAAAATTATGAAAAACATTAAGATTATCAATTACATTGAAAGAGGAACAACTCCAATATGAAATTAATTCATTGTATTGTGAAATTGGGTATTCATTGAAGATCGGTTCATTATCAAGAGGATTTCCTTTCCTTCTTTTCTAGCCAACCTACAGGTCATACTTGTAGGCCTGCCACATCTCCCACAGTTCCATTAACCTAGCTCTCTCAGCTTGGAGACCATCCGAGAAGTTATTGTGAAGATAAAAATTTAAACAAATTCATCAATAATAATTAATAAAGAAATTGCAAACTAATTTTAAAGAATATATTACCCAAATTTTTGCCCATGGCTTGTCTTTTATTTCTTGTCCAACTTTTCTCCCCTCGAATGGTTGAACTGTAACAATATTGAGATGTCAGCTGAGTGTCCCCATAAAACTCTACAGTTCTTTACCATTTTCTTAAAAAAAATTCATTTCCTTGTTATAGAGAACAATAATTTGTGTGTGTATATTCCCCATATTATGCATCTTTTTATGACCATTTCTTTTAGTAGAAGATGATCCTGAAAAAATAAAAAATATTTTACACATTATAACAGAAATTTATTAAAAATTTATTAATTTCATTACTTTTAATCATTTTCCATTAGCACTATTTTTTGTAGCTCGATCATTAACACTATGATAAGGGGAATCAACTAGAGAAGTTTCCTATATAGTAGACTGTGGATGCTGATGTTTGGTAGGGGGTACAGGAATATAAGGGGCATAACTATTGGAGGTGTAACCTCAATAATAGAATGTGGATGATGAGGTTTGGTACTAGGGTGCAGGTATACATGGGGAATAACCAATAGAGGTGTACCCTACATAGTAGACTGTGGATGCTGAGGTTTGGTAGGAGGGTACGGGTATACAGGGGGCATAACCAATGTAGGATTACCCTGTAGAGATAAAGGTATATTAGGTTGAAATTGTTATGGGATCTAAGGAGATGGACTACCCTGCATGGTAGGAGGAAGAAACGGATAAAAAGTATGATCGACCATGTATGGATAAGGCATATAAGTGGGGGGTATGAATGGAGAAAACTGTCCTGATTACTATATATCCATGGACTGTGCGATGGTACATGTAGGGGGGCTGCATGTAGGGTCAGTCTTATACTCTGGACTGCCTGAACCATCTTCAGTGATTTCAAGTTTCCTACTCGGTGATTCCTGTTCATATTAAATATGATTTATGTAAATATCATACAGAATAAATAAATAAATAAATAAAGGTCTCATTGGAATATTAATATTTTTCAGGCTAGCATCCATAATTCGGTGATTGTTTTCCTCCATTTTTTTCTCCAAACCTCCTCATAAGACATAATAATCTGTTAATGCCAAAATTGATGTGAAAAATTAAAAAATATAACAAACCATTAAATAAAAATAAATATTCCAAGGAAATTTATATTATTTATCAAAACATTACATCTTCAATTATGTTTTTTTCATTATTTTGTTTACTCACTAAATGAAAAAATTAAAAACAATAGAAGATAAAACTTTAAAAGTTAAAAAAATAGACGCACTAGGTCAGAATAATATAATCTGAATACTTTGAAACTTGTAACTCTAGGAATTCTATGTTATAATTTATGGTTCACAATCCATTTTCACAATTGAATCATCTGTATAATCAAATGATATATTTGACTGAACACCGACTGGTTCATCCAAAACATCACAATCATCAAATCCTTCATCAAAAATGTGTCTGGGAATAACATCAACAAAAAAACCAAATTGCAATTTTAAAGTGACATTTACATAAAATACTTGTCTAGCCTGTGATGAAAGAATATAAGTCTCATTTGTTCGTATCTGATGTTTCATATCGATCACTCTAAAACCGCAATTATCTATATATGAGCCTTCTCGTGTCATTGAATCAAACCACTTTCATTTCATCATAGCGACATGACCATGTGCATAGTAATCTAATAAAAAAAATTCTCTCAACCACACCATAATACGACATATTTTCTGATCAAGGGTATCTGTCTGATGCACTAGCATAACAATATGTTGTAGTGCTTATTGTGACATCGTCATGATGTGTTTCCATCTTTGTTTCACAACTATTTATAATGAATTTAAAACCATTGACAACAATTGCTTTACAATCATGAACTATAATGTTCATACAAAACATAAATGCCCTTATTTTAGCATATACATCATCCATCGGTAAACTTTGGACCTGAAATATATCGACAACAAATATTGAACAACTACCATCGATTTGGTAATGTAAACAAATTAATTTGTTACCTTTGACTTCAAGAATTCAGGATATTATTTGCAGTGTAATGACTCCCACCTCTTAATAGATAAATAGTGATGTTCTCTTTTTATAATTTCACTATGTTCTTTGCAAATATAAAAATTTAATGATGTTGGGAACTGTGAAAAATATATCCAAAAAATATATATATTTATAATTTTACTTACTTTATGTAATCGTCAACCATGCCATAGTTAAATAATATCATACGATAATCCGTTTCCAACTCATTCCTATTCAAAGTACACAACTTGTATGATCTAGATATCCCTACAGTTTAAGGTTGTGAAGGAAATGTTGTCTCAATGGGATCATCATTCTCATTTTCAGTTCTCATGGGCCAATTATATCTAGTGGTGACATTATGGAAATTCATTGAAAAAAAATCCATACATTTCTATCCTAAATAACCTTTCACAATTGATCCTTTAGGATGATTATTATTTCTCACATAAGATTTATATGTAAACATCATACTTTCTATTGGATACATCCAGCGACCAAAAACAGGACGACCAAAAAGAACATCTGTTGGAAGATGCACGGTCAGATGTAACATACAAGTAAAAATTATGGGGGAAATATTTTCTCCATGTCACAATGAATGATCGGTTAATATTTTTGTAGTTTTTTCAAAATACTATTGTTCAATATTTTAGCACAAAGATATCAATAATTGTGACATAATATAATCACTACGACCCTGACATTATGTGATAGTAAATTTCAAATGGAAATATGAATCAATTCATGAAACAGGATATGGTAGTCATGGTTTTTGAGGGATTTCAGTTTTACATCTCGTTTATTCACACATTTTGAAATGTTACTCGATAACAATCTATAACCATTAATCATTCCATGACTTGAAGAAATAGTTTTTTCTCTTCAATTTTAATCGAAAAATAAGAAAAAGGGACTTTCCAATGATTCTGACCAATTAACTCAGGATGAAGTAATGGTTTTATACCCTAATCCCTTAAATCATGACATGAGCACAAATCATCTTTTGCCTTTCCCTTTACATTTATAAGTATTTCAAGTAATACTTCACACACATTTTTCTCAATATGCATTACATCCAAGTAGTGATGCAACAAATTTGAGGACCAATAGGGAACTCATAGAATATACTGTTCTTTCTCCATTTATTTTTGGAATTCAAAGGAACATTATTCCGCTTGTAGGAATTTAACTGAACATTTCTAAGAAAAAAATTCAAACAATCAAGTTCTATAAAGATATCACCTCCCGACATTCATCGAGGTAGTTCATTTGACTCTATTGAATTATCAAACCGTCTTCAATGTTTTCTGTATGGATGATCCATTTGTAGAAATCATCGATTCCCTATGAAGGTGAAAGTTCGTCGAAACATTCATCTCCTAGAATGTGTATTTTTCATACATATAGGGAATGATAATCTCCCCTTAGTACTCCAAATAGAAATCATTACATATGTAGGGAAATCATATATTGTCCATAAAAAATTTTCACGACCCATAAAGTAATACTTTCCAAATACATCATATGTCTGCACACCAACAGTCCAAAGATCCTTCAACTCATCAATTAATGGTTGCAAATATATGTCGATATCATTTCCAGGATCATTCGGTCCAGAAATCAAAATAAGCATGACATTAACTGGATTTTTTGTACACATCAATGATAGAAAATTATAAATATGAATGAAAACCAGCCATGTAATATGTGTAGAATGCATCTGCTTAAATGGGTTGAAACTATCACATGACAATCCCAATATAAAATTCTATGGGTCGCATTCAAAATCAGGATGTAAGCTATCAAATTTTTTCCATGCTCACCCATCAGAAGGATGAACTATATCATCATTATCCTTATTTCTTTCATCTTCATGCCATCTCATATTCTTAGCCATTTGTTCTGAAATAAATTTTTTTGATGTCTAGGAATCAATGGAAAGTGCCAAATCACTTTCTATGGTATACAGTATTGAGTTCCATCTTTATCAGTATTCCATCTCGATGTACCACATTGTTTTCACTCATTTAACTCAACCTTATCCTTCCATAATAGACAAAACTTTTTAGGGCATGCGTGGATTTTCATACTTGAAAATACAAAATTTTCAACCGACTTTGATTCCATATAATCATTTTCCGGAATACATGCATCATCAGGTAGCATGTCCTTAAAAAGAGTACTTAGATAGTCGATTGCAGCATTACTAAATCCATTCATTGTTTTCACATGATAAAGTCGCATTAAAAACTCTAGTTTGGTCATTTTTCCACATGACACGTAAACTGGGGTATTCGCATCTTATAACATCTTTCTAACATGTTCAACGTAATCATTCTGATAATTAGATGAAAACATTGTTCCTGTATTCATTTCCTCTTCAACTTCTATACATGAATTGTTGGCTTGAGAAGAAAATGGAAACCAATAAGAAATCATATTTTCCATTTCGATCCTTTCATTTGATTCAACGTCATGCTCCATTTGAACTTTTTCTCCATTGTGATACCAAACATGATATCCTTTTTGAAAATATTTTTTTTGTGATGTGGTAACTTACTTCCTCACATGTTAACCATGGTCTTAGAATTCAATCAAATCATGGGAATCGAATAAATCCACCATCTGAACCATTGTTGAATGAAAAATTCAAAAAATATTCCAACTCCTTCTGAAACTCATCAGTTATCCAGTCAATATTATACATCCCGTTTATATCCATTCTAATATGAATAAAAAAAAGTTACTAAAACTTTTAATTGTAAATAACAACATTGACACTCATTCATGATTTAGAAAAATAGTATATGGACTCATTCATAGTATTCTATTCCATACATGATTCCTGAGAAACATAAGTAAATTTTCATGCTAAATGCATCAATTATAACATTATCATATACTAAAGTATATGGGATCTCTAAATCAAAATCATATAATAACTATACCCATATCCACTAATTAAAATGTATGTCATGTTAAGAGAATACATAATGAAATCTCTTACTATCAATTATTACGCCATGAAATGTCAACCTTGGGTTTCTAGAATGTTCCTACATTTCTTGATATTGGTAAATATTCTAAATGAATCATTCATAATCATCAGTGATTTACATTATCTAAAAATAATATTCTAAAATACATGAGATAGTAAAATATTTGAGATACAAGGGGAAGTAAAATTTTATATCCTAATAAAAATATAATAATATGTACAAAGGGTATCATTCTTAGATAGTTATATAGTGGAAAATGAATCAAATGTTGGATTCGTGTGCAATGAAATATATTAGAATGAAACAATTATTGTCAACCATGGGGTTTATATACTAAGGATGGTTTTTCTAAAAATATTGGGTTGTAATATGTGTATAAGTGAGGGGCTGGTTCCCCCCACTGCCACCCCCACCTGCACCCCCTGCACCACCACCCCCACCACCTGCACACTGCCCCCTTGCTCCCCCCACTTCCCTCACCTACACACTAACCCCCCCCCCCCACACACACACACACATTCCCCCACTTCCCCCAACAACCCCACCCCAACCACCCCCACTCCCTCTTCCCCCAACCCCCACTGCCCACCCCCACCTCACACTTCCCTCCCCCCTACCTGCACACTGCCCCCCCCCCCCACCTGCACACTGCCCCCCTCCCCCACCTGCCCCCACCCCCACTTCCCCCCACCTCACACTGCACCCCACCCTTCACCCCAACTCCATTGACCATTCCCCTTCACCCCAATTTCCCTCCCACCCCATCTCCTTTGATATTATTAAAAAAATTTATTCGATGGTTATGAAGATTTAGAGTTGGCAATTCTAGATCCAGTAATTCATGGTGATTTGAATCCAAAATATTCATGTCTTTTAGTGAATGCTAAAAAAGAAGAAATTATTGTGGTTATATTTGATATATATTCATGCAGTTTGAAATAGAAACATGTGAAAGATTGAAACAATTATTCAAGATAGAATAATTTATATGGACTATGTAAAAGAGTGATAAGACCCAAAAAATAGTCCTATAACATTCCTAAAAATACCCATTTGACATTTCTTTCCATTTCTTTATCTACATCACTTTCATTATCATGAAATCATTATTTGAAGAAGACACTGTAGATGCGGAATGGACACTTGTCATCCTGACTATAACATTGATTAAATAAGTGTTAGGGGACCAATATTCATACATTCCTTTTACTATTGTGTTAGAATAATATCCTACTAATGTCAATTATTCATAACGCAATGTCATATGGAAACTAATGATTTTTCACTCCACAAAATTTCATATCTTCCACAAACACCATGGGACAATTTAGTGACCATTTTTTGACGTGTTAATTCCATTAAAGGATGTAATCAGAACCATAGGCCATCTAATGGTGGAAGAGATGTTGTTTTTGAATTTATGGGGAATATAGTGAAGTTATTGGTGGAAATAATAGAGATTTAAGGCTTCATAGGATCCAATTTCAGCCCTATGCCCGATGTCTTGGATATACATACATGTGAGGATGCCATATAAAAAAGGAAATAAATTCATGAAATGAAGGTTCAAGATATTAATATTAATGAAATTATTTCATATATTAATGTCCCTATAACTCTGTAAATGTTTTAGGATAGCAATAAGAAGTAAGAAATACTTGGTCATTTATATGGCCACAAATTATTTGTTATATTTGATTTTTTAATCATGACATGTCTATTTTTTTCTTATCTTAATTTATCATATTTCTTAAAAAATTTGGAAAAAAGGAAGAAAAATTCTACGTCATTATCAAGTGATGTAAATTAAAATCATAGAATTGTGTATGGAGTCATCCCAAGATCCTTCTATACTAATCTAAGAGAAAATTGAAGTAAATGTCTCTCATATGTATTTCCATACTCAAGATACTAAAACAGTGATAGAAAGTGACACCTCCAATCATGTTCTTAACCAATCAACAAGTAAATATTTTTAACTATATCTATTTTCTCCTTTACCTCTCTATTTATCCTAAACCAATGTCAACAACTTCCTAAATTTATCTTTCACTTCTATGGACATCAGTAGCCGGATCAGAGGGGGTGGTATCCATATCTACTCAACCAATATCTCATAGAAAGGGATATGTTACTACTTTTAAAAAAATATGATTCATGGTAGTGTGAATTGATTCTGGATTAAAATTATCCTTCCAAAAGAGTCTTCAAGATGAAAAAATTTGAAATTAGGGTATTCTTGGTTTAGAGTAACCCTTACATGTTCACCAGCTAGAATGGGTGAATCATGACAAAAGGAAGAAAATAGGGTTCGTCCACGAAAGTAGGGGTAGGTAGGGTTCCGTCGACAAATCTGGAGAGGGTTGGATTTGATGGGAGCAGGGAATGGGTAGACTTACTTTGTGTGCACCTATGTCATATGAGTAGGGTGTGACTCACGAGAGAAGTGGGGGTTCGATTGTATGATCGTCCAGAGGGATTAGATCGTGGTAGTAAGGGAGTCAACTTTGATCGCGGTAGGCAGGGAGACGGAGCTTCGATCGTGCGAGGAAAGCAGAGGCTTCGATCACGTGAGTCAGGCATAGGCTTGGGTCATGAGATGATAACGAGAGGCTGGAGAATCGCGAGAGGTAGGGAGGTTAGGGATAATTATGTAGCAGGATGTGTACACATTTCAGATAAAAACAATGGGGTAATACTTATCTATTGCCACGGTTAATTAAACCGTGGCAATACAAGTCTGGTAGTATCCATATATTCAAGTTGTGATTGACCAGTCTTCATGGTCTTATTCCATAACAATTCTTTCCTTTCATATAACATTTGTAGTCTCTTCATCATTAGTAATGTAACAATTACTTGTTCAACCATTATTATTCTCTTCATAATATTTCACCTTAGAAAATTTATTTGCATAATTAACATACTTTAAAATTTTAAAACATTCAAGAGTTGATGATACCTTAGGGGGACATTATTCTCATCCATTGATTTATCCTAACATTTCAATTTTCATTTATAATTACATTATTTGTATTCTTATTTTACACACCTGAAACATCTTATCATCCCTCTAAGACATTAAATTGAGTGATTATTTACACATAAAAGAAATATATGAATCTGAATATTAATTCTTCTATGTTGTATATTAACCAAACATTCAAGATCCCCTATCCTTGTTTTCATTATTGAGTGAGAAATTCGGTTATTATGAACATTGCAAAAAAAATTCTATGATATAGTGTTAGGACTAATCATAAAATCCTTCACTCAAGTCATCATATCTAATGGATGATCCTAAAAAAATGTTCCATCACATTCAATGTTAACATAGTTTCTTCAAGATTCAATCATTGACTAAAACCAAAAAATCCTAGTGTAAGAAATAGTAATCATGAAATGTCACTTATAGGATTTCTAAATCATACCACCTTATTTTAAATATATGAAAAATCAGGATTAAGCTAGCTTATCTATGATCATAATATATTTATATCCTTAATGATAGTTCAGAGAGTGTCTATGTATTGCCAAATATTATCCCTCGGGAGTGTCATACTAGGTGTGAAGGAAGGCTCGTTCTCATGCACTAGGTGACGATCGATCCCATCTCAATGTTCAATTGTCATACTTATAACCCTAGGTAAATTTGTTCTAGATCCACATTAGCATGTAGAATATATAAATGGATGCAATATTAGTGAAACCGCTCACTCTATCCTTTATCAAATTCTAGTATGTTTGACTATTAATTGACTCATCTTTATAATTATCCTTATAGACATCCATAGAAAAGTCATTGAAAATATACATAGATATCCCACAAATGTTTTATAATCATAGTTTTCAAGGGATATCTAAACACATCCTTTGAAACCTCCTGTAGTGACCCTGGATTTTCACACATGGATATTACCTGTATAGAGATAAATATTCTATACATTACACAAACACATGGTAGAGGACCATAATATTTTAGTACATTTTGAATGTTGGAACACAACATTCTTAATTAGGTGAAAGATCATCAAATTTCTCCCAAAAGATATTCTCCTTTACAAATCCTACTTAAAACATTTCATTTTAACTCATGGAAAGGAAACATATGAAAAGTTGAGCTCAGATGTTAACTAAGGGTAAACAAGGGAGATACATAAGCATACCATGAACATTAGGGTTCCATGAAATGAGAATAACATTTGAAAACCAAACAATGCATACCAAAGATCATAACCAATAGTAATGGTATGATGTTTGGATGTTCAAATTACATGAATCAGAAGGGAATAATAGAAAATGAGCTATTATAGCATAACATTGGAATAAGGAAAATATTTCTAGAGTACATATAGTACAAGATAATTTTATGTCAATGATGACCACCAATACATAATAACATGTAAGGCTTGGAATAACCACACATTACCTACATCTGGCTTGTGATGACCTCTCATGAACCATCTTCCAGGATAGGGATCACCACCCATATTCCTCCTTTTTGGTCTTGGTCTGATATCCAACGTACCCAAATTTTCAGGCTTTGGAAAACTACCGATGTACCTTCTATTTTGGGATTGGTCTAACCACTCATGTATCATCTATTTGAGTCATGGGATAACCACATATGTACCCTCTGAGCTCATAGAACTTTTATCATTACCAAATTCATTGAAGGGAGATATAGGTCCCTCCAATAACATAAATTAAATCATACTTATCCATTACACAAGATCATAAAACATTCATCATATCATAACCCATGAAATGGAATCAGTTTCATAAAAAATTCAGCATATGACGACGTAGGTAAATGAGGCTGGTTTCATAACCATTTCATCATAGCATAACATAGGAAAAAACAATTGGGATTCATAATAATTCTATCATGGTATAACCCATTGATGAGAAAATAGTTTCAGAAACATCACACCATTATATACGTAAACTGTTTATAGAAATAATAAGAACGATATCCTTGAATCATATCATCAATAAGACATGTGTCATATCAAAGAATTTCATCTCACATGAAAAATTATTTTGAAGGAAAACTCACCTGTAATATTTCTTGAGGAAGATATTTTTTATAAAAAAAATTGGTAAAACATAATTTATTTCAGAAAACATTTACATTTTAAATATTATATAAAATATAAAAAGGATTATTTGAAATCATTTAATAAATTTCATGAGGAAAATAGAGTTACCTCTTTGAACACATATTATAAAACTTTTTCAAAATATCTTTTGAAAATTGAAATAATTTATTTAAAATCTAAAAATATTAAAAATATTATGGAAAATTTTTATTTACATAGTGATTTGAAAAATTGTAATGTAAACATGAAATAAATGACCAGTCATGATAGTGAAATTATTATTCATTACATGCATGATAAAAAACAGATATTAATTTCAGATGTTCGGTAAAAGCCAAATAGACAATGTTTGGAAAGAGAAATTAAGAATAATTTAAAAAAAATTGTAAAACGGAAAGCATGTGAATATTGTTTTTTAAATCACATTAAAATTTTCAAAAAAAATGAAAACAAATTTTGAAAGAAAATATTAGGATGAAAAATGGGTTTTTAACTAAGGTGTGAAATAATGCCTGATTTTCTTTACAAAAACTATCACACTGAAATTAAGTAATAAGGTTTTAAAAAATTGTACTATTACACAGAAATATCATGTATAACCATAGGATATGAAAATAAATTATTTTATTGAGATATGGTTCATAATTATTTATCAATAGAAATATAATTATAAATAATCCTAATAAACAATGACATTGCAACAAAAAATCATTACTGCTTTGGAAACATTGAATCAATTTACCCAAGAAAGAATAATGTCAAATTAAAATTATAATAACATGAGAATAAATAAAGACATGATATTACATGTAAATGTGTATTTATATACACATCATAAAATAAGATAGGTGTATAACATAACATACGTCTCAATGAAATAAAATTGAGTAAAATATTCCTTACTACTTTAGTAAAATTTATAATTCTAATAAAAAATAAAGAATAATAAATAATGAATATTTAAATAAAATAAAAAACTTTATTCGTTATATAATATGTCAAAGGGTAAGTATATACACCATACAAAATAAATGAGTGGTGAATTTACCTTGGTCTCCCAAAAAAAAGACAGACTAAAAATCTCTTTCCCAAATTCTTGAATTCCTTCGTACACATTAAAAATGTATGTATAATAAAATTATTCTTATCATAAATATATTATATATTCAAATTAATAAATATTATAACATATATTGTTTTATTATAACCTTTTACAACACATTTATTTACAATTCTATATTAAATTCATTTTTCTTAGAATAAAAGCGTTGTTTTTCATGTATGTTTTGACTTGAAATTTTTAGTCAGTGTACATAAATAATGGTTTAAACATAAATAAAATTTTAAAAATGATATAAATATCATATCTATTCATTATATATTTTTATAGTAATATATAATATTAAGATATAAGAAAAGGAAATGCACCATTCATGGAGATGGTAGATAGTATCAATGCTTGAACGCTACATCCATTATTCTGTAAAATTGAATGAAATAAAAGTAAATGATTTATTATAATTATAGAATAATTTTTATTTCATATATTTCAAATATTTTTGTTAAACTCATCCTTATTACCTTACATATAATGTGTGAATGAATCACAATTCTTCATGAGTTGGTAGTCTACAATACCCCCGAGCGACTTTATCACATTCTCAATAGATAGAGTGTATGATAATATGTGTGATATAATAACTATAAAAGTATAATAATATCATAAATATTATAGATAAAAAATAAATATATCAATTTTTAAAAACTTGAGAGGTGATAATGGAAAAAACTATTAACATCATTTTGCATGGCGGTAGTCTACCATACACATGCATGATGATTTTGTAACCCATTTGATTCATGTAGAGGTGGATGTAGGGAATGAACTTAAAATAATAAAAAATAATTATAATAAATATACATAGGATATTATATCATCATGTTATAAAAATATCCGAAGGTGTTTAGGGATGAAATAAAATAAAAAGGCACGTGGATGAACGTTATCTCTTCTCCAGTTATCCTTATTATGATTTCACTAAAAGCTTTATATACATGGATTTCAGTATAAAACAATTCATAAATGATTATATGAGGTAGGTTGGGATGTTATTTTGGAATGTTTTGTTAGATAAAAATGTCTTTATATGTTTGAATATGTGTGGGGAGTGAGCACCCTTTTATAATTGAGGATGGGTGGTATTTTTGTAAATACATTGAGTTATTCAATATTAGGGGGTCACTCTTACCTCATGTGTCTCAAAAATAGATAAATCATGGAGAGGAATTATCTATTAGATAAAAACCTCTACCATAGAAAATAAATATTTATCAAATTATTCATTAGCCATTATTTTTATTCAGTATTACCCTTTCAGTTTTTATGATCGTAACTTTTTTCTTTTGGTTTACCAATGAAATTTATCATTTATGAATAAAATTAAAATGTTATTTATTAGATAATATAGAAAAATTTTTCTAATTATTTAATAAAATTTGTTAAATTAAAATACATTTTTTGTGGAAAATTAATTTTAACACAACCACATGCAAAGTGAAAAACACCATTTTATCCTTAATCATGGTAAGTAATTTATAATTATTTTCACTAATAATTTTGGTATAAAATTTATTTTCTATATTAGATAATATAAATTATGATTATTTCAAATATGGAATCCTATTTTTAATATTATATAAAAAAAATTGGTAAATTTTATTTTTAATAAATTAAACCTGCAAACAAGATTAGAGAGTTGGTTTTTAAAGACAAAATGTAACAGAGTTCACAAAGATTTTTTTTAAAAAAATTAATAATTTAATAAAATTAGATAAATAAATTACTAGATTTATAATTGAATTAATTTTACTATAAAACCAATTTAACATATTATTTATTTTCATAAATAAATTAAATAAAAAGGGAGTTTTCAATTAAAATTCAATATTTTCCACTATTCCGCTAAAACATTTATTTTTTATGAAATTTCATAATAAATATCCCTCATATAAATTCGATATTAAAATTTAAAATATGATTTTTTATATTTAAACAAATATTCTAAAATTTCTAAAATTTAATTTGAATATAAGTGTGATAAATGTGCCAAAATAACTTTTCAGAAAATATAGCTTTAAGGGAAATATTTGATATATTATTTTCACATGTAAAGAAAAAATACATGTTGAATGTTAAAAATTTGATTTATTATTTAATATAGATATATATTTCATTATAGAATTCCACAAAAGTTATTCATTTAACATATTTTGTTAAAACACATTTCTGTTCAAAAATACAGTTTTCCAGAAAATGATTTCCTTTACTTTCAAATAGATTTTATTTTAATGTATAATTAATTAATAACTAATGAATTAATTATATAAAATAGGGTATAAAATATATTTTTATAGAATAGGTAATCTTATTTATACCCTCTATTCATCAGCAAGTTGATAACTATACATTAAATAATCATATTTTAATAAAATTCCATATTTCTTTTAAACTCAATGTTACATGTAACCCAAGATAATATTGGGGTCGTTTAGAATAAAATATAGACATTTTCATGTAGCACAACATATGATCAGTGTTAAGTGTATCAAAAGATGAACTGAGTGTTGTGAGTAATGCAAACTAAACTCAGTGTTGCGTGTATTATGAAATATTGAAATTAATAAATTCTTATGAAATAAATATTTTACAAAATCTCAATTTGTTAAAATAAAATATATATGGGAAGTATGTGTTGAGGATTTCGGGAAAATAAAAACTATGGTGGTCCTTTGTGTTGACACATTTCAAGGGGAGGATATTATATTTTAGAAGTATATGCTTCATGTTTTCATGTTTACCACCTATCTTATCATGTAGAAATAATATTTGGAATATAATATATTTCAAATGAAATTTGTGATAGGATATAAAATTAAAATAATTAAACTAAAAAGGTGTTTTTATTGGAGGATATGGACTGATAGATAAGGAATATATAACCTAGAAGAGAAGAACGAACTAGTATAACCAAAGATGATATTATAAATAAGAAAAGGGTAGTGTTGAGATTATACAAGACATAGAATTTGGGGATTTCCTTTTTGATGGGATTAAGTCAATATTTTTATCCAATATTATGTTTTTAAATGTGTCAATATTTAAATTTTCATTATAATTTATAACATTTTTTTAAATTTTCCACACAAATGTTTCATTGAATATTAATGTAACAACATAAAATATGTATATTGATTTTTTTTATTTTTAAATTAGATATTATTTAAAAACATAATGTTACATGGGTTTATAAATCTTATGTCTATATTATTAAGGTGGTATTTTCCATGAAAAAATATACATTCATTCATATTTTTTAAAATATTCAATGAAATATAAAATCAATATAATATTTTTGAAAACAATCATAAGGTATAAATTCTTAACGGGATTCTCCTATAATATAAAGGATTAAGAAACCAAGGGATAAATATATGAAATGCATTTAAAACATAGATTGAAAATCATGATTATGTATAAAAATTAATTAAAATACAACCAAAAAACACACGTGCTAACAAAAAACAGTAATACTTATCCAATTTCCCTCTAAAGAATAACCTATGAAAAAATGTTACCACATGAAAATATCAATAAAAACATATATTTCCATTACAACATAAACAGAAAAATTGAATTAACTTATACTATTTTTTATTGTTTTTCAACTTATTGGAACATCATAGTCAACATTTTTGATATTCTAAGTCCACTAAATTATTAGACTTGTGGATATCAAACCATCATACCATATTATTTTTTATTCATCTAGTTGATCACTACTTACGGGTACTTAATTATATCAATTTTCAAATGAAATCATGTATATGAAAAAGGAAATAAGATATATAAAAATAAATATCTCTATATTTAATCAATTATTATTTACCATTATGATACAATCTGATATAAAAATATTTAATTTTTATGAAATATGAACCCCATCCTTTTAAAACCCATATCATACCATCATTAAATTAAATCAATTGCTAGAAAATTCACTTGTTTCTATATATATATTCAAATAAAATATATAATCTATTTATAAATGGATATGGGTCGAGCAATATAAAATTATAATTAGTCACATCAATGAAATATATATCATACAATAATTTTATTTGGAACAAAAATTAGTTGGCAGAGCACTATCCCAGAGTTTTTAAATGGAATATTAGATAATCCATTTAGAAATCTGACAACAAAATGATAATTCTTCCTATAGAATAAATCCAAAAGATTATTTTTTATTATATATTTTTTCTTTACTATCATATTAAATAAATTATGAACTATTAACATTTGGAACCACCATTATAGTAATTCAAACATAATCTAGAGTGCCTATAGAAATTCACATCTCCCCTCACTCAATATTATTCATGATGAAAACATCTTTATGAATATTTGAAAGTAAAATTAACAACATATCATGTTACACATTAATATTAATATTTTATTCTGTTATAAATCTCAATAATGAAAATGAATACATGAAATATTTTAAACAAATATCATGACCCTCTTTGGTATCTAAACACTATTACAAAAACATATAAATAAAATGAGAGTCATTTTTTTGTTCTTTTTAGTGTTGAGGATGGGTGGGTGGGTGGGTTTTTGTCTTTGTTAAGATATTCATTATGATATTTAAATTATATTTATATGTCACTAGGAACTTGAGTGTGTGTGAATACATATGTATAAATATATATATTTTTATATATCGATATTAAATGATACTATAAATATTTGTATATTTACATTTTTACATTTTAATATTTATATAATATTTTATTGTATGATTTTTGTAAAATATTTAAATTATTGTGTGTACAAAGTAAATAACATGTCAATATAAATCATATTAATGTATAAATAAATACACCAATAAAGATGAAAATATATTATTTATGTAATAAATATCAAAATATATTTAAAAACAATATATTATATTTAATGTATATTTCTTTTACTATATATTATATATAAATTTATATGAATATAAATTCTAATATATAAATAGGAAAATTTTATAAAATTTTATATATTTATATATTATATTACCTAATATATATATATATATAGTAATATATATGTTATTTATATTAATTATGATAAACACACACACACACACACACGGTTGGATTTGTTATCATTAATTGAATCGCGAACAATGATGGCGAAGAAGGAGGATTGAAAAGAGAGTTTCGTGTTTTAATTGTTGTTTATCGGTAAATAATGAAGTATAAATGTAACACCCGAGACTTTTATGAGAAATATTTTGTTTTTATGTTATATAAATAATCAATGGATTCTTTTACTACACACAACACTATCTTGGATTGCTTTACACGCAACTGCGGCCTTCCTCGATAGCTTGCGTCGTACGCAATACCGAGTTTCACTAAACAACGATATGTTATTAAAATATTATTAAAACTAGCCGTTATGAATAGTAATAAATTTTTTTTAAAATTTTGTAAATTTCATCTTTCAAAATGGACTTCATTTTTGGATTTGGAATATCGAAATTATCCTAGGGTGAAATTTTCGTATTTTTATGAAAACTTACAATTTTTGATGAATAGTGAAAACACTAGGTTACTATTTAAAAACCTAATTTTTATTTAAATAATTATTTATTTTATTTAAATTAGTTTTACGTCAAAATTGATACATAATACCTATATAAGTTCAATTCAATTCATTGGAGTCATTTTATAATAATTTTAGATATATAAAATTTTATTGAACTTTTCACCGTCTTTTACCCACCTCTTAGGAGAATTTCTAAATTCACATAAAACTAAATTTTAACGCTTCTGTGAGTGGAATTTCTAAAATCCAAGAGACACAGTTAATATCAAGGACTAAAATGTGTTTCAATGAGATGAAAATAATTTTTGGTGAATAGTAACTTTTTTACTTTTTTACCACGGTTAAAAGTAAATAGGGTAATTTAGGGTTAAAATGATATTACTATTACACTAACACATGTACTAATTCTATTGGATAAGTGTTATTCGACCAAAAACAACCTTAGGAAAAATATATGACCATTTAGCCCCACTTGGATTAGATTAGGACATCTGTTATTAATTTATTTAAAGAAGGTTTAAAATAGATAAAATCAAAGTTTAATAAGTAAATAATTTTTAATATGGGGTTATAAATAATATAAATTCAACTATAAATATTAATTAGAAATATAAAAATATTTCCTACATAATGGTATTTTATTTTTAATTTTTAGGCTTTAAATAATTTAATTTATTTATGACACAATGATAATGTAGTAATTATATTATTAATGAAATATTGACATAATTGATGTTATAAGTACCCAAATAAATGTAATTTGAGACTTTTTATGAGTTACAATAAATTTATATGTTAATATGACATGTTATTAATGATTTAATTATCTTTTTTTGAACTAATATTTCTGTTATGATTTTCACAAAAATCAATTACCAAATAGTGTCAAAATTGACATAAAATAGTTTTTAAAACAAATATTATATTATTAATTTTTAATTTATTCCTAAAAATATAAGGATCGGAAAAATGAAATATATGAGGTTATATATATTAATAATAAACAACTTGGGGTTCTTTTGGCTTGTTATAGTAAGTTTATTAACCTTATAGTGTAAGAAAACAAGAAGACACGGTAAAAGTAAAACTATTTACCTTAAAGTTAAATCTAAATGAAAAGGTTAAAATAGATACCTAAACTTGTCTAAATTCTATTTTATTAGAGTATTTCTACCCATACCCACATTATCTTCTAAATAAATCAATTTGGAGCTATTAAAAACCAAATATGACTTTATAATAAAATAATATTTTTAGTTTTTTCTAAGGTGCCCCTCTCCTGCATTATAAAAGGGCACCTCCTCCCTCTCTTCCTCACACAACTTTGAGCCTTCGAGATCATTCAACCCCTGCCAAGTTCTCTTCTCCACTTCCCTAGAAATATCCTAGAGGTCCTGGTCTTCTTCAAAGACCAATTTTAGTGCCCTAATAGGAGGTCTCAAAGAGGCGCTTCAAAGAAGAGGTAATGTCCGTTACCGATTCATTCAACTTTATTTCTTCTTCCACTTCTTCTTATTTATTTGTTTCATTATGAAGTAATAACATAAGTATCACTCATATAATTATATGTTATTATAAGTATGAAACAACCCTATTTCACCATCTATCCATCCTACGGAAAATGAAATCATCGCACGTGCGTACGAACGGAATACCGTCTCCACTCCGGGGTGTAATCTATTTTCCACCACCACCTTACTTGGATGGGTATAATGTTGTAAATAGTAAATATATATGATTATTGTAAAGTGATATTTATTCTGAAATAGTATACATACCCTCCAATATAATTCTACGATCATGGGAACGATATCATCGCTCGTGCGTATGTACGGAATACCGTATCCACGATTTGATGCGACTTGCTCTACATGATTTTCATTGCATAATGATTACATAAATGAATTGAGTGAATAAATATGATATTTATTACACTAATAAAATTCTGTAAATGAGGTATATATACCCTAAAAAGAATAATAAGAATTTATTCAACAAAACACGCATAAGAACAAAAAGCAATAAACACCCGAATAACAAGTAACAATGAAATATTACTAATAAGAAGCTAAGAATATGACCATATATGATATCATAAAAATATGTATGATTCTGGAATAAGTCAAAAACCTTATTTAAATAATTATACAGGAGGTTCGGACACTTACGAAGCAAATCAGATCTGTGGAAAGGGAAAATATCACAATCTCATTTTTATCCGAGATTGTTTATACTTCAGAATTTACTGGGGAATATTTATCATCCACATACATGTTTTTTAAATATGTAATATTAATTCCATCCACCTAAAATTTTTTAAATCCAATTTTACCCTTCAGTGAGTTTTTAGTAAAATATATGAAAGGAATCTTTTTTTTGTTTTTTATAAGAGGTACTTTTTGACATTTTCGTCCAATGTATGAGAAGAATGTCTTTTAACTTATATGGCATGAATGGATTTTTATGATTTCTGAGAACATTATTTACATGAAACATCCTTTAAAAGTTTTCAAGTTTATTTTTAATCAACTTCTTTTAGTTATAAATTATATGAAATTTTAATAAATTAAAATGTTTTCGATGTAGAAAGGATATTTTCCTCAAGAATATAGTTCAAGTGGTTTATCAAAATTATTTTCCATCTAAGATAATATAGGGTTCTGTTTCTATCCCTTTTTCTACATTGATTATGTTATTATGGAATTAATTTTATGATGTCCTTTTATCTTATATGGATTATGTTATGATGGCATGATGTTTAAGAATCCCATTTTTATTACATGGGTTATGTTATGATGTATGATTTATGATTTTGTGGCACACATAAGAATGGTATCATTTTGATATGGGTGGGACCTATATATCCCTCCAATGCATTGGGTAAAGACTTATATCTCATGAGATAGACATGGCTGGAACAACAGGTTAATCCGGTTCAGTTAAACAGGACTGAAACGACGAGTGAACTCAGTTCAGAAATGGACTTTGTCCACAAAGATAGTCTTGGCAATGAGTCATGACTACTAAGAAATGATTCTCTATGATTTTGTGTGTATTCCACAAAGTTTCATGTTTTAAGTTATTATTATTGGGATTACATTTCACTACTATGATTTATCCCATTTTATGAAATTGTGATTTCTTTTGCAGGTTAAGATTTCCAAAATGTTATGTTCTTATGAATATGATGTGATTGGTTTTTCGTTTGTTTACCCTTACTGAGCATGTGAGATCACCCTTTTGTATGTTTTCTTTCCCCAGGTCAGGAAGAAGGTTATTAAGTAGGATATTCCAAAAGGGACTCTAGATATGATGAAATAAGTGGGAGACAATGTAGATGTTTTATGAACAAGTTGTTTATGTTTCCCAGTTGCTAAAGACTATATACCTATACGGTCCTTTCCCAGTTTTGTTATATGTTGTAATAAGTGTGATTCAATTCTGAAGTAATAAAAATGTATGTAAAGTATGGGTCATTATAGTTTTTATTAGAGGAAAAGAAGGTAGGAATATATCCGATCGTTGGGAACTCCCACATGTGAGCATTGGACGAATCATGGCTCTCCGCCCAAGGCTTCATGAGGAAATCGCTGCCACTGGTGATGGTGGTGTGCCCTGCCCAGGGGGAGTAGCCACCTATGGAGTGCCCTAATAGGTATCTATTATATTCTACTAGATGTAATTCCAGACCATTACAGTTGGTATCAGAGGAAAGTTGTAGTCAACCTTTGGAAACTAGGATGTGAAAGCCTTAGTAAGAACCCTAAGGATAAGTCTAAGAATAGAACAAAATCTTAGTGTTTTAAAAATTGCCATGAACAACCTATGATAAGACCTTAAGTGTGAAATTTTATTCTTGATTATGTGGTTTTCATATTATAATTAGTGTTTCTCACACTATTCTTCTTGGTTTTAGTCAATGGCTGGAACCCGAAGGAACCATGTTAATGCGAAATGCAACAGGAAATGAAATTATTTTCCTCCTGAGCAACCAAACGTTATGGGATCTAGAATGAAAAATATTGTAGCCATGCTCACACAAATTTCCCAAGCTATGAATCATGAAGGACTTCCAAACGAGCAAAGGAGGGAGCAACATTCTGTTAAATCCTTAATGAGGAATCTTCCACCTTCTTTCAGTGGGTCTTCTGATCCATTAGTGGCTGAACAATGGATCAGTACCACTGAAAAGATATTTTCAGTTCTTCAATGTTTTGAACATGATAAAGTCATCTTATCAGTGTATCGTTTGTAAGGAGATTCTGATCAATGGTGGAATCTTATTAAGAATACGAGGCAAAGGGATGAAATTGAGTCCATGAAAAGGGACGAGTTCAAGAACTTATTTTTCAATAAGTACTTTCCTCATATTCTCCGATCAAAGATTGAGAAGGAGTTTTTTTTGAACTAAAGAAAAAGGATGATGACTCTTTTGGTACCTATGAAGAAAATTTTACAAGACTTTCAAGTTACACTTCTGGGATTATTATCCAACCCGAGTGTAGGATCGATCAATTCTTTAGTGGCTTAAAACCAAGTCTTCGAAGGGTGTTAGCCATAAGGGACTTCAACAGCTACGGGGAAATCATTAAATGTGATCTCAATGTTGAGAAGGGGATTGGAGTAACCCAACAGTCATATGGGTTTGATAAGGAGAGGAAAATGTAATTCAAAGGAAAATCTAAAGACCACACTGAAAAGAAGATGAGTTTTCCCTTATGCTCAAAGTGTGGAATCAAACATGGAATAAATTGTCTTATGGGGACAATGAAATTTTATATGTGTGGAAAAGAAGGTCATTGGGAAATTGAATGTCGAAATAATGGGAGGAAGAGGTCTAATGATGCAAAAAAGAAGGGATACATATAATGAACCTACTACACATCAATGATTCAAGTGCAAGGAGATGGGGCACTATGCCAATCAATTCCATAATCCATGGGTTGTTAATGATGATCGACGTCAACAAAGTCTTAAGGCTAAAGACAAAGGAAAGTCACATGCAATTTCTATCAGCGATGTGGAGTACGATAATGAAGTGGTGAAAGGTACGCATACCATCCACTCTAAAGTAGAATTTTTTTATTTGATTCTAGATCCACCCACTATTTTATTTCTGAATAATTTTCTAAGGGTATCACTGTATTACCTCAACAATTAGATGTTGAGTTAGTTGTGACAACCCCTAATGGCACATCAATCACATCAAAAGTGTATAATTCTTCTCTGATTGAAGTTTGTGGGAAAGTGATTCCTGAAAATCTTGTGATCCTTCCTATAGTGAAATTTGATGTGATTCTTGGCATGGATTGGCTTTCTCTATATGGATCTCATATCAATTTCCAAAGAAGGGAAGTCACATTTCATATTCCAGATCAATCTATGATCGTTTATCGATGCAAGGATGAACATAACCTTCAAGTGTAAATTTCTTCCATCTTATGGGTCTTGATTCCACTAAATGAGGGTTATTTATCTAAAATGGTTGGAGTGAAACTCGCTATTAATAATATGTCCATTGTTAGGGTGTTTGATGATGTCTTCCCAGAGGAATTACCGGGACTTCCACCAAATCGTGAAGTCGAGTTTTCAATAGAACTCATACTGGGTGCTTTACCTATTTCAAATACACCTTATATAATTTATCCAATTGAGTTGCAGGAATTGAAGAAACAACTACAAGAGAATCATGATAAGGGATTCATACGCCTTAGTGCGTCACCTTGGGGAGCACCTGTTCTTTTTGTTAAGAAGAAAGATGGATCAATGAGACTCTGCATTGATTATCGAGAACTTAACAAGATCACTATCAAGAACAAATATCCTCTCCTACGCATTGATGTCTTATTTGACCAACTACGGGGAGCTCAATACTTTTCCAAGATTGATCTTCATTCAGGGTATCATCCATTAAGGGTCAAAAGGGAGGATATACCAAATACAGCTTTCTATACAAGTTTTGGACACTATGAATGTATAGTGATGCCAATTGGTCTTACTAATGCCCCTGCTATCTTCATGGATCTGATGAATAGATTCTTTAGAGACTATCATGATCAGTTTGTGGTAGTCTTAATAGATGATGTTCTTGTCAATTCAAAGAGAATGGACGAACATGAAGATCACTTGATAATTGTATTGAATACCCTGAGAAAGGAGAAGCTTTATTCCAAATTTACCATGTGTGAGTTTTGGCTTAAAAAACATGCATTTTGGGTCACATAATCTCAAAATAAGGGATATATGTGGATCTAGCAAAAACAGAGGTTATCAAAAGATGGTCGAGACCAACAACAGTAACTGAGATCCGAATTTTTCTTGGTTTGGATGGATTTTATCGACGTTTTGTGAACGATTTTTCACGATTATCTAATCCAATCACCAAGTTGACTCAGAGAGGAGTTATGTTGGTTTGGACAGAGGAATGTGAAGAGAATTTAAAGGAGTTAAAAAGAAGGTTATCCAGTGCACTTATGCTCACACTGCCTTGTAGTGGAGAAAGGTTTTTGATCTATAGTGATGCATCCACGAAGGGATTGGGGTGTGTTCTCATGAAAAATGATATGGTGATAGCTTATGACTCATGATAGTTGAAAATACATATGGAAAATTACCCAACTCATGATTTGGAGTAAGCTATGGTAATCTTTGCATTAAAGATTTGGAGGAATTATCTTTATAGAGAAAGGTGTGATATTTATACTAATCATAAAAGTTTAAAGTATATTTCCACACAAAAGGAGATGAATATGTGCCAAAGAAGATGGTTAGGGCTGATTAAGGATTACAACTGCTCAATTCATTACCACCCTGGGAAAGAAAACAAGGTGGAAGATGCATTAAGTCGACAAGACCATTCTAGATTATCCATGATGATGATCAAAAAAGATCCAATACTTATGGATTTACAAAGGATAGATATTGGAATTATAATGGTAGGGGAAAAATAGTATCTTTCTCAAATGAATTTTCAACCATCTATACATGTGAAGATTAAAGAGGAACAGAAAGAAGATGTAGAGTTACAAAAGAAGGTGAGAAATGTTCCTGAATTCAACCTTGATTGTGATGGAATAATAAGTTTCAGGAATCAGGTTTGTGTTCCTCCCATCCCAGAATTAAAGAAGGAGTTTTTGGACGATGCTAATAATTATTCATTCTTTATTCATCCTGGAAGCACGAAGATGTATAGGGACCTGATAGAGCAATTCTAGTGGGATGGCATGAAAAGATATGTTGCTGAATATGTCTCTTGAAGATTGGTTTGTAAGCAAGTTAAAGCTGAGAGACAAAAGTCTAAGGGGATGTTACAACCATTACCCATACAAGAATGGAAATGGGAAAACATCACTATGGACTTTGTCACTGGACTTCCTAAAACATCCCAAGGAAATAATGCAATCTGGGTCATAGTTGATCGTCTTACAAAGTCGTAAAACTTCATCTCTATTAGAGAGGATTTCTCTCTGGATCAGCTTTCCATGATATATGTGAAGGAAGTGGTAAGATTGCATGGAGTACCACTATCTATTATATCTTATCGGGATCCAAGGTTTACCTCAATGTTCTGGAAAAGTAATTAGCATACTCTAGATACAGAGTTGAGTTTCAGCACTACTTATCATCCATAGACAGACGGTCAGTCTGAGAGGACAAATCAAACTCTTGAAGATATGTTGAGAGCTTGCTCTATGGATTTCAAAGGTGGTTGGGATCAACACCTACCTTTGGTGGAATTTTCTTATAATAATAGCTTTCATTCCAGTATTCAGATGGCTCCTTATGAAGCTCTCTATGGAAAGAAATGCAGGACTCCAACTTGTTGGGATGAAGTTGGTGAAAGAAATCTATTAGGACCTGATCTTGTTGATTAGATGGCAGAAAATGTTAGATCTATTCAACAACACAGAAGAGTAGCTCAGATTCGACAAAAAAGTTATTCCGATAACCAAAGAAAAGACCTAGAGTTTGAAGTGGGTGATAAAGTGTTCTTACGAATATCTCCTTAGAAGAGAGTAATGAGATTTGGAAAGAAGGGAAAGCTGAGCCCTAGGTATATCGGTCCTTTCGAAATACTGGATCGTGTTGGGAAGGTAGCTTAACGATTGGAGCTTCCACCAAATCTCTCTCAAGTTCACGATGTGTTCCATGTATCTCTCTTGAGAAAGTATATACCTGATCCTTCACATGTCCTCAGCTCATAAGTTGTACTGCTGGAAAAAGATATTTCTTATAAAGAACAGCCGATAGAGATTCTCGATCGTAGTGAAAAAGTCCTACGGAACAAGACCACTAGCTTGGTGAAGGTTTTATAGAGGAACCACCAATTAGAAGAAGCTACATGGGAGCTTGAGGATATGATAAGGGAGAGGTATCCTCATCTGTTTGTTAAAAAGTGACGAATTTCGAGGGCGAAATTCATTTTAAGGGGGGTAGAATGTAACACCCGAGAATTTTATGAGAAATATTATGTTTTAATGTTATATAAATTATCAAAAGAATCTTTCACTACACACAACACTAGATTGGCTTTCTTTACACGCAACCGCAGCCTTCCTCGATAGCTTGCGTCGTACGCAATACCGAGTTTCACTAACCAACGACACGTTATTAAAATATTATTAAAACTTGCCGTTATGAATATTAATAACCACTTGTTGAATTTTTTTAAATTTCATCTTTCAAAATGGACTTCATTTTTCGATTCAGAATATCAAAATTAGCCTAGGGTGAAATTTTGGTATTTTTCTGAAAACATTCAATTTAGGATGAATAGTGAAAACACTAGGATACTATTTAAAAACCGACTTTTTTTTAAATAATTATTTATTTTATTTAAATTTATTTTAGGTCAAAATTGATACATAATACTTATATAAGTTCAATTCAATTCATTTGAGTTATTTTATAATAATTTTAGATATATGAAAATTTTATTGAACTTTTCACCGTCTTTTACCCACCTCCTAGGTGAATTTCTAAATTCACATAAAACATAATTTTACCACTTCTATGAGTGTAATTTTGAAAATCCGAGAGACATGGTTAATATCAAGGACTAAAATGTGGTTTAATGAGATGAACATAATATTTGGTGAATAGAAACTTTTTACTTTTTTTACCACGGTTAAAAGTAAATAGGTTAATTAAGGGTAAAAATGATATTATTATTACCCTAACACATGTCCTAATTCTATTGGATAAATGTACTTAGACCAAAAACAACCTTAGGAATAAAATATGACCATTTAGGCCCACTTGGATTAGATTAGGACATTTATTATTAATTTGTTTAAAGAAGGGTTAAAATAGTTAAAATCAGTGTTTAATAAGTAAATACTTTTTAATATTGGGTTATAAATAAGATATATTCGACTATAAATATTCCATGGAAAGATAAAAATATTTCCTACATAATGGTATTTTATTTGTAATTTTTATACTTTATATAATTTAATTTATTTATGACACAATGATGATGGATTAATTATATTATTAATGAAATATTGACATAATTGATGTTATAAATACCCAAATAAATGTAATTTGAGACTTTTTATGAGTTAAAATAAATTTTCTATGTTAATATGACATGTTAGTATTGATTTAATTTACTTATTTAGAACTAATATTTCTGTTATAATTTTCACAAAAAACAATTACCAAATAGTGTCAAAATTGACATAAAATAGTTTTTAAAACAAATATTATATTATTAATTTTTATTTTATTCTTAAAAATATAAAGTTAGGCCAAATGACTTAGTTAAGGTTATATATATTAATAATAAACAACATGGGGTTCGTTTGGCTTGTTATAGTAAGTTTATTAACCTTATAGTGTAAGAAAACAAGAAGACACAATAAAAGTAAAATTATTTAACTTAATGTTAAATCTAAATGACAAGGTTACAATAGATACCTAACCTGTCTAAATTATATTGTATTAGAAGATTCCGACCCATACCCACCTTAGCATCGAAATAAATTAATTTGGAGCTATTAATAACCGAATATGACTTTATAATGAAATAATATTTTTAGTTTTTCCTAAGGTGCCCCTCTCCTCCCTATATAAAAGGGAACCTCCTCCCTCTCTTCCTCACACAACTTTGAGCCTTCACGCTCGGCCAACCCCTACCAAATTATTTTATATACTTCCCTATAAACAGCCTAGAGGTCCTGGTCTTCTTCAAAGACCAATTTTAGTGCCCAAAGTGGAGGTCTCAAAGAGGCGCTTCAAAGAAGCGGTAATGTCTGTTACCAATTCGTTCAACTTTTTTTCTTCTTCCACTTCATCTTCATTAGTTGTTTAATTATGAAGTAATGAAATAAGTAAAACTAATATACTTATATGTTATTATAAGTATGAAACAACTCTGTTTCGCCATCTATCCATCCTACGGAAAATGAAATCACCGCGCGTGCGTACGAATGGAATACCATCTCCACGCCGTAGTGTAATCTATTTTCTTCCACCACCTTACTTGGATTTGTATAATGGTGTAAATAATAACTATATATTATTATTGTAAAGGGATATTGATTAATAAATAGTATACATACACTCCAATACAATTCCACGATCATGGAAATGATATCATCGCTCGTGCGTACGTACGAAATACCATCTCTACGATGTGATGCAACTCGTTCTACATGATTTTATTTGCATAATGATTACATAAATGAATTTAGTGAATAAATATGAAATTTATTACACTAATACCATTATTTAAATGAGTTATCTATAACCTAAAAAGAATAATAAGAATTTATTCGACAAAACACGCATAAGAACAAAAAGCAATAAACACCCGAATAACAAGTAACAATGAAATATTCCTAAAAAGAAGCTAAGAATATGACCATATATGATATCATAAAAATAAGTATGACTCTATAATAAGTAAATAACATTATTTAAATCATTATACAGGATGTTAGGACACTTAAGAAGAAAATCGGACCTAAGGTAAGGGAAAATCTCATAATCTCATTTTTATCCGAGATTGTTTATACTTCATAATTTAATGGGGAATATTTATCATCCACACACATGTTTCTTCAATATGTAATATTATTTCCATCCACCTAAAATTGTTTAAATCCAATTTTACACTTCGGTGAGTTTTTAGTAAAAGATATGAAAGGAATCTTTTGTCTTTTTTCATACGAGGTACTTTTTGACTTTTCCGGCCAAAGTACGAGAAGAATGTTTTTTTTAACTTATAGGGCATGAATGGATTTTTATGATTTCAGAGAAAACTATTTCCATGAAGCTTAATTTACAAGTTTTCATGTTTATTTTAATCAACTTCTTTTAATTTAAAATTATATGACATTTTAAGAATGAAAATTTTTTTTGAAGTAGAAAGGATATTTTCCTCAAGAATAGATTTCAAGTGATTTATCAAAATTATTTTCCATCTAAGATAATATAGGGTTCTGTTTCTATCCCTATTTTTACATTGATTATGTTATGATGGAATTTATTTTATTATTTACTTTTATCTTATATGGATTATGTTATGATGGCATGCTGTTTTAGAATCCCAATTTTATTACATGGGTTATGCTGTGATGTATGATTTATGATTTTGTGGAACACATAAGAATGGAATCATTATGAGATAGGTGGGACCTATATCTACCTCCCATGAATTGGGTAAGGATTTATATCTCATGAGATAGACATGGCTGGAATGGTAGGTTAATCAGGTTTAGTTAAATAGGACTGAAACAAGGAGTGAACTCAGTTCAGAAATGGACTTTGTCCACTAAGATAGTCTTGGAAATGAGTCTTGACTACTAATAAATGATTCTTTGATTATGTGTTTATGCCAAAAAGTTTCATGTTTTATGTTATGATTATTGGGATTATTTTTCACTACTATGATTTATCCCATGTTATGAAATTATGATTTCTTTTGCTGGTTAGTATTTCCAAAAATGTTATGTTCTTATGAATATGATGTGATTGGGGTTTCTTTTATTTACCTTTAATGAGAATTTCAGCTCACCCTTTTGTATGTTTTCCTTCCCCAGGCCAGGAATAAGGTTATTATGTAGGATATGCCAAAAGGGAATCTAGATATGATGGAATAAATTGGAGACAATGTAGATGTTTTATGAACCAGTTGTTTATGTTTCCCAGTTTTTAAAGACTCTATATATATATGGTCCTTTACTAGTTTTGTTATCTGTTGTAATAAGTGTGATTCAATTCTAAATTAATAACAATGTATGTAAATTATGGGTCGTTATAATAAAGGTTAACGAGGAAGAGTTTTCATGATAATATTTCTAGAGGATAATAATAATGTTTTTTCAAGAGAATGTGAATCATAGATTTAGAAGAATGAGAAGGCTAGGAGTACTATAAAGAATCATCATGGATAATCATTCACAGAAGAATTAGATGAAATGAGATGGTTGGATGTATTGTGAGGAAATAGAAAAACACATTTTTATGTAATTTTCCAAACCACACGTGGAGGTTAGGTTGGAAAATATAGAAATTATGTAGTGTGTTTGGGATAACTGGTGTTAAAATGTTGAATGATAATAAAGGAAAATTCAATAAGGATCATAAGGATGTTCCCAAATGGTGACACATGTTTCCTAAAATAATCTTGGTAAGAAATAAACTTTTGTAAAATCATAGAAGATCCTCCCATGTATATAATTGTTAAATTAAAAGGTAATAATTTTTTTTAAAGGGAATGGCATTTTTTTGACATACGATTCATTTGTGTGGAAAAACATGAACCATCCTACAACATGAGTTGGAGTTAAAAATTTAAAATTCCACACATAACTAAAAATCAAATGTTCTTAAGAGTCATCTTCATCATGAAAGGTTCAATTAATCTACTCATAAGAGTAATTTATATCACAGGAGGGATGGTCATTCCATGAATAGTGTTGAAGAATAAATATTGGAAAAGTCCCTCTGTATGTAAGAATAATTTTTTTATATGATACACTTGGGTATTGCATATTATTTATTCCTTTTTAATTTTTCAATTAGATCAGTTGTTTGTGTCCTTATAGTTATGTTCTATCCACAAATTGTATGTAATGAAAAATATGGTATGAGTTAGAGAACAAAAGTTGGGGTAAAGAGAAAAAACATACATGGTGGCCAGTAAGGTGTTATGTTTCCTACATGGTCACATTTATAGTTTTTCATTACCTAATGAAACCTATATTTATATTTTTTCAAGATCAATAGGATTGTTTTAGTACTTCATAAGATTTGGAGGTGCATGTACATTCTCGATGGTCCACGCCACAATATTGGTGGATTTATAAGGGTGTTTTTACAGGCACATTCCATGATTCATACAATAATGTATGATCTATTTGAAACAAAATAATGATCATGTTTCAAATTATTTAGTGCATTTTTAAGGATTTATGTTTTTCTTAAAAATGAGGTGTTGATGTTCTTTGAGATTATAGGTATTCAAATCATGGAGATGTAAACAGCAACATGATATGTTCTATTTTGCAGAAAGATTAAGTTTTTCCACAATTTTATATTGGATAATTTAGGGGAATATATTTGGACATGAATACTAAAATTTTAACATAGACCACACTATAGTCATAAAGAACATGCTTTGAATAAGGTGGTATTAAGAGGTACAGATCATGAGGGAAGAAACAACACCATGAACTAGTGGTATTGAGATTATCTTGAAATGATATATGGAAAATAAAAATAGAATATCCCGATTTATATTTCATTAAGATATTTGGAATACATTAGGACTTGATGGGAACACAAAATTGATGTGGTACACTAGCATTATCTCATTGAAATACTGAAACAAGGATCGATCCTAACAATTAGATCAAAGGATTTAGTTATAGAAATCATATAAAAATTATACGGGATTTTTTCAATGTGTTATCCAATAGGAGATAAATATTTGAATCATAAGAAGATATTTAGAGAATAAAAATTCATATTTGAAATTTTTTAGAAGAGAAAAGATGATCATTTATATTTTTCTTAATCTGGATTTGAGAAACAGAGAGAGAGAAACATTACTATATCCAGATAAAATAAAAATGAAATAAATAATGGAAATTCCATATTGGTGTTATATTTATCTAGGGGAATAAATTTAAACTATTATGAACCTAAAGTAGAAAATAATTCAACCATATTATTATTGAAATGATATATTCAGGAATTGATGAAGAATGATAATAGAAAAGGGACAATCAAAGAGGCATAAAAATTATCAACTACGATGAATGTAAATATCCCATTAAGCAATGATATATCATTCATGAATTTAGTATTAAAAAATACCCACATGACTATATTCAATATAGTATATGTCTATAGGTAGTGAAAAAATACTAGAAGAGGGATATCCCCTTGAATCAATAGTTCATTTAATCAAGTTTATTATAACACATACATTACATAGAATTATGAACACATCATTATATTTTTACCCTTGGATTATTCCTTTGATGTATAGTAATTAAAATCCTTGAATCCTGTGTGATTTAATTTTTATATCTATATTTTCTTCATAGTGATTGGTGAGAGTAAGAATGAGATATTTAATATATCCATGGAAACACAGAGACAATATCTGAATATCCTAAAGGAATACGAAGGGTGTAAATGTTTTAATTATTATTTTCTATGACTCCATCCCCCTAAATTGATTCAAGTAAACCTTATCAAAAAACTGGTATCAGATCCAAATGGCTATAGCTTATGGTTTAAACTATATTTCTAATTAGTAATTTCTTTGAAAATCGAATCTATGAAGATACCTCCATTTTTCATATGACCAAACATAGTTCAATTTAAAATAGAAATTACATTATTCCGGAAGACTTATAGAAAATAGGAGATCAAATTTATACATAAAGATACTAATTTCAAAATGAATAGTGATATAACTAGTGATTTAATTATAATGATTATTTTTGAATATATCATCTTCTATTGATGTATATACAAACACCGCTTAATTAGTAAATTCATTTGAGATATGGAGGGATCTTCAAATTATATATTTATAATCAACAGATGTCAAAAATACTAATATACCCACTTTAAATGATTAATAAACAATGTTAAAAGTAAAAAAGAAAACTACAAATAGGAAGACGACACCCACTATGGTATGTGAGACTGATATGAAGGTTTAATGTACCACTATGATTGTTTTGATGAAAATTTTACATTAGGAGACATAGAATCATCTTATGGGAAGGAATTAAGAAAAAATATCCATGGATGAAATAGAAATGACATTATGTCATCAATCAAGGGGTTATTCATATAGAATACAAGAACTAATTTAAGCCACATTTGAAATAAGATAACTATAGTAAATTATGTGTGATGTATAATTAGCATTCATAAATGATCCATTGATTGAAAAGAAATGGTTTAAAATAGTGTATTAGGATGTCAGAGTGCATATGGTGGAAGGAGATGGGTCATCTCTGCTTTGGATGTGGCCAACCTAGTCAAAATTAGGGAAGTTGGGGGATCAATCCCTTCGGTCAGGCATTGATTAAATTTAGAAACATGTTTGATGGCCTCTCTGAAGCATGATGGAATCCTGATCCTATATAATCTGCTGATGCTGATGGGGTGTACTAAGATAATTCCATTGATGAAGGTGAGGGTCATGAGGAGGCCTCTCTGGTTGTGGAAGAGCATCTTAATCTGGATATCAAAAATTTGCAGTGAAAATATGATGACCTAAGAAAATAAGTTGAGGGTGAGGTAAAAGAAACTACTAAATATAATGGAATTGTAGATTGGTGTATTTTTATTATTTAATGCGACACGCCAGAATAGAGGAGGCAGAACTTCAATGGGTGCAAGGAAAATGTTTCGGAGAATCTCTGTGGAAATATGGGGAAAATTTCTCGGGGTGATAAAAAAAAGGTGAGTGTTTTGGCCAACTATTCCTATAGTTCATTTTTAATTGGTGGGTATAAAATGATGACTCATGATGATGTTGTGTTGTCTGGTACTCCAAGAAGAATAAAAAGGATGGACTAGTATTATTTTATACGACTGGAGAATAACCAATCTTCCGCAAGGTGGGATCATGGGATGATCCTTTCTTTCAAAAAAGAAAGCTTGTCCATGAAACCTTTCCTAGGGAAGTTCTAAATGGATCAAATGAGGAGTTGGGACCAAGGTGATAATCTCTTGAGGTGTTATAATTCATCATCTGAATGGTAATCAACCTCCATGGAAGAGGACTCCTCTATTGGGTGTGGTGACGAGTATGGATATTAGGATTTGTAGTGGTTGTGTTGGTATGTTCTTGTAATTTGATTGCATATTATCAAATATTTGTTGTTGTATTTTGTGATCTTGTATAGTTTTTCACTTTCCCTCCATGTGATTCTTGGTTTCTAACTTTTCCTAAAAGTGTTTGAGAATATAAAAAATCAGTAACAAAATGGTCCATAGTTGTCTACAAAAACAACATGCATACGAAATAAAAACATTTTCCATGGTGTCACACCTCGATGTTAGTTTTATGTATTGAATCTTTTTTTTTTTGATATTTTGTTTTGAACTATTAACATGTTATTCTCAGTTATTTTATGATGATTTTGGATTTTTCATGGTATTTTCATGGTTGTGAATAACTTGTGCAACTGTTGTGAATTTCCTACGAAAATGTATGATATTTTTGGGTCTTATATAGAGACATTTCCCATGGTTTTTGAAATTTTATCCTAACTATGTGACTAAACCATGAAAACATTCCAGAATGTAGAACTAGGTTCATTGTTTTCACATAGTTACCCATAACATACAATCAAATTGTGTAGCTTCTATAGATTATAGGAACATGGGATAAATTTTTCAAACTACATTAAAAACCATAAACTAGAATTAATTTACATAAAAATTGATTTTAGAACATAATATTCATCTTAACAAACTCATAAATTCTTATATTTCTTAATAATTTAACCCTAATGCTTAATCAATGATATATTGGAGATTAAAACACTTCCAAATAGTCATTCTTAGGGGTTTTCAGCCATTGGATCTTATAAATAATGGGCACAATTTAAATTTTCATTATTCTTCATCCTTATTTTCGGTATCCTCTCTTATTCAGGGAAATATTCATATATACAATAGTTATATATAGATTTTTAGGTCATAACATGATCATATGAGAGTCATTGTTGATCAGTAGATGGGAGACGAAGAGGAACATGGATCTACTATTATCATTATGTGCATCATTGAGGTTTCTCAAGGTATGTTATATATCTAGTTCTCTATTGAGCTAGGGTTCAAGGAATTCCTATTTCATGATTTTTATTTAATTTATAACGTTTCTTCCCTCTTTCCATTATCCCTTAAACACTTCAGCTTGTAGATCCAATTTGGTTGTTCGAAAGTATTAGTGGTCATGGTAGGTTTCCCATTCACCTCTAAATTAAATTGAATCTACGAAAAAATACTCAATCAATATGGTACTTTTATGATAATTTAGTATCACCACTTATACCTAGTATCTATATCAAATAATGTTAATTTAATAATACCTTGATAAAATTGAGAAAAACTTGTTTTTCATGTGAATTGATATTTAAATTTCTTGGAAATGTATAAAACATTTTTTATAAATTTTGGTGTGTTTTATTATCTTGATAATTATTCATGAAATATTTCATGAATTTAATTTCAAATATGATTGGGAAAGAGTTTTTTTCTAAAATTTTAAAATGTTTTATCTTTAGGAGATTTCTAGGAATATTTTTATTTATTGAAGTAATAAATGGATGAATGTTAGGTTTGTTTTGAAAATGAATATTCATTTCCTTTAAACTATGAGTGTTAATTTTGGTAAAAACTAATAGTGAAATTTTATATCATAATATATGTAAATTTACTTTTAAAAGGTATATATATTTTATAAATAAACATTTGCAATAAATTCAAAACTAAATATTCTTTTTGAATATTTTCTTGGTTATTTTGGATTCAAAATTATTAAAAGTTTCGATAAACCAATTGGTATCATAGGAAAATATTTTGTATTAATTATTTTAAATGTTTTCATGTGATGGTACTATTTTATAATTGGTATTTTATAATCTTTTAAGGGTAAAATGTTTTAATATGGCGGTATTTGAAACTTTTATATGTTAAATTCTTTTTTATATAAAAGTTTTGATATGGATTAAAATCTTTATTGAAGAATTATTAGATTTTTAATTGAGTTTTTATAAAACACTCTTGGTTTGAAGAGGATATGTAACGCCCCGACCCCAGCTACCGAGAGTCGGTGCATTACTTCTTAACATTGGCATGATCACAAAAGATCAACTCTTGAAAGACCGATTAGTTTAGTAGCCTTGGAAACACTAGATACATTCATAAGTCTTTCATTACCTCAAAAAGTAAACAAACTACAATAACATGGTCTTCATAGTCTACACTCATATCCCTTTCTGACTATCCCTGCAGGTCATTCATAAAATACATCTTTACATCTTGGAAAATATTAAAACATTGAAAGGGGTGAGCTCAGATGATCAGTAAGGATAACAATATTGGGGAAGCTTTCGAAAATAAACATTAATATTTAAGGAAATGTATAAATAAAACAAAAGCCTTTTTAAACATGAACTTCAGCATAATATGGAAAAAGTAAAATGAAATAATTCCATTTACTTATTCACATGGATATTCTACTGCTCGAATAATCACATGCAATATCAATAACCACTTTCATAATGATGGAATGCATAATGCCAGACTATCATAACCACGTAGCCAAGGCCTCGTGGCAAGACCACAAATAAGATTTTGTCAAGGCCTCGTGCCAAGACACTAGTTTGTCTCATGAGACCTATCGATGCATCGAGGAGCTATAGCGGGCTCCACCCATCACTTATTAAGTCCAATGCATTCCTCATATGACTAGGTTTAAACATATCATAAACTATAACATAACTGTATCACATACAAAATGCATAAAGGAAACATAAAATTTCCACATTTCAATCACAAGATATCAATACAACACATTGATGTAATAAAAACACTTTCAAAACCATTTTCAATACCAAAATTAATGAAAATTAAAACATTGTATTTATTTTTCATTTTAAAAAATTATGGCTTGTAGAGGAAGACGAAACACAAATAATGGTCATCATGGCGGTGAAGTCATTGTCGCCGCATACATACGACAAAAACATTCCCTTTTGTCATTTAGTAAAACGCTTCGTATAAAAAATATTACTTTTGGATAAACGTAAAATTCAAAGGGGTTTATACACCGTATAAATGAAATTTGTGTATAAAACAAAATATGCCTCAATGAACGGTGATTGAGACAAAGTACCTTACAAAGATCATTTTTTAAATAAAATAGATATATTATGTGTATTCACTATAAGTAAACATAATTAAATTACAAATAGAAGATAGGATATAATAATATCATGACATAATTTGAAAGTAGGAGATTAACCCAAAGAATGGAAATTGGGTTAAGAAGTTCCATTACCTCGTGTCCGAAGTCACTCGACCGTTCTATGATCTCCTGAATAATAAACTAGAGTTAATATATACCTTCTTAAGAACCATTTTCAAGTTTATTATTCCTTTTACATCACTTATTACCATGTCATGAACATTATGTAATTATTTATGTTAATAACGGTTGTTTTGTCGATCTTAGGTACTTGGGTCAAAAATAAACTTCTAATAATTACACTTTGTTGATGTGGTAAAATATCTGTTATATTCATAATTATATTCATGATGTATATATCATATAAATCATATATATCCAGTATATACATTCATTTATAATGTTACATAACATTTAGAGGTAAGAAATGAAATGCACCGTTCATGGAGACGGTAAGCCGTACGTACGCATGAACGCTACTTTCATTTCTATTTTGTATTTAATGAAATGAAATTATAATGATATAAAGGTATAATATAATTCCAGTATAATATAATTTATAAAACCATTTACTCCATCCTTTATACATCCCACATATGGCATTAACTATTCAAATCACTTTGAGGGGGCGGTAGTCCGCACATCCTAAAATGAAATTATCGCATTTACCCATAATGGAAATCATAAAGTATGCCATAAATGAGAAATACAGAAAAATAAGGAAGACAAAAACATAATATATATATATCATATATTAAAATAGTGTCATCAATATGGCCACCATTAGAGGTGTTAAAAGAATATTGAACAATCATCGTTTCGTGAGGCAGAAATTCACCATCCACAAAAACTGTATGTTCTTTAACCATTAGATGTAGGTGTGTTTAAGTGTAGCTAGAATACTCATTATAACAACATCCTAGTATATTGAGGATACTGGTGTTGTTACAAAATAAATGAATAAAAATAGTTTAAGGGGTTGGAGAAGCAAAATAAAACAAAAGAACACAAGAGAAAACACTACCTTTAAAAAGGGTAACTGTTTTTGATTTGAGCCAAAGGCTTCCTTGGGAAGCATTATTCCCAAAGTGTGGCTTCTAGGAGTAAGATAGGAAAGTTTGGAGATTATTTTGGCAGATGTTGACCGAGCCAAAAGGCTTTTAAGGTGTGTGTAAGGTGGTAGTGGTGGGGGCCTTTTATAAGTGGAGAGGAGGGGCACTCTTGGAAATTAATGAAATATTACTTTATTATACAATTATTTTCGGATTATAAAGGTCCCAAACTTCTATAATTCGAGGATAAGGTGATAAGGGTTCGAAATATACCCATCCAATAGGATTTGGACAAGTGTAAGCCTTGGAGTTTACATTATCTTTTCATTTTATTTAAATCGTTAATTAATGAGGTAATCGCTGCATCATCATGGTGTCAAAAATAATTTAATTTATTTAATGTCTAAAAATTATTAAAAATTAATTATGATGTATTAAATCTTTTTATCTTTTTAATGAATATTTATAGTAAATAATATGACTTTTATAACCCCATTTAAATTTTTTTTAGTAAAACAACTCTAGTTTGTGACCTTTTTATTTTAACATTAAATAAAATGTTATTTATGTTCTTTTCCTACCAAAGTGGCTCCATGGAGTCCCCAAGTTGACCCATGGATTTTCATGGTCGGCCATGACACATCCAATAGTGTTTGGAAAAGTGTAATATTCATTCCATATTTTTATAATACTATTTTTACCATAAATTTCACTAATTACCTTTAATCGCGATTAATTAAACTTAAAAGTTACTATTCACCAAAAAATTATTTTAATCCCAATGAACAACATTTTAATTCCTAATGACAACCATGTATGTTGGATTTTTTAAAATCAAATCACAGAAGTGGTAATGTTTCATTTAAATGAAAAATCAGTTTTTTAACTACCACTTAGTGGTTTCACTATTCATCAAAAATTGAAGTTTCTCAGAACAATGCCAAAATTTCACCCTAAGATATAATTGATATTCCGAATCCAAAAATTATGTCTATTTTACAAAATTCCAAACATATAAGTTGAATTAATTAATTTTATAATTAATTCCCTCTGTCACAACAAATAGCGTGTTTTTAAGAAACAATATATATCAAAAGATTGACCATTGTTTATGTCCAAATTCAAAGTGAAATTAATTATAATGATCACCATTGGATAAAATAGTAAAAATATATTCTAATTATAATTTAAAATCACTCAATAGTATAATTTATCACTATAAAATACTTTGATTAAAAAAGTTGTTTTTAAGTATTTTTCACTATTCATAAAAATTTGGAAGTTCTCAGAAAATTACAAAAAATTCAACATAGGATAATTTCGACATTCCGAATCCAAAAATGAAGTCCATTTTGAAATATAAAATACATATAATTTCAAAAAGTGGGTATTACTATTCATAATTGCTATTTTGATTAGCCACGGTGTGTTAGAACTCGAACTTGCGTAAAATGCAATCTATTGCATTATTGAAAAAGTGGCGTATCATGAAAGCTTGGGGTGTTACACTCTCCCATCCTTCAATAAGTTGCGTCCTCGCAAATTGAAATTTTTCGTTGAAAATAAAAGGTTGAAAATAGAAAATACCTTTGTGGAAAACCCACATCGGAAATAAGGTTAATAAAATTTGTCCTTAATAAGAGGGAATAGGAAATCAAAAAGTCACCACAAAATTATGATCTCAATAAGGAGAACATTGGTGGAAATTAGATACATATAATTAGAGGAAAAACATAAATATTTGTAGTGAGTGATTGAGGTCATCAATCACAAACAAGTGTATAATTGAGGGCCTCAAAGCCTTCAATCTATGTTGATTTAAAATATTATCAGTTCAACAAGACATAAGGTATTAGGATAACACATTTTTTTGTTTTAATATCCCTTTACTAAAGTTTAAGAATTAATTTTTTCATAGAATAAGAGATATGTATATATATATTTACGCTTGACAAGTAGAGTTTCTACCTTCAAATAATTTCTACCACAACCTCATCTTTCACTCAAAAATATACTAGAAATCAAAAATATAATATTTATCCTAATCGTACAAGGTTCAAAATATTAGCACATACCATTTAGATTAGAAAAACTATTTTTTAATAACCAGGGACTTCACGTAGTCCAGTGGAAGGTGATTAATCCCAATCGCACTATGGTTGTGGGTTCGATTCCCATAGCTTTGTCCTACGCGATGGGTTGTCACTCAGTCTGCGTGTTGCCCTTTTTATAAATATCCAAAAATAACCTTAACAATAGTATCCTTTATAGTTATCCAAAATACTTCAGTCCAAATCACAGTCCAAATTTTATGAGGAAGGTAAACATAACGAAGCTCCTTTTTTTTCTACGTAACAACATGTGAACACCTTCATCATGTATTCTTTTAAAACACTGAAACATACTGAATTACCATAAATAATTATTGATTACATTCATGATCCCTTATTCCTTATAGAAAACTAGATATACTCCTTCTATCCAACAATGTATACAAATCATTAATCGGTTTCAAGGATGTTAAGAATATCCAACATAATTTATCCAAATCAATCATGTATTATTCCAAAATCACTATCACTGTATCAGAACCATATTATGGTTTATCTTTCTCTCAACCATATATTTTCCAAAAATTTAACCTGCTGTGGAGTCACTTTTCATGGTTCCACACAATCTCAAGTCCTTGATGAAATAGTACTGCAGTACAATACTTATATACTCCATAATTATTATAACCAGTGCATCATTGATACAACACTCAAATGAAAAAATTATTTAATAACAACATAAGAACTCTAATCATTCCTCCTCATCTATGGTAGTATCATAACTTGATTATTATCCAATAACATCATTTGGGGAATACTATGATGATTTGAACATTGGTTTGCGTAGTGTCCCCACTCCTTGCAGATGAAGCATTGTACATTTGAAACCTTTTTCTTACCCTTGCAGTCACGCACTTGGTGTCCTTTTTCTCCACACTTATAACAAACTCCCATTCCCTTCCGGCAAATTCCAAAGTGTTTCTTCCCACAGTTATCACATATTGGAAAAATCTTCTTTTTCCCTCGTCCCTTTATCCATCATTCTCTCTTCCATCCTTTTCTTCTCTTTCATCCCTTCAAATCCATAAGACTCATAGAATTATCTACTTATCTTGTTAACACATGATACTATTTCTTCATATGTTGATAACACATGGGAGACTATTTTTCCTTCTAAATGTTGGCTTAATACCATGAAAGATATGATCCTTCTTACTCTTTGGAGCATACGTATTGATGGAGTTCACATTCCTTCTACTGGGCGCCATTTCTATACAATTCCATAAACTAGGTTAGTTTATGAATCGAAATACATAATAACAAACTTGTAAACACTTAACATAAATTGAACTATTTATGGATATAATACATAATCATAAAAATGTTTTCTTATAGGAAGTATATACTTATAACCCTTCATAGTGGTTTGTAAAGAAAATGTGAATTATCCTAAGCATATCCCCCGGGAGTGTCGTAACCAAGAGTGCAGCAAGGCTAGTTGTCATGCACCAGTTCACGTTCGAGTCTAGCTCAAAGCGGTGTTTTCGGGTTTTCCCCTAGGTACATCTATGCCAGAGCTGCCTCTACCTGCTCGTATCCAGACAGGGATGTATTGCTCGGAAAACACACAACATCTCTACAATTCCATAATTCTAGGAAGTTCTTCTACACTAATCCTCAAAGTCTATCTTCGGGCTATGTGCTCTAATCAGAGTTTATCTAAATCTAGCTTCCAAGGTTAGTACTAAACTGCCTCTGATAACAACTGTAACTCCCTGAACCCAGCTACCCAGAGTCGGTGCATTACTTTATAACATTGTCATGATCACAAAAGATCATGTCTCTAAAGGCCGATTAGTTTAGTAGCCTTGGAAACACTAGATACATTCATAAGTCTTTCATTACATCAAAAAGTAAACAATCTACAATAACATGGTCTTCATAGTCCACACTCATATCCCTTTATGACTATCCCTGCAGTTCATTCATAAAACACTTCTTCACATCCTGGAAAATATTAAAACATTGAAAGGGGTGAGCTCAGATGCTCAGTAAGGATAAAAATATTGCAGAAGCTTTTGAAAATAAACATTAACATTTAAGGCAATGTATAATTAAAACAAAATCCTTTTTAAACTTGAACTTCAGCATAATATGGAAAAAGTAAAATAAAATAATGCCATTTACTTATTGACATGGATATTCTACTGGTCGAATAATCACATGGAATATCAATAACCAATTTCATAATGATGGAATGCATAACGCCAAACTATCATAACCACGTAGCCAAGGCCTCATGCCAAGACCAAAAATATGATTTTGTCAAGGCCTTGTTCCAAGACACTAGTTTGTCTCATGAGACCTACCGATGCATCGAGGAGCTATAGCGGGCTCCACCCGTCACTTATTAATTCCAATGCATTCCTCATATGAATAGGTTTAAACATATCATAAACCATAACATAATTGCATCACATAAAAAATGCATAAAGGAAACATAACATTTCCACATTTCAATCACAAGATATCAATACAACACATTGATGTAATAAATACACATTCAAAACCATTTTCAATACCAAAATTAATGAAAATTAAAACATTGTATTAATTTTTCATTTTAAAAAATTATGTCTTGTAGAGGAAGCCGAAACACAAATAATGGTCACGATGGCAGAGAAGTCATTGTCACCACATACGTATGACAAAAACATTCCCTTTTGTCATTTAGTAAAATGCTTCATATAAAAAATATTCCTTTTGGATAAACGTAAAAGTCAAAGGGGTTTATACACCGTATAAATGAAATTTGTGTATAAAACAAAATATGCCTCAATGAATGGAGATTGGGACAAAGTACCTTACAAAGATCATTTTTTAAATAAAATAGATATATTATGTGTATTCAATATAATTAAACATAATTAAATTACAAATACAAGATAGGATATAATAATATCATGACATAATTTGAAAGTAGGAGATTAACCCAAAGAATGGAAATTGTGTTAAGAAGTTCCCTTAACTCATGTCCGAGTTCACTCGACCGTTCTTTGATCTCCTGAATATTAAACTAGAGTTATTCTATACCTTCTTAAGAACCTTTTTCATGTTCATTATTCCTTTTATATCACTTATTACCATTTCATGAACATTATGTAATTATTTAAGTTAATAATGGTCGTTTTGTCGATCTTAGGTAATTGGGTCAAAAATAAACTTCTTATAATTACACTTTGTTCATGTGGTAAAATATCCATTATATTCATAATTATATTCATAAGGTATATATCATATACATCATATATATCCAGTATATTCTTTCATTTATAATGTTACATAACATTTAGAGGTAAGAAATGAAATGCACTGTTCATGGAGACGGTAAGCCGTACGTACGCATGAACGCTACTTTCATTTCTATTTCGTATTTAATGAAATGAGATTATAATGATATAAAGGTATAATATAATTCCAGTATAATATAATTTATAATACCATTTAATCCATCCTTTATACATCCCACATATGGCATTAACGATTCAAATCACTTTGAGGGGGCGGTAGTCCGCACATCCTAAAATGAAATTTTCGCATTTACCCATAATGGAAATCATAAAGTATGTCATAAATGAGAAATAAAGAATCCTAAAAAAGACATAAACATAATATATATATCATATATGAAAATAGTGTCATCAAAATGGCCACCATTGGATGTGTTAAAAGAATATTGAACAATCATCGTTTCGTGAGACAGAAATTTGCCATCCATAGAAACTGTATGTTCTTTAAACATTAGATGTAGGTGTGTGTATGTGTAGCTCTAATACTCATTATAACAACATCCTATTATATTGAGGATACTGGTGTTGTTACAAAATAAATGAATAAAAATAGTTTAAGGGGTTGGAGAAGCAAAATAAAACAAAAGAACACAAGAGAAAACACTACCTTGAAAACAGGTAACTCTTTTTGATTTGAGCCAAAGGCTTCCTTGGGATGCATTCTGCCCAAAGTGTGGCTTCGAGGAGTAATAGAGGGAAGTTGGGAGAGTATTTTGGCATAGTTTTTCCCAGCCAAAAGTCTTTTATGGTGTGAGTAAGGTGGTAGTGGTGGGGGCCTTTTATAAGTGGAGAGGAGGGGCACTCTTGGAAGGTAATGAAATATTACTTTATTATACAATGCTTTTAGGATTTTAAAGGACCCACACATCTATAATTTGAGTATAAGGTGATAAGGGTTCTAAATATACCCTTAAAATAGTCTTTGGACAAGTTTATGCCTTGAATTTTATATTATCTTTTCATTTTATTTAAATCGTTAATTAATGACGTAATCGCTGCATCATCATGGTGTCATAAATAATTTAATTTATATAATGTCTAAAAATTATAAAACAATTATTAGGATGTATGAAATCTTTTTATCTTTCTAATGAATATTTATAGTCAATAATATGACTTGTATAACCCCATTTAAAAATTGTTTTAGTAAAACAACTCTTTTTTGTGACCTCTTTATATTAACAGTAAATAAAAGGTTATTTATGTCCTTTTCCTACCAAAGTGGCTCCATGGGGTCTCCAAGTTGACCCATGGATTGTATTGGTCGGCCATGACACATAAAATAGTTGTTGGAAAAGTTTAAAGGTCATTCCATATTTTTATAATACTATTTTTACCATAAATTTCACTAATTACCTTTAATCGCGATTAATTAAACTTAAAAGTTACTATTCACCAAAAAATTATTTTAATCCCAATGAACCACATTTTACTTCCTAATGACGACCATGTATGTCGGATTTTTTGAAAATCAAATCACAGAAGTGGTAATGTTTCATTTAAACGAAAAATCAGTTTTTTAACTACCACTTAGTGGTTTCACTATTCATCAAAAATTGATGTTTTTCAGAACAATGCCAAAATTTCACCCTAAGATATAATTGATATTCTGAATCCAAAAATGATGTATATTTTTAAAAAATTCTAAACATATAGGTTGCATTAATTAATTATATAATTAACTCCTGCTGTCACAACAAATAGCGTGTTTTTAAGAAACAATATTTATCAAAAGATTGACCATTGTTTATGTCCAAATTCAAAGTGAAATTAATTCTAATGATCACCATTGGATAAAATAGTAAAAATATATTCTAATTATAATTTAAAATCACTCAGTAATATAATTTATCACTGTAAAATACTTTGATTAAAAAAGTTGATTTTAAGTAATTTTCACCATTCATAAAAATTTGGATGTTCTCAGAAAATTACAAAAAATTCAACATAGGCTAAATTCAACATTCCGAATCCAAAAATGAATTCCATTTTGAAATATAAAATATATATAATTTCAAAAGGTGGGTATTACTATTCATAATGGATATTTTTATTAGTCGCGGTGTGTTAGAACTCGAACTTGCGTAAAATGCAAGATATTGCATTATTGAAAGAGAGGCGTATCGTGAAAGCTTGGGGTGTTACAGGATAATTTTTATTGTATCCTAAAAATGAATTGGGTTTTTTGGTTTATAATTTTTTAATTATTTTAATTTAAATATATTTAATATGTATTTAGTGATTGATTAATGATTTTTGTTTTCTCTCATGGGGTTTAATTTTAGAAAATTTTCTTAATAAGGTTTATATTACTTATTTTTTTAGAATCCACATATTCAAATTTAAATATATTAATTTTTTGATCATGATATTCATGAAATGACGATTCTATCTACTCATGTCTTAGAGCTCAGTGTTCCTCCATAATTTTCCTAGCATTTGGATTTTATTCAATAGTTAAGAAATATAGAAAATATTTATTTTTTTTAAAAAATCATATTCATATAAAGCAGTTTTTTAGCTGATGAAGATTGAGTATATTTTTATCCCTATTGAAATTCCATAATCAGTTAAGGTTTTGTTTGATTCTACTATGATATAGGGTTCTTGTTTGATGTGTTGGAAGTCTATTATCTAGAAAGAGTAACTAAAGTATCCACGTAGTTAATATTTAAAGGGATGATTCATTTATAATATATTTTATAATGTGGGGGTGGTACGTAATGAAATAATGTTTCATTTATTTTAAATGGTGATGAAACATTTTGGGAATATACACATTTTTTTTATGAATATGGTTTCATTCCAACCTCATAAATCCATGGATTGTTAATTCATGGTGAGATGTTTTGGTGAAGGTTTTCTACCCAACTAATTTATTAAAGCTTATTCTATCATCCTAAACTATATATGAGTGATAGTAATAGAAAATATTAAAGTTAATGATAACTTTTTTGGTGCAGCAGTGGTTTTGGTGGTTTCTCAAATTCCATGTTGTCGTTATGGGATCACTAAAATAGCGAATGGGAACCATTCCAAGTCAAAAATTATGAATGGTATTATAAAAAATACATATTTTTTTTCTTCCCATAATCTTTTCATAAAAACATTCACTCCAATTTATATCAGTGCATTAATGTGGGACATAAGAAACATTCCTATAAGTGGACTCCAATTTCCATTCATATGGGGCTTTTTATGTTATTTCATGGGCTTCGAAAAAGAGATAAAATTAAAAAATGGGATTTAAAATTTCCTCTTTTTATGATTCTATGATTCAACTCATTGATTCCGATGATAGAGTGATAGTCATATAAATTTTATTTTGATGTATTTTATTTTCCCTAGATAACTTTTTGATTTTACGATTTTTTGGGTTGTTTTGGAGATTCTATAGTGGGTTTTTTAAATTTCATTTATCATTTTTTTAATTATACCTTGGTGATATAAGAATTTTTTTAATATGTATTTATTATAATCTTTCTCTCATATAGAATTTCTAGATTTTGGTGAGTTTATTTAGAAGAGTTTTAAAATTAGGGAAATTAATAAATAGCAAATAGAAACCGACATCAACAATTTTTCCATATTTAAATTATTTATCCAATTGGTTCAATGTGGGTTTTTTTATTGGGATGAAAACATGTATGTGATTGACTTATTGGGATACTGAAACCATTGTGGTGATTCATGTGTTGATTATTTTCAATTTCCTCTTCATTATCCCCTATGGAATGTTTGATGTATTTTATATTCTCATTACATAGTTGTTATTGGACTTATATTCATTTGATATTATGTGGGATTTTTTAGTCCATTTAATTGGATATGTTGTATATATGAAATAATGGGTAGGTATTGGAGTTATTGGGGTATAGTATTGACTACACTATACTATTTTACTGGAATCACTACAAGATAGTGCATTAGAACAAAGCCCTAAGTTATACATACATAAATTAAAAATACATTAGTTTTTATTATTATTTATTGATCCCTTATGATGCATTTTATATTCATATCATTTATTCATTTCATGATTTTATTTTTTGGATTTACTTGTGGTTTTTATCCTTGCAGGCCTCTTGTTACCATGTGATGTCAACGATTTTTTGGGTGTGTTTCCCTTTAGGATTCAGCGATATATTGACGGTCAATATATTTGTTAATTTTTCAATTTAGTATATGTCATATAATTTTTCATGGAAGACCATTTAGTTAATTTTCATTAAATAATTTTCATGTTTTTGGTGTCATTATTTTTTTGATTCCTCTAGAAATACCAATTGGTTTTTGGGGACCAATGATTAAATAAAATTTTAATATTTTGGGAGTCCACCATTTATGATTTTCTCACATGGAAGAGTTTTTTTTCAATATCATCAATGAAATTTGAATTTTAGATGTTTATTTTTAATTGGATATGTGTTTTTGTTTGGGAGTTTTCCTTGTATTACAATTTCCTCTCGATCTATATGAATTTTCTTCCTCTTGATCCCCAATTTACTATGAGACTTTATAAGGATAGAATTGTATTTTAGTGGGATAATTTTTTCAATAAAATAAAAATTTTATGTATGATTTTTTATTTATTTTTCTCATATATTCCATTGAAACATCATCAAATTGTGCTAGGTGATTTTTATGAGGTCTTGGAGTTTATTGAGAATGTGTATAGTTTACAAATGGTTTATTCAAATAGTGGATTAATTACAGGAAATAGTATGTCTTGTGGTGGCTTTGGAAAGTATCATTTTTCATAGTTATCACATGGTTATCTATAATTTTTGATGAAAACACGATGCTACTCCAATGCACTAAACCGTGCACATAGTTTGCCGAATCATGTGATTGAACTACATATCTTCTCTACTGTACTAAAATTTGTGGCAACATAGCATAAAAATTTTACAGAAATACAACACTATCTGATGTGAATTAATTCATATTGAAATTTATCTTAGAACCTAATACAACTCTCATTGAAATCATTCATTCTCTTATAACTTAGGATCTCAACCCTAAGTCATGCACATAGAGAATTTAGAGATCAAAACCACTCTAGAGAGAAAATCGGAGGGATCATGGGGCTTTGGATCATGCAAATTAATGGTATGGACCAATTATCTAATTTCCATCATTTTTCTTCTATATCAACTCTCTTTTTTAGAAATAATAACATATGGGGGTTTTAGGGATAGATGTATGCTTTATAGCACAGTCAAATGAGATTTCTTATGGATAAATAGAACAAATAAAGAGTGGATCATGGTTCTACAATTAAATTTTCCTGAATATTTTAGGTTTTCTATGGTATGTTATTTCTCTTATTTTATATTGATCTAGGGTTCATTTAATTTTAGATTTAAAATTTAGGTTTCATGGTTAGGGTTGTTTCTTTCTTCCCAGGGAACCTTTTTCTATTAATCTTGTGAATATTATTTTATTACTTGAAATTCATAGTGTTTAATGATTGATTAACATTCATCTACCTATGAAATTTAATCTAATATGGATTTCACATTCCTAATGGCATATTCAATTTATTTAATTTTTACCTTTCATACCTAGTTTTAATATCAACTAATGATTCTTTATTGATCTTTTGATAAATGTATGGAAGTGATTTTTTTAAATTGAAATGATATTTAAATATTTTTTAAAGATAATTGACATAATATTATTAATTTTTGGTCCCCATTTGATATTGGTAATCATTTATGAAATTATTTAAAATTTGATTTCCAAAATGACAGGAAAATGGTTTGTTCTAAAATTTGGTTGAGTTGTCCCTTTTTTGAAATTATTTGAATATTTCTCTTTATTGATGTGATTAAATATTGAATTTTTGGTTAACTGATCAAATGGATTTTAATTTATGTTTTTAAAATAATTAACCCAAGTAAATATTAAATCTTTTAATAGGTTAATTAGAAAATGAAATTTCATCATATATACCCCTTTTATATGTAATGGGAACTCATGGTTATTTTTAGATTCCCTAGGGTAACTACCCATATAGTGGTAATTATGTTATATTTTGTTATAATGAAATTCATGGTTGTTATTTATTCCATTCTAAAAGAACCCCAACAGTGGTATATGTATTGTATTATTATAAAATAATAAAATTTAGGTTCGTGTTTGGGTTTTTAGACGTGCAAGGGGTATTATTTTTGTTTTGTTTTTGATATGATTTTATGGTGTGTGTTTTACATTTAAATTCACACATATATTTTTTTATGTCATGCAAACACCAATTTGGGTAGGTGGAGAGTCTAGGTATACATGGGAACTAGTTTAATTATTCAATGGAGAGTATCCCAAGGTGTCACATATGTCAAACTATGAGATTTTTCCCATAACTAGGCTAATAAGGGTATGAATTTTTGTTATGGAATTTCCCATTGACATGTAGTTGTTTTCAAACACAAGTTATTTTATCTATTGATGAACAAAATAGATCAATCCTAGAGTTTTCCACTTAATCACAGAGGATTATATGATGATGATATATATTTGTGTTTCTAAAAGTATGATTACATGTCTTTGATAGAGAATAGTGTTTGTTTTTCCATTTTTGGTTTTACATAATTTTATATCAAATTAAATTTATGTAATATTTCATAAAAAGGTTAATAATAATGGTTTGATTTCAAAAGAAGATAAATTATTTGAAAATATGGTGTTTTTAAGTAAAACTCTTCGATAATTGTTTTGTGAAATGTGATCTAGAAAACCTATGATTGAATCATTATTTTCAAACATTCAGTAAATATATTTTATATTAATGTTTTACAAAATGGGTTTGAATGTGGAAAGCTAATAGGATTTTTATCTCAAATCTATATATTAAAAATTCATTATGGTGATCTATTATATTATATATCTCATTATATCTTGGTTAGGGTTATGTGATGAAGGTGCATGTGGTATGGATCCACTCCACATGGAGACATAGTATTTATGACATGATGATTTTATTTTCCTTGATTTCATTTTTATTATCATTCAGTGTTATATTCTTGTATGTTGTTCTTGATTTAGTTTATTTTTTATATTTTATAACTAGGATTATATATTGTTTATATATTATTTTTCAACTTATTTATTATATTTGATGGGGGAAATCCTTCCTCGTGAAATTATTTTTATGCTGAGGTTCTTGTTTCCGGCCTCTGGGGATCCATAATTATCTTCAGTCATTTAACATACTAGCATAGGTATCTTATTCAATTATAAGTTAGATTTATTCATGAAACATATATAATCAGATTAAATAATTTGTTATCTCTCTCTAGACTAGTCTTGATGTAAGAAAAAAAATCTTGATAGGAATCTGGATAAATGTTGAAGGAGGTGGCAACCCAACTAAATTAGATCATTGAGAAAATCAATTAAATTGAATCAAATCTAGAATCCTCAAAGCGAAAAATATGAGATAAATATTCACACAAAGTTAGCCTCAAAACTTGTGCATAAAAATCTATCAATTGAGAATATGTAAATAAGATGAATTTATATTCTTAATCATGAAGAGAATGATTTTAAGGAATGTATATATGATATTCTACTTATATAGGAGATTGGGACATTCCATGTGTGTGTCACTAGGGGGCCATGGTATCAATGGTATACTAAAAAATGTTATATCAGCATCCCAAACAATAACAAACTACATGATTTATATATTAAACTAGATTTGATTTAAATGTCCTAACCATTGTTATATGGAATATAATTTCATTATAAAGGAATCTAAAAAATTTATAAATAATTCCTTCATTCATTTTACAGAATGGATGAGACATTTCACTAAAAGGAAGTATATTATTCTGAAAAACATATTAAATTATTTGGAGAAGAAAATGAAGAATAATAAATGGAACACCTAGAACTAATGATGATACACCTATATTAGTCCCCATAGAGAGAACATAAGAAAATTTAAAAAACAAATATGGAAGCTACACCACTAAGGATAGATGGGAATGAATATTTCATGAAAAATATAAAAAAGAAAAATACTTCATAGGTGTGTTAATTGGACATTTAAATGTATGTACATGAGAAATCCATTAATTGTTTCATTTAGAATACTACAATGAAATAGAAAATGGATACTAGAAATTCCATCCACTTGAAGAAGATTCATGATAATGGATACAAGAAAAATATATCATCAGAAGAAAACAACATAAGATTTATTAGTCTAAGAACCTTATGGAAGATAGAACAACATCCATGTTTGATATGTAAACTATGAGGTACCATCAAAAATAGAAATTTTATAAGTGGCATTGAAATAAATTAGTTCTAGTAATTAATTGGATGAAATTGATTATGAACGGTTTTGTTAACCCGAATAACCCTTATTACTCTACCTAAGGATTTCATAAGTACACCTCTCCCCATTTATCACAATATTTAAAATATCTATTAGCTGTGGTATAGTATTAAGGTGTAGATGTGATAGATAAGTTTATATGTTCTAGAGTACAAATTTTTGTGTGTTTGAGTTAGAAGAATGTAGGTATTAGAATATATATGATCTGAAAGAAAAAAATTCAATGGATGAATCTTGGATTTTTGATGTTTGAAGTTAATATCATCCTATAACATTAAATTAAAATGTAATCATGTCCCTACATTTCTTTTCATGTAGTGTTGAGTAACCATTATATTTTTTTATCGAAAAATCTGAATGTTTAGTGCTGTGAAAAATAATGACAAATGATTTTGAGACTGAAATGATGTTGAAAACATTTAATTTCTTTATATAAATATTTTAATGGAATGAATCCAATATTAGTGATAAAAATTTCATATTTGTAAAATTTCACAACTTGTAACTAAATACTAATATATGGTATATTTTTTAGGGGAAGGAAGATAAATATATTGATGAACTAGAAACATTTATCATTTTATTTTTATTTTCGTGAACTAAGGCATATGGTGTCAACTAACTCTTTTTGTGATAATAAGAATATTATAGAAGAAAGTATTATTATAAAAAATTGATTCCACTAACTAATATTATTTCCTAATATGGTGTCATTGACTGAATGAATTTAGTGAGACTTAGTGATGATAATTCAAAGTCTAGTTATCTTTATCATGGAAAATAGAATCCAATTAATGTTTATAATATCCTATATTTTTGTGGGTTTCACATGTTTTTCAAAAACATGTGACATTAATTTATTGAACATGATTCATGTCTCACACACATGTGCTTTATATTTTAATTTTTGATGGCTTGGTTCTACTATTATTGAGATCAAAGGATCTGTTTGAGATAGTAAAAGGATTAATCTACAAGTGTCAATTGATATTGGTGAGTTATAGAGATAACCTCATTTTTGTTGACAAAAACTCTGGATAACTATACTATATTATGAAATAATAGCCTTAGAATATTTTTTAATGATGTAATCGCTGTTATTAATTATAGTTACCAAAAATAATTGAGTAATTTCAGATAAAGAATAGAGAGTGGCACAGATAATAAAATTCAAGATATGAAATTATTCTGATCAACAGGTGGATCAAAATATATAATTAAAATATGAAAATATATTTATTTAGCAAGTGGTGTCATTATGTGGAATTATGTATAAAATGATAATCTATAATTTCATTCCAAATTTTGATACCAACAGGTGATAAAATAGAAAAAAGATCAATTGAATAGTGGAATTCCCTAAAAACATGAATGTTTTGGATGGAACAAAAATATTTTGAGGCAAAATTTGTTTTTGAAGTGTATAATGTTGTCCCGGTGGTTTGAAAGAAAATTTTCAAATTGGTTACCCATCCATGATTCTTTTAGATGTCAACTTATTTTATCAAGTGGGATAAGAAGGAATTAAAATATAATGAGTGAGAAAAATCCTTATTAGTATTTTTGAATTCAAGGAGAATCATATTTCCCTAATAACACTTATATAGATATCATTAAAAATATGGAGCAGGGGAGTAGATAGAAGATAAGATACCCCCTATAAATTTTTTTGTGAAATGGGGAGAGAATTTTCAAGAACCATTTGGATAAAAAAACTATGAATTATTAATGTTAAAAAAAGAGTAAAAATGTTATAAAAAATCAATTGAATTTTGGTTTCAAATAAATAATAACTCAAGGAATCATAAATCAATAATATTTGTGGTATTTTATGTACACTATGTATTTAATATACAACAAATTTATGATTGTATAGAAAAAAATCCAAAGGGTGTAATTTGAAATACTGTAGATTTTGGTGTTGGATTCATTAATAATAAACAATCATGATATATGATAGTGAATATTGATGATTTTACATGTGAATGAGATTAGAGGAGCGAATGAATAATATTATATGAGTGTGTGAAGCATAATTTTGGAGAAATTTCAAGGATTTATTTTTTATGAAGAAATAAAAAAGAGAAAAATTGAATTTCTAATTGATTGAAATTAGTTGGTTAAAGGTTTTGTGAAGAAACATTAATCCACATCCTAGTTCTATTGGGAATTCAATGATTGGATGTTCTTGTTGGAATATATTTAGTTTTTTTAGTAAATATGGTTGATCTTGTACTAAATTAAGAAAAACTATAATAGGAAAATTGTATAAGGGCCAACATGATGTTTCATAAGGGATACCTAAATTTTCGAACTGTCATAAAGGTAGGAGTGAAATTTATAAATTTAATGGAAGAAAATACATGTTTATGTAATAATGAAATCATTGATGGACAAATATATAGAAAATTCATGAAATATTTGTTTCGACAAAGGTATCATTCACATTGAAAGAATATGGTCTACTCTAGAATTGGATTTCGATTTTGAAAATTGTAAATATATCTTATGATGATAATATAGATATTTTCACGATACACATATACATATACGGTTACTTCCACTGATTAAAAAGATTCATTCACAATGGGATACTTTTTTTTCACCATGAATATATTTGGTGTCTAGAAACCTGCAAAGTACATTCATATAGATAAATAAAAAATATTATATATGGGTCACTCAGGTGTTGAACAAAATATTTTTTCTATAAGAGTTAATTATAATTAAATTTGAGTTATGGAGATCCAGGATGTTTAAGAAATGAAGATTATGTTAAGTGTTTTTTGAATATATATGAGGGAAAGGGTAAAAGAAATATTATTTTTCTACCACCCATGTATAAAATTTCCTACTTCGTTTTGATTTAAATTTTTTGTTTGAAAACACAACCAAAAAAACATTATGTATTATAGTTAGGGGATTTTAGTAATTAAGAAGCCTTATATAATCATTCAAAATAGATTATGTCTATTCCACAACAATTGTATAGTTCTAAGATGATTGGGATAATCCCATGCTACACTTCTTTTTACATGCCATGATCTGGTTAAACAAAAAAGAATACACTATAACATATTTAGTGTATTTTAAATTCTATTTGGAAGAATAAATGAAGTCAATATTTTTGATATTAAATGTATTTACATATTATATTATTAAAATATTCCACAATAAGATTTAATAATGATATTAAATGAATATTTATTCATTAATACTCAAAATAATTAAATTAATGATATTTGGAAATGAATAATCAACCCACTTATTGTCCTAGGTCATTATAAAAATATGAAAATCATGTCAGGAATAATATATAATAAATTGCTTCACACTATTAGAAAATAAGTCACATGATAAACATTACATTCTACATTATCCTAGAATGATAGCTTGAATTTAAAATGTGTACATTGGGTTATGATTTCAAGGATTACATTGGGGATAATTGTCACTTAATCACCACACTAAATTTTATTTCAAACATGTAATTATATATTTGTAGTTGATAAAATAAGATTGATCTCAACCCTTTGGTCAAATGGGATGGTTGCATGAAGCTTCCAAAGATAATATTTTCTGTTATTGAGAAGGTATCTGAGTATAGTTGAATATTCAAAATTAATGAAGAAAAAAATATAATAGAAGTGTATATGTAAATTTATATTAAGTGTATAAGAGATAATAAAAATATTTAAATATAATAATTTTACATAATAATAGATAACAACATATCTATATTTGGGGATGAAAATAAAGGGAATATGGTAGTTCTGTATTGGAAATCTATTCCACTATGGGAAGAAATTATTGCATTACTGATATCATAGAAGAAAAGGATTTGACCCAATAAATTCGGATTTGATATAATAATTCATTTATTAATGAAGAACATGAAAATTGATTCTATAATGGGATATAAAATTAGGATTTTTTATGAAATTAAGGTATCACGATGAATTGAGGATGACAATAATTTCCTTAAAAAGTTGAACAAAACGTGAATGATAATAAACTATCAATGATTCATCTCTGAGAGTTGCAAAAAATAAGGATATAAGGGAGTTTCAAAATGAAAAAAATCATATCCTTCCAAACCTATTACAACAGATACAATCTAATGTGTTACCATCTATATAATCGATAAAATGTAGATGTATTCTCCTTAGATTATCCCCTATTCATTAACAAAAAAGGCCATGCAATTTTCCAGCTTTTCATTATTCATCATGATTTTTTATTTAGTCTAATTAAGAAGCATAATAATGATAGAGAGAATGAGTTTATTTTAAAAATATAATGAGATCTAAAAACCTAAATAATCAAGATTTGTGATTAAGTTCTAAAAGAAGGATGATTGACACCTCATTTACCAATAAGAGGAAACATGAATAATACATCAAATAGATGAATGTGTTATCCTAACACTATGATTTATTTCTATATAATTTACTTTTCTCAATATATTTAATCATTGATATTGGATCACTATTTCATATAACTAAATAAATCACCATGAAGTACAATGTTTTTTAAATTTATGTATCTATAAATTATGAAAAAGGTTATCCAAGGTAAAAAAATTGACTTATACACCACCTCCATGAAACTCCATTGATACGAACTGAATTAGTTCCCTTCTGAGAGATATTATTTTTTATTTGTCAATCCAACCCTAAAAAATAGATCATATTTATCAAAACATTATATTTTTAAAAATAGTACATTTCATATGTGAAAATATTGGATTGTTTTGGATTCAATATTCAGTTTATATTTTTGTAAATACAAATGTATGTATTGATGTATATATATATCTATGTGTGTGTGTGTATTTATGTTTTAATTCTTGAAATAATTCAAACATATGTGTTTTAATTCCTATGTATGGTTATTTTTATCTATATACACACATGTTTATATATGAATATATCAATAAATTCACTTTACAAAACTAGAAACATCACTAATTAAACAAAAATCCCCTAAAATCCCTCAAATTTATTGTAAAGAACAATACATTTCCCCACTTAGATACATTTGTGTGTGTGAAACAATTAAAAAAATCAAATGTTCAATCTAGGTACAATACTCCAAATGTTTAGTAGGTTCTATCCAGTAAGCTTCTATGAAAATTAGGGACACACTATGATATAACTTAATACTTATATTTAACTCTTACCCTAGGGGAAAAATCATAATTTCTCTACAGAAAATATCAATAATTTCACTTTACACACCTAGAAACTTCTTTAATTCAATTTAAAATTATTATTTCATAAGGATTTCATGATGAAATTTAATGCATTATAGTGTGATATGATATAACTAATTTATATAATATTTTTTTCTAATGAAAAGTACACAATCCCCATCCATTTTAGAATAATTTGACCACCTTTTTTATAATTGAATTTTTCTAAAAAAACAAAAACCAATCAATGCCATATATGACATCATATGGATACATATGTAGTATGATTATATATAATTTCATTTATTCTCTTAAAATCACCTACATGACTATACAAACAACCTTCACATTCCCCCAATCAATATCCTACAACAGTAGATAACTAAATATTATAGTGAAGCCTATATATGGTTATTTTGATTCACCTTGACAATATATGTGAAATAATTGAATACGAGGCTTAAAATCAAATAAAATATGGGTTTGTGTTGAAACAATAAAAACAAATTCCTTCAATAACTTCAACACCTACCTACTCATCAATTTAGATAGTATAAATTTTCCCATTTATAACCCCATTACCACAATTTTCTTATATATAATCCAATTACATTCCTTTTAAATTTCCCTTTTCCATGAGATTGTGGAATTTTTTCAGGTTGATCTAAATAACCACATCCATGAAATGAACACACATTTGTAAATCACCTATATTTTTGAAAAAAATAACATATCACATCACCAACAACAAAAAATAAATAAAAACTACTCACAGTGAATAATAATCTATAATGGATCTAGTGAAAATATACTAGATTCCCTAAAAATGTAGTGATCATCTTTCTAAATTAGGATAAAATCAACACATCCACCTCCTCAAAAACATTGTATGTGTATTTAGAGTAAATATACTAACCTATTACTAGATATGTATTCAAATCCATCTCTAAAAGTGGACAGTTCATTACTTTTCATCAACCAAAATGGGGGAGGTTTTTTAATACATATTGAATAATTTATCTAATTTTTCCACTCTAATTAGAGTATGTAAGGTGGGAAGAACCTAAGGAATTGATATCAAAATTGACTGTAATTGACTATAAAAATGGAATTCACACACATATACATGTTTCATCAAAAAATTGTTATAAATCGTAACAACCTCACTACTAATGTAATAATTTTCTACTCAAGTACCGAGATATATTGAAACACAATCTCTAAAATGTAATTATTGATGGTTATGTAATGGAAGAATCTAATAAAAAGAATAAAATGAAAATTATATCCCACACCCACCCTTCCTTAACATAATACTTTATGAAATAAGTGGTATAAATACAAGATGTCAAACATATTATCCCAATATCAACATATTTTTTACTTCAAAAGTGTCCTTTATCACTTTCTAACCATATATTTGAAAATCTCAAGACACTTCATTAAATGTTTATACATTTCTATCTCTTACACATCCTATGTTTTTAAATTAATTTCAATTAAAGGTAATAATTTTATTAGATGAAGAATATAATTTTAACCCTATATAAATTTCATAATGATTTATAAACAGAGGAGATAATTCATAACATCCTTACTTGAAAAACAAGTACATTGTAAATAAGATGTAAAAATATAAAGTTCACGGAAAGAATATTTCTGTATACTATTAGATATAGTATAACAAATTCCCTAAGATGAATTTTCACCACATATACCAGAAAGACATTATCGAATGGATTTATACATTCTTTCATGATGAATTTTGTTAAAATATTACCAAATAAAGAACATCACACATTACACTGGGTGAACTTATATCATTCCACTAGATGAAACTTACATATATTTTGGAGGTTTAAACCATGATTAACATCATCCAAAGTTGATGAGATGATCTTCATAAGTGAAGAATTAGTTCATCTAATGATGTTGTAACTAAACCAGAAAACTATTGAATATGATCAGTTGAATAACATCTATAGATAGAGGTTCATGATTGGCAAAAAGTGCCTTTTAGAGGTTTGATAGTCAAATTATTTTTTAATGTTTTAATAACATCTTGTTACTCCATAGTGTTTCAATATAACTTGTAGAGAGCCTTTTTATTAAGTAATATATTATGAGAATTATTTTCTAATTTTCATGTGCAATTTTTATTTGTTAATTGATATGTTCAATATGGTTTGACCTAGGGATTCCATTATTTATGAAGATAGATGATATTTTGATTGGCATGATAAAGGGTTCTAGAGGGTAGGGAGAGAGAGAGTATATTGAATCATTATGACTCAAGGCATATTTTTTAGGAAATCCGGCCTAATGATAGGTTGAATACCACTGATACCTTTTGTCATGTTTATTTTCATCCTTTACATTGAATCTTAACATTTAGAATGAATTTTATAATGTTATTTTTAATTTTGTATCATTTTCTTTGTAATTTTTTCTTGTTACTTGTTTATAGATGTTCTTTATCTACTATGAAATTTATAAGAAAAATTTTATAGATATTTAATAATCCATTATATTAGTAAATATATAGTTTTTGGAAAAAATCCATATTCGAAAAACATTCTTTAATTGGTCAGATGAAATTTTATGTTTTTTATTTATAAACTAAAATTCAATCAATCCCTTATAATAAATCAAATACTCTTACAATCCATAAATTGATATCATAGTATGTTTCTACTTATTATAAACTTTTACACTAATATATTTTTCGAGAAAAGGTAATCTATTTTTTAAGGTGACATGTTTTTCTATCAGGACAAAAGAAAATATAAGTTGACCAAGACCAACATTCATTGATGATGATTATTATGAATATCAGATAGATAATTTGAAAAAAAACCATCATTATTGTAGTTGAAAATGTTGTCATGATAACTAATATTTTTTCAAATTCTTAATATGTATGTTCTAGCTTCTTCAAAAGAAAATAAAACCAAATATCATTTTAAATATTATGTAATAAAAAATAAATAATACTCAATGAATATAAAAATATATAGTCAGATTTGTTTCTAAGAAGTAGCTAGAAATCTGTTGAAGACACTTAATGTTACTCATTTAGGAATCATAATGTTTTAAAACTAGAATATTCATGTTAAGATAATATTATCATGATTTTGATTTCATATTTTGAAAATCAATTTCTTAGATGAATCAATGATTTATAACTATTTTCAATATACGAAAATCACTTGGAGATAAAAACTTGACCAATGAACATATGGTTGTGAAAATCATTGATATTAATTCAAATGAATTGGACTCTAAGAGGATAGATCTTGATAAAACTAGCCATATTACTATTCTTTTCTGGAGTATCTTATTGCAATTTTAATGAAATATAAGAGAATATTAAAAAGGGACACAAAAAAATATATGAAAATGAATGGGGAAGCATTTTCATCAATATAAACTACACCTAAGAAAGTTATATCATGAAGAGATGTTAATAAGTCTCCAAAGAAAAAGATAGTGACTATTGAAAGTGAATTTTCTTCATCTATGGAAATTGATAATGAACTTTTTCAAATTTCCAGAAGGAAGAATAATATTATTAGAAATAAATATTTTCATTAATGGTATAAAAAAATATATAAGTGATAATAAAGACACATTGGAGATGAAATTCCATGAATGTAAAAAACCTAGTCATATAAAGGAAAATTCTACTTAGTTTGAATAAGTATGATAAAATAGATAAAAATTATGGAATATCATATAATAACAAAAGTATGAAAATTTTGAATGAATTTGACACTTAGAGTGAACGTGCTAGAGATAGTTCTTTAAAACATTCTTCTGAAAATAGTCGTGATAATCAGAATGTCATTGGTTTCTTTTCAGCTATTCCAATGGCTAAAAAATTATTAATTTATAATGTATGTACTAAATCCTTAAAAAATTAATCTTTAATCGAAATTTATACTTTTGGATGATGAATGTTATACTTTTTATGATGAATAAATAGATATTACATTTGATGATGAGGTCACCCTACTATGTTTGGAAAAATTTTACAAATATATTAATTTATTGAAAAAATAACAATGATTTGAAAAACTATAAAAATTTTGAGGTATAACATTCCATTGAAATTGATGAATTGCTAAAATTACCTCATAAATTTCAGATCTTACTATAGAGTTAGATAATAAATCTAATTTTATTTCATCTAATGAAATCTATAATCTTGGTCTAAAACTAAAATATGAAATATTTAGTATGAAGATTATTTAATAAAATATTATTTTTAGGAATTAAAATTATGATAATTTGTACAGACATATGGGTCATCATTTAAATTTATCTCTAATTGATTTTATAAAAGAAAAACCACATTTTCCAAATATTTATTTTATTATGAAAATGAGCCCAATTTGGTACTAAATATTAGTGGGGTGGACATGAGGGTTAAAAATATTCTTTAAAAAGGTTAACATACTTTGGTTTTTATAAATTATATATTATTATATAATTAATATCGGTTCAAAATTATAATTTTGGATATATGTGGACTCTAATGGTCGAATCCGGTGAAAAGTATGGACCCAATAAATTATGTATTGAAAAATCAAAAAAATTATATTTTAAGGGGAAACAATATGTACTAATAGTAAATATATGCCGTACATAGATATTGTTTGTTCAGTTCTTATGATCATAAATATATTTTTTTTGAAGAATATTATCAAAGTGAATAGTGCCAAAGTAAACTTTCAAATATAGTGCACAAGGAGAAATAAATAATTTTAATGATATTATACTTCTTGGTAAAAAAATAATTTGTAATGTTTTATAAGTTTTGGGATATGAAAACCTTTATTTTCATATTTTAAATACGTGATCAAGTATTTATTATGATCTTTATGAATAATAAATGTACTACTAAATGTTTAGAAGGAAAATTTATTACTTTTTTATATTGGAATGGGAATATGCAAACAAATATACTAGAAGACCTTAAAAACCAATATCTATCTTTTCTATGTAATATAGAGGATCAATCATGGTTATGAAATAGATAGTGAAAATAAAATAATGATTTAAATTTTGTATACGTGAATTAGAAATGAATTATTATATATCTACAAATGCATTGGTTTTATTATTCTTGGATTCATAATCCATATCAATTTAGAAAGAATCAGAAGTCAAACTTTAAAATGATAAATTTAGTTTCAACTTCTAATGAGTTATATTTTGTACACATGAATTTATTATGTCTAAAATATACAAGAATTTTTGGTCAAAAATAATGCATAAATCACTTCATTGATAACTACAGTAGATATATATGGGAATATTTTCTAACTATAAATTATTAATCCTATTTATAATTTTAAAAAATATATATCTTATGTTAAAAATGATAATGAAACCATTATTAACTATTTTTAGTTGTTGTAATGGAGAATATAGAAATTTTTTTTGAGACTTATTTTAGTAATAATGGTATTATAAAAAAAATTATTCTCCTAGAACACCAAAGAAAATTTATGTTTCTGAATGAAGAAATAAATTTCATCAGGATAATATAAGAAAAACTGCGTGTGAATAAAAAAATGATCAAAATTTCTAGGATACAACTATTAGTTCTACCTTACATACTATAAATTTTATATTACATATAAACTTTTAAAATAAAAGACCTTATGAGTTGTGGACATGAGTAAATCCAAAACATTTTTGCCTCAATGTTTTTGGATTTAAGGTCATCATTTAGAATATAAAATTTGATTTATATAATTTTTCTCTATTAGTTAATGAATGAAGATTGCTTGGATATTATTGAACCCTAACGTCTTATTGTGTATTTAATAAATGAAAAAAGTAAAATTCAAGAAAAAATGTTTGTAAATATTAATGAAACTGGTCATTTTCAATCTGAATAACCCAAAACAACATCTTCAAATGATCTTTTCTAAACCAGGTTTTGACCTATGTTATAAAATTATTCACCTGAGAGAAAAACCAATGTAATTTTTTTGAAACATATTCCACAAGAAGAATCTCAACCTGTTTTAGAATATTTTTTTAATCCAAGAAATTATATTTTCTAAGGAATCGTCCCACTAATAATATCATTGGGTGTGCAAATAAACAAGTTAAAACTAGATGTTCCCTATGAAATTAATGTGAAAATTATTCATTCTTATTACAATTTAAACATAAGACTCTGGATGAGGCTTTAGGAAATCAAAATTGGATAAAGTCATTATAGGATGATCTCACTATTTTGAGAGAAATTTTTTTTCAAATCTGGTAGAACATTCTAAATAGTTTCCAGTAATTTTAGTAACATTTATTTCTGAATCAATATTATTGAAATTGAAATAATTATAAGAAATAATTCAAGACTAATTATAAATGGATATAATCAATAATAATAAGGAGATAATGATAATAATTTTAATGTAGTACATATACATAAATCCATTTGTATCAAACTATCCTATGTAGAATTTTAAAATTTTACACTTTTTCAAATGGATGTAATGTGAGATCTTTTAAATATATACTTTATTAAAAAATCTGTAAAAAACCACAATGTTTTGAAAAGTAAAAATATCTCAATTATTTTTTAAACATAACAACACACTATATGGAATTAATAAAGCTCTAATATTCTAGTATAATAGACTTGTCATATGTTGGTTATAAATTTTTTTTGTTGATGGATAATCTACTCCAACTCTTTTTATAAATTTTTTTTAGAGAAACCGTCACTGTAAAAATGGATTTTGATGACATCATATTTAGATTAACTATAACAATCCATTATGATTACTTTTTGGATCTTATGAAATATGAGTTTTAAATTTTTATGATGGGTGAGCATACCTTTTTTCATGGTTTTCATATTTCTAAAAAACCATAAAGAAATTTGTTTTCCCAAAAATATTATATAGAATTCATACTTAAATGGTTTCAGGATCAAAATTGTAAGATTATTAGTACCCTTTTGGAGCCTCAATATAATTACATCATGATCAATCTGGGAAAATAGTATATCAATATCCTTTTGAAGGAAGTATTGGTAGTTTAATATATTCTATAGTTAGTCATCCAAATATAATTTTTTATGTATACTTATGTGTAAGTTTTCAAAAAAATAAAAAATAATATCATCTAAAAGATGTAAAACAATGTTTTTGTTCTCGTAAGGGAATGATGGATCATTAATTATTTTATTCTTCTTGGAATGAGGTTTAATTAAAATGTTTTTTGGATTCCAACTTTATAGGGTGTAAATGGGTAGAAAACATATATATGGATCGTTTCCTTTTCTTACAGGGGATTCAGTTTCTTTTTATTGTAGGAAAGAACATTCAGTACAACATTAAAAATCATATGAAAAATATTTTATAGTTGTAAGTCATTATGATTAGGTGTTTTGGATGCAACACACACTCACAGACATTGAAATTAGTTTTTGTAAAAATACTATTTGATGTTATAATATAAGATCTATAGATTTATGTACAAATTCCACAAGAAGAATTCAAGAGATAATAATATAGATAATTGAAACAATTTTTTGGGGAGAACACATAAAAATTTTATATCACATTTCAATTCATCATAACCAAAACACATGCAGATATTTTTACAAAACCCACTAATTTTGATATAATTTAACATATTAAAAATAATATTTAAATTGTTAACATAATATTATTTTTTATATAATGATTTTTTACCAATCTCAAAAACATAAAAAATCAAAAAAATGAGGGATAACATTTTTTCACATGTTTTTAGAAGTAAGTATTTTTCATAAAAAATTTCTGAAACAACTTTTTTGAACAATGTTACAAACAATATTTTCTTAATTAATTTAGATGAAATGATTAAAAAAATTATGAATATTTTTTTCATTGAAAAAAATATTATGTTTCAATGTATCAATAAATATTACAAATTTTATATGAAATACACTTTCCTTTTTTTTAAACCAATGAAATTAAATTTTCAAAAAAACATTCAAAAGATATATTACAAATTATTTCTCCATGAAGTAAAATTTTAAACTATTTATTTTAAATATTATATTATTTTTTCAATTTATTTTATTGTTATTATATTGTTTTATAAAATTTTTATTTATAATTTAATTTTTAATCCATCTACATTCATTATGAAAAAGTTTTATCTGATAAAAATTATACCAAACGTTAAAAAGTGTAAAGAGTTCAAATATTTTTTCAAATTTTGATAGACGTTATCAACGATGGTTCTATTACGGATTGATTCTAATCCATTAAATTTTAGTAAGCTATACTAACTCTCTTTTTATGTATATAATAATAGTAGTTTTTCACCACTCATTCTTCACCACTTTTTTCTGAGGATATTTCTCACATTTCATACATTCTTATGTTTCTTAGTATCTTAGTTTATCCGATAATTCTTATTTCATCGAATCTAAACTAATGTAAACCAAATTTGAATTTTATAATAGAGAAAACACTAAATAACTACTGATAGAAATATTTTGGTATGAAATGTATGATTCTAGGTTAAATTTATACATAAATTTCAATTGTTGGATTCTTTCTGTGTTTCCAAAGATGATTTTTATTTTCAAAATCATTGAATTGTTAAATATTCATACACATATTAAGATTTTTTTGATGTTTATAGCATAAAAAATAATACTTTTTTGTTCAAAATCCCTTGAACCTGAATACTAAGAATGTTATTGAACTATTTGATATTAAATTAGAAGGAGATTAGAATATACTAACTCACATGTAGCCCAATAATCATGGATGTCTTGAGAATTATCATATAGAATAACCTATTTAAATCATATGAAAAGGTGAGGAAATAGTCATATATGTCGATAGATGAAATTATGTTCGCATTCTAGATCAAAAACATCTTACTTCTAATAAAATGATACAATGATACCTTCAAAGTATCAGATTTTAATGTATTGAAATACTAATGTAAAATAAGAAAGATTAACATCATGATGTTTACATTCAATTTCCTCAAAGAAGTAAAATTCAGGTCACAAAAATTAAATCTCCTTTTCTACCAAATATTTATCTATAATGTTTTGTTAGCATTTTTAATAGAATATAACTTTAAAAAGGAAACAATTCCAAAAAAGTAAAAATAAATTATATTGAAGAAAGTATAAAATAATGAAAATCATTTTTGTACCTCCCTTGAAAAAGATTAAAGGCAACTCAGATAGTGGTTTGGCCGTTGGTGAAGTCGAACAAAAAAAATTAATATTTTGGGAAAATATAAATAAATTGAAAAGGATCTTCCAATGTTGAAAAAAAAATAAAAACCCATTTTTGGAACATCCTTTATTTTGATTATCAAAAGGAAGGGTAAAAAACAATTATACGCAATAATTTCTTTTGAATGAGGTTTTAGCTCTAGATATGAATGATAAATATTATTAAAATATCATAGAATAAGTGAATAATAATAGGAAAACTAAAATATAATGAAAAGATATAGTTTAAAGATAATTCATAATGGAAATTGAAAAAATTAATTCAAGAGTTGATGTCATGACCAAAAAAGATTCTCCACAGTCTGATCCTCCTATATCCATTAAACTAGAAGTACCTATGTTTGTTAAAATGAAAAAACAACCAACTGTGATTTTATTATAACCTATTTCCATTCAAAAGATAAAATCGTAACGGTTTACTATTGATGAAGGTCATGGAAAACTAGATATTTATTTAAATAAGGGAGGAAATGATGAATATTATAATCCCAAAAGACTAACTTACAAACTAGGGATGATAAAATATATGAATAATTATAATGTTATTGATGATGTGAAAAATAATTTTTATATAGAAAAGATTATAGTTGAAACCACTACATATTTATATTAATAGTAATTGAATGGGGTTTCTCATAGTTATTTAGACAAATAGAAAAGTTTATATGATAAATATGGTCAACAATACAAAGTGAAATCATTTAAAAATATATTTTTTTTGACGATGATGATATAATAGAGACTTTACAAACTAAAATTTTTGAATGAAAAAACCAAACCCTTCAGAAAAATTAGCATCATCATTTCCTGATGTTTGAAGTGATTCTATATATTCCAATCCAAGTATGAGTATAAAAATAATGGAAATTAAAATGATCAATTTAATTGATTCCATCAATAAGATTGATGGAATAATTAAGATCCTTACAAACATCCAATCTAGGTGTAATTATATTTAGGGGAAAGTTAGATTGTTGGAAAATTAATTTTATGTGAAGAAACATTCTAATATATTCATTCATAATGAATTACAGTCAAAATACATCAAATAAATATCTAAATATTAGTAGTGAAATATCAAAATTATTAACCTATTGATAAAACACACAAAATGTGATATCATGTTCTTTGAAGAACTAGTGGATGGAATAGTAAAGGGAAAATAATTTTTTAATGTTTCCAAGTAGTATTATTCTATAGTATGTGAAAGTTCAAGAGAGAATGATGATTTTAAATCTATGAAGATATAGAAAGATGACTAGACTACTAAACATGATAAAAAGATTAAATCATCAGATGAAGAATTTGAAATGTTAAAGAATATTTTAATTGAAGAAAATTTAAGAGGATACTAAGAAGAATTAGAATAATCTCAAAAAATATGAAAGTCATTAATAAAATTTCTACGAAAGACTGATATTATTTTGAAATATTGAATTTATTTATATTAATCAAGATGATAACATTCTAATTTTTATATAAGATGATTATTTTTTTGTAATTTTATATGGATGAATTTATACATATTTTTTTTGATATATATTATAATCTCTAAATTTCATATGTTTTTTTAATCTAGAATATTTTACTAACATTTTAGTTAACACTTTATACCTCCTCAATACCACTTAGAAAATCAAAATTAGAGAGAAAGGAATAAAATTTTAAATTTTAGAAAAATGGAAAGAAATTGAGGAATGGGAAAAAGGAGAGAAAGTCTAAATCCTTGGAATATGTGGGAAATGAAAAATTAAACTGAAATAATAAAATTCAAGGGGGTTATAATTAAATTATGTATTCAACATAATAGTTCTACATTAAAAGTGTTGTTTTGTAGTTTTCCGAACGAGGTAGATAGTTGAGTTTAATGTATTCTATCAACACACTCTAACCAAATATTTGAAAATTACAATCCACTTCATTAAACTTTTCTATATTTATAACAGTTTTACATAACTTATCTTAAATATTTTTTTCTAAGAAAGGTAAATATTTTATTGTATGAAGAATATCAATTCTAATGGATTGAACTTTACTAATGTTTTGTGAATATAGTATATCATACACAACATCCTTATCAGATGATAATATATTTTTTCCATGGACATATGGTTACGAAGATCACTAGAAAGTGGTTTATAATTTCTAGAAAATAGAGTTTAACAGATTCCATTAGATGATGTTTTAACAATATTACTAGACATGATTTATAATATAGAGAAAGACAATATTTCTGGATGAGATTCTATAATAAAACAAAAAATGAACTTCATACATTTCTCTAGTTTAACATATCTAATTCTATTTGAAGAAACCTATATACAATATGGATGTTTAAACCATGATGACAATAAGATGGAGATGCATTACCAAATTACTTAATTGAATAAATAATGACACTAATGTTATTGAAAATGATATTAAGGGATGGAGAATATCATCATTGGAAGGGAATATATAAATATAGTTTCATGATCAATGAGAAATATATTGTTACAAATTATTCAATCAAAAATTATTGTAATGTTTTTGTAACATCTTTTTACATGAAATCGCTTCATTTAAACTTTTATTGAGTATTTTTTATGTAATAAATATTGATAATTATTTTCTAAAGTCCTCAAGAAACATTTATTTGGAAATAACCATGTCTTAGGTAGTTTGGTTAGGGTAATCCCTTGTTATGAAATACATTATATTCTGATTGGTTTGTTCCACAATTTTTGAGTATAGGGAAACCTAGTCTATATCCAATCATTATGACTGAGGACTTTCATGGCTAGGAAGGCAGACCTAATGATAGGGTAATACCATGGATACCTAAGGACAAGGTTATTACATTCATTTATACTAAATGATATAGTATAAAATCTATATTATAATTTTCTTTTAATATTTATCTTAATTTTTTAATAATTTTATTTAATAATTTATTTATAATTTTATTTTTTACAATACAATTTATAATAATTTTTTTGAAATTTTTTTTATAAAAAATGTTAATGTTTATTATAATTTTTTTGATATGGATCTTTATATGAATAAAATCCATATAGAGGATGGATGAAATTTGGAGTTTTAATTTTATTAACTAAAATTCACTAAAACTTTTAGTAGAAAATATAATATTTCAATACAATAGATATTTATATTTATATTTATATTATCTCATGATCAATCAAAATTAATAATTTAATTAACTCTGCTTGAAAATATCATGAAATATTCTTATATGATGCCTGAACACATTCTTGGTTATCGACCATGATTACATAACACATTTCCTCTGTTATAGATCTATAAATAATGAGAGATAAAATATTTAATCATAGGATATTTTTTTATACGTATAAAAACATCAATAGTATACTTGAAATAGTAGGCTTAGTAAAAATAAAAACCATAAAAATCCATGAAACTTGTATAATTTCATACTCCAAACTCTATCATATAAATCAAACTTAGATACTATTCAGTAACATGTCATCCCCACTATAAAACCTCTTGTACTAAAGTAAGTATTCTGTGTGACCCCCAAAGCACACATCTAATAGTATATGGGTAGAAATTTACACCACAAGTATAATCAAAATATGGGAGGTTCTGCTATTTTTTTAAAATAATAATCTTGTATACTACATATTGATAAATTAAATTTAATGAATCAAATAATATATATATATATATATATATATTTATATATATATAATAGTAATGTTACCACACAAGTATCAAACTACTCAATGTCGATACTAATAATAATTTGATATAAAACATATATTACTCTGAATAGATAACCTCATTCCCACCCTAAATTCATTTTACATCTCCTTCAACAAAGTCATATAAGTATTAAAATAATTGAGAAATAATGGGGTTATGATATAATTATACCCAATAGGTTCATCCTCCAAACACCATTATGTAAAGTTAATGTTTATTTTAATGCCTCAGTGGATGATATATCTAAATATTAATCACCAAATAACAATATTAATGGGATAAATCAGCACATTTAAACTTACAAAACAATAAATCCACCACCTCATCTCCATAACTATAAACCCAACAATATATCATCCACATCAATCACCACAAAATGTTATCCAAACATCTAATGATATTAACTATAATAAAAACAATAGTCATCTGTGGAAACGATTTCCATATATCTATAATAGAAAAAATATCTTTAGTGATACACAATAACTAAAAAATTTATCATTAACATAGAAAAATAACCTTAATAAAAACATCATAAAATATTGAATTATAAATTATTAGGAAAGACCAATCATAAAAAATTTCAGAATGGTTATAAAAACTCTATAATAACACATATTAAGCATATAATTCATTATTAATATAAAGTCCCCATATTAATATAACACAAAAACATAATCTAAGGAATAATTATAATAATAACATTATCATCATAAAATATTCCTCTAAAAACATCTTAGTAATCTAAACTATACCACCAATCACCTCATATCCTTTGGGAATCCCCCTCAACCAACTAAAACCCAAAAACAAAAACTTCATTTATATGACCACAATGTAATAAAAAATAACATTCATAAATATATGTAATAAGTTTTGGATTAAAAAATCTCTATTTTTTCACAAGATTAGACCATTAATATTTTTCGAAAGTATTTGAATGCATTAGATTATGTTTGATGATTTTTATACAATGTTAATGGGATTTTATCTATGATCCTAGAAAATGTTCATTGTAAACATTCTAGGAAGTATAAAATATGGTGAAATGTTTTTAAAGTGTTATTATAGTATGATTTACGGACTAAAATATCTTATAAATCCTCAGAATATGTTATTGGAAAGTTTTTTGAATACCATTGGAGCTGAATAAAAGTGAAATGATATGTAGGAAAAATGCACACTCCTCAATATGGTCCAAGAGATCATATTGGGGAATATGTTTTTTGATGCAGTGAATATCATACCAAATTCTACCTAATATCAAATATAACTCTGGGTTACCGTGCGTGTTATCCCAGTTAAAAAATATTTATACCCCTAATAACACTATTTCATACCACATTTTGAACCTTACTCAAGATAGTGATTCTTGGGTGTTCCTTATAGGGTCATTGGATAACTATATTCCCCTTTAAGATTCTAGGAACAATGGTGATTTTTCCTTTCTTATATAATTATTTAGTTATTAAAATCAACTCATGTCAATTGGTGGATCAATGGTTTTGGGTGTAGGGGTTCTTTCTATATAATGGAAAATACTATCATATATTTGGGAAAATTATTATAATGGACAAGGGAGTCTATGGTGGGTAGATTACATGTCATTATTAGTTATATTCATTTCTTATTAGTAAAAAATAGTTATATATATTTTATAATTTTATTTAAGGATATTCATATATATGATTAGATATTAATGTATGGTATTTTGTTTTGGGTGGCCTCGAATGAGGAAAGTAATGAATGACATGGATGGTGATGTATATTTAAAACATAAATGAGGTATACGACCTTTATTACACTTTATTATAGGGAAAATACCATAATAATAGAAATTATATTTTATGTAAAATTTTTATAGTATTAAAAAAATTAATTATGACTATGAAGTGATTTTATAAAAGAGTTTTGTTTGTGTATGTAGTATTTATTAAAAATTTTATATTGGGAATTTTTTAGATGTGTGTGTGATATATTCAAAAACTAATAATAAATTAAATGTGATGATGGAAATATTTTTTTTGAATTTTTTATAATTTTATATGAGATTTGATATAGTTTTTCATTTGTGTGTTACATTTCATTGATTTTGAGATTTATTTTATTTTATTTATTTATTTGTTCAAGATTTGATTTTTTTTATTTTTGTAATGAGTTTCATGGGTTTTGATAATAATACTAATTTCTTGAGTTCTATTTTATGGTATTTTATATGGTGAATGTTATTGGCCTGATGGTTAGTTGAGGGAAAGGAAAATATTTGGAATTTTTATTTGAGTGATGTTATTTGACAAAGATATCGAGTATCCAAAAATTCTTACAGGAATTTGAGAGCATGTATTAGGTTAATAACAATCATATACTTTCTCTTACATTTTGGTTCTTTTTCTTGTCTAATGTGGATATATTATAATTTATTTCTAGTCTGTCCACACAAAAGTATGTTTATTATTTTGGTAATTGGTGGTTTGTCATGATCATTTAGTTCCCTTAAATTTTGGTTGTGTATATGGGGTGTAACATCCCAAACCCATATACCACTCAAATGTGCCCCAAGCCTGGTTGGATACATGGCCTCAAGATCATCTCCCCTAATTTCATAGGGTACCAACAAGTATCAAAGGTCTATGTGATTCATTCGGGATAATATTCCCTAATTTGGAATGTTTATTATAGTGGAAGTCAATAACATACCTATAAAAGAACTAGTAAAACATGAAGACAATAAATTCCAAGCATGAGTAGATAACAATCTCAAAATATGGCTCGTAAACAATGATGCAGATAACACATGAATCTAGAAAAAATCCCAAATAATTATATGGATATACAACACAATACATGTATCAAAAATAAAAAATGTCCAAAAATATCCCATAGCATCCCAAACCATAGCTTGGCCTCATGCTCCCCTAATCTAATGCAATGTTAAAAAACATGTAGTAGGCCACTGTCACCTAAAATCAAATGTAGTCATATAATGTATTTGGGTCCCCATGGAGGCCCAAATAGGGTTTGACTTGAACATCCCAGTAGGTGTCCACACAATGATCTATACAGTTCAAAGTAGCACAATGTAATAAGCTAAACAAGATTAAGTAAGCAGTAACATATGTGTGAATTTCAATGGCATATGTCTGCTACAATAAGTAATACCAAACATCCATTCAAGGATCCTAATGACAATTGTTATCTCCTAATAAGGTAGCTAAAAGAAATATAAAAAACAACATAGAGTCATCGTACATCCAACCATATCCTATCCACACAATTTTGTCGTATAACAAAGACATATTGAAAACCCACTACCTTTCCATACAACCAATGTTATATATCCCATAGCCTTTCCATATAATGAAGTGAATAAAAATTTCCACTGCTATGTCATATAATGATTTGTAGACCATAAAGGTCTAGATATAAGGTGTCAAAGAATAGGGCATCCTCATCGATTCCCAAGAGCATCTTGATGGAAACATGGTATTGGCACCAGTCAGAGTCCTAGGAGAATGTGTACTAACATATCCAGTGTGAGTCAAAGAAATTCAGATCAATGGGGTAGAAAATCTTGAGGCATCTAATGGAATCAAGACCTGAGGATCATACTCAACTAAGTCATCCACTAAGGCGTTCTATATCCATGGACAACAACCATGTAATTTTTTCAAACATCAGCCATTTTATATCATTTCAAACCATATGAGTCTACCCATGCGTATGAAAAATTACATTCAATTCCACCCAATGAGTATACCCAATCAATTATACAATCACATTCCATTAGTATACACCCTCTTATAATCCATTTCATAAAAATAAGCTACATGGGTATACCCACCAATTTATCACAAATATCATTTTAACACATCACATGGGTATACCCATCTATTAATCATGAATATCTAGTTGAGAAATCTAAATAAAACCAAGGAGTATACCCTATCATTTACCAAATTCAATTTAAGAAATATAATAAAGCTATGCATGGAATATTATTGTAACATAAGTCAAGGAGGTGGAAATATCATAAAAATGTAATCCAACCTCATTAAATTACAATTGAGCTTCCTTATACTAGAAAAACATGAAAACACAATCCTTGGGTTATTTATGAAAGGATAAAACCAAATAAAAAACAATGATAACCCAATGAGTCGCCTTTGGTTGTGAAAAAAAACCACCAATGCATCTTAAGGAACCTAAGGGTATACCTAATGGGTCATACTATATCTATTTTAGATGAAGATATCAAAACCAGGCCCACGTCGAAATGTCTGGTGGGAAATAAAAGGGATGATATCTTTGTAAAGTATCCAAAACTAAAAGAAAAGTATAAAACACCTACCTTAGGTTAGTAGTATAGTTCATGTCCAATATCATGCCTCGATTCACCTTAGTTTAGATGAAATCTTAAGGAAAGATGAAGAGTATGAAGTTAGGTCATATGACCCTACTCCAAATAGTTCATATATTGTTTTGATGAATCAAGAATGCGTAAAACAAATCGGGATATTATATATGTGGTTTCAATGAGACCTACAACAGAAGAAAGGATTCATGACTACAAACAAGATAAAATCATATCTTTAGGCCTCCAAGGAGATTCTAATACATTAAGAGGTGTGAGGGTTATGTTTTTATTTAAACAGGCCACTACCTCATTTTAAAAAACGTAGATTGGTAATTACACGATTTTATTTTCCTTACACGTCGTGTAAATCCCTATTTTCTATTTTAGGAAAATAAAACTTATATATCATGAATGGTTTTCTCCAGACCATTACACATTGTGAAATTGGATTTCATGACATGTATCCCAGGAACACATCATCCAATTGGCATGTATCAAGTACACAGACATTGACCCTCTTCTTTCCCAATAAAACCAAACTGACCCATGCCCTGACTTAGCATCTAATCCAAAAAAGGGAAACATAATAAGAATTTATCTAAAATGAAAAGATACATACCACGTAGAAAAACATGGATCGTACAATCTTACCACCTTATAGAAATTTCCCCCTGAATGTCCCTCTTAAGGGTTGTCAATATTTCTCTAAAAACAACTCTAGAACTGAACATGTATGTTGGCCTCTATATCACAAGTATCATACAATACACGACTATGATACTATAGGACCCATACTAGAGGAAATGGACAACCTCAAAGAACCATTGTGGTACTACCAACGACACAAATTGGAGTCTCTTAAATGATGCATTAACTTAAAAGTCAACCTCCTTGGGAAGAAAAGTGTGAGACTGGTCTGAATGATAGTGGTGCATGTGATATATGTGGAAGACATAGTTCAATTCTTAGTACCTCTGAGGTAACTACAACTAATAGGATACCGACATGAATCTCTATAGAATCTCGAATGACCCGACATATCTTAGTGAAATTTTACCCTATATCTTGATCCATATGGGTCCAAACCTCAGTGAAACACATAAGAAAACATGATACCTGACATTAAACATTAGAGGTCATCTATGGTGAACAGTGTAACATTTCCACCTAGACTGTACGATATCCATCTGCTTCTAAATCAGCTGGGCCTACATAGAAGTCTAATGAATGAGACGTGGTCCTAGTAAAGCAATATCACCTACCTCTATCCATCACATGGGGGAATAGATTTTCCTACCATAAAAATTCTAATAAGCGTCCATGTCTATCATCTGCTAATATTTGATAATGTTGGTGAACTCAAACAGTGGAACGTGCCCCCCATTAACCCCCAAAAGCTTGAACGCATGTTCACATCACATCCTCTAGCAACTGTATTGTCTTCTCTTACTAGTCATCAATATGATGGTTGAATGTTGTGCTAATATGAACCAATTTACCTTGTTCCCTTTGAAATAATTTTAAGAAATGAAATTTAAAGAGGCCATCCCATTCAGAAAAAAAATAGTTTGAGGGACCCCATGATGTCATAATATCTCACAAATATACAAATTTACATGATCAAAAACATTTATGGTCTGCTTAATAGGAATGAATTGATCAACCTTTAGGTGCTTTTAAATAACAACCCACACTGCATCGTTACCATAGGGTGACCATGGTAAACTATTCTGGAAATCCATCGTGACGTCATCCCATTTCGACTTGTGAATAGTTAACTACTATAAAATCTTGGCTAGTCATCGATGTTTCACCATCACCTAATGATATGTGGAACACCTTGTAACAAAACCAAATACCTATTTCTTCACACTCGGCAACCAGTAATGATGATGTATATCATAATACATCATGGTGACTATGGGGTGCACTTCTCAAGATGAATCCTAAAACTCTTGCACCATCTCCTCGTATATATCCAATATAAGCCACATGCGTCCATGTATATTTTAGATCTCATCCTCTTCAATACTCCAACCAGGATTTGGATCCTCTCCTTACACACTCTCAAATAGAACTAGGACCTCTGAATATGATATTTTCATCATCCTAGCTCAGTATATCAATGTAGAGGTAATAAATAACGAGTCCAAGTATAAATTTCCATGACTATCATGTTCCTCCATATGCATCTTAGAGAACAACATCATAAGATTTCACTCACTACTATTCTACTAAACAACCTATATCTGAGTCCTTAAACATAATGAAATGGCTAATGCATTGCCTTTAACATGCATGTAGGAAAGATTCAAGTCAAAGAACTATGGGTACTCCACCCACCTTCCCTACCTCATATTTAGATAATTCTTTGTAAAAATATACATGTGGATATTTCAGTTTGAGTACACCACAAAATTTTGTCCCAATAAATAATGATTCCAATAGTTTAATTCTTAAAAAACTAGATCTAGCTCGAGATCATGTGTCAGGTATGTCCTCTCATGTGGCCTTAGCTACCAAGACTCATACACCATGACTCTATCCCCCTACAATATCATTACCCACAACCTAATACCAATTTCTTCATAATACATAGTGTCACTCCGTCCCGGTTCTAGTACTATCAGGACTAGTGATGATGTCAACCTTATTTTCAGATCCTAAAATGATATCTCTCACGAATCTAACAATACAAACATTACACCTTTCTTTGTCAAATCCATCAACGACGCTGTTAAGAATGAGAAGCCCTCTATGAAATTCATGTATTAACCAGATATCCCCAAGAAACTCTGTGTACAAAATTTATGTAGGTTGTTCCCAGAAAATGTTTTATCTCACCATCTCTAGGTACATTAGGACTCCTTTCTTTGAGATGATGTGTCCTAGGAAGTGAATCTTATCCATCCAAAAGTGGCACATTATGAGATTTACATATAACTGATACTCCATTAGTGTATTCAAAATGATCTCATGATGGTTGGCATGGTCATGTCGATTTTGAGAATACACCAAGATATCATACATGAAAACCACAACAAAATAGTCATAGTAAGGATGGAACACTCAGTTCATCAAATCTAAGAAAACTTCTAGCATGTTAATGAGACCGAAAAACATGACTAGATACTCATATAGACCATAACCATTATGAAAGGTTGTATGAGGTATATTTGTAGGTCGAACAAGAACCTAATGATATCAAGGTCTCAAATTGATTTTTGAGAACACGTGGGATCCTCGATGATGATCAATCATATCATATATTTGTGGAAGGCGATATTGGTTTTTTACCGTTAGCTGGTTCTGTTTTCGATAATCCACATATAGCCTAAGGGTACCATTCTCTATTTTCTACTAAAGAATCAGTGAACCCCAAAGAGAAGTACTAGGTCGAATAAATCCATGTGTCTCTGAATCCTCTAGCCACCTCTAGAGATCCTATAATTTAAGTGAATTCATCATAAAAAGAGGAATTGATACTGGTGCACCTCCTCGTACTAGCTTGATGGAGAACTCCATCTATCTCTCAAGAGGTAGCATAGAAAATTCATTGGGAATTACATCCTTGATTTTCTCAACCACTCAAGGGAATTCCACATGACTCACTCTCAGATTATTCAAAAACAAACCAGAAATCAAGGATTGCATCCCACTCAACCCAAGGTGTGCTGGTAATCCTCTAATTTCGTAGACATCCCATTCTCCCTTGTGAGTAAACACTACACCCTCTGGTGATGTGAAATTCACCCACCAATGATAGAAGTCAACATAATCGAGATAATCTACCAACCAGATCATCCTCATAAATATTTCAAACCCAATCATCTTGAGGACATAATGATCCCAGATGATGTGACCCCCACAAAACTCAAGGGGGATCTAACTTCACTGGAACACATCATCTATTCTAATTCCCAAAGGTGTTCCAAGCTTCAAAAATCCATCAAAATACCACATATAATTCCCATGAATTTTCACCATAGGTGATGATATAAGACATTGATATGAACCTCTATAAAAAATATAAGATTCAATAGTGGAGCCTAATAATATCATACATATCACCCTAGATGGTCTGACACACTGCTTCTCTGAGGTATGTTGTACTGAATAGAACTAGCATGAACCATAGCCCTGTGACACAACCTCATTCAATGGATAATGTCCACTCTAATGACTAGGTTTTACTAGTGTCTACCTGCCTATTCCAAGACCACTACTATGTTGGATTGATTTGACCGCACTACTCCAAATCCCAACCGAACACGAAGCTACAAACCCTTCTACGGAACCAAGTGTCCCAGTTGACCTTCTACCAATTGAAGCTGGAGGGAAGGTCCTACAAAACCACTTCTAGTGCCCCATCCTGATGAAATCTGGGCAATTGACAGGATCACGGCTACATTGATTCTTCATGTGGCCTCACCTGCCACACTAGTGGCCAAAAACTAATCATCTAGTACTCAAAGCCTAACCGGCGTCCATCTCCTGGGGAACCTCAAAACCACTATTACTTTTTAAAGACGTAGATCTGCTTGGTTTATAAATAGAACTACACTACTCTATGCCCCAAGACTCCCAAAAGTTCCACTATGTAATTAGTGCCTGGTTCAAAATTTCAGTAATAGTGGTTAACCAGAACATATTGACCATGAATTTGATAGCATGTTAGAGACCTTCCTTAGGCATCTAAATCTTGAAAACTCATCAGCATGGTACATCAATACAAAACACTGAAAATCTATAAAGTGTGCCGATAAATCTATAAGAATCATTACACCCATCTCCAGATGGACAAACTCACTAGCCCACTTTACCCGTAGTGTATTAGGGTAAAAGTAGTCCTAAAAGATGGTCTATAAATTAAATAATAAATATTTCACAACCCATCCACCTAGATCATAATATCCCACCAACACTACACTTATCCACAAATCATATAAGTGGTGATCTTGACCCTTATCTCAGGAGGTGTCTCTAGATGATCGAAGATATATAAAGATATCTCATTCCACATATTATTAGCAAATGGACCACCAACGATTAAAAAAGTGGGTGGATGATACAACTAAAATAACCATGGTAGCTCGTCTATAACTAAAGAAGGTTGTGGTCCCCCCCTGAAATGTCTGCATATATCAAATGAAGCTCAAAAAGAATTGTGCCTCAGCACCTATTTCCAGAATAGCCCATGGATCCACAACTAGAACAGAAGGAGGATCAACTAGTATCTCATGGCCTACCACATCTAGTGTGTGTTTGTTTCCTCCCTCGTGGTGAAACCCTAGAGTAAATTGTGGTGTAATGTCTCTACAATTCCAAACACAAACCTTAGAAAGTAACGTTATCCAATTCATAGCTCAAAAGTATAAGAATGGTCAAAACCCTCCTAAACCCATGTCACCACCCACATCTGGCTCCAAAATCCAAACCTGTATAACGAAATAAAACTGAACCACTAGAAACTCTACTTCTTTCCCTATAAAAAGTTGGGTCTAGGTAAAGACTATATTTTATAGTTCCTTAATTTTCATTTAACATTCACATAATCATATTATTTAACCCATGATCGGTGATGTTACAATATATTAGGTCCCATAACACTTCATAAACAAAAATTTGAAGCCCATATAATCAAAATACCTCAAATTTAAATAAAAATCAAATTTAAATGGTGAATAATTTTCAAGAACATAAGGTCCAATGAACCATAAAAAATGAAACATGAAATCACATTTTTTTCCACTACACAAGATCTAACACAATATCATGCACAGCTATGAAAAAAGTGTCATCCAAATAAGAGGTTACATTCTTCAGTGATCATATTTTGATTCCTTTAAATAACCTCCCCTTTAATTATTTTTATATAATTATTATATAATAACAAAGATATATTTAATATATTTAAATTTTTTATTCTAGCAGTTTTTCAAATCTTTTACACACATCCTTCAGAATGCGATACACAATCATCATTCAGGTGTATGGTGGACTACAACCTCATGAACATATATCGTTCATTCATACATTTACCACCAATCAGGTAGGAATAATGATGGGTTTATAGTTTATATATGATATTATATTATATTTATAATATATTTATGATTTTTTAATTATTATACAATAAATACCTTCATGCACGAGATAACTAGCTGAGGAGCGATGAGTCGGAGAAGGTTGTTCATAATGTTTTTGATACTGTAAAGGGGCTCCTCCGTGCCGTATTGAAGGTTTTTTGGTATTTAACACATGTAACATGGGTTTTTTGTTGTTTTATGTATTTTATTTCAGGTCAAGTTCCCCTTCATCCCTTAAAAATGGGTTTATGCAAATTAAAAATTAATTTTCAGTGAGTCATTTGTGAACATGTGGACTACAGCTAACTCAAAGCGATGTGATTCCTTCGCATGACAGAAGGAATGTATTACTGATTATTTAAATAAAAATATGTAACATGTATGGAATATATATGTAAATTTCATTATAATATTTTCATTCTTCTAATAAGGTAAATAAATGGAAGTAGCATTCATGGGTACTTACATCATACTGTGTTCTTGAATAGTGCATTTCATTTATTATCTCCAAATATTATGGATTATTATAGATAAATATTTACTATCTATATAAGATATTTAAATAATGGTATATGTTATTTATATGATGAAATAATTATCTAATTAATTGGGACAACATGTAACATGTCGAAACAAAATTGAAAAACATGGCCATTAACACCCGAAATAGTGAAAACAATGAATGATTGTTAACAAATTAGTTGTAAGATATTATAAGAAGATAATATATTTAATTATAAATATTATTATGGTTATGGTATAAGTAATAAAATCTTTAAAATCATTATACATGAGGGTATATGATGTTCACCGAAAATGAAATACAAGGTAAGGGATTTCGTCTCAATTTAAATTCTATTGAGAAATATTTTCTGTTATCCACCAATTACATTTAATGTAGTGTATATACTTCAACTTTCTATTTTAAGATCATGGATCACTAATAGTTGATTTTATTTTATGTTTCACTTTGATTTATCTCATGGAAGGTGTTTAGATTGAGAAATTGCCAGGTGTAAAATCTATCTTTGCAATCTCGCATTATTTTTTGATTGTTAACATTATCTTGAAACAATCACATTATTATAATAAATTTTCAATGTATATTTCATAAATATCCACATTCTTGTGTTATGGATATTATTATTTCCAAAACCATATACCATTTTTACTAAAAATGTTCACTTTGACAGTTATTTGATTAATTGGTGAATTATTGATAAATCTATATCTTTTATTCTATACAGATATTTGATAAGGTTTATTATTTATTAATTAAATAGATTACATGATATATGATGAGTGATTTAGAAATAAAATTATGGCCATGACCTATAATTTATATACCCCCTTGATGCATCTGTAGGTTATCTTGTGGAAAATAGGTTGTCTTAACTAAATGAGTTTCTACCCATCGTTTTAAACATTCGTGGGAAATGTATTGAAATTATAGGTTGTAATGTGCCTCATACATAACATCCAATAATTATTCATATCCTTCATATATATTTTGTTTTTCATTTTTATCAAATATTATTTTATATGATAAAATATTTGGATTCATTTAATTCTCATTTTTTTTGATTAAATAGAATTTGTTTTAGTTTTTAACCTTATCATAATGATTAGAGTTTATCCTATAATTTGAATGGAATTTGTTATCAGTTTTTTACCGTACCATGTTGATTTATTCTCATTAATTCAATATTTATTCCTATTTACATTCCATTAATGATCATTTGAACTCACCCTTATAATGTGTCATTTCCCTAGGTTATGAAGTGGAATCCATTCATGGAGGTTCAAGGATTCTGAACTTTTACTTATGTAATGATTTATTTTCATTTCCCAATGTATTATGAGTATCATGTATGTAATATGGATTTACAAAACATTCAAAGTATTCAGTCATTCGTGATTTGATTCCTTGAAATCATGTAATTGAAATAATGTAATGCACCATCTCTAGACTTTTGGGGTTAGGGTGTTACATATTGTAATAATAAAAATAGGTATAAATAAATGTTATTATGTTCCATTAAAATCCATTATCATACTCAGTCTCTTTACTTTTATATGAAAACATCCCCAATATTTTTGTCAGTTCACTGCCTCTATGGATGAGGTATTTCATTTTTCATCACAAAAACCATAAATGGTTTTAATATGATATGTAGGTATAATTACTGTATAATGGAAAAAAATTAAAACATAATTTATATTCCACAATATTAATAGTAACACTAAAAATGAAACATAGTAGTTTTTAAAAAAAATATATAATCACAATCCATATGACAACCTATATTGATGGAATTTTGAGATAATGAAAATAATCATCAGGGATATCTATATTAAAAAATTTCAATATTAAATATAAACATGATAATGGAATTAAAATATTATACTTACTCTAGAATGATTAAAAAATAAATAATGAAACAAGAAAAATTAGGATCATCGTGGACCATAAACTGCAGAAATGGACACACCATTATACATTAATATTTATAAAAGTTAAATAATGAATACTTAGGAAAATATTTGAATATTTGAACAATTAAGAATTTTGGAAATACAAAAAATTGATATCATTAAAATTTTCGATTTATGAACTATTTAAATAATAACATTGACCAATAATGATATATTGATGTGTTCTTAGAGGTATGAAACAAACATTCCTGAGACAATGGACATGATCATCATGTTATTATAATGTTATTATAATTAAAATAAATAGTATAATAATAAATGAAAGATATAAAAATTATTTATTAAAATAGGTATTTAATAAATTTAATTCCAATATTCATGACGTTATGAACTCATACAGTGGAATGAACAAAACCATCAAGACCCATCAAGGTTGGAAGTTAGTTGAGTGCATCACCTCAAGCCTTCTTCAAAGAGGTCAGGGACTGGGGACAATACTCAAGTAGTGATATATCACATAATTGGAGGCCTTATTAGAATTCAAATTTTAACAAAACAAAAATACACACAAGACATAACAATTGATAATAAAATAATTTAAACTAACAACAAAATATAGTGCATGTGAAAAGCTCTCATATCAAGAAAGAAGAAAGTAATACATCATCGACACCAAAAGGTGAAATATTCACATAAAAAAAGGGATATGCCAATATAATCATATAAGATGAAGAGGTACCCACCAAAAACAATATCCTAACATGAAAATCACCCTCTACTACCACCTCTAGGTACAAATGGGAACCAAAAACCCTACCAACACTAACATCGACACCACACTATCCCCCATATTCATAAAAAAAATAAAGGTATGACTGAAAAAACTATTATTTTTTAGTATAAACATACACATTAGGATGCCAAGTAAATAATAAAATAATAAAAATAATCAATTCATCTCAACCAATGGGAAATAATAAATGGATAACCTACAAAAATCTTGAGATTCATTAAGGGAGAGAGCTTTATATAAAGGAGAGGCTACCTCAATTTATAGTCTATATACCAGAGAACTAGAAAACATCAAAAAGAATCCAATACATATAAAATATTAAAATAAATTAATATATTGGGAACAATATTAGGGGAAACCTTCCTCGGTAAAGGACACACACTTCTTGAGGGGGTATCGACCCGAAGGGAGGACCCACACCATATCTAGGCTTGTAGAAGGAAGAATACCAACATTCTATTTAAAGGAACAATGACCTAGAATAAGTGGGGGGTAACAAACACCTTCCTTTATTTGATGTATCCAAACTCTCATATAACACACCTATAATAGATTATTGTTCCAAATAATTATCTCATTTTCATGTCCAATCTGATCATTGTCCATATATAGATACATATACTTAATTGAATATATCCATATTTGTGTTTCCTCTAATAATGAATATAAGTATACCATGACATCATACATGAAAAAATTCTCAGCATAGAATTTCCACATTCCCAAATTTGTGATCCACGAAAATAGATATGAAGATACACTATGAATGAAAACATATAAGTCGTTTCATATAGTGGTACATGGTATGTCACAACGTAAAAGCCATCTACCCAAGCACTACCTTGCCATGTGGAATGTATGGATCAACATACATTGTTTGTATGATATTGTATATAACATGTCATACTGGTGGGGTACTTGTGGTATACCACCACTACATATGACATGTGAGTGTTGAAACACATATCTTCCCCATTAGGGAACATGGTGTATTGAATTAGCCATCTCCCTCATCATATACTATCAGGGAGAATGAGTCCTATAAATCAAGAGGTACACAATGTGTTTTCCTAACCCATAAGGTTTATATATCCAAATAGTAACCAATCCATGTACTCAATGTACATTTTATGACATTCGGTTTAGGGTAAAAAAAATTGTGTACTAAGTGAACATGCAATGTAATCCTTAACAATACCAACACCATAATCGTTGAAATCAAGATTGTAAATGAGGCATGTTATTCTAATCTACATCTTTTTTAGTCATATTCAACCCCAAAAAACTATTACATGATACTTACCCCATATTCATCAATGTACTTAACTATGATCTGGATTAATGATTTGAAAAAATCATCGTCCTGAAAATTGAGCATCAAAACACTACTGTAGATCCCACTTTTAAATGAACTTTAAATTTGATTTATTAGTACAAAATATCAATGTATACATAATCACTATTAAAATATTTTCTTTACTAGTGCTAAAAAAGTTACCATAAAGTGCGTTATTGTTAACACTTCTTTAGCACTGATAAAGGTGACCTTTATTAATGCTTTTTCTAAAGCTGTTAAAAATTTCAATTTTTTGAGAACTCACAGTCTCATACACCCCACTTTATCAATGATTTCTACCCCACCACCCACCAAGAAGTACACCCACACAAATGCACCCCAAATATATCAGTTCGTGAAACACCACCTTTTTTGATATTTTTCTAGTTCACATTTTCCTATCCACCCGCATGTGTGACTAGACTCGATCATGTGACCCCACTTATGAAATTTTAACCACTTTACCACTTCCCTATGCTTGATTTTCAATATTTTTTATGATATATCTTATTATTTACATATATGTATCTAAAATATTTTTATTCATATATTTATATATATTTAAATAATTATTTTGAAATATATTTATAAAACATATGTTTGGTGTGTGAGTGTATGATATATATATACACATATTTTTTAAAATATATTATATATTTATATTCATTTAAATATATTAGAATTTAAATATAAATATAAATAAATATCCATTAATTAATATACAAAAATATGTATATATAATAATTATATATACATTTGTACAAGTATATATATATTTATATATATTTCTAATGTAAAAAATGGATAGATATTAATTTTTAATAAAATTAATAATAATTAATTACATATGAATTATATAATTATTTTAAATAAATTTTTTGAAGTATGTATATATTTTGAATATTGAGATATAAATTTTATACATTATATATATATATATTTGGGTGTGTGTGGGTTTCTATATTTACCTATATATTTCTACATATTAACATGGAGTTTTATATTTTGATATAATTTTTTTGTAATGTGTTTATAAATATTTTCTATAAATATTTTTATATACTATATTTAATGATAATGATAATGATCATGATCATGATAATGATATTTTAAAAAAAATATAATTATATATGATGCATTTAAACAATATTTATGCACAAACATAAACATAGATATTTACACACCTGTACATATTTATATTTCACTCATACACACAGAAAATATTTACATATATGAATTTATTAAAATATATTATAAAATACCCATGAATATATAAATTCTTATTGATACAAACATCTTTATTTATAAACATTACTAATATAGGTGTGTATATAAATATATATTAATTCATTCCTATAAAGCATATATATAGTTAATTTTTTTTGGAATAAAATGAAAAATATATATTTATTTTAGTACAGTTTATTATTTTTCAAAGTACATTTTTATGTAAAAAATTTTGAATACTTATTTTTAAAATAAATTTCTTATATTCAAATATAGTAAAAAATGAGAATATGTTATTGTAATTAATACTAAAATATGAAGAATGACACAATTTTGAAAAAATGATATTTTTATGAATATAATCTAAATGAATAAATTCAGTCTATACTAAAAATTACAAGAACATATACATAAATGAAGCTGAAATAACTTTTAATACTAAAATATTTGTGTTTTCCAACTAAAAAGTCATTTTAGAGGCCTTATAGTCTAGTTTTTTTCCTTTATGGAATAATTAATGAGTTTTTTTGTCATTACAACATAGAAATGTTTTCATTCATTGATTTAATATGTGTTTGAGTCTAAAAGGATAACTAGACCGAATGTGATTGATGTTTTTAGTTTATTTCATGTTTTCACCTCATCTTAGAATATTCATTAATTTATTTTATTTTTATGTCATTTAATTATTATTAAATGTCTTTTACCCAATAACAATAAGTAAATTATTAATTAATATAATTTTTTAAATTATTTTACAATCATTTTTTATTAAATAACTTATATATTATGCTTAAATTCATATTTAGTCTTTTATAAACAATAACTAATAAAATATATTATATTTAAATCAATATAAATATATTTATATGTTAATATGTGATTTTTAATGATATATAATTTTTTATGAAATATAATTTTCATTGGTAATTTTTTCTAGAACTCTTAAAATAGGATTTTAACTGTGAAAAAATGTGATGATAAAGGGTAATTTTATCAATACTAGAAATATGCACTGATAATGGTTACAATTTATCAACTCTAAAAAATGATGATAAAAGAGGTCTTTTATTAGCACTTTTTAGCACAGATAAACTATATCATTATAATTATTTTTGTAGTACTGATAAAGGTGGACATTATCATCAACCCTTTATAGACCTAATAGTGGTTATAACTCGAGTAACCCAAATCTATAATATTGAAAGGTAAATTCCTTGGGATGACCTATCCCCTGGGGCCATTCCATGACTACCCCAAGCCCATCTTCCATAGGCCAAGAGTTGATGACTAGCACTGGGAAGGCATATCCATAACAAATGTGAAGGCATTTCCTTTAAACATGCCAAAAAATTGTCTAGGAACACAAAATGAGTAAACTACATAGTATAATTTCTGAATGTGAATGTGTAAACGGGAGAAGAATGGCCCAATATACAACCCTAACTAAAAAAAAGTACAACAAAAAGGGGAAACATATCCTCAGGTCGTCCACTAAGGATCCTATATAGAGGGTATGCAAAACTCGTTACTACAGCTCCCCACATCAACTAGTAACCTATGTGCACCATCTAGTCATGGCTCCCAAATCTCTGTGAAAGCTATATGTCGTCTTTACAAGACACAACACGGTGTGGGAGAAGCCCGCGTAGGGGTGAGTATAACAATATCTAGTAGGGACCCCGAGTCCCCTGAAGGTCTCCCAGAATTCCACAAAGGGAAAACTATAAATCATGATCTCAATCAAAAATCACAAAGTAAAGTACATCTCACATTGGGTATATAACGTAAAGAAAGGGAATAATTATGATTAGTCGTAAATCTAAATCATATTATTTTGTTGAGATGTTCCACTACTGAAACATGAATAAGTTGTTCTATTTCCGATCCACACAGGGTCGTAAGTCACCAATCCACCCAAGGTCGCAAGTCATCATTCCACATAGGGTCATAAGTCATCGATCCACACAGGGCCGAAATTCATCAATCCACACAAGGTTATAAGTTGTTAATTAATGACAGCCCTCTCTAGGCTGTTCATCATCGGGTAACACTAATGATCATCCACACATGGTCATAAGTCATCGATCCACACAATGTTATAAGTTTCTAATACATGATAGGCCACTCTAGGATGGTCCTTATCAGGTCGTTCTATTGTTAATCCACACAGGTCCATAAGTATTTAATTCACACAGGGTCACTCTGATGTCGATCCACAAAGGTTCTCTCATCACTTGATAGCTAGCCACATGATTCCCAAACTAGGTGCGCATGAGATCCATAGATTCTTCACCTTAAGCCATTGTTCATACCTCAACTAAAACAAAGACCTACAAAGAACTTTACTTAATAACCACCATGTCATATGTGTTCCAATGCAGTAGACGATGTGTCCATCGAACACCCTGTTTGTAAGTTAGAGACATTTTAGTACCGAGGGTCTGGTTGGATTGTTGTTTGATCCAAATCGGCCATAATACAAATATTTCATGAACCCAAGTGGATTATTTCAAAAATAATTCCTCGTCCTAAGGGTTCTAGCACCATAGAAGGTTCGTCAAATGTATGTCTAGTTTAGAAGTTATGTACCTTCAAGAGAAACATGGTCCAACTGGGTCCAGATCCGGTCCGACCAGGTGAGAAAGACTCGACCCGGTCTGGGATGACCTGACCTCATTCAGGTTGACTTGACCAGAACTGCTAGGCCCAGCCCAAACTCGCTTGGCTCGGCCCGCTGGATTGTGGGACCAGGCCGCCGGACCAGCCCAACACACTTGGTAGGTGCGGCCCGCCAGGTGGGCACGGTCTGTTCATGTCCTCCAATATCAGTGCTAGCCTGGTGCAACCTAACCGTACCGGTCTTCATGGACCTGTCAATGGCAGGACCCACATGCACAGGTCTGCCTACCACCACGGCCAGAGCTATAGTGCCTCCTCTATGACATCCATATGGTTTCTGCCTCTTTCGCGGCATGCCACTGCGGCTCACCGCAGTCCGTCCTGCCTATGGTCAGAATCAACAGCACAACAGAATGTTCACCGAACCACCGAACCCGATCTGGTGGTCCGTTCATCATCCCGCCTATTCCTATGGGCCTTTTATTATGCTGCCTTCATTGTGAAGCCCTAAGAATCACATTGCTAATATGTTCGATTATCCTCCTCAAAGAAAACACCAAGAACAAGTTCGGCAGAGGGTTTGGGCCTTGGCCGGTTCATCCCATGCCCTATGTGTTATGGTTATAACATGGGAAGGAATCATTCAACTCAAGCTAATGTTTTAACCGAAATCAAAACCCTTCAACAACCACCTGCAATAACGAATGAATCATGGATCCACTCGTTAGTCAATTGGTCTGCGTTCTTCATATTATTCAAGAATAGAGAAGATAAATCATTTAAATTCATAAATAATTAATCCCCCAAACTTGACCTCATTGGAAAAAAAGTTGGATGAGGGAGAAGAATCTTCATTCAAAGATGTTGGTCGGCATTCGTTGATCTCGGATTGAATCCTCAACGGCAACGTTCATTCCTCATTACTCTTTAGAGAGAATTTCTATAGGAACTTCGTCATGATTTCTCTCACAGTTCTCTAATACGTATTTCCAATAGTTTTAATTAATGTTTTAGAGTAAAAGTGTTTAACTCTCCACTCACGAATGTGGTACATTAATGAGTAAATTAATTAAACCATTAATTACCATATGGTTCTATTACAAAACCAAGTGTAACAGTTTATTAGATAAATTCATTTAATGACATGTTAAATATGTGGCCCGAAACTATCTCTCAGTTGTTTAAAAGAAAAAATGAAATATATTTTAGTTTTTTCATTATTATTTTTATGAAAAGTCCAAAAAAAATTATCTTTTATGTCTAACCCTTGCTAGTAAAATTTAAGATTCTCCTAAGAGAATCTTGGCACAACAAATCCAATGCTTCCCATAGAATTTTAATCTATGAAATGGATCAAAAGATTGATATTCCCAACTGAACGTTTACTCAACGTACCCTAAAAAGGATTAAAATTCAGTTTCAGGATCTCCGAGCCTCGGAATCACATACCGTCAATTTCCACAGTTTCATTGTAATTCCATATAATTAAAAAATATATACAGAATTTATGAGAAATTAAATTCTCCCACCTTGGAGATTTACATCCCCAAAATCCACAATAAATTATAAGAATAAAAATGGGGGTACTGAGCAGGAATCTAAGCCTCCCTCTCCCATGGGATATCCAAAAGATTCTCGGGATCCCATCAAACTCCCACAAAAGTTATCGATTGTGCATGATGGACCCACTCCTATCGATTCCCAATAATCACTGTGATTTCTTCAAAAGTCGCCCCATCGTCAACGTCCATCTCTCCCCATTAGATGATTTGTGATGGATCATGCACTTATCTCCTCAGCTGTGACATGTGGAAAAATCCATGCACCCTGTGCATCTGTGGGGGAAGACCTAGGTGGTATGCCACCACACCAACTTTGTTGATAATATGGAAAGGTGTGATGAACCTTGGAGATAGCTTGTCACCCCCTCCAAATCTTCCAAAACCTCATTGAGGTGAGCCTCATAAGAAGATATGGTCTCCCTCCTAGAACTAAAAGGGCCTCCTTCTTTTATCAGCATATGAGTTTTTCCAGCTATGTGAAGTCTTCATCCGCTCCTGGATGATCTGCGACATCTCAGTGGTAGCCTATACCATCTTTGGACCCATAAGTGGCGACTCCCCTATATCTGTCCAGCGTATGGGTGATCGACATGGTTTCCTGTACAAGGCCTCAAATGGTTCCATGCCAAAGATGGATTGATTTATGTTGTGGTATGAAAACTCCACCAAGGGAAATTTATCCTCCCAACTACAGCCAAAATCAATTATGAAAGCACGAAACATTTCCCCAAGTGTCCGTATGGTCCACTCCACCTGACCATATGTCTGAGGATGAAAGGAGGCACAAAAACGTAGTTGAGACCCCAATTCCTCATGAAATATTTTCCACAATTGGGATATAAAACAAGTTTAATTATCTGAGATGATCGTTTATGGAACACTATGAATTCGTACGATCTCATTTATGTAGAGGCATCCCAAGATCTCTACTAATACCTTCTCTAGGATGGGTATGAAGTGGGATGACAACGTGAGTCAGTCAATGATCACCCAGATGGAATTATGACGCTTGGACGTACATAGTAGACTTATCAAACATTCCTTGGAGATTCCATCCCACTTCCATTCCATCAAGTCAAGTGGTTGTTCAAATCCTTCTCAAACATGATGTTCGACCTTCACTTGCTGACATGTGAGGCATCATGAAACAAACTCTACCATAGATTTTGTAGAGACCCAAAGCTTGACGTACATGGAAATTACATTACTTTAGTGGAATACTTAATACATAACGAAAACAGATACACAAGGACCGTAATAGTTTAGTGTCTTTGGAAACATGGAACATAATTTTCTAATCATGGTGAAAGATCTTCAACATCTCCCATAAAGATATTACATATTTTTTCTTACCGAAAACCTTTCTTTATATCCTGGGGAAAAGAAAACATAAAAAGGGTGAGCTCAAATACCCAATAAGGGTAAGCATGGATAAAATAAAACATACCATATACATTTGAACTTAAAAACATGAACATAATGTTTAAACATAAAAATCTTGAGAAATGACACAAACCATGGAAGTACGTAAGGAATAGATCATAAAGAAACATTAATAATGATAAAATAGCATGGGAATAAAACATGTAATTGTGGCAATCATTAAGCACATGATATGATTTCCATAGTAGCCAAGGCATTGCTGCCAAGACCATCTTAGTGGAAAAAGTCCCTTTCTGAATTGAGTTAACTCCTCATTCCAGTCCTGTATTACTGAACCGGTTTAACTTGCCGTTCCAGCCATGTCTATCTCATGAGATATAAATCTTTACCCAATGGATTGGAGGGAGATATATGTCCCACCCATCTCATAATGATACCATTCTTATGTGTGCCACAAAATCATAAACCATACATCATAGCATAACCCATGTAATAAAAATGGAAATCTTAAACATCATGGAATCATAAAACAATTCATATAAGATAAAGGAATTCATTAAAATAATTCCATCACAACATAATAAAATCAATGTAATAATAGGGATAGAAACAGAACCCTCTATTATCTTAGATGGAAAATAATTTTGATAAAACACTTGAACTCCATTTTTGAGGAAAATATCCTTTCTATTTCAAAAACATTTTCCCTTTCTTAACATGTCATACAATTTTAAACTAAAAGAAGTTGATTAAAAATAAACATGAAAACTTGTAAAGGAACCTTTTTGGAAATAATGTTTTAAAAATCCATTCATGCCGTATAAGTTAAAAAAACATTCTTCTCGTACTTTTTCCGGAAAAGCCAAAAAGTTCTTCGTACGAAAAACAACAAAAGATTCCTTTCATATCTTTTACTAAAAACTCACCGAAGGGTAAAATTGGATTTAAAAAAATTTAGGTGGATGGAAATAATATTAAATATTGAGGAAACATGGAAGTGGATGATAAAATACACCCCAGTAAATTCCAAAGTATAAACAATCTCGGATAAAAATGAGATTGTGATATTTTCACTTACCTTAGGTCTGATTTGCTTCATAAGTGTCCGAACCTCCTGTATAATTATTTAAATAATGTCATTGACTTATTCCAAAATCATACTCATTGTTATGATATCAAATATGGTTCACTTATGACTTTATATTACACGTTCTTTTGTAAATTCCATGTTAAAGATCGTTTTGGTTAAAATTGTTTCATTTGTCGTCCGTGTTTTGACTTGTAATTATTCATATGATCACTTAGATCATGTTTACTTAATTCCAGAATATAAAACATGATTTATATATAATATATATTTAGAATATATATATATATATATATAATAGATCAGTAAATGGAAACAAATACACCGTTCATGGAGACGGTAGGCCGTACGTATGCATGAACGCTGTTTTCGTTTCCTTATTGAGTTGAATGAAATTAAGTAGATGACATAAATATATATACAAATAAATCCAGTATCATTATTATTTCAAATATTTCATGATTACTTATTATATATACTTTATAATCATTCATGAATGGTTAATGTGGAGAATGAATCTCATCGCGTCGTGGAGACGGTAGTCCGTACGTACGCACGAGCGATGATATCGTTCTCATGATCGTGGAATTGTATTGGAGTGTATGTATACTATTTCCGAATCAATATCACATTACAATAATCATATATAGTTATTATGTACACCATTATACCCATCCAAGTAAGGTGGTGGTGGAAAATAGATTACACCACGGTGTGGAGATGGTATTCCGTACGTACGCACGCGCGGTGATTTTGTTTTCTGTAGGATGGATAGATGGTGAAATTGGGTTGTTTCAAACATATAATAACATATATGTATATGAGTGATACTGATGTTATTACTTCATAATGAAACAACCTAAGAAGAAGAAGTGGAAGAAGAAATAAAGATGAAATAATTGGTAACGGACATTACCTCTTCTTTGAAGCGCCTCTTTGATTCCTCCTCTTAGGGAACTAAAATTTGTCTTTGAAGAAGACCAGGACCTCTAGGATGTTTCTAGGGAAGTGGAGAAGAGAATTTGGCAGGGTTTGGCCGAGCTGTAAGGCTCAAAGTGGTGTGAGGAAGAGAGGGAGGAGGTTCCCTTTTATAAGGGAGGAGAGGGGCACCTTTAGAATAACTAAAAATATTATTTTATTATAAATCCAAATTCGGTTTTAAATAGCTCCAAATTGATTTATTTCGAAGATAAGATGGTTATGGGTCGCAATCCTCTCATCCAATATAATTTAGACAAGTTTAGGTTCCTATTTTAACCTTATCATTTAGATTTAACATTAAGTTAGATAATTTTACTTTTACCATGTCTTTTTGTGTTCTTACACTATAAGGTTAATAAAATTACTATAAGAAGCCAAACGAACCCCAAGTTGTTTATAATTAATATATATAACCTTATCTAAGTCATTCGGACAAACCTTATATTTTTAGGAATAAAATAACAATTAATAATATAATATTTGTTTTAAAAACTATTTTATGTCAATTTTGACAGTATTTAGTAATTGATTTTTGTGAAAATCATAACATACTGATTAGTTAGAAAAAAGTTAATTATATTAATACTAACATGTAATATTAACCTATAAAATTAGTGAAATTCATAAAAAGTCTCAAATTACATTTATTTTGGTATTTATAACATCAATTATGTCAATATTTCATTAATAAGTTAATTATTGCATCATCTTTGTGTCATAAATAAATTAAATTATTAAATGTCTAAAAATTACAAATAAAATACCATTATTTAGGAAATCTTTTTATATTTCTAATGAATATTTATAGTTGAATTTATCTCATTTATAACCCTATATTAAAAATGATATACTTATTAAACTTTGATTTTAACTATTTTAACCCTTCTTTAAAAAAATTAATAATAAATGTCCTAATCTAATCCAGGTGGGCCTAAATGGTCATATTTTATTCCTAAGGTTATTTTTGCTCGAATTACACTTATCCAATAGAATTAGGACATGTGTTAGGCTAATAATAATATCATTTTTACCCATAATTTCCCTATTTACTTTTAACCGTGGTAAAAAAAGTAAAAAGTTACTATTCCTAAAAAATTATTTTCATCTCATTGAACCACATTTTACTTACTGTCATCAACCATGTCTCTCGGATTTTTTGAAATTCCACTCACAAAAGCGGTAAAATTAAGTTTTATGAAAAATTCTTTTTTTTAACTACCACTTAGGGGTTTCACTATTCATCAAAAAATGAACGTTTCCAGAAAAATACCAAAAATTATGCCTAAGCTATATTTGATATTATGAACTGAAAAATTATTTCTATTTTACAAAATTCAAAACATATCAGTTGCATTACGTAATTTAAAAATTAATTCCCGTCGTCAAAACAAATAGCGTTTTCTTAAGAGATAATAACTATCAAAAGATTGACAGTTGTTTATGTCTGGTTTAAATGTGAAATTACATCCATTGACCAACATTGTATTAAATTGTAAAAATATATTCTAAATATACTGTAAAACCACTCAAATTAATATTTTATCACTATTAATTATTTCGATTAAAAAGGTTGTTTTTAATTAAAATTTAGTAATTTTAACTATTCATCAGAAAATGAAATTTATCCGAAAAGTACCAAAATTCCACCCTAAGCTAATTTCGATATTCCGAATCCAAAAATGAAGTCCATTTTGAAAAATAAAATTTACAAAATTTCCGAAAGTGATTATTACTATTCATAACGGCTAGTTTTAATAATATTTTAATAGCATATTGTTGTTTAGTGAAACTTGTTATTGCGTACTACACATGCAATCGAGGAAGGTCGCGATTGCGTGTAATGCAAGGAAAGTCAAGGATGCAAGTTGTGAAATATCATTTTGGTGTAGCATACAACACAAGACATTAATGAAATTAAAAAGAATATTTTTCATAAAATCTCGAGGTGTTATATTCTACCCCCCTTAAAATGAATTTTGCCCTTGAAATTCGTCGGGGTTATAAATGGTTTACTCCTCAAAAGTTTTTTTAATAGAAACCCACATCGTAAAAAGGAATAACAAGACCAACCTTTAAAAACAAAAGTATGAAACGTAACAGATACCCAAATAAACTAATCACTGGGTTTCCACATAGATGAAAATATGTATATCGAAGAGAAATCTAACCATCATGTTCTGATGGAGAGTTGTAGAGAACATGGCTATGGAAAATCTAGCATATCACAAATCCATAGATTTGTGTGATCTAAGGTACCATCTGATTCATCGGGTATAAGGGCACTAGGACAACATTTTTGGTTTTCAAGATCATTTCCCTAAAGTTGATGAATTAAAAGAAATACTTACATGATTTTGGTACAATCTCACTGTTGTTTGTTAATTGAACAATTTCCACTTTCATCTCTTAATGAAATGAATTTGAATTTTTTATTCGTGATTTGTTAGCAGATCATGTGATAGAATGATGGCTCATTCCATCTATCTCAAACAAAAGGTTATAAAAGTTATCAAAAATACATAAGTCCATCTATAGTGAGATTAATAGTATATGGTTCCTAAAATGGACTTATACTTCATATATCATTATGATTAATATAATAAAACTAGTTTCTACTAAACAGAGACTTCATGTAGGCTAGTGGTAGGCGATAAAGGCCAATGGCACTTCAGTTGTGGGTTCGATTCCCATAGCCTTGTCCAACGCGATGGGTTGTCGCCCGTCCTACAGGTTGTCCTTTTTCTAAAACTACATTACTATAACATCCCATAAATAATATCAAAAAAAAGTTATATCCTTAAACAATACTAACTTATGTCCAACATAATCCATTCCAATCTTTAGGCTTATCTAAAATACTTCGGTCCAAGCTCATAGAATAAAGAATACGATTACTTGAAATTTCATCATCCTAGCATGTGAATACCATCATTAATCCCCCATATATCTTGTTGGTCACATTCCAATCATGTGAATACCTTAATCATGTATTCTTTTGAAAAATGAATACCCATTAAACCTTAGCGAAAACCTGAATGCTGTCAAAAGTTAACTCTTTCCACATACCAAAATCCAAAAATTCTATATACTCAAACCATGATATAACCTTCTCCTTATATCATTCATGAGCTCATGAATACTATCAAACATTTAATTTTCTCCTTATCCATTCATTATACACATATCATCTACATTCCAAAAATACCTGAATAACCTATCATGGATACTGGTACCATTAATCATACACTTTCAAAACTCAAGGAAAGACAATAATGTAACAATCCTTAGATGTCTCTTTATTCCATAGTACCATGAGATTACTTATACAACATTACACGTGATAAACATGTAATCAATCCACTACATTCTTAAACCATTGACCGATCTTCAACAATTCTTTCATCTCACACATCATTTGTAGTCTCTTCATCATCATCAACATAAATACTGCCCATACAACCATACTGATTCTCTTCATGAGGCTTTCCATTAGGGAATTGGTTTTCATAATGCCCGTATATTCCACATTTAAAACATTTAACCATTGTTGATGTCGTAGAAATACCATTATCCTCATTCCTGGTGTTAACTGAACCTTTTCCTTTGCACTTAATAGCTTTGTGTCCTTCTTTTCCACACCCAAAGCATCTTCCAATTCCTTTGAAACATTCTCCTTGATGACTCTTCCCACATGATTTACATAGGGGAAATTGAACTTTCTTTCTTCTAGGATCATCATGAAACTCCATCTTTCTCTTATTAGCCGAGTTAGGAAACTTACCAAATTTTACTTTATTGATCATATTATGAGAATGCTGATTCGACATAATAATGATGTTTGGACTTCCAAATCCCATTTAATTTGGTTTCTCATGAAGAATATCATTCCATTGTCCATCATATCCTCCATTATCGTGAATCATCTTTTTTCCAGCCATTTTCTAAAACCCAAAAAGAATAGTGTGAGAGGAAAAAATCATAATAAAGGGGGAGTGACTTCAATATCTAACATCTTTGGTTTAATCTAATATCGTTACCATAGTTCTAGGACTATATCCTATACGTATACTTATCCTTAGAGACATCCCTAGACATACCTTAGAAATATCTCTAGGGATCTCACTAACGTTTTCGCATCCTAGTTTCCAAAGGTTGACTAAACTTTTCCTCTAATACCAACTGTAGAGACCCAAAGCTTGACTTACATTGACATTACATTAATTTAGTGGAATACTTAATACATAACAGAAACAGACACACAAGGACCATAATAGTTTAGTGTCTTTGGAAACATGGAACATAATCTTCTAATCGTGGTGAAAGATCTTCAACATCTCCCATAAAGATCATCCCTTTTTCAACTTACCTAAAACCATTATTTATATCCTGGGGAGAAGAAAACATAAAAAGGGTGAGCTCAAATGCTCAATAAAGGTAATCATGGATAAAATAAAACATACCATATACATTTGAACTTAAAAACATGAACATAATGTTTAAACATCAAAATATTGAGAAATGACACAAAACATGGAAGTACGTAAGGCATAGATCATAAAGAAACATTAATAATGATAAAATAGCATGGGAATAAAACATGTAATTGTGGAAACCATTAAGCACATGATATGATTTCCATAGTATCCATGGAATTGCTGCCAAGACCATCTTAGAGGACAAAGTCCCTTTCTGAATCGATTTCACTCCTCATTCCAATCCTGTATTACTGAACCGGTTTAACTTGTCGTTCCAGCCATGTCTACCTCATGATATATAAATCTTTACCCAATGGATTAGAGGGATATATAAGTCCCACCCATCTCATAATGATACCATTATTATGTGTGCCACAAAATCATAAACCATACATCATAGCATAACCCATGTAATAAAAATAGGAATCTTAAACATCGTGACATCATAAAACAATTCATATAAGATAAAGGAATTCATAAAAATAATTACATAACAACATAATAAAATAAATGTAAAAATAGGGATAGAAATATAACCCTCTATTATCTTAGATGGAAAATAATTTTGATAAAACACTTGAACTCCATTCTTGAAGAAAATATGCTTTCTACTTCAAAAACATTTTCCATTTCTTAACATGTAAAACAATTTTAATCTAAAAGAAGTTGATTAAAAATAAAATTGAATACTTGTAAAGGAACCTTCTTGGAAATATTGTTTTAAAAATCCATTCATGCCGTATAAGTTAAAAAAACATTCTTCTCGTACTTTTGTCGGAAAAGTCAACAAGCACCTCGTATGAAAAACGACAAAATATTCCTTCCATATCTTTTACTAAATACTCAACGAAGGGTAAAATTAGATTTAAACAATTGTAGGTGGATGGAAAAAATATTACATATTGAGGAAACATGGAAGTGGATGATAAAATACACCCCAGTAAATTCCAATGTATAAACAATCTCAGATAAAAATGAGATTGTGATATTTTCCCATACCTTAGGTCCGATTTGCTTCGTAAGTGTCCTAACCTCATGTATAATTATTTAAATAATATCATTTTCTTATTCCAGAATCATACTCATTGTTATTATATCATATATGGTTCACTTATGACTTTATATTATCCGTTCTTTTGTAAATTCCATGTTAAAGAGCGTTTTGGGTAAAATCGTTTCATTTGTCGTCCGTGTTTTGACTTGTAATTATTCATATGATTACATAGACCATGATTACTTAATTACAGAATATAAAACATGATTTATATATAATATATATTCAGAATATATATATATAATAGATCAGTAAATTGAAAGAAATACACTGTTCATGGAGACGGTAGGCCGTACGTACGGATGAACGTTGTTTTCATTTCCTTATTGAGTTGAATGGAATTAAGTAGACGACATACATATATATACACATAAATCCAGTATCATTATTATTTCATATATTTCATGATTACTTATTATATATACTTTATAATCATTCATGAATGGTTAATGTGGAGAATGAATCTCATCGCATCATGGAGACGGTAGTCCGGACGTACGCACGAGCGATGATATCGTACTCATGATCGTGGAATTGTATTGGAGTGTATGTATACTATTTCCAAATCAATATCACTTTACAATAATCATATATAGTTATTATGTACACCATTATACCCATCCATGTAAGGTGGTGGTGGAAAATAGATTACACCATGACGTGGAGATGGTATTCTGTACGTACGCACGCGCGGTGATTTTGTTTTCCGTAGGATGGATCGATGGTGAAATAGGGTTGTTTCATACTTATAATAACATATCAGTATATGAGTGATATATATTTTATTACTTCATAATGAAACAACCTAAGAAGAAGTGGAGGAAGAAGAAATAATGTTGAAAGAATCGGTAACAGACATTACCTCTTCTTTGAAGCACCTCTTTGAGTCCTCCTCTTAGGGCACTAAAATTGGTCTTTGAAGAATCCCAGGACCTATAGGATGTTTCTAGGGAAGTGGAGAAGATAATATTTCTGGGGTTGGCCGAGCTTGAAGGCTCAAAGTGGTGTGAGGAATAGAGGGAGGAGGTGCCCTTTTATAAGGGAGGAGAGGGGCACCTTTGGAATAACTAAAAATAATATTTTATTATAAAGCAAAATTAGGTTTTAAATAGTTCCAAATTGATTTATTTAGAAGCTACGGTCGGGATTGGTCTAAATCCTCTCATCCAACAGAATTTAGACAAGTTTAGGTTCCTATTTTAACCTTATCATTTAGATTTAACATTAAGTTAGATAATTTTACTTTTACCGTGTCTTTTTGTGTTCTTACACTATAAGGTTAATAAACTTACTATAAGAAGCCAAAAGAACACCAAGTTGTTTATTATTAATATATATAACCTTATATAAGTCATTTGGCCGAACCTTATATTTTTAGGAATAAAATAACAATTAATAATATAATATTTGTTTTAAAAAATATTTTATGTCAATTTTGACACTATTTAGTAATTGATTTTTGTGAATATCATAACATACTGATTAGTTCAAAAAAAGTTAATTATATCAATATGAAAATGTCATATTAGCCTATAAAATTTGTGTAATTCATAAAACGTCTCAAATTACATTTATTTTTGTATTTATATCATCAATTATGTCAATATTTCATTAATAAGATAATTACTGCATCATCATTGTGTCATAAATAAATTAAATTATTAAAAGTCTAAATATTACAAATAAACTACCATTATGTAGGAAATCGTTTTATCTTTCTAATGAATATTTATAGTTAAATTTATCTTATTTATAACCCTATATTAAAAATGATATACTTATTAAACTTTGATTTTAACTATTTTATCCTTTCTTTAAATAAATTAATAATAAATGTCCTAATCTAATCCAAGTGGGCCTAAATGATCATATATTATTCCTAAGGTTGTTTTTGGTCTAATTAAACTTACCCAATAGAATTAGGACATGTTTTAGGGTAATAATAATATCATTTTTACCCTTAATTACCCTATTTACATTTAATCGTGGTAAAAAAAATTAAAAAGTTACTATTCACCAAAAATATTTGCATCTCATTGAACCACATTTTACTTAATGACGTCAACCGTGTCTCTTATATTTTTTTAAATTCCACTCATAGAAACGGTAAAATTATTTTTTATGAAAAATTCATTTTTTTAACTACCACTTAGTGGTTTCACTATTCATCAAAAAATGAAAGTTTCCAGAAAAATACCAAAAATTAGGCCTAAGAAATATTTGATATTATGAAATGAAAAATGATGTCTATTTTACCAAATTCAAAAAATATCAGTTGCATTACTTAATTTAAAAATTAATTCCCGTCATCAAAACAAATAGCGTGTTTTAAGAGATAATAACTATCAAAAGATTAACACTTGTTTATGTCTGGTTTAAGTGTGAAATTACATCCAATGACCAAAATTGTATTAAATTGTAAAAATATATTCTAAATATACTTTAAAACCACCAAAATTAATAATTTACCAATATTATTTATTTTGATTAAAAAGGTTGTTTTTAATTAGAATTTTGTAATTTTCACTATTCATCAGAAAATGAAAGTTATCCGTAAAGTACCAAATTTTCAGCCTAAGCTAATATCGATATTACGAATCCAAAAATGAAGTCCATTTTGAAAAATAAAATTTAAAAAATTTCAAAAAGTGGTTATTACTTTTCTTAACTGCTAGTTTTAATAATATTTTAATAGCATATTGTTGTTTAGTGAAACTCGTTATTGCATACTACACACGCTATCGAGGAAGGTCGCGATTGCGTGTAATGAAAGGCAGGTCAAGGATTCGTGTTGTGAAAGATCCTTTTTGTGTTGCATACAACACAAGACATTAATGAAATTAAAAATAATATTTTTCATAAAATCTCGTGGTGTTATAGATTTATTCATTTCTGGCCACCAGTACTAATGTAAGAGGTCCTAATACATCTTTGTCACAAAAATATGTACCGCCAATGGGGATGTGTGAAACTCACTCAACACCTCCTCTCGTAGCATCACAGGTATCACAGTGCGTCCTTTGAGAATTATGACATTCTCCCAACCTTCATAAAATCATTCAGTGGTATATCCGGAGGATATCTGAGCAGATCAGGTATCATAGTAAACGTACCAAAGCATTTACTTCTATACTCATTTAAGGATTGGGGTATTGTCTATCATAGACTGTAGGTAAGCTGATCAATCATTATCCACAGAGGATGTCTGTAACACTGCTAGCTTCTCTGTTTCTCCACTCAACAACTATAAACCATAGCTCCTACAAAGTACGTATTCCACCACGTTCCCCCTCCTAAGAGTGTTTACAATCTCAAAGTCATAGTTTTGGAAGAACTCCAGGAATCACTGATGTCTCATGTTCATGTCCTTATGTGATACGATATAACTAAGACTATTGTGATCCAAGTAGGTAGTAAACTGCTCCCCCATCAAGTAGTTCTTCCCCATCTTCAATGAAAAAACCACTACTGCTAACTCTAGGTAATGGGTAGTGTAGTTATGTTCATGTTCTCTCAAATTTCATGAGCTGTAGGTGATCACTACTTCCTCCTGCATTAGGACACATCCAAGTCCAGTCCTTGATGAATCTTAGTAGACTACATACCGAACACCCACTTCGGGTAGCCTCGTGATGGGGCCCTCGTTTGTCTCCGCCTCACCTCATAGAAACTCTTATGGAATCTTCCATCAATAAAAATTATGTCCCTTCTTTATCAAAGATGATAAGGGTGCTGATACCTTAGAAAATTCAGGTTCGAACCTATGGTAGTACCCATCCAACCATAGGAAACTCCAAACCCCGGTCAAACTCTATAGTTTCTCCTTAGAAATAACCACCTCTATCTTTTCCAAATCTTTTGAAACTCTAGATTCAGGGATAAAATTCCCAAAAAAGTGGACTTCTTGTATCTAGAACTGGCACATAAAGAGCATTCCCTAAACCTGGTACTCTTGATTATTAACAAGAAATATCTACCAATGCATTTTGTGGTCCTCCTATGACGTCGAGTACACCATGATTTGGACAACGAAGACCACCATGAAGTGATCAAGGAATGGCTGAATTATTCACTTCATGAGTCCGAAGAAAACTTATAGAGTGTTCTTCATTCTAAAGGTCATTACCAAGAACTCGTAGTGGCCATACCAGCATCTGAAGGCTGTCTTTAGTATGTCATCATCCTAAACCCAGATTTGATGATAGCCTGATCTGCAGTCTATCTTCAAAAATCCTCGTGCTCCCTTCAGCTGGTGGAAGAGATCATCAATCCTCGAGAGTGTATACATGTTCTTCACAGTCACCTTGTTCAGGTTTTGATAGTCCAAACAAAGCCTAGAACTCCCATCTACCTTCGTGGTGAACAAAATCATGGCTTCCCATAGAGAAACACTGGGCCTTATAAACCCCTTCCCCTGAATGTAATCTAGTTATTCCCTTAACTCACAAAGTTCTGTGGGAGAAATCAGATATGATAGTGTAGATATCGGTGTCATCCCATTGTATAGGTCGATATATAAGTCTACCTCTCTGTGAGGAGGTAGTCTCAGAATATCCTCATGAAAGACATCAACTTAATAGTCCCGCAATACAGAATTGCGTAGACTCCTCTCGTCAAATACATTGAGGGTAAGGCTATCCAACTAATGAGTGAATGGTTTCACCCTCCTCCCCGAAAGTCCATCCTAAGCAGTAAAGGTTCCCTTCTATCTGGTGAAAGAGAACCTGCTCTCATCCTCACAGACACACCACACTTTTCCCCTAAAATAGCCGGTCTGAGCATAGACCATGGATAACCAATCCACTACCAAGATGATATCATAATGCCTCAACACTGATACTTGGAGATCCCAGTCAAAGCTCTATCCTCCTATAGTAAGCTCACACTGCTGTCACCAATGTGTAATCATCGAATCCCCTCCCATATGAGTATATATTCATAAGGATTGAGTCAATGGCTCCACCAAAATATCCAAGATCTGAAAGAGAGTCATGGAAAATAATGATTGACTGGAAATTATGTCTATAAGAACTAAAGTTATGGTGGAGTAGACACAGATTGTACATTGAATTGTCCCTACAGTGTTGTGGTCATATGCCTCAGTTGCAAGAAGCAGAGCTCATCCCTGGCCACCTGATACCTAAGGTCGGGGTGGACCACCTCGAGGTGGTGGTGGTAGAACGTCAAATCTCCACCCACCGCCTGCTGCACAACCATCTCCTCTTCCATGTGTTCCAATCTACAATCCTCCCTACACGAATCTCTGTTTCTTCCATGGTGGTCCCTTAACTGTCTTTTAATCGTCGGTGTGGCATTTTAGGCAGTCATGATCCATGTGACCCTACCAATAGTACAAGTAGCACAATATTCTCCTCTGCTAAAATCCTTTATCCCATGAGCATCACACCTCTGACCCTACATCCTAGGGACCTCCACCAGATGCTCTGGCCAACTTGGGCCTCTACGTCATCTCCCTATAGCCTACTACAGATTACTCGGCTACGTGTCGTCTGGTGGTGGCTCTCATTGTCGATGCCTTCCTCACGTGGATTCTCTCCAACAAAATTTCTCTCTCAAGCACTCCATCGTATGTTGGTATGTTAAGTGATATCATCGACACTATAATCTCCTGTCAGACACCCTTATCATTGGTATGGGCCTTGAAGAAACGGTATTGTACCATGTCGGTGGAGTAGCGGGAGAGCATAGTGAATCTTGACGAGTACTGGGATTCTGTTAGACTACCCTACTGTAAGTGCAGGAGCTTCTTAATACGTACATAACGTAGAGTCGTTGGAATGAACTCCAACCTGAAGAGGCTCTTGAAGTACAATGAGGAAAGAGTACTCTCCTCATGCAACTAGAACCTCAAGATCCAATATCTCCCTCTTATTCCCTGGAAGAGACTAGCAACTAAGATTACCATATAGTCTACTGGTTTCATGACCAAATAGAAAAATCATGCCACATCCTCCAACCAGTCCTCCACTGCATATGTATTTGTCTCTCCTCAAAAACCTCAGAGGCCCCTATCTCTTGAACATGTGCAATACGCTCAGTTAGTATTTATGGTCTGCTGGTGGGGCTGCTGTAAACCGCTGCACTATGGGTGGTGGTGCTACTAGTACATGAACTGAAGGTTTTATCATAGTAAGAGTACCCTGCACCGATGCCTCATCACTCAGTGGGCTGTCATTTTCATCTCTCATTGGAATCCGATAAAGAAAAAGATTCACCCCAGTAAATAATTTATTATTGGTGAGAAAAATTTATAGATATCATGAGAAAAGCATTTTCAAAACACACAAAAATATTGTTTTCATATACCGAGTTGGATATTAGAACATAGGGTCCTTGTGTATGGATACGTTGGCCACCACACCAACAAAAGACTCCCTCGACTGAAATCTGAACTCAAGACACTTAACACTATTTTCCCCATTGAAAATAAAGTGTCTTAGTTCTTCTGGTAGAACTAACCACCCTATGATACCACTTTTCCATGGTCCCTTACCCTGGTCCTGTGATGTGACTTACCATAGCCCGCCTTCCATATTACAGTGGTTAGAAACTAGCACTAGAAAGCAATATCCCTAAATAATGGGAAGTGATTTCCTTTAAACTTGTAAACACACAGACCAGGTACAAAACAAATGAAAACTGTGTAGTGTAACTGATAAAATTAAATGTGTGAACAGAAGAAAAATGGGCCTGTATACAAACCCAACTAAAAGAATATACGTCAAAATGGAAAAATATCTCATGAAGCCATCCATCAAGGATTATATCCAAGAGGGTAGGTACAACGCATCACTGTGGCTCTCCACGTCAACCAGTCACCTCAATGCACCATCCAGTCCTGGCTACCTATTCTTGATCAAAGAACTATGTCATCTTCGCAAGACACAATAAGGTGAGGGTAATGATCGTGCAGGGGTGAGTATAACAATACCCAGTAGGGACCCTGAGACCCATGAAGGTCTCCCAAAATTCCACAATAGAGAAAACACAAAGATTGATCTCAATAACAAAGCAAAATTTAAAAGACATCTCCCACCATGTATAAAACATAATGAATATGAATATTGATGGTTAGTATTAATGATAGATAATATTATTTTGTTGAGAAGTTCCACTGCTGAACAACAAAGATGTCATTCTATTTTCAATCCACACAGGGTTTTAAGTCACTGAAACATAGAGGGTCACAAGTCAGCGATCCACATATGGGTCGTAAGTCGTTGATCCCCACAGGTCCAAAAGTAATCGATCCATAAAGTGTCATAAGTCACCAATAAATGATGGTATTCTCTAGTCTATTCCTCATTGGAACGCACTACTGCCGATCCCCACAGGGTCATAAGTCATCGATCCACATAGGGTCTTATGTCTTCAATGCATGTAAGGTCTCTCTGATTCCGATCCACAAAGGCATGCTCTTCACATGACATCCCACCACAGGATTCCCTTGCTTGGGGCGCTTGATTTCCATAGATTCTACTCCTCTAGCCAGCAGTTGTACCTCAACATAAATGATGTCCATGAGGAAGTATCCCAAAGAATTTCCATGTCATAAGGGTTCCAACACAATAGATGGTCTGTCAATCAAACATCTATTCTATAAGTAATGGTCAATTTAATATCAAGGGTCTTGTTGGATTCATGTTCGATCCAACCTGGTAGTACTACAATTTTTTCTAAAATCTAATTGAAGTATCTTAAAAGGACCGCATCATCCAAAGGGTTCCAGCACCAAAGATGGTTCATCAAACCAACGTCCAGTTTAGAAGTAATGACCCTTTAAGTGAAACGGGGTCAAATTGGGTCTGGGCCAACCCGACCCACTGGGACCGGCCTGGCCCACTTAGCTAGGTGCGACCCACCAGCTGGATGCAGTCTGAGCTACCCCAAATAGAAACAATACGTTTGAGTCCTCCAACAACGATTCCAGCCTGGTTCCACTTCACCTAACCGGTCTACGTTGACTGGTCAAAGGAAGGACCCGTAGGTGCAGGACCACAAACCACCGCAGTTGGAGCCACAGAAGGCCCCCGTATGATAGGCACACAGCCACCACCAGTGCTGCCTACACCGACGGCACAAAAAGAATGTTCTTCGGACCACCGAACACTCTCTGGTGGTCCATCTTCATCCCATCTGTGCCTATGAGCCTCCTAGGAAACTTCCTTCACTGTGCAACCCTCGAAATCACATTGATGATACATTTAATGATCCTCTAAGAAGAACACACCATGAACAAGTTTGGCGTAGGGTCAGGGCCTTGTTCAGTTAGGCCTGAGCCCTCTGCAATGGTGTTATAACACGGGAAGGAATCATTCAACTCAAGATAATGTTTTAACCCAAGTCCAAACCCTGCAACAACCACCGGTAAGAATGAATGAATCACAGATTAACCTATTATTCGTTTGATCCACATTCTTCATATTATTCAATAATGGAGAAGAGAAATCATCTAAAAGCATAAAAAGTTAAACCCCTTACCATGAATTCATTGGAAAAAGTTGTGGATGAGGTGGAAAAATCCATGTTCGAAGGTGTTTGTTGGCTTACATTGATCTCAAATTGAATTCTCAATAGTGTCATTTATTCCTCATTCCACATTAGAGGGGGTTTAAATTAGCGCTTTTTCAAGATTTCTCTTGCGTTTGTTTAATCTATTAATCTAGCAGTTTTAATTAACCTTTAAGAGTTAAATATTTTAACTCTCCGCACATGAATGTGGTTCATTAATGATTTAATTAAGGAACCCATTAATTACCCGAATGTGTGGTTACAAAACCATGTATAATAGGTTATTAAAAAATTCATTAAATGACATGTAAACTCTATGGTCCTGCCACCATCGCTCAATGATTTAAGGAACAAATAAAATATATTCATGTTATTTTATTAATTTTTTATGAAAACTCCAAAAAAAAATAACTTTTCCAAACTACCCTTTCCAAATAATGTTAATCTTCACCTACGAAAATCTCAGCGTTGTAAATACAATAGTTCCCTTGCAATTTCAATCCGAGCACCAGTTTAAATTATAGAAATTCCAACCCATGCGTTTTCATAACATACCTTAAAAAAGATAAAAATTCTGTTCTATACTTTCCAGGCCTTGTAATCATGGGCCGTCAATTTTTGCAGTCTCGTAGAAATTTCATATAAATAAAAATATTATATAGAATTTCAGGGTATTAACCTTCACAACAATCTATCACTGAAATAGAGGCTAGTATCATAGCTCACAAACCCCTAATGATAAATTTATCAATTACGAATATGTATCTTTAACAATTCACCTCTCTTAATTACACATCATTTAGTGATTATTACATTAGCCTTGATATTCTATAACAAACTAAAATCAGAAACCGGTGATCCTGTACTTCAATAGATTTATGATCATGACCCTGATTTTTCTAAATAATGGACTAATAGAATTGAAGAGATGAATGGGTGAAGAAAGGGGAATATAATCCAAGGAAAATCATCAAGGGTATTTTTTGGTGGTTTTTTACACCCCAATCACCAATCGTTTGGTTTGAAATTCATATAAAAATGGAACAACTATGATGAAACCTAGATTTCAAACCAAAAAATGATATAGGAATTTTATATTCCATGAAAAATATAAATAAAATCAATAATATATAATATATAACCATAATCATGAATAATATATAATCATATAGATACCAAAAACCTACCTGAAAAATAGATAAATCATTATTGAAGAACACATCCACATTGAGTTTCTTTAAAAATATCTAATGAAGCATTTCAATCCTAAACTCTGTGGTTTCTCTGGATATTCACTGATTTCATAATCTTATTATCTCTCTATCTCCCACTCTCAAGTAAGGTTTTATAGTGTATAGCTCTTTAAAATGCGCCTTAGATATAATTAAATAGGGATCTCTATGTCAAAGGATCCAAATAAATAAATAAATAAATAAATCACATGTGACGACCCGACCTCGGGAACCTCAGTGGGAATGAAAATAATACCACGCCAATGGTAAAATTATTAATCTAAATGAAAAACTTTTTTATAATTTCCATTCCAAATCAATGTTTTTAATTAAAATATTTAATTATATTAACACACATGTGTCAGATAAAATTAGTATATTTTTTAAAATATTTTATTATCGATGCTCTATAACACTTGAAACTCCACACTATCTCGATGAATATTCACAAAAATATTCTTTAAGTTATTTTTATGTTTTAAATTAAAAAAGGGTCACTATATCCCTAGAACATTCAAAGAACTAGAACACAAAAAACACAACATACTCAAATAGGTGAGGGTATTAATACCAAATATTATTTTCATGTCCCCATAAGTTCATCATATAGTTACAATATTTCTAAAGGATGTGTAACAACTAAATAGTTCATCTACAAATAATCCCATTTTCATGGTCCTAAAAATCCAAAAAAATACTATGAGTAGGTGGAATCATTATTAATTTTTATTTCACTCCAATCGATTATGTGAAACAATTTATGTATTTTTCATCTAAGCTGTATCATGAAGAATAATTCATGCGCACAATCATACTACATGGAAAATATAAGGTAGTCAGAAACTAAAGGAATGATATCATTCATAGATCCACTATCAAAATTTTATCCCCTAAATAATGAAATGTATAAGTCCTAATGTTTTCTCTTGAGGAAGTTTCTTATTACCTATCAAAACTAAAATGGTTGTTTTTTAAATGAATAAATCTTAGTAGTAGATAGTTTTATGTTAATGTAAAAGAAAAAATATCAATACAAAATGATATTATATTTTAATGAAATAATTTTTTATTAGAGGAAATGAATTTTTTTAGTAGAATTATGAAATATAATTTAAAGTATATGATAGTGGAAATGATTCAATCCCTCTCACAATACATTATTCGCTATATAAAGATATTACCTAACATAGTTTTTCATTATTCAACCAAATACCACTATCTGAACACATAATTATACTTAAATAAGAAAATAATATATTATTATGATTTTCATTCTACCTAAAGAAGTGATTTAATATATTGAATACCATCAAATAGCTAAACCTATTTAAAATAAATACAGTTAAGGGAAATAAATTACATAAGAAATTTAAATAGTTAAATTAATTATTTTAGTTCATATATTAGAAAAATATTCACAATTTTTTACAATAATTTGTATTAAATTAAAAAAATAACATTCAATATTCAATAAAACAATGTTTAAATAATCAATATAATTAAATAAAACATAAAACTCAGAAGATAATGGTGTTCGAGTCTGCAAAATATACAAAATTATAGGATTTTATTCATGCATAGATAAATCATCTTCCATGAATTTCTTCCTCTCCTTCTCTCTTGAAAACCAATATCTATAGTAGTTATAAAAACCACCTAGTTGATCTCATCATCTCTTATACTTTTATTTTTAGATAATATATCATTAATTAAATACAAGGAAATGTATTTGAAATGGTGAAAACATATAAATCACACATAGAAAACCATTATGTGCATGATTATCCTTTCACAATCATCCTCTAATTAGTATTAGTGGTTCTTCATCGGTAGAAGATGGAATCATGTTCTAATGAATGTTCTTAATAACTATTTACATGATTGACATGTTTTTTATCACTTTAAATCAACCAAAGATCTTGAAATCTTTAGGACCCCTTTATTAAAGTCACATGAAATATAGAATGGGTTGAAAAAAAGGCTTACAATGTGAATATTATTTTTCGATGGTTTATGACATTTTACAAATTATGAATTCATACATGATTCATCAATTTTTAAGAAAATCAATTCAAAATAATTTCATCTTAAAAGACTCATTAATTGATATAGGATCCAAATACATATTGGATTGGGGGTTAAAAGACTTATGATATTTTTAAAAGTCATACAACAGTTCAAAGAGTCAAAACGTATTTCCGGAAGGAGTCTTACAATCTTGAAAAAATATTTTGAAATGTAGAAATTCATATACATATAAAAATATTCCTTATGAGGACCTTAAAAGTTACAAACATCTCATGAAAAATGTAATATGAGGGCCTTAGAAGTCATATAAGAACTCTCATAAGTCATATGAAAATCAAAAAAGACAAAATAAGTGGAAAAATTACTTTTATATTCCTAAAAATTATAATGAATTCCTTTAAAAAGACATATGAATCCAAACATGTATAAAATTATACCCTTGTAATGTTATAAAATTTAAGTTTACCAAAATAATGAAAACATATATTGTTGAATTTTATCCCAAAAATTAATTAAAAAACATTAAAACCATTAATTTTTAAATTTTCACATAAATTCAAAAAACATCTAAAATCATAACAATGAATAAATTTAATATAATAATAAAAAATTGGGGTGTTTTATTCTTTGAAATAAATATAAATAATAGATTAAAATATGATACCTATCATGTACCTTGCACTTAATACTTGAAATCATATAAAATTTAAAAGAAATATCCTAAAAGAAATTTTAAAACCCAATCCCTTGAGATCGACTTATTTGTGACCAACCAACTAAATATTATAATGCATATGAAACAAAATTTACCCCAAATTATCCATTTGGTTCATTAAATAAATTTCCACTACATATATCCTCTCAAACTCACAATAACTTACCTCACCATAATTTTCCTTCATCTCATATATTTGAATTTGTATTATAAATTTTTTTCGGATATAAAACACATAAAAAGGGTGACAATGGGATTGATAATCTATTAATATTTTATCATTTAAGTTAACAAATTATTTTAACCATGAGAAATTTTTATGGTGGTTTACTTTATAAAGGATGGTATGTTCTAGTTGTTAAAAATAACCAATGAAGAGTATAGAGGATTGGAATTTTTTTGAAACAAAACGTAAATGATTTTAGCATTCACTCATGAATTGTTTTATCCTTACTTTAGTAGTGAATCATCTCTAAAAATCCTAAAATAAACATTAACTAATCACACCTTCAATATTTTTATAGAAACATCTAATCCACTCAATTAAATTAAATATAAATTAATATCATTTTTTCAAAATCTTTCTGGAATTTTATTTTTGAATGTAGAATGGTTTTCATGACTTTTTAAGTATTTATGTGAACTTTAGAGCCCTTTTTTGAATTATTAAACTACTTTTATGATTCCCAAAAATTGATTTTATTTTTTTTAAATTGTATTAATCAATCAGTAGTAGTTTTATATAATTTTTTAAAATATAAATCTAAAATAAATCAATACAATACAGTTTCTTAAAATCTTTTTCAACCCCTAAAAAAATTATTATTAAATATTCCTCCCAGATTATCCTCAAATGATTCCGTAAACCATAAGAAAAAATATTTCACACTTGTGTTAAAATTGATCAATCACTTCACTTATAGAGAAAGATTATATATGTATTATAGGTTTATACTTTAGATTCTAAACTAGATATTCAAATATTTTTAAGGTGTCATTAGTATAAACTGATTACGTCAAACCAAGATAATAATTTTCATTTTCAAAAGGAGACTTTAAGATCAAAAAATTTCATTAATAAACTTCAACATTAATTCCTTAAAATATCATTATTTATTAGAAAAAATTATAATTCTCGTTAACTCAATAATTATACGTTTCTCTTAAGAAATATGACTTATTTAAATAATAAGTTATAATCATTATTAATACTATCAATTAAGTGATTCTAAATTTTAGATAGTGATTCCTGGAATGTGATTCAAAATTTGATTAGTATTTTAATGATATATAAAAACATTAAATATAGAAGAATTTTCACTAATTCATTAATTAAAAATAGTTTATTTATGGTTTAAATTGATTAAATCATTTTCATATTTTTTAAAAATAACAGTGGAATTCAGTTCTGACTAACAAGTATTCAAAAACACATTAAAAATGAAAAAAAAACTTATAATAATCAATGAAAAACATAATTATAATAATGAAAATAGAAAAAATAGAAAAATAATTCACTTAATGTCATAATATAACAAATTACTGTCCTCCTCTGACACATATTTTGGAAAATTTCGGACTGTATAGAAATTTTAATGAGATATGAGAATAAAAATTATGAGTATAACATATAAAGAAGAAATGAAGGAAGAAACTTGGTGATAAGTAGTACATAGCTTATTTATTGTGAATATCCATCCTTTTGGTATATTAAGAAACTATTTAAAGGTTTTCATATTTTTAATATTGATATTGAAAGGTTTTTTTACATGGTTAATTAATTTAGACAATACCAAATGGGAAGAAGATTAAAAATGAATATACAAAACTATTTTGGAAGAAATTTACATGGAATTATCATGAGTATGAATTTAAAATGTAGTATCTCCATATTTTACCACACTATTGAGGATTAATATATCATGAAAAGATATTTTTCCCCTAGTATTGAGATTCCATGGCCATTATTTCTTATCTCTTTTAAATAATGCAATCATATTTTTCTAACTTTTTCAGTAGAAAATAAAATTATCACATATGTTTTGAAGAACAATTTTTTTTCTAACACTATTAGCAGGAGAAAATATTTTCTATGGATAAGTTTAAAAATTTAAATTACAATTGTTGTTTTCAAATAATTCTAATAATTCTAAAGATCATTATAAAATCTTAAACTCTTTTTTTAGTTGGATAGTTTTCATTAAAAAAAATTTTAGTTGTCTATTTTAAAACTAACTATTACACTTTTTCATGGGTTCTAGTCTATAAACCGTATTATGGAATAAATATGTTTTTTAAACAACATCTAATTTATATTATCAAAATTGGTGCGTTGATTAGTAAAAATAAATATGGTTAACCAAAATATTGAAAATATATTTCCTCTTACAAAAATTTAAAACAATTATACATGATTACCTCTAATGAGAATATACTACACTTAAATGTTCACAAAAATAAATCAAGTAAAATAAAAATTTATCAAAAATAATTATAAATTGTAACCATGATATCAAACCCAAAACATTAATCTCATCACAAAATAAAACATGATGTTTTGTCTTTTTATTCCCCTTTTAAAATTTACCTTAAAATTGAAATATTTTTCAATCAATAAAAAACTAAAAGGAATTTATAATATTTTTAAGATAATATAGAAATAATATATTAAATTTTATTGCTAGTCATTGGCATCTAAAATGTTTCTAAAAACTAGAAGTGTTGAAAAATAATAATCACTCATTGAAATTCATGATCTGTGATATATCTTCTGATAAATTATTTATTTCTTTAACACTAGAAGTATGGATCATTGAAAAATTATTTTCTTTATTACATTATCAAATTATAAATAATTCATGTAAAACCAATGGTGAATTTATTATCAGCTAGATAATTCAAAATTTTAACAAACCATGGTCAATAACTCTTAATAACATGAAATTATATAAGATGAATGGTTTATGTAATGGGTGGATTGATCAAATGTTTCTCAACCCAAAAAACTTCTAATTGGCTCAAATGGATACACATAATATTTTAAAATATTTTTTGTTCACTGATTTAAACATAAAAATATGGAAAAAACAAATCTTATCTTAATGATCTTATTTTTTGCATCATGTTTCATTATTAAAAATATGATTACAGAATGGTGTGTGAAAATAATTACCATAGATCCTAAAAAATAATATTTAAAGGGCTCTAAATCCAAATAATTATAGGCAATAATCTTCTTAGTTATACTATACGTTCATTTATCATAATATTAATTCATTGATTCATACGCTATCACAAGATACTTTTTCCTAAAATTTGACATAAAACATCCTAAATGGAAAAATCAGATGTATCAGTCATCAATTTAAATTAAAACCCGGTTTATTTTATAAAAATATTGTGGGGATACAAGATTTTTTATCTCTAAAAAATAATGTTTAAAACAATCATCAATGAAAAATTGTAAACAATTTGAACCAATCAAGATAGAGGCAACACTATCTTTATAAAACCATTAATGGATTTCCAATAAAAACCCACATGTCCAACAAAATATTCCACATATCTCACTATTTTTTTGATATGGACGAAATGAAATAATTATATCCTTTCATTGATCAATTTTAATTCCATATTTATTCAAAAAATATCAATGAACAGTTCCATTATTTATCATGAAATTCCATTTTTTAAAAATTGAGAACTTGATTTTTATCCATGAATGTTTCAAGAAAAACAACCAACCATAATAATATTTTCTGAAATAATGATTCATTAAATATAATATAATATAAGAAAATAATCCATAAAAATTTTTATAAATTTATAAGGATTTTTTATCATATAATTTTAAAAGTTTATTTAGGTCTTAGGAAACCCAATAATAAGTCTTCAATAGGAAAAAGTACAACAATGATATGTGAAAGTGGTTTCATAACTATATTTAAGTGCTATTTGAATTTTAATATAACTATATAATCCATTAAAAAAGTAATAATGGGTATTCCTAGATCACCATTCAGAACATGGTCAATAAATAAAAGAGATAATGGTCTTTCTTTATTACTCCATAGAGTTTTCTATAATTATTCAATAATATCCATTTGATTTAATGTTTAACATAGACAAGATAAAAAAATTCCTTCATTGAAATTATGGAGGCACTAATTCAAGGAAAAAAATGGATCAGACTCACCCATTGTATATCATATAAGGGAGGAATGTTTCAATTAGCCAACAAGGATGTTACTTCCTTTTTTATCATCCTATATTTTTGTTTGGATCAATATCATTTGAAATTATCTAACATGCTTTTCATAATCCTCCTACATGATCCTATTAATGTAAATTGAAGGTAAAATTTATATTTAATTATCAATATTCCATCCTAAATATTTATTTTCTGTTAAAAATTCCTGTAAGAGAATGTTTTCCTAATCTGTTAACATCTAAAAAGATATTATGAATGGGAAATTTTCATTCTCTCTAGGTAAATCATACATAAGATATTTTGGCAGTGTTTCCTATTCAAACTCTAGTGGGTTGGTTTCAATTTTAAATGAAGGTTTATGACACTCAAAAATTTTATCTAAAAATTCATTCACCAAATTTATATATTTTATATTTTAAAATTGAGACTACAAGATATACATATGTGTTTTTATATGTATGATTTTAGTTAAAAAATACTGATTTGGTATAACATTAATGATTAGAATTGTAAATATTAACTATATCATTTTTTTACTTATTAGTTGTTCCACATGTATAATTATAGTTCTATTATTTATTAAAACAAGTAGGTATAAGTCATTTCCCATGATTCATTAGTTTCCTTAAAAAATATACAATACCAAAAAAAATCACTTACAAAAATTTCAAAATAAAAAAATTTATTTTTGATAATTTTTTTCAATCTCACATATATAATTTTGAATATGAAATAATGAAAAAAATTAAAAAAACTAGTTATTAGTTCAATTCATGTAAAATCATGATATAAATTTATAGAAAATAAGTAAATTAGTTTCACGTGAGGGGATGAATGGTCATCCATTTTGTTTCTCGTATAATATAAATTATTAAAGTGAACTACATTTCATCTAGATTCAAGTGAAAATATTAAATGTTGAAAAATTATGATTGAATTATAATATTTAGAAAAGTAATTATATATAATATTTTCATGTATATTAAACATGTTAGATTCCATATCCAAGACATAAAATTAGTTTGAAAATTCATGACTTTAACTTGAATAAACATGACCTCTATAATAAAAGAACGATTAGGGGTATAATGGATGCATAATTAAATTAAAATATAGTAGTATTCAACTCTCAAACCAATAAATATAAATATATATAATGTGATATGAAATTGTTTACAACACTAAAGTCTATAATTCCATCTCTCAATTCACACTCCCCTATAGTTCAGTTAATGGTAGAAGTCCAATGATCTTTACATTTCACAAGTATAGAATGTTGAATAATAAAAAATTAAAATATACCTATGATCACTTTCAAAATAACCTATAATGACCAACTATAAGAAATCATTTTTCCTAATGTTTATCCTATCTTGAATTTTGTTTTATGGGATTTTTCAAATAAATTTTAACTTCAACATTCATAAATGTTTCTAAAAGAAAACCTCCAAAACCATTCGTAACCCACTTCCTCATTAGGAGGGGGTAGGGGTAACTCCAAGGTAAATGTATTTTTGTTTTGGATATCTCATGACTATTTTCAGCACTAATTTGAGAAATATATGGTCTTTATCTTTCTCCAATCATTCTTTATTCTCTCATGAAAATATTCTTTGGATAGAACTAATTTTTATTTTAACATATAATTTTAATTTATAATAGTTTTAGTTGTATTTTTAACTTTTTTTAATATGTTCTATGTTTATTAGAAATTGTTTGGATGTATCTTTATCATGTTTTAGTTTAGAATTATTATTAGACTTCTAAATTTGTTTTTTTACAAAGTTCCACTTATAAGTTGTATTTCACTCACAGGCTCATTTACTTATCCACTTTGATTCAATTGTGGTGTTTTAAGAAACCCTCCACCACTTGGGTTTATTTAGCTATCAACATTAGTGGAAATTTTCCCACACTTCTACAACTAAAGTTCTCATCCTGATTTTGTGTTTCCCCATAGTTTCATCAAGGATATTTCTAAAATTTTCAACTATGAAAATTACTTCTAGAATGATAATTTCATTTTCTTGTTATGCATCTAGGTTTTTGATTGATTGATTGTCCTTGAAAATAATTATTTAATTGATTAATCTACCATAATCATTCATTAAATTGATTATTTCATACATGGTTAACGTTTTGGTATTACGTGAATAATATTTGATGGTTTGGTTGAAACGGTCTTCCTAGGAAGGCATTATTTCAATTTTTATAATTCCCATTAATTTGTGGAAAATGATTAAAAAAAATTTGTTAGAAGTATAAATTATATAATATTCATGTTGTTGAAAACATTTATTTTCTATGGGGTGGGTTTAGAATATATTGGATAGAATCATGGAATTATCCATAGAGGTGACATGGAACTTACTCTAAATTATTCATCATTTAGGGTATTTTTGTAATTAAATTCCATGAAATAGTTTTTTAACCAAATATCATTTAGTTGAAGTATTTTCCATTCAATTTATAGTAAGAAAAAGTCCATTATAAAAATATTGAGTAATTTTTTCCAAAAAATTTGGTTATATGGCATTCTAAATCATAACACATGAATCCATCCAAATATTCATTAAAATTCAGAAGTTGAATTTTTCTAATTCAATAGATTTATCATATAATTATTTCAATTCAAAAAATAGTGAATTTTTTTATAAATAAATGTTTTATTTAAATACTTCCAATATCTAATAATTCTTTAATTTTAGTATGAAAATCATTCCCAATAAATTCTTCTAAATAAAAATGTAAAGAATTAGGTTTTATTTTCTCTTATTCGTTGATTTTAGTTTCATATTAACACAATGTTATCTGAATTCATGAATTTGTTTTTTTGGTATCCTCCTCTAAATGTCTATTCAATTTTGGATATTGGCGAATGAAACCAGATTTGATTTGAATTCTTGTAGGCATGTCAATGTGTTCCGTGGTATAATTTAGATTGTATTCATATTAAAAATCATATTATTTCAATGTTTTATTTCTATCCATTGGAATTTTATGTTCAAAAATAATTCCACTTATTTATCTTGTAGACTGAAAAAACAGTGGTTGAAACTATAACCGCACTTTTTGTTGAGTGATATGATAAATTATTATAATATTATAAGGGCACTAAATTAGGATTTAAATTTTTGGACAAAAACAAACATATGAAACAACTCCATCAATAGTTCCAGCAGATGGTAGGAGTTTGACCATGTAACCCTTATTGAATAAAAAATATTAGTTCCATAGTTATATGTCGCTGAGGTTTCATATTATGTTTTAAAAATATCACATTTGTTTTCTAATTTTATTGACCAAAAGAACATTTTTAATCTGATAATGTTATTAAAAAATGAATTCAAAAAAAGCAATTTAATGAATAAAAATATATTTTACTATAAAGTAGAATTTTATGGAAAATAAATATGAAATAATATTTTAACAATATGTAATGGACATGATCCATCCATTGGAACACACCCTTATTTCTTATTTTAAGATATTACCTAGTTAAATTTATAAATTTTCACCCAAATACCACTATGTGCACAACTAAGTATTTGTGAATATCTTACCAAGACCGGTGTATGATTATTATTCTCAATAAAGTAGTGATTTAACTTGTTGATGAACTCCAAATAGATAAACCAAAATAAGTAAACTACACTCAATTAAATTATATCCACTAAAAATAAAAATAGTGTAATAAACTATTTTACATCATATATTTAAAAAAATTGAAAAATAGAGTAAAAAGAACCATATTCATGAAAAACCCCCATAACATTGGAAAACAATGTCCCAAAAAATAACTAACCCAAAATAAAACTCATAAATCAGAAGGGAATAGTCCTCAGGCTTCCTTTTTCCACTACCACCATGGATTTTATCCACGCAAGGCTAAAACAACTACCATAACTTCCTTTCATTCTATCGTAGAAGACCAAAACTAAAACAACCCTGAGAACTATATAGTGGATCAAATAATCTCATTCAGTTTGGGTTTTGGAACTTATATATCTTATGAAATAGAGGGAAAATATTTTAAATTGTAATAAATACAATATCATACATTGAGAACCTTAATCCACATAATGTAGTATTCACAATCATATAGGATGTGGAAATGTCTCTCTATTCGAAAAATATATAATCGAGTTCTAATAAATCTTCTCAATAGTCATTAATGTGGGTGAGAATATTTTATTTATCTTTAATATAGACCATGAACATCAAATCATCATCAACCCTTTATTGTATTCATGTGGTTAATGGAGTGGGATGGTTTATATTTTTCTTCTGTGAACATTATTCTGTTCTTATTCCAAGAATTTCACAATAATTAAAGGAATACATGATTCTTTAATAAATATGTCTTTAATCCAAAAAATATTAATTTCATAAGATAAGTAATTTATTATTAGAACAAAATTTATATAGGTTTGGGATTTTAAAGTCAAATGGGATTCTCAAATGATATATGATTGTTAAAAGAGTCATATGAGAATTTTAGTAAATATTATTACGATCTCTCAAAAATATTACTTCACACATAAATTCAAATTAAATTAAGTAAAATGTCATATTAGGCCCTTAAAATTAATATAATGACTCACAAAAATATTATGAAACTCAGTGAATGTTATAGAAAATTAAAATGTCCTATAGGTTTCCCTAAAAGTTTTAATAAATATAAGGAAAATTCAAATGAAACCTTATAAAGATTAAATTATACACATTTCTAGTTTAGAAATATCATTTTCCTAAAAATTTAATAAAAACAGATTTTTTTTTTTCAATTTTCTTTACAATTGATTAAATTTATTAATAATTATAATTTTTTTCAATTTTCTATCAATTTAAAAATTGTTAAAAAATAATTAAATTATTTAATTATAATTAATATGAAAAAATGATGGGGATCTATTCGTTGATATATATATATATATATAATAATTTACAAAAATATAATCTCAATCAAAAACCTAACATATACAACATGGGATTTGGAATGTATCATTGAATCTCATGGATAACATACCTCTCTAATTAAATCTCCAAAAACTATTCTATTTAGAGACAATCAATAACACAAAGTTTCTCTCAATGATCCATAAATTCCTTCTTAGTCGATCCTTATATAACTTATGATAACTCTATATGGTTGTCACTGACTCCTAATGAATCTAAAACTTATCTATCATTTCATGTACCAACTCATATCCCGTCAGTGGTGACTCTATTACATCTGTTCATTATAAGGGTAACCTATAGGGTATCCCACACAAGACCTCCAATGGTATTATCATAATGGTGTAGTGGAAGATTTTGTTGTATGTTAAAAACTATAAAAATAAGTGATCCTACATTTTCTATCCATAATCTACCCCCAAAATCCCTCGTCATTTCCTCAATAAACTAATTTTTTTGCCCAATCTAGGCATCTGTATAAAGGTGGAATGTTGTACTCATCTATAACTAATTAGCATATTTCACTTACATGATCCACCACAATGGAGAAAAAAATCAAGTATCTCAGAAGGATACAATGGAATTATTTTTCCATTCAATCCGTACAATCTCCTCCATATATGGCATACAAATTTCTCTGCCAGGAACTGCTCTAGAATTTTTAGGGAGTGGGAAAAAAATTAGCTGGTCGATAGTCACCAATATAACATTTTTACATTTCACCAAATGGGGAATCCCCATCCTAAAATCGATTGATATGCCAACCCACATTCTCTTAGGAATATTAAGATGTTTATCCAAACCTACTTAAACCTGGTACTCCTCCTTCACCTACTGACATGTGAGGCAGCATTATATACTCTACAAAAACTGAGTTTCATAACTACCAACAAAAATAGATGATATACGTCTCATTAAGTAATCATAAATACAAGATATACCGATAATTTTGATTTATGGAACACCATCAGTGCCTCATCATGCATCATGACAGGTTGAAATATCTATCATTGGGATTATATGATGTTATACCCACCTTCAGTATACCTATTGTGGGAATATCAGAAGGATATATCTTCCCAAAAAACCTCATAATCAATATATCCTAGTTGTTCTTCTTTTAAGTGGTAAATAATTGAAGGGGATAAAACCTTTGATAAAATATAATACTCTTCTCCATCATCCATTATGGAAATATTCAACGATTATAACTTCACAAAATCCTCCCTCAATATTATATAAAGTAAATTCCTACTAAAGGTATCAACCACCACATTTTCCTTTAGTTGAGTATAAACATTATGAAATTCATAGTCTTTCAGGATTTGAAAGTAGTTTATTTATCTCAATTTAAGGTCACTCTATGTAAAGATATACCTAATAACGTAATAACTATGATATACTACAAACCAATCACTAATAAATTAGGGCCTATAACTCCTTATAATGAACACTATTTATTATTACTCCGTGATAGGTTCATGTAGTTCTGGTCTAGTGTTCTCACATGTCCATACCCATAAGCAATCAAAACCTACCTCTACATCAGAAAAAAAAAACTAATATTTTAATTACAAGAATAATAAAACAAGAAGAATTTAACGTCCACATGTAGCTTCCATATAAGGGGATAACTCATCAATCTCTCCATTAAAATTGAAAAAACACCCTGTATTCAATGAGAAAAAATGGCTACAAATTTTGGGTAATGGAAATCAAGGGTCTCAGAATTCTAGAGAGCTAGGACCAGAATCCCAAGTAGTACCCCAATATCAAAAGGAATAGTTTAACCCAGAAAAAAACCTTTTTATGGATCTTAGAATAACATTTCCTTGATCTCCCACATTTCCTCAAATACCTGTCCCTCTGATATAAGATACTCAAGGAAGTGGACCACCTAATTCCAAAAATGATACCTCGAGTGCTTGTTATATAACTGGGTTTCCCAATCTAAGTTCAAAATGATCCAAAAATACACTGAATGATCATCCCCATATATTGAATAAAATATGATTTCATTAATTATGGAAATCATGAATTATTCTATGAAAGGTATAAAAATAATTTTTATGGAGTCCATGAACAAATATAAAGAATTTATCACACTGATGGGAATCAAAATAAATTCATGGTGCATATAGTTATATCAGAAGGCCTTCATTGGGATTTATTATTTATAAAACATAATTTTATTTTACTTATAAATAAGATCAATATTTTTATCTAATTTTGTCCCAATGTCTGGTCAATGAGGATGTTTATCCTTGATATAGGGTACCTGTTCTTGACATTCAACTGATTCCTATAGTGGTAGTGAATAAAATGCCCCGTTCTATCATCTAACTTGTCGGAAAACAACACATGAGCATCCTAGAGGGAAACATATTGTCTGAAAAAATTTCCCCATAAGGTCTTCTATCATTGTAATAATGATGTTTAAATCAATATTGAAGTCAAACTCTTTATATAAAGAAATATCTCAATATCAATGAGTAAAAATCCAAGTAAACCTCTAAAAATATTTATAGATGATTAGTCATGGTATCTTAAAAACCTATAGATAAACTCACTAGCACGTATGCAATATTGTGAATCCTCCAAGGAACAATCCCTTCTAATAGAGACTAAAATTATCACTGAGGTAGGAAATAGAATATTAGTCCATTATCTTGGAATCATATCACTCTAAGAGGTTATTTTCATTTCTTGGAATGTATTATAGATTTCTATTTCATACCAAGGGTAAAATCATAAAGATTCATCACTTTCACAATCAGTTCCCAAAAAAATAGCTCTCAACAAAGTGCATTCTCACACCACAAAATGATTTGGGTGAGTATAAAATCACATCCAGCATGAGTATCTAGAAGTATGGGTTAGGAAAAGGGATCCAACTAATTATCTAGATCTTTTTATAGAGTTTTAAAAAATTAAATAAATAATCTAATTTTTATCAGTATTGTTTCTAGAGAAGTGGATAAAAAATGAACCTCATATCATGTCATGCAGTTCTGAGTCATAACCATTTATTTCTGGCATCTGACTTTATACCTGATAGAAATTCCTCATATATTATTATAAAATTTTTGGTAGTGGTATTGGTGAATTGAAATCTTACTTCCATTATCATATAGATCCTCTTTTTGTAGAACATTTAAATTATCTACCAAATATTCCCCATTGAGAACAACCCTATCTTCCCACAAAAAGACACAAATCATATTTTTTCATCTAACACAAAGATTCAACAACCTTTTTTAATACCATTTTTACATGATGGATTTTTAAGTCACATCCTAGATGACCTCATCCCCCAAAGACATAGAAAAACATGACCCTTCGTTTATTGGACCCTCTGCAGGACCCTTAAGCTATAGATCATTCGTTCTGAGGCTGAATATGTGAATTACTTCTATATTGTAACACCTATTCCTGATTTTGATCAATTGCACGATGTTAATAAACTCTTATATGACCAAAACTATATCGTTATACCTAAAACATCAATGATATAAATATTTTTATTACTCTGTATTTCCTTAGAACCTTAGAATATGTGATAATGTAGAGGGGGATGATACTATATTGAATATATCTAAAGAGTCCATAATCAAAATTATTTTCCTAGAAGAACTAGTAGTGAATCATGTTGAGCAAGGACTTACTGATTTTAGTGAATCTAAAATCCTGATAAAAAACATATTTCCCTAAATAACTCTATTAGATATTTGATTTAGATGGTCCACATTGTCATTTGGTTGTACACCTTATGGAAAAGATTCTCAAAATATATACATGGAAGTGTTTCCCCAACATGATTCTTGGTAATCAAATCCCAGTGGTGACATTCCTTAACATAGAAAAGATGGGTTGTATGTACTATAATATGGTCAGTATGTGTATGAACAAGTATGAACACCTAAAATTTCAACACAATATCTTCTACGGATTCTTGGGATTCAGTATTACCTCAAAAGAAATGTGTTATATATCATGGGTCTATAAGAAATGTGTTCGTCTTACACATATCCTCATCCCATAAAATTTGAATAATCAGCTAAAAAAAGTACAGGAACATATATATGTAATATGGTAGGTGTGTAGGATCACTACCAAAATAGTTTAGGTATTTCTCCCAACATCCACAGAGTAATAAATTCATGAATATTATCCGACACAGAATCTTTATCACCTGGTTCATCCTCAACATCAGGCTCCATAACTTACAAGGGCATGTCAGGGCCTAGCCTCGATATCATAGTTGGATAGTTATATGGAGGCATCCTATAATTTTACAATATAGAGAAATTTAGTTAATTCCTATTTGGTGATCTAACATATGATGGGAATAGAAAATATATAAACTATTATAATATGTTTTATGTACCATTTTTTGTTCCTTGAAACTAATAACTTAATATACCAAATCAAATTCTTGGTTTTAAGGGTCATAGTGAATAGATACCTTGGAAACTACATTAATATTTGGATCCTTATCCTGAAATATATACTCGATATCTAGTAACATCATTTCCCAAAATTACCAAACCAATATTCACTGTTTAACTAACTCCAAAATCATCCCTAAGACAAACCCAAATTTGATTCCTATCCAACAAAACCCAGCCCATCATGAACCATCCATGTTATGTTAATCTAATTATTCTACCACATGTCCACCTCTAATAGGTTATATGAAATTTATTAGAAAAAATTATTTTCAAATGGTCACATGGGCATATAGTACCCTCAAAATATTCCAGTCATGTGCTTCCTTACCCCATTGTATGTAAGGATCCATTAACACATCGAATGATCTTACTTTACACTATAAAATAACATAACCCATGTCATTTGAGATCCAAAAAACCTGGAGTGTCCCAAGGGGAACATGGAATGTGTACTCATCCAGATCACATTGTATATAGTACTAGGAATCATGAGATGTGTAAAGTGAGAGGTACAAAATGTGTTGTCCTAACCTGCACTATATATCTTTCCAAATGGTCACTTGAGAATTTACCCCATAGAAACGTCATACCAATCATATTAGGGTCAAATTGAATATATAACGAGGTGAATATATTTTTAATCCTTTATTTATATAAAACCCTATTCATCACATCCAATGAGGTACATGACGTGTGTTATTTTGAACTACATGTTGTATAGTAATATTATTTTCCTAAAATCTATTGAATTTTCTAAATTTCACCCCTTTCACCATTCTTGCCTCAGATATAGGGAAATATTTTTTAAAAATAATTATCTATTAATGTAGTGCCACTAATGGTTTTTTCCATCTATCTATCACAAAAAATAGATATACCTATTACAGCTCAGAAACCCCTAATTCTCAACTCATCACTTACATATGGTTATCCATACTAAAACTTCCATTATGGTCCACCAATATTAGGGATCACACCTCAAGGCTTTATCACTATTATTAAACCAAAATAAAAAACCAATGACATTAGATTTAGTTTTTTTCATGATCTAGACCATGAATAGTAGAATGACTATCCTGTGACAATGATAGTAATGAATCTGTTATGAAAAGTGGAATGAAATCCAAGAATAGTCGTCAAAGGAATTAGAGGTGGCTGTTATGAAAAATAACTACTAATAATTGGGAGGTAAATTTATAAAATATGGGTAAGGCTTCAAGATAACATAATGTTCATGAAAAAATAGAAAAAATAAATTTTAAGGGACCTCTAATAAAGAAATCAAATGATTAATGTATATTTTTTTTATTAAAATACTGAATAATAAAGAATTATATAAATAAAAAATCCCCACCTAAAAAAATAGATAACTTATTTAGGAGGAAATATATATGTTATCCCTGATTTTGAACTCTCTATAAGAAATTTTATTCCCCAATTCTATAGATTCTCTAAGTCAACATTGATTCCTTCTCACTATGTCCCTATCTCAAAAAATGGATTACGGTGATAAAAATTATTGAGAGAGCCTTAGAGATAACTAAATTTCAGTATCATGAATAAATGGTCAAATATACCAATTCATTGAATAATTAATTAATACACTCATGATTTATTGACCTTAGGAACCCCCTTATGAATGAAAATTACACAAATCCTTGGGTAAAACCCTACCATGTACGTAACCAAGGTCACATATTTCCCATATAAAAATCTATTTTTAACAAAATTAATCATTCAGGTGAATTAATATTCATATAATAAAATTAATGTATTATATTTAATATATAATTTAAAGTCGAGTCATAATCATCACAACTCCACACTAACTCAAAAATAAAACCCATAAATGAATTGGCTAATTATCTTTTCTCATGATATACTATGTATTGTTCATGGTAAATGATCCTATGATATTATGTTATATTTTAATCATAGTGATCCATGGAATCTATTAAGGATTTATTATTTTATATTTTTTCCACATATTCATTTTCAATGTTCTATGATTACTTCTTCATATGATTTATGTGTCATTTGTATTCATAGTTTCATGTTATTCCAATTTTTTATTTATCTCATGATTTTTTTATCCTCATGTTATGATTTTATCATCCCATTATGGGGATTTATAAGACAGAATTTTTTTTTGTATGACACCAAGGTACCGAATGATTCAGAAAACGTATAATGATATTAATGAGCCTATAATGATCATGTAAAATAAATCATATATTTTTTATTTAAAATATTATTATTGTTTATCAAATTTCTAAATACAACGGACCTCTATATGTAATGGTCTGTCTCATAATATTTATATTTAAAATTCTGTAATAAAATAGGTATAATATGTGGGTCATTATAAAAGGACTTACAGCATATCCCCATGAAGGAAATGTAATCCCATGTAGTTAAGTATAGTATAATGTGGAACTTTATAACATTTAAGGTCATGTGACACGAATCAATGGCATGGATTTTAAGGTTTTGCATCTAGGACCAATGTGGAATTTTAATTTAAGGTCATGTGACTAGGAAACACTCGGTGATGGATTTATAGAAATAATTTTTTTGAGGGAGTTAAACATGAGAAAAAAATTGGATTAGCCTATCTAATGAGTTGAATGATGTAATGGAGGGGCTCATAATTTTATGGTATACCATATATAATGATTAATCAGATGAACTCAATGAAGATATGGGAGACTACACTGGAATGGTAGCTCATCATAAGGAATTCCTAGAAACATGTGTGACAACATCCTTTTGGGATATAAACTATGATAAAATGTTCCACTTTGGTCAAATAATCAACTTGGGTGCAATGGGGTTTAGCCTCAGCGGATAACCTATGATATCTTTAACCCATGACTAAGGTATGATGGATGATAGAAAGATCATTTTAATCTATGACCGAGGGAATATTGGTCCATTAATGTTAGAGAATGAAATAGAGTAAAATTAATATGATTCAACTATATATGTCACTTTGGTGATGGGGGTTCCCATGTTATCCATTGTTGAATTAGTTTTTCCATCCAAGATAAGAGGGGCCAATGTGTCCGGGAATTTATTTGTCCTTTTAAAGAGATCACCTTCATAGGGGTATTTCACCCTAGTATATGTAAAACCTTTGTTAAAGTGATATCTCATGATATTTTTATGTGTAAAAACCGAATATGACTCAAATACCCCAACATACCACAAAATAGTCCTAAGAAATTATTTAAATAAACTTTTGGGAGTTTATGGAGTTTTAGGGATCTCAAGAAAGGGAAAGGTGTGCTATGCCTCTTGGTATATCACCTATTATGGAGGTTGGGGGCTAGAGTTCATTTATATGTATCCCCATCATGGGAACCCAAGTGTGTTCATAACTATTTATTATAGTAATTCCTATCCTTAGTCACAAAATTGGCTTTGGTTATGGTAGATTATGGTTCAGATGATTGAATGTGCATAGATTTTGAATAGGTCAAATAGACAATATTGGTGTTGGATATAATGCCATGGGTATTTAAGAAGAACATTCTATCAATAATAAATATGTACGTAATTTAAACATTATTCTATGTATTTATGGAATTTAAATTTATTAAGAAATATGTTATAAAAATATGAATTAAACAACAAAAATTTTATTCATTCATAATAAGAAATTATAAGAAAATAACACCAAACTAAGTATTAAACACCATGGATTATTAATCACTTTGGACATTTAAATACATTACAAGTGAATAAAATAAGAGGGGAAATAAATTAAAAGTAATAAAATATTCATCATTAGGAGATCTCTCAGATCATCTTCGCCTTTGAGGACCACTAATAGCCAAATAAAACCTTCAATGAAGAATAAAATCAAGAATTGGGAAGGCATATTATCAAATCATAAATAAAAACTATAGAAATAAAGAGTGTGGATGTATTATGTTTAGTAGGTGTATATATAGGTATGAAATATTTTCATTGGCATTATGGTTGAAACAAATATATTTGTTTAAAATATAGTCATTGGTCATATATTCATTTGGCATACTAAATTAATGACTTGTTATGTGGCGTATTTAAAATAATATAAATTTTAAGGAAATATAAAATATGATTTTAAAATATTATATATATATATATATATATTTGTGTGTTGGGTATAAATATTTTTATTATAATTAAATAATGAAATTTTTTATTTATAGAAATCAAATAAAGTATTCAATATCAGTTCATTATTAGAAATTTAATTTTTGAATATAAATAGTTAATTAATGGTATTTGTTAAAGAGTGTTTACAAAATAAATATTATTCACTTTAGAGAACTATTTTATTAATTATATCAATTTTTCATAATTTACTAAATTTACACTATAAACTATTATTATATAAGATTTAATTTGTTAACATCACTTAAATTAGAAACCAATATGAAATAACATAAAAATTACATAATTCATGAAACACTATTTTCTAATAAAAGTCGTTTTGTTTATATTTTATTTATATTTTTTATTAAAATAAAAATAAATTTCAATTTTTAAATTTAAATTTTAAAAAATAAACTTCATTTTGAATTAATAAGATCAATATTAACATAATTTGTATTTTTTAGATGTTTTTTTTAAAAAAATCCATTTTTAGGTTAACAAAAAATGATGAGTTTTCTTTAAACAATGACTTTTATAATAAAATAATGAATTAAAATATTAAGATATCGTTCTGAAACTCAATAAATATTTTAGAATAAAAATTATTTTTACAAACATATACTAAAAATTATGATTTATCACTTATAGAAACTAAATTTAATAAAATGAATTTTATATATTATTTAGAAATTTCAATATTAGTTAACAATATTAAATACATTTTTGGAGTAAGGATAATATTAGTGTAGTTTTTGTTAATTTTTATGTTAATGGTAAAATAGATTTTCTTAATGGAATTATTTTTTAATATTTTATAATTTTTTTTAATCAATAAAACTGATCCCATTTAAATAATTAATATAATATTATATCTAAACCTGTATATAATTGAATTCACACTAGTTAAATTTTTAATCAGTGATAAATATTATTAAAGAACATATAATTATTGAAAGTCAGTTTTCAACAAAAACATTTTTTTATATAATATATTTTAAATTAAAATTTTATAATATTATATTTAGAAATTGAATAACAATTTATTAAAATTACCTTTACTTTCAATGAACAAAAATATGGTAATGGTTTTTACCAAATAATTTTAATGAAAATTAAAATAACTTTGTTAAAAATACTTAACAAGTTAAAAATAAAAATGTAAAAATATTAAAACATTTATTAAAAGATAGGAAACATATGTTAAACATGATTGGAAATTATTTTATGGTGCTTGATCTACATAATATCACCACAAAATACATTATTAATAAAATTATAATTTCATTTTCAAGGTAATATTTTATTGATATCACGGAAGTGTAATTGTAATTCTTAATAAATCCCCTTCATTCACTTATTAAAGGGGATAACTTCCCCAAATTAATGGTTAAAAATCCAATTAAAATTTCTCTTGAAACTCTACCCAAAATACCGAAACTATAATTCATTTTCTAATTAATATGAAAATTATTTCTAGATTTTTTAATAAGACTTTCACTTCTAAGAATAGGACATAAAAAAGATCATGTTTCCGAAAAAAGTTTTACCTTCTTTGTAACTTTTATCCCTAATCATTATCTAATAAATAAAATATATCTTTATTAATATAATGATAATATTGTCATTTTTATACTTATATTTTCATATATTAATATGATAAAAGTAATTTATTTTAATTTATCTGTTAAGAAAAGCAAAAGTTTCGTCAGTATGTTTTGTGGACTGCCGCCTCCACAATGTGACATCTTCCGTTTTTCATCAACTCCCTTGATGGATGACAAAAATGATTTGATGGATTAATATATATTATATATTATAACATAAGCATGATTCTGAATTTTAAATTTTAATTTACCTTATTCAAATCTAATTCAATTATAAATGTAAACACTTATTGTGTTGATATGTGAACTATTGCCGCCACGTTAAATGAGGTACATTTTTCATCACCACCCTACCTAGATGGATATAAAAATATATTTAATATATTAATATTATTTCCATAACAAGGATAATATTATAAAAATTATGAAACATTTTTAAACATGTTTCTCCATCATCAGCACACATAATGAGTTAAATAAAATTTAGCTAATTACCCCAAGTAATCGATATTGGAAAGAAAACTATATAATAAATAAATAAAATATTGAGATAAATTATATATATTAAATCATATAATTAATAATAAGGGTACAAAGAAGCTATCTACTGAAATTATTATTTTTTATTATTTTTGTTAGGTGTGTGTATAGAACAAATATGGAAGAGGGTAACAGTTTCATCACAAAACATCAATCTTTGAGAAACATCTTATTTTATGCATCAGATTTATTTTAAATGGTGTGTATAATTATTATTGGATATTAAATATCACATATTATATTTATTCATTTATTTTTAACATTAAATTTATTATCTATCTCTTTTAAGGTGTTTTTATTAGAATGTTTCTTATGTATTTAGGATTCCATTTGAATTACAATTCATTGAGGCATGCTTTGATGCTAGAAAAAAATATTCATTTTTGTGATGTATCTATGACCCCAATTACTTAAAAAATATGAAATAATAGTTTAAATTTGAATCTTCAAGTCCATTATTTATATTTATTACATTGGGACATGATTTATGTATTTATGAAGATATATGCATCATTCATAACTCAATATACATTCATGGGTTCTAATTTTTCAACTTAAGTTTCGTATTTAATTTATTATGTAATTATACATTTATATAATGTTATATAACTTTTTTTTCAGATATTCATTATTGGTGATTTATAATCTCTTTTTAAACTCTAATTATGTTAAGAATAATTCATATAAATTTAAACAATAGGTTCCCCTCTTTGTCTATAATTTTCATTCCCCATAATGATTCCTTTTTAAATAAGAGACATAAATATGAATTATCACCTATGAAAATAATAATTGTATTATTGAATTTTCAAAATTATGTTTCATAATACCAGTATCAATTTTTAATTTCTATAAATAATATTATAATTTTTTTTCCTTCAATGATCACCTGTTGGATTGTCCATACATACCTTCATGACTTGTTAGTTACATATAATATTTATATTTATCCCTTTATTAAAATATTATTCTCATCTAATTATTCTATTTTTTATATGTTTCCCTTAAATATATAACTATTCATATATCCTTTTCATTTTTGTGTTTATGATTTTTTTAATTACTTTTCGATTTCAAACATTCTTGTGAAACTGGATTAATAGAATATTACTTTTCATTATATCATGTCAATAACCACCCCTATAAAACAATATGATTACGTGAATGACTTTTAAAATCCATCATTATTTTAAAAATAACACCTCAGTGTTCAAATATGGGTTTTTTGGGAAATAATATGGATTTTCATTCATTAAATATATCCTTTACACATTTAATAATGTTTCACTCGAGTGGTATGTTATATTTCATTTTTCTCAAAGATACTAAATAAAAATTAATTGTGTTAGAACATAATGGCAAATTCCTATCTTTATTTTGAAAATATGAAAATAAAATATGATTTAATTCAATCTTTAATTGGTAATCCTTATGATTTAGCCTTTGTTTATTCCTTGAATCATAATTATGCAACCCACTTCTTTCTCATGGGTTCGATCACACTTCTGATATATGTATAGATTATTCTCCACATGTGGAATGAATTATTTTGATATCATTTATTTTATGGGTAGGTTTAAATTTTTTTACCATATAATGAATTTTTTGGATCTTTAAATCTAATGAAATATTATGCAAGTGATAATGGAGTGAACCCAAACCTCCATGGGACATTTTCCAATTTAGGATGATTTTTTTGTGAGTTTCCCATTAGTTATGTCTAGGATATCATTTTTTTATTTACACATATTAAGAGTCTTATAAAATCCATTCCTTACATAATATCCCATTCTTATTATCATCCACTTTATAATATCATGTTTTGTCTCTTAACTCTTTTGTAACGCTGTATTTCCATTTTATTCGCCTACTAGGATTTCTAGTTCATCCTTTTCCTTATGTATTTCCCTTGGATATATTATGTATTTTTTGAAGATCTAAAGGAGTTAATTGAAATTTTATTACTTTTAAATAATTTTTTTGTTTATATATTTATTTTTATATATTGGTATTTAAAATCTTCCAAATACATTAGGTATCTATATCCTCGGTGTGTAGTTGTTTTGTAGAAATAATGTGAATAATCATGAAAAGAAATGTATTTAACGACCGGGTCCTATAGTACATATAAATGGAGTGTATAGTTATTATTTTTGATTAGGATGATGGAAACCAAGTGAGAATGCATCATTGAAATTATATGTATAATCCAAAGTCGGAAAACATACTGAAGTTTATCTAATGTGTGAATGTTGTGGTAATACCAGTAATTACAACCCTTCCTCGATACTAAAATGTGAATGCCAACTCGTGGTCAGTTTTATCAATGGGTAATAAACCTAAATTGTGAATGTTGTATATATAATAAACCATGAATTGGTTCCGGAAGATAAGGCCTAATTGCACACATGGATAGACCCTCCAAGTGGATATTCCTTGGTTGGTCTATTCTATTTATTAGCAACACTGGAGGATTTATTTTGTAGTTACTTTGACCGACTCAATTGAGATGTATAAGATAATTTAACTTAAATTAACCTAATTTAATCAAATATCTATGTAGGTTTAAATAATATTATTATAAGTAAACATGATGATGTAAAAGGGAAACATGTTTTAATGTTAAATCCATTTTATGTTATTGATTATAATAATAATCCAACGATGCTAAATATTCATCTATCATGATAGAACTTTTTTTGTATGATTCTTATAATTTTAAGGATCTAATTTATCCCTAGAAATGGGAGATAATTCAAGGATTACCTTATCAATCAACTAATTATAATAGTAGATGGACTAAGAAATATGTTGATCATACCAAACTAATTATCAAAAAACCTGATTAACAATGTAACCATAGTTTAAAACCTTTGTTCACAAAATAAGTGAAGAACTGTGGAGAATGGAAATTAAAAAAATAGAGATGATGAAATAAAGGAAAATTAAATACATATATGATAAAAAAATCGATAAGAATTAAGTTAATTGCCTCAATGGAACTAAAATATAATATATTTGTTGAATATGGGGTCATTATGTTTTAAACTCATATAAGAATATAATGAACCCAATTAGCATAATGGTATCGAAATGTATTCATCCAAAAGATGAAATAATATTCACATTCCATAAGTGTGTAAAACATGGGTGTTATCTAATAAAATTTCCCAATACAGATGTAACATCCCAGGTAAATAAAGAATATATCCTTTTCATATTGATTATAATTTGTGAATTAAATATTAATTTTAATTTAAAGGGGATGCTATGTTCAATGGCATACACCATACGCAACAACGAGTCTCTTTGGAATCTTAGGTTACACACAATGTCGAGTCATACTGAAAAAATAATATAATATTATTATAAATAGCTAATAACACATAGTCATTGTCTTGTCAAAAATGAATAGAACTAACTAAAATATGATTATATATGTTTGTTAAATGTTTTTACATTTATCCAATAAAATTTAGAGGTTTAAAATGTGAATGAATCAAATTTTAAGCATAAATACTCTAATATTAATTAAATGGTGGATTTACCACCATTTGAGGGAGAACCCTCATTAAATATCGTTTCGGTAATCGGGACAACAAAATTTACATCGGATGAAATTTGGGTATTTTTTTGATAACGTTTGTTTTTTCTAGGAATAGTGAAAAATACTGTATTTTAATTCAAAATTGCCTTTTAATCTTATTTAATTAAATTGATATATTATATTTATAAATGTTTTGAATGTATAATTAGATTATATGTTTACCATTTAATCTAATTTTGGTAATTGGAAATAATTTCACATTTAAATTGGACATAAATAAGGGTCAATATTTTGATAATTATTATTTTTTCGAAACACACTTTTTGTTTTGACAATGATAATTAATTTTAAATTAATTTCTGACAATTTTTTGTTTTGAATTAGTAAAAATTTATTCCATATTTGAAATAATGAGGTCAAAATTTTGTAAATATGTGACTTTTATTTTATGGAATTATGAATATTTATTTCAGTTAACATTTTATTTACCATGGTTGAAGTTTAAATCTGGTAAATAAGGGTATGAAATATTATTATAATAATATTAAATTGTCCTAACATGTGTCCTAATATTATGTTTCGATATATTTACAACCATGGTCATCCTTGGGTCTATTTGGGGACCCCATGAAGCCACATGGGAGTGAAAATGACACATTATATTAATTAATTTAATGTTAAAACAAAAATGACACAAACATATTTCTTTTAGTAAATCAATAATTAGATGGGGTTATATAAGCTATCTCTTCAACTATAAATATTCACATGAAATCTAAATTTTTTTTCCTTTGTCATGATATTTTGTTCTTATTATTTTTATACATCAAAAAAATAAATATACTTATGACATAATAATGATGCAGTGTTTAACTCATTAAAGAATGATTAAAATAAATAAGATTAAAAAGATTAAAACAATATCTAAAACCTATCCAATTATTATTGGAAAATTTTATTTCGAATATGAGTCATATTATATTCTACATTAGTGAGTTTGGGACCTTTAGAAACCGAAATTCATTATATAATAAAATAATATTTTCAAGCTTTCCTAAAGAGCCCCTCCTCCCCCTTATAAAAAGTCCTAATTTCTAATCCATTACTCACACTTCTCAAGCCCCTTGGATCAACAATTCTCTTCCAAATTAAGATAACTACATCCCCCTCCTCATACTAGAAGCCTTACCCTATGAATAAGGTAATTCATGTAATCCTTTTAAATAAAACCAAAGGGAGATACCATATTTAAAGGTAACGTCTTCTCTTAAATTCTTTAGTTTTATTTCACTTCTTCGACCACAAAAACTCTAGTTATTCCATTATTTTATAAAAAAAACTAGAATCCTCCATATAATAGGTCTTTTTTATGGGAATTATTTGAATTAATCTTACACACACCTTCATCTAATAGGTAAAGAACATACTGTTTATGCGGACGGTGAACTACTGTCTCACGAAATGATGATTGTTCAATATTCTCCTACCATCTATCATGGTTAACATTATGATGGAAATGTATTTATATATTATCTATATTATGTTTATTTTTTCTCTATGATTCTCTAATTTTTATTTAAAAACATACCGTTATTCTTTCCAATATGTGTAAATACGATAATTTAATTTGAGGAAGTGCGGACTACCGCCCCGTGAAGGGGATATGATTCGTTCATAACATATATGGAATGTATAAAGGATGAAGTTAATGAAATTATGTAGCATATATATCATATAATATTATACTTTAATTATAATATACCTCTGTATCACTATGTTTTCATTCCATTAAATATGGAATAAAAATGAAAGTAGCATTCATGCGTACGTACAACTTACCATCTCCATGAACGGTGCATTTCGTTTGTTATCTCAAATGTTATGTAATATTATAAATACTTGAATATACTGGATATATATGACATATATTATATCTAAATAATGAATATAATTCTAGATATAATGTACTTCTGACCACATGAACAAATTGTAATTATAAGAAATTCATTTTTGACTCAATTACCAAATATCGACAAAATAACCATTATTAACTTAAATGATTGAATAATGTTTATAACACGGTAATAAGTTATATAAAAGTACTAATAAACATGTAATAAGATCTTACAAAATTATAAATTAAATTTATCTTATCATTCAAGAGTTTAAAGAACAAACGGGTCATGTCGGACACAAGGTAACGGGTTTCTTATCTAACTTTTAATTATGTGAGATTTCCATTGTTCACCACTTATTTATTTTATGTGGTGTATTGTGTAAATACATTTGATATATATTATCATGATTATATTTATATTCATGGTATTCTATATTTAATTTTTTGTTATTAACCTTTGGTCGTACGACTCGATTGATTACAACGAGCTAAGGTGTTTTCATCTAACTTTTTATGCCCGTGAGATTCATGCTATATTTTCCACTATTTTCTTTTGTGTGATAAATGTACTGCCCATGATTGTATTATTTTTGTAATATAATTTATTTTATGTGTATTTACATCTTCAATGTATGATCCTCCTTTCATTGGGTGTATGTTTTAAAAGTTACCAAATTAGTAAGGGAACATTTTACCCTCCTCTTTTTAAAAGACTTCTTTTATTATGTCTTTTAATTTACATATTCTTATGTTGGTATATATTGTTATATATCATTATTTCTATAAATTTTAGTTCCATGTAATGAGATTTAATTTCCTCTATTATGAAATAATTTTTTTTAATTTTAATGTGACGTTGTTAGGCTGTCAAGTTTCTGTAAGGAAACTTCTTAGCCCGATTTCAATTATTTGGGTTAAACTTCTACTTGTTGATTATTTCATGATATTAAAATGTGTGAATGAACTATGATTGTTTGAAAATTAATATCCAATCATATTAGTTGAATTTATATTTTTTAGACATAATTATTTTATTCATTTATCCTTAATCTAAGGATACCATCTTTATAAGGGATTTCGTCTCAAATTACATTCCATTGAGAATTAATTGTTGTAATGCACAAATTTTCTTTATATGTTGTATTTACTATACATTGGAATATTATTTCATGAATACCTTTTCTCTAATGATATTATGAAAAATTGATTAATTTTATTCCTCAATTATTTGTATTCAAGAATCTATCATATGGTTTGGAACTCTATAACTAAAATATCATTTTAAATGATTTAATTATTTCTTTGTATAAATATTTCAAATTAATATCCTTGATTTAAAAATGGTTTTAATGATTTATTTATATGGAAATTAATTTTTTGGAATTAAATTTTTTTTCAAAAGTTTCAAAGTGGTATGGGACACATAGATTTAAATATCCCTTTATTAAATGTTTTCAATGGTTTTGAAAATGTTTTGAAAAAGCATTGATTATGTATATATATTGAAATGATTTTTTTATTTCAATGTGGAAATTTTATCATTCCATTATTCTTATTTAATGTTTGATTAATATGTTATGATTATTGGTCATTATTTACATATACGGGTGGTTCCATTTTAAACCTAGGGCGGGTGAGTCCGAGATAGATCTCCAATGCATTG